>CM021731.1:107510924-107671474 GCA_011075105.1 Heteronetta atricapilla | reverse complement strand
TCTTCCAGGTGCTGCCTCTTCCAGGTGCTGCCTCTTCCAGGTGCTGCTTCGCCAGGCCCCTGCACAGACCCAAAACCATGCTTGGCTGGCGGGCCAACAGCTCCTCGGTGCCGTGCTGGTGGTCTGAATCTCCTCCTGTTCCCATGTCCTCGCTGCTGAACTAATTGCAGCAAAATCTGGGCCTTGATTCAATGAGTGTGTTCCTGAATGCCCTGCTTTGCAGCGGTGTAATTAAGAGCGTGGCCTGATATGCTTTATCGAGTTGAAGTGGTTTTCCGTACATACCTCCACTCGGCCTGAATTTTATGGTCAGCCTCTGTTATAGGGAAGAAGGTGGCTGCTAAGTATCAGCAGGCTTACTGATGGTTTTCACAAACAATGAGGAGATTATCTTTTCATTGTAGTTCTTAGAGGCTGCATTGACTCTTGGCTTATGGCTGTGCCTTTCCAAGGACTGTATAAATCATTAATGTGGCTTTTGGCATGCTTCAGGGGACAAAATACCATCTGCTAGAGGAAGAGGTGGGGAGTGGGCAGAGAAATCCTGAATGAAAGCACCCATCAGGCAAGTGAGAACTTAGTCAGTCACAGGTCTGCCACCCCTCCTCACTTGTGCCAAACATTGATTCGGCTGTTTGTTAGCCAAATTGGAGCTGAAGCCTCAGAAACCTTGAAGTGAAGACGTTGAAACACCATTAGTGTGCTGGTGGTGACCAGAATGCACCTTCATGTGTAAGAGTAAATGTAAAACATCATAATTTTGTACAGTTAGCCCAGAAGGAATGAATCTGAGCTTGTGTATTTCTGACTGTTTTTAGGATGAACACAGGTTTTATTTGTTCGCTGACTGGAGCAAGGTTTTAATGAGAAATGGGTTTATGGGATAAGACAAAACAAAACCTTTTTGAGATCTTGAACAGAAGACTTCTGCAAGTCTACTCCTGAAGTAGTAAAATAATGTACTTGGAAGTAAATATTGTAAATGAGTGTTATATTTGCTGCTTTAAAATGCAGAAGAGAAACCAGAGCAGGTGGTGTATACACCTGAAGAACAGCTCACAGGAAGCTGTCGTCACTGATATGTGGAAGTCTTGTTAATAGCCACCTCTTAAAGCATTACAAATTGTAGTAAATATTTGTTCCAAAAAAAAAAAAAAGCCCAGGTTGTTTTGAAATGTGTAATAGTTTGGACAGAATGTTTTTTGTCTCTTGTAACTCTGTCTGAGTTACCTGAATGTCAAACATTCCTGCTTTATCTTTATCTTCAGTGCGTTACATAAAGACAGTTCACCACAAAAGGTAGTGCTGAGGGAGTATTGGTAAGGTTGAAAAGTTAAGGGCTCAAAAACTGGGAAATCAGAAAGCTAAGGTAGCCCCTGTGACCTTATCTTGGTCCTCTCTGTGCCAGCTATGCTGGAGAGGCTGAGGTTGCACAGGTACCCAGCCAGTGCTGTGCTCCTAATGTTTTTGTGATAATTTGTTCCTGGCTTTTGGCTCAGCAGGTCCCTCAGCCTTATGCACTGCTTCCCATTCAAACCCTGCCTGAAGACAAAACCAATTTTCCCCTCAGAAGTTTATCTCCTCTTGCCTGAGTGCTTTGGAGACAGTTTTAGTTTCATAAAGGTCATGAGGTAAGGACTGTCCATCCCTTTTTACAGTTGGAAAGATGAGGAAGGGCTGGGGGAAACTTCAAAATTCTGTTAGTGGTTGGCTCCAAAGTATAAAACACTTGAAGCAGCATACATGTGTACTTAGGCATGCACACGAGTCTTCATGAAGTATACACATACATGGTTCTTGATTGATATGTGCATTCACAAACATGCAACCTGTGAACAATGTATGAAGCCACTGCATAGGTTTCATACTTTGTTCATCGTACACACCCAGCTTTTGGAACTGATGAAACGGGAACTTTTCATCTGAGGATCTCTGTGGTGCCACAGAGCTGATTCATCCTTGTTTGGGTGTTTCCTTCAGCAAGCAGTACTTAATTTTGCCATGGGAGCATTCTGCTAATTAAAGGCTGTTGTTTGCCTAGCCCTTCAGGAAGGAAAAAGAGGGAGAGGAGGAGGAAGGGAAGTGTACATAAATTAATTTACATGTGGAGTGTCTTTCTACAGTTGTCTGCCACCTAACTGAAAGCCGTCATAAAATTTCATCCTAAATACATTCTGGTCTGATTGATCAGATTCGTTAACTGCAAAGGAAGAGTCATGGGAATCACTGTATATTTCTAAAGGTTCCAAGGAAGATCCTGGAAATGCATTTCAGTAAGCCTGTTTTGGGGGGAAGGTTTGAAGCACTAAGCACTTAGAAATACTGGGTTTGCCACTGAGTATGGTATTGAGGAAGAGGCACTTTATTTTTTTTTTATAAAGGAGTAGATAGGCAAATGGATAGTGTGTCTACTTCAATTTTTCAAAAGAAATGTAACAAGGTCCATTACCAGAAGCTATTAAAGAAATTAATCTACCATGGAATAGAAAACTCTTATGTGGCTAAATAAGGAAAAAAAAAGTAGGAATTAATGGTCCATCCTCAAGGTGGAAAAAGGTCACTAGTAGAAGAATCTCAAAGAGATCAGTTCTTCTGCCTGTGACATACAAAATATTTGTGAATTATTTGGAAAAGAGGGTAAATCGTGTGATGATCCATTTGCTGGAGTCACCAAGTTATTTAGGGTAGAATTAATAAAAGCAAGCTGTGAAGGGTTTCAGGTGGGTCTCTGATATTGATTGACTAGAGATAAAATGGCAAGAGAAAATCAATGCAATAAAGGTAGTGTACATGGGGGAATCACAACTTAAATTAATCTTATCCTAGTGGATATGCTGTTACAATGAGTAGTCCCTCACTACTCAGGAATGAGACCTTAGGCATTAGTAGCTCTGTGAAAGTATTGGTTCATTACTGCCAAAAAAGCAGCACAAGGAATTGTTAGGAAAGGAGCAGGGAGTAAGTAATGGAATCACAGAATGTTTTGGGTGGAAGGGACCTTAAAGATCATCTAATTCCAACCCCTTGCCATGGGCAGGGAAGGCTCCCCACTAGACCAGGTTGCTCAAAGCCCCCTCCAACCTGGCCTTGAACACTTCCAGGGATGGGACATCCCACAAGTTCCCTGGGCAACCTGTCCCAATACCTCACCACCCTCATAGTGAAGAACTTCTTCCTAATGTCTAATCTGAATCTACCTTTTTTAGTTTAGAATCTGAACTGGGCTGTGAGCACACATTGCCAGCACATGTCGACCTTCTCATCAACCAACACCCCCAGGTCTTCAGGTCTTTCTCCTCAGGGCTTCTCTCAATCCATTCTCTGCCCAGCCTGTATTTGTGCTTGGGATTGCCCTGGCCCAGATGCAGGACCTTGCACTTGGCCTTGTTGAACCTCATGAGGTTTGCACAGCCCCACCTCTCAAGCTCATTAAGGTCCCTCTGGATGGCAACTCAGAATATAACTGTGCCACTGTTTCCCTTGTGAATTTTCATGTGTTTGTGAACAGTGTGCAGTTCTAGTCTTCCTCTTAAGAAGTATGTGATAGAAATTGAGCAATTTGAAGAGTGGTGATGAGCACTTTGAATAGGATGTATCTCCTATAGAAGAAATGACACTGTAGATGAGACATTTACAGCATAGAAATGAGATGCCTGGAGGCTCTGACAGCACTCTGCTAAGTCATGAGTAGCTTGTAGGGGGTGGATGAGGGATGGTCATTCAGACCATCTTCCAAGATGAGACCTCAGATTATCAAATGAGACTAGCAGGCCTCAGGCTCCAGGCAAATGGGGGTATCATACAGTTGTGTTTTATTGAATAGTGTGCACGTGAGCTCCTCACCTCTCTGCCATAGAATCTTGCAGGTGCTGAGAGTCTGCAAAGGTTAAAAACAAACAACGGGACAGTTCATCACAGGATAACCCATCAGGTGTTAGGAATCTCAAGATCTGTGGAACTGGTGGTAAAACATTGTCTTGAAGAAATACCCCTGTATGCTTTTATACACGACAACTACACCCTTTTGGGATGTTGTTTCAGGTACCTGCTGTTGTGCACTTAAGCCAGAAGTCCTTTTCATTTGTGATAGGCATTCATGTGCTTTCATGGGTTCCTTTCCACTGTCAGAGTGCATCATCAGAATTCATAGCTCTGTTGTTCCCTCTGACCTGCTGCTTTTCTACCTCTCTAAGGGTTCATATCCCTGTCTTGCTCTTCCTACTAAGTCTCTTTCAATTTGTTTTCCAGCCTTGCTCCCTTCTGTGACTCACCAGGCCCTAGTGTCTTATCCATCACCATTCCACTCATGTCTCCTCACCTGAGGCACTGCTGTTTCTTCTCTTCTTTTCTTTCTGAGTAATCCTCTTCCTAGCTTAGCATCAATCTCCTCTAAATGCTTCCTCTTCCTCTCAGCATCCGCTATCCATCCAGTCCTACTTCTGTCCTCTTCCCAGCTTTTCATCAGCTCTGCCGCTTGTTCCCTATCATCTTATTTCACATCTCACTTGATGCTACCTGAGCCAGGAAAATAGAGATACCCTATGATGCTTCCTGAGAGCTCTGTGATTAGTCTGCTCTAGCACAAAGGCAAGCTAACACTTAAGGAAAGAAAAAAATCTTTTGTCATAGCAAAAGCATGCTTTATGTTCTCAGTGGGAAGGTTTTTTCCCCATCTGTCAGTACTTCATCCAATGTGAAGAAAGGTATAATTGCCTTTTCCTTTATATTTTTGCTTGCAACGAGTTGTGATAAAAATGGCTTCATTTAAAGCAGTCTTGATTATGACAGTTACAGACAGGGTCTGAGGGATTGTTTGATATTGCTTCATTTGAGCTGAAGAGTGATGCCGTTTCTCTGTCACATAACCAAACAACTGCTGTAAGACTTGATGCTTCACTAAGCGAAGGTGACTTTACCTTAAATATTGAAAATGGTCATAGATTTCCCTGATGATGGTATCCAATTAATACTTTAATATTAATTATGATTTTAAATTTATTGCTTCCCTTTTAAAGTTAAAAATGCAGATCTTCAATTCCATGTTTCATAGAATCACAGGAATGGTTTAGGTTGGAAGGGACCACAAAGATCATCTAGTCTGTATTTGAAGACCATTGTCTTACAGGCAGGATGAAAGAACATTGTCATCTCATTTTTAAGTGCTGGCATTGTTCTTCCTGTGCATGTATTCCTACCTTGCAACTCAATATAACTGTGAAAGGCAGAATAATAATGATTCAGGTTTTGAAATCCAGAGGAGAAAAAGCCGTGGCAGTGAGCAGAACTTGTGCAGGAGCCCCTTGGTTAGGAGTGGTGCTACTGAAACTACTGAAACTATTGCCAAAGTTGTGGGACAGCTGCTTAGACTTGAGCTGTAGTTTTTAAATACCTGTTTGAATTTAAGTTCTGAAGTGATTTCTAGGTTTGCTATTTCTTGGTCACAGTACTTGCAGCAAGACATCAGAATTACTTTAGTAATGTTTGTTTTTTAAATAGCAAATTATGAACCGTTTTACTGTGCTAACTATAGTGAGAACAACAACAATCTGTGAACTGTAACAAAATTATAAGTATTTGGTTTTGGTAGTCAGAATGCTGGTATGAATTAAATCACCAAGTTTGCCTTTTTAATTGAGATGGAAAAAAACTGTTTTTAGTAATTTAAGTGTTTTTCTGTGAAAGATCTTTTGTCCTTTGTTAATAGGCTTCAGACATTTGTTGATAAATATGCCTTTACATTCTCAACTTTAGTGGATAGCCTGACTTTCGGGGGAAAGTTTGTTTCCAAGAACTCATCTGTAACCTTGGAAAAGAATGTGCAGAATTACTGTAAGTGTAGGAAAGAACTTGGTTAATTTTCAGTGAAGAATTTGTCATTTAAGGTGCATTGCCCTTCAGGCTAAAAGGACTGATAAAGATAATACTTAGGATGATAGCACAGCACCTTGTTATTTATCTGCCCTCAAAGGATAAATTGCCCACAGCTGGCAAAGGGGGAGGCACGGCAGCCTTACGGGGCTGTGCTCAGTGCTGGAAGTCACTCAGGCCTAGCTTGTGTTCATTTGACAGATCTTGTCGCTTGCAGCCTCAGGACAAAGAGGAGGATCATTTGTGCTCGCACCTGGCAGCATCCCCACGAAATGTGAGGCTGGGACTCGAGGGCTGCAGGGCAGCACCCGTGGAGCCTTGCTGGGATGACACCAGCCTCCCTCCCGCTGGACTGATGGCTGCGCTCAGGGTGCATCCCTAGGGAAGCAGTTGCAGCGCTTCACGGTTGTGCAAACATCCAAAACGTTCGCAAGATGAACATGCTGACGTTTGAAGGTCAAACATGCCTCAACACTTCTAGTCTCTTAACCACAACTGCAGGCATCTTTGTCATGCAAGCAGGAATTCCCCTGGGGTTCCTTACTCTTTCGCAGGAAAACTTGTACTTATAGACAGCAATTCAAAGCAAAAAATACTGTGTGACTGGAGACATTTTGTGTTCAACTGCAGCTTTTTATCTTTTCATGGAAGACTTCTGCAATAGAAAATGGAAAAGTTGGTTTCTCTTCACACTCCTCAGATGTGAACACAACTTTTATCCACAGCTCTGAAACCGAAGAGCTGAGCAGAGCAAAGCAAACAGCCCTCCATCCTGCCCCTCTTTCAAAAGAAGTTGAATGGTAATATCTTTTTTCAAGGACCCATTTTGAGTCTCTTTGAGACTTTTCTGCTTACTGAGCCAGTCAGATAACCCTGGAGGTACATACCTCTTCCTCTCTTACACTGAGTTCACTACAGCAATGGGCGAACAGGCTCTGGCCGTGCAATTGAAACCAACAGCAGGTCTCTGCTTCCCCTCCAGCAGACCCCAGGATGTTGTGCTGGGTTACAAAGCCTTCCTTTATCACCCTCCTTCTTGATGGGGTGATTAAAGGGAAGGGGAGAGAGAACATAGGAGTGGTGAGGGCTAGGGAGCTGCAGAGGCCAGGGAGAGAGCAAGAGGCCAGGACGGGGGCGGAGGAGCTGGATGAGGCAGGGAGCCACTGATGGGACAGTTTTATTTATGTATTTATTCGTCATGAGAATACATCAATGGGTTTTATTTAAGAGGGGCTGTACACTGCGTTTCTATATTTGTGCCTTCCTTGGTTAACGACGAAGAAGCATGCCAGTGTCGGCAAAGTGGTAGAACTCAAAATCTGTCTCTGCAGAGCAGTTACAAATGGCTGGTGTGGTCCTGAACTTTCTAAACTCCATCTACTTATGCATACCAGCATTATACTTAATAGTACCAGCAGCCTACTTGTTAACAAAATTAAAGCAAATGTCTTTGATACTCCATTAGCTTGAAGAATTGCTGCTGATTTACTGATTACAGTATAGTCTTTCCTCGTGAGTGGTTTTGTCAGTATTAATGAACATAGGAGCACCTCTGTATTGTGCTTTCACTGTGAATTTAAACTTCATTTAGAAGTGTTGAACTTTCCGGCTGACCTCCAGGTTGGCAAATACCAACCATTTTTAATATGGTCAGAACCATATGAAGATTTTTTGTGATGATTGCTAAGGGAACTTAAAGAGGACTTTGTTCCAGTTGAATATGTGAACCTGAGGCTAACACAAAGTACTTCAATTTCTGCGGAACATATGAATTAATTTCCAAAATAAAGACAGTCATAACTTTTCTTTCTAACCTGCAGATTTTTTTTTCCCACTCAGGATTTTTATGTGTGTGCACACCTAAAATAAAAATATAAACACAGAATTGATAGCTAAGAGCTGTAGCTTAGTTCTGTACTCAACCAGTTGTACTTAATGTGGCCATTAAAAATGCTTCCTAATTACTCAGTTTGAAATGCTGAAAGATAGTGAAAACCTGTGCTAGGGATAACGAAAGAAGATTGTGATTATTAGAAATTATTTACTTTCTGCATTAAAATCTTTGAAGTTTTACTCCCATTGGCTTTGTCGGTAAGTTCTTGATGTGTAAAATATTTAAATTACCCTATTTTTTTATTAGATCATCAGAACTAGGTCAACAGAAAATTGAATCATGACAACTTGATATCAGAATTAATTTTTGGTAACACAAATTAATTTTGGCTCCGTTGTAAAACCAGCTTCTATTTCTTTTTGCAGAAGGTACTCTGGTGAATACATAAGCAGTGTCTGCTTCTTAGGAAGTCTAATCCTGTGTGCTTTGAAGGAGATTGGTTTTTGTTTTAGTTTCTCTCTTAGCTGTTCTTCATTGAATTGGTCATCTATATGATGTGTTTCTATTATAGCTTATAGGACACATTTTCTTCTATTCTTTTTTCAATCTATCCTTTTCCCCTCATGAGTGTTCTTAATCCGTTAAAAAGCTTATTGATTAATTAAGATCAGCTCCCTCTGACTACAGCTATTTGGAACCAGTCCACTGAACAAAGATTCAAACCTACTGGGAAAGGGACTACCTTCTTACAGTTTTTCCTTATGTGTAACACAGTAGTGTCCTGCTCCATGACTCAAAAGCCTGCATGTACAAATACAGTACAAATGAGAAATGATAAAGTACATGCACATTTGGAGCTGTTCCCTTTTACCTGCTTTCTGAGGTTTGTTTATTCAGTCTGTACTAAATACGTTTACTAAATATGTTTGTAGTGTGTCCTGGGTGCTTTTTTGTTTGGTTGTGTTGGTTGGTTGGTTGGTTTTGTGTGTGTAATTTTCTCTTCTGAAGAACAATCTACAGGAAGATTTTCTTCTTTCAGTAAAATCCTTTGTAAGTTCTGCAGTTGATTTCAAATTCTGCTCCCTGTATGTCAAGCAATTTTTATTACATCTGTTTCATAACATGACCAAGCTTGTTTTTCTTCAGTCAGGGAAGAAATGAAGTCTTTTGGGCAGGTTTTCCATTTTATGATGTCTGCAGTGCCACAGGAAGGCCAACAGCCATCTCTGATTGCTTTCCTAGAGCAGAGTTGGAGGAAGCATTCATGTTTTGATGAATCTGACTTAGACTGTCTACTGCATGTCCTTCAGCCTTCGTCTTGAAGCTTGTCTCAGTTCAGCCAAGATGGGCTGTCAAACAGCTTGAAATGTGAGCCAAGCTAATTAAATAAATAATCCCCAAATTGCCTTTCACTACGGGGTCTTAAAAAATCCAGGACCCTGATTTTGCTGATAACAAGGTCACGGATGTGATAATGCTGGCAGGAGAGCAGGCTGGGGGTGCAGCTGCGGAAGGAGAAAGCATGGAGCCACTGCTCTGAGAGAAACATTGACCTGGGTTACCCTAAGACAGTCTGAAACAACATCTACATTAATTGCAATTTTTTGAAGATGCAAGTTCCTGTGCTCATCAGTGGCCCATGAAGCATTTTGGCTACCCCAGAGTATTCTTTACTGGTTATCTTGGGTTTTATATTCTTAAATATTGGGCTGACTTTGAAAATAGAAAATATAACATGTAGATCACTGTCATACTGTTGTTACAGAGCATCAAAGTGATGTTATAAATCTTTCATGCTGCTTCTCCCGTTATATAAATCATAAACACTGACTGATACATTTTTTCTTGTCTGTTAGTATGGGAAATTAGATATTTAGGTTAAAGTCTGACTGAATCTTAATCTAATGATTTTTCTGTAGCCTACCTCTGCCTTTTTAGTACTTCATTTGCTCCCGTTTATTAGCTAACAATGATCCCCCAAGTTAATTTTGCATATTATAAAGGAGTAATACTGAAGTCTCATCTACCTCTCCTTTTTGTTAAGCTCTGTAAAATGGTAGGCAGCTGTAAAGTTTTATTTCAAATTTCAGTTATGTAACTGCCCTCGTAATTTACAAAATGTCTCCTGTGTCAAGGTGTTTCAAGAGGAACTTTTAAGTTCTAATAAAAATGCAATATGTAATTTTAAGTTAAACTCTAATGCCGCTTTTATTATGTATGAACAGTTGGCTGTGTGCAATTACTGTTATCTGGTCTGTTACAACAGAATCAATTTAGAGCATTTTTTTTGCACATTATCAGAGGTAAAGCTCTTAAGAAAAACGTATTCTAAAATAGCATGCGCTCTGCTGAGGCCAGCTAATTCAGATAAGGGAATTGGAGAAGAGGGAGAACGCCTTGCTCTGAGCCTCCTCAGTGCTTTGAGGTGCCAACTCTTGTCCTTTGTCCCCTTTCCTCTTTCACAGCTTGCAGGGCGTTACGAGGTTGCTCACTGCCCAAAAATTCTGCTGGTGTCAACAGGAAAGAGTCTGAATGGTGTCTTTGCTGCATTGTCATGGGCTGTGTGCCTCACTAGGTGATGGGGACTACCTCTCATGCCCAGGCAGTCCTCTTGGAAGTTGGTTGTTAGTTGGTTGTTGATAGAGAATATATATTCTTGGGACACTGATGCTTGTACCTTCTCTCTCTCTCTCTGTCTCTTTTTTTTTTTTTTTTTAAAAAAAAAAAAAGTAGAATTTCCCATTATTCTCTGAAGGTTTGCTTATCACATGATTGGAGTAGCCGGAGATGAAATGGTGTAAAATAGCACCTTTGGGGTAGCACCTCAATAGCACCCACTGTGGTGGTTTTACTCGGGTGGGCGGCTGAGCTCCACCACAACTGCTCTCTCACTCCCCCTCCTCAAAGAGGAACAGGGAGAAAATATGATGAAAGGGGCTCAAGGGCTGAGATAAGGATGAGGAGATCGCGCAGTAATTATTGTGATGGGCAAAACAGACTCAGCATAGGGAGATACTAAGATTTATTGCCTATTACTAACAAGCTAGAGAAGTGAGAAACAAAGGAAAGAAACCAAAAGCACCTTCCTCCCCCATCTACCCTCTTCCACCTCCTCCCCCAAGCGGCACAGGGCAACGGGGGAATGGGGGTTATGGTCAGTCTATAGCGCTTCTTCACTGCTGCTCCTCGGTCAGTCTCGTCCCCTGTGCTGTGGGGTCCCTCCCACGGGATGCAGTCCTTGCTGAACTGATCTGGCGTGGGCTTCCCACAGGCAGCAGATCTTCAAGAACTGCTCCAGGTATGGGTCCATACCACGGGGTCCATCTCTTGGGAGCAAACCGCTCCAACCTGGGTCCCCCACGGGCAGCAGCTCCTGCCAGGTCACCTGCTCCTGTGTGGTCTCCTCTCCACGGTCTACAAGTCCTGCCCAGAATCTGCTCCAGCAGGGGTCTTCCACAGGCCACAGTCTTCGTCGGTCCTGCTCCACCGTGGTGCTCCATGGGCTGCAGGGGGACATCCTGCTTCACCACGGTCCTCACCACAGGCCGCAGGGGACTTCTGCTCTGGCGCCTGGAGCACCTCTCCCCACTTCTTCACTGACCTTGGCGCCTGCAAGGCTGTTCCTCACTCCTCTCACTCTCCCAGCTGCTGTGTGGCGCAGCATTTTTTTTTTTCCTTGTCTTAAATATGATCTCACAGAGGCGCAAACCAAAATCACTTATTGGCTCAGCTCTGGTCAGCAGTGGGGCCCTTCCCAAACATGGGGCAGCTTCTAGATCTTTCTCACAGAAGCCACTCCTATGGCCTAAGCTACCAAAACCTTGCCACGTAAACCCACTAGACCCTCTGAAGAGATCATTGACATTGCTTTAAGCAGTACTTCAAAAAACGAATTCTACCAAATGAGAGGCAAAGTGCTTGTTCTGCTGAACTGGGACTTCAGTTCACCTTACCCTTTTCTCTGACATGGCTCAGGCTTCTGAATAAGAGTAGCCAGAAGTGCTCGAACAGTCCCTGCTCCAGCACACCTCTCTTGAACATCTGCATGTGAGGCAGCTGTGGTCTGAAATCTTGGTCAGACAATGGTGTCCAAGTGATATATTTAAGAGGGGGTTGTAACAGTGGCAGAGTCTGTATAATTCTTATCTGAATGATAAATTCTATTTACGTGAAAATTTTCTTGTTAACAATTTGAATTCCAAAGCCAGCAAGCAAGCACTCACCCTCTGTCCTGTTTTGCCTGTCCCGGTTTGAGTACCGTATGGATTTATGAACAAGGTATCTCCTCCACTGGACTTAAACAGGAACATTGAAAGGTTGACTTCCTGAGCAGCTGGAGAGGAGGCAGCTGTGGGAAGAGGAAACACCACCAGCATGTTGGTGGATGTTGTGATGCCACCCTCTTCTGTGTATTTTCTCTGTTCTTATTTACCAACACAGCTAGAAAGCTGTCTGCTGCCTCACTGCCAACATTGGAAGTACTGTGCAGAGTAATAGATATTTTCACCTGTGGCTTTTGAAATTTTTATTCCTGATTCTGGTTACTAACATAGCCTTCGAAGCTGTCCCTTTCCTGGTGTCACATGTAATTCCATCCAAACGGAACACGGGTTCTTCTGAGCATTGCACAGGAGACAACTTGACCACCTTACCTTTCCCTCTGTGTGGGAACTTGTAAGATGTGTTTCAGCTCATTTTGGTGGCTTTTGTTCTGTCAAACATGTATAAAAGATCCATAATGTGTTGATTTTGATTTCCTTAGTATCATTCTTGTGTTGCCTTACATATTTGAGACAGATGCTTTGCCCTTAAACTTTTTGCAATGATGGTTCAGCTAGACTCTTTTGACTAGGAGCAGAAATCTGTGAGGGATTTAATTCTAAACAATAAGCTTTTATTGACCTTTTCAGTTACATTACAAAATGTTCCATCCCAGTGGTTAGTCTTGATTTATTCAATCTAATTTGGCCATCTTAGCTGTAGGTCTACAATATGATATATTTACTGTTCTTGTTCAGTTTACTGTCATCTTTATGGTTGTTCATCTTACTCTAAAATCCATTTACTCTTTTTTTTTAATCTATTGATGATTCAAGTTACTTGAATAAAAAATCCATGTTCTAATACTGTGGATTAGACTTGGACATTAGGCAGTGTTTCTGAACATAAAGCCTGTGCAAATAGCAAATGTTGTTTTAGCATGCTGCCCTGTATATATATATATTTCCTGTAACCTCCTGTTTACATTAGTCCTTGAGGTCAGGATTCAGGTCTCAATAGAACATGATCTCACTTGTTAATCCTGAGTTGGTTTCTGTCCGCAATGACTCATTTGTACAAGGAAGAGAAATTAAATAGAACAGGTTGGAATTGACCACTTGGTAAAATACGACTATCTTCTCTACCAGCTCTTGATTACCAGTGTTGTGATCACTGGGGTTAATTTTGTAAATGAGAACTGGAGAGAAACATTCTTGTCGTGAAGCAGGGTTTTTTGGAAGTAGTAATCTTTACATTAAATATTTACACGGCGTTGCACATTCACAGGAATTGTTGACTTTTCCCCAGTGCTGAAAGTATGCTACACTGACTTCTCAGTTATCGTGTGCTCTCATGGGAGGATTAGTGATGATACAGAGCTTTTGCCTTTTGGTTAATAAAAGCAACTCATCCCACAGTAGTAGCAGCCATTACTTTCACATCCTGCCCTCCAAGTGGTGTGTGCAGAATTGGATCTCAGTGAGCAGAACCCTGGATCCTGTTAGTATATTTTATGTTATAAGCCAGTAACTGCATTTGTGTTGGTTTTTTTATAACTACTTTTCTAACATCTGGAGCTGATCCAAAGCTTTGTATACCTGGTAAGATAGGGGATTTTTCTAAAGTAACGTATTGTCTTCCTTGTTAGCCAAGGTAATGAGCTAATAAAGTGGCGCAAGAAACCTCTCCCATGAACATGTGATGTTGACAGTGTGACTGTCGTGTTTTGTCTGCCCATAAAGTTGACTAAGCCATCATTTACCCTTGTTTGGGATAGATAACAGAAAACATGCAAACCATATCCATATCCCTTAAGTCTTCTCTGCCTCCCCATACAAAACAAATGGACAGAACTGTACGGCATTCAGTCAGGAAAGGACCTTTGGAGTCCAGTCTGCTGCTCAAAGCAGGGCTGATACCGAATTTCACCAGGCTACTTGGGGCTTTGTCTGGCCTTATCTTGAAAACCTCCAAGGACAATGTTGTACAACAGCAGCTCTTAGCTGCTTGTGCTGTTTTGGCTGGGATAGAGTTGATTTTCTTCACGGTATCTTGTATGGTGCTATGTTTCTGACAGCTTTTTCCCTCTGCTTAATTATCCCTGTGACTTCTATTTCCTTATATCCGCTAAGAACGTCTCCTGTCTCAAACTAATGCTGCTGACTCTTCCTGCAGAGCCCCCCTGCGAAGCAGCTCCCACGGGTGTCTTGGTGATGTCCCCGCTGGTGTGAGCAGGCAGGCGGTAGCTGCCCTGAAGCCATTTCTTCTCTGGGCAGAGCAAGCTCTGCTTCCTCAGTCTCTCCTCAGAGGCCAGTTCTTCAGCCCCCCTCAGCCATCTCAGTGACCCTCTGCTGAACTCATTCCAGCTCATCGGTGTCTTCCTTTACACCCAAAGTTGGACACAGTATTCTGGATGCAGTCTAATGAGTGTCAAAGTAGAGGGGGATAATCGCTTCCCTTAGTCTACTGTACGTGTTTTTCTTCATACAGCCCAGGACACCATTGGCCGTCTGCTGTCAGGGCATGCTGCGAGCTTGCTGTTGCCCATCTGAGCCTTTTCTGCAGATCTGTTCTCCAGCTGGCCACTCTCCAGCCTGTATCATTGCCAGAGCTTTTTTCTTACCAGGGGCAGGGCCAGGCATTTGTCTCTGTTGAATTTTATGAGGTCTTTGTCAACTCATTCCTCCAGCCTGTCTAGGTCCCTCTGAGTGGCAGCTCTGCCTGCAAGCATGTTGACTGCCTACCCCCCCCCCCCCCAATCATTGACAGAGACATTAAACAAAAGAGGTGCCAAGATAGATCCCTGTGGTATTCTTCTTGTTATTTCATGTCAGGTGGAGTACAATCATGAACCATTGTCTGTTGAGCTTGACACTACAGTCAGTTCTTCACCCAGTTGGTAGTCCATCCATCCAAACCATAACATGTCAACTTGGATACAGAGGTGTTGCGAGAAGGAAATAGTATTGAAATCTGTGCTAAAAATAGAGCAGACAGTATCTACTGTCTTTTTTTTCTTACTCACCAATCATGCCATTTTATCCTAGAAGGCAAGTCAGGTTGATCATCATGATTTATCTTTGTTAAATCTGTTTTGGCTACTGCAAATCATCATCATCATCTCCCTGTGCTCAGAAATGACATTCAGGAGTACTTGCTCCATGAGTTTCTACAAGACTGAAGTGAAATGGACTGGCCTGTAATTCTCTGGATCGTGATCTGTGATCCATGAAAGCTATGTCAATCATTCATCATTCATTTTTTTGCTTTGAATCCTGTATCAGAATCTGGTTTATGAATCAATCAAACAACTTGAAGTTTCTGACCATGAAGACTTTATTTGGAGAACCAATGTATGAACTGTAGAGAAGTTTCAGGGAGGTTGTCTATGTTGTATTGCCGTAATACTCAAAACCATTTAGAACTGTCCTTACTTGCATGAATTAATGACAATGTTTATCAGTTGCGTATTGCTTGTAATTAGTGTTTTATAAATACAGTATAAAAAAAAATAGTTCTGTACTGAATACAGAACTGTAATACTGCATTTAGTCTAACCTGTGTGTGCTTATCTGTAGCTTCCTTGAATTACCATACTTGGGTTGGCTCTGCGCCTTGTCCCAAGCCGTCTCATCCCAGTTGCCCTGTAGATGGATTACCAGACCACGCTGCCGCCCTTACTGCAACATGACTGCAGGCTTTGCTAATGTATAGAGCGAAAACACATTTTGGCAGGTAGTTGCTACTCTGCTTACCTGTAAACTTTGTAAAGCCTGAAGGTGGTTTCTTGTTTTCCCAGGTCATTGGTAACATAGTGAAATCTTTCACCCACAGGCAATGACAATTTGAATGGAAGCTTGGTCTCGGCAAATAAAATATTCAGAGCTTAGTGGTATTATGGGAAGTGATTGCTTAGGCTGTTAATAATCATCAAGGTATTTCTGCTAAGTTGGTCTTCAACTGCTGCTTAATGCAGTTATTTATTCACTCATCAGAACCTTTGCACAAGATGCTATTGCAGAAACAATTACAGTCTGACTTGATTTTATAGTGGTTTCTGTTCTTCTTCAGAAGAGAGCGAGAGCAACAACTGAATTAAATTACTGCTGAAGTAAAAAGATTCTGAATTTTATAATGAAACATGCAGTACAAAGGTGTTTGGGAAGGGAAAAAAAAATCCTGCTTCAGTAAATGTTCCCTTATTTGGCACCTGATTTCTCACTGGAATACTAGCATCTGAAAGAGCTTTTGGTGATGAAGCCATAAAGCTGTATAGTAATGCTTCAGTTCTTTCCACCTATCTATATGCTTATGGTCATTACCCCTTGTAGACATCAGTGACTGGTGTGGCCTTCTCTAGCTCTGCTCCTAATACTGGCTTTACCCGAGTTACTCAGAATTGCCCACAAAAAACATTTAAACATATAATAAAGGCAAGCGCGGTGGGATTACTGGTCCCCAGTAGTGCTGAATTGTTTCCAAGCATCCTGTCTCTGTGCCATCTTACCATTTGATTGGTGTCTTCAGCCAATCACTTGTATGAATAAGTAATGCATTAGTAAATTAATTAATCAAATTACCTCTTACAGTATGCTGTTTCCGATTCGGAGCCCATTTTTCAAGTAGCTCTTATGTAATGAAGTGTGTAAGTGTCACTTCAACCAGAAGGGAGGCACAAAATTTTAAACTGCTTGGAGATTTGCACTCACAGATCTTGCTGCAAAACATGTCTGCTGCCTGCTGCGAGAGAGGGAGCAGGGATGGTAACAAGCGCCGTTCAGCTTGTCAGGCGTCTCGGCAGCAGCAGAATGTGGTGTTAATGGCTAGGGTGTTAAAATTCATGTATTCAGCAGCATTTATAAAGTATAATCTGTTTTGAAATTCAGCCATACTATTGCTTGGAAAAACCTGAAGGCAGCTGGGGGAAAAACAAGGTTCACGAAGATGTGATTTCTTCAGATTTGGAATGTATCTACTCTTGAGAAATATCACAAAGTTTTATTTGATACTCGCACGTGAGAAAGATCATTAAAATAGGTCCTGCAGTATCAATCATTTTCATTTATTAAATCAGTCTATGCAATTTTTATAATAATTTCTCAAAAGTTTATTATTATTTTTTTTAAAGCTGCTATTTTTTGTTCTTTTTTTGGATATTTTCAAAAACCAACTTCACTGTAATGCTGCTGAGTAACAACGAAGAGCGAATGTTGCCTTGAATAAGCCTGGGAGTGGTTCACAGGGCTTTCCTACATGGCGTGGGTGTTGAAAGCAGTCACAGCAGAAAAGGGGCAATTTCTCCTTGTTTTGCCTGACCGGTGCTGGCTGCCTGTTGACAAACGTCTGTGCAGATGGGAGAATGCTGCGGTGCAAGAGAGAGCTCTGGAGAGGTCCAGCACGCACACCTGAGGCTAAAATCCTACTTCAAACTAACAAGCATTTGGGACGGGCGTGTCCCAACCGTGTTGTAGAATCAGAATCACAGAATCATTAGGGTTGGAAAAGACCTCCAACATCATCTGGTCCAACCATCGCCCTACCACCAGTATCACCCACTAAACTGTGTCCCCAGGCACCACGTCCAACCTTTCCTTAAACACCCCGAGGGACGGTGACTCCACCACCTCCCTGGGCAGCCCGTCCCAGTGCCTGACTGCTCTTTCTGAGAAGAAATGTCTCCTCATTTCCAACCTGAACCTGCCCTGGCACAACCTGAGGCCATTCATTCCCTCTGGTCTTATTGCTGTTTATCTGTGAGTAGAGGCTGACCCCCAGCTCCCCACACCTTCCTTTCAGGTAGTTGTAGGGAGCAATAAGTTGTCCCCTGAGCCTCCTCTTCTCCAGACTGAACAAACTGTGTCACAAGGAGATTGCCCCCCCCCCCCCCCCCAGCTGCCCTCATCTTTCTTCTCTCCGTCGCTGTGGCCAAGCTCCTCACCCTGGCACGCTGCACCAGCTCTTGTCTGGATGGGGCATGCAGTCTCCTTGCTGGTGGAGAACCAGCAGAAGGGAGATGTGGCTGGTGTTGTCCCAAGCCACTCTGCTGGCTTCTGCCGCCTGCCCTGGGAACCGACAGCCCTCAACAAGGGCCTGGGAGCTATCTGTATTTGCTTGCCCCAACCAGCTTCTCACTCTGCAGGGTTTTTCAATGTTTGGTTGGAGGTTGACCCACACCGTGCTCTGTTACTAGATGTCCCATCTAGTGGTGATGGCAGAACTGTAGGGGAAGGAGCTCATCAGTGCTGATGGAGGTGCATAATTATGACGGGATTTATTCAGATGAGTACAGGGAATAAAGGGAACCTCTGAACAGTTAGAAGATTACAAGGCAGGGGCAATTAAAATTTTCAGACATACCACAAAAAGAAAAACAAAAGCAACTTAAACCCTGAAAATGGTGACGTTTTCAAAAAATAATAATCTCTACCTCAGGATTTTTCTTAGTATCTCCGATTTTTTTCCCCCATTACCAGTGTCTCAAGACTGGACAGTTGATTGTCCTATGGAGACTGTGCAGCATCCTTTTTCTGTCCTGAATGAAGTGGTCCTTGCAGTGGTAGGCCGTCCTTTACCGAGAACACATGCAGCACCCACGTGCTTGCTGAGGCCAGCGTAGCCTTCCTGTTTTCTCTTCCTGAGCCCTTCCTGTGTTAGGGAGCCCAGATAAATGTTGTTTCTTCGACACCAGGTGAAAGGGTGTAGGAAATATGCCCCCTGAAGAAGAAAAGCCTTGTTTCAACCAGTTCCTCAAATACTTGAGGGTTTCCGTGGAGGTGTACTTCATATTTTACCAGGTTGACTCATTGGCTACTGTCTGAGGACTAGGGAAGTGCTTGATGAGGACTTGCATTAGGCAAGCACTGGGAAAAGAAGTAGATGTGGAGAGCAAAAGGCCTTCATGTAAGTGGATTTAAACACTGGGTGATGGAGAATTGCTCTGTATGTAGTGCTGTCACAAAAACCGGGATAGGAGCAGGGAATTTTACTTTGGTAAGAGAAGTGAGGCGTTACCAAAATCTTGGAGTCTTTCCTGCTACACCATTCTGGTAGTCGGTGGTGTATGCCTTCAGCATGCAAGGTGCAGTTCAGGAATCTCTTGATTTCCATTCCCTTTCCTTTTCCATTTCTTGCAACCCAGTCCACCACACATTGTATTCCGAAGCTACCTGCTTGACCAGGGATGTGTGTGCTTTAGTGTGGAAAAAAGAAGTCGGCTGTTTTCAAGCAGGAGAAATATCTGCAAAGAAAATGCTTCAGATTGCTACGGTCTTGTTTTCCACAGCAACCTGTGGGGGCACAGAAGGTGAAAATCCTTCTCTCTCGTGCCCCTTGCACTTCCTTTCTGGGCTGAGCTGGCCAGTGCTCTGAGGAATAATGTTACTGCCTTTCTTTCACCAAAGCTTGCTGTAAAAAGCTGTGCAGGGACAGGGACGGGATGCTTTTCAGAGGGAATGGCAGCAGGCCCGTGATAGCAGCCATGTAACTGCGTCTTCCAGACAGCGCTGTGTAAATCGCCTGGGCGCACGTACTGTCTCGTGGACTGAAAGTGCTCTTATCTGTGAAGCTACCACCGGGCAATTTGCTCTCCCGATTTTTCTACTAACTTGGTTGCAGTCCAGGGCGCTTCAAAAACTGTCACTTTCACAAGGGTCTGCATATGGAATCTTTATAAAATCTTATTAAATCTTCACAAAATGGTCTCATTAAGCCTCTCAGGCTTCAGATATATTCCTTAGAATTTTCCAGTGCTGTTTTTTTTTTTGTTTGTTTGTTTGTTTTCCCCTAGGATTTTTCCCTTTTGTGAGTTCTGCTGACTTATTTGCTTAGATCTAGAGATTTCCAGTCAATTCTTTGCTGACTGTGTCTTCCTGTTAGAGGAGTCCATTAGTTCCTTCTGTTCTGCCGCGTGCAGAATCGAGTAGACTTCTAGCTGGCCTTGGTTCCCAGCACCCTGCAGCTTTTCATTGCCTTCTGCTTCTGTATCTCCGTGGAAGATCTGTTTTGGCTAGACGTACCGTTGTCACTTCAGGATGAGACTTGGAATCCCTTAAAAAATAAATAAATGCAGCAACCACCCACAGGTGTCATCTTTCACTTCATCATCTTTTTTACACTGTAAACAGCTGGGCTTCAATCTACCAGGCGTTCAGCAGCCCTCCAGAGCAATTGGCCATGTCTTATTATAGGTTTGTCAAGCAGGACTACTGTGATAATGGAGAGAAAAGTAAAAAAGGGAGTCTGATTGCCTGTTAAGAAGGCAACAGGGAAAGCAAATTCTATCAGGACCGCAGAGAACAGAGGGGAGAGAAGCAGAGGGGAGGGAAACACGAAGCAATTAAGGGTGTTGTGGGAGGAGGTGAAAATATTTTTGCTTGCACAGCATCACATAGGAGCTTTGTGACTGAGGCAGGATGGAGATGAGCTATCCCGATTGACGTCTCCAGAGTTGTTGTTACTCCTGCAGTTCCCTGCGTATTTTTAGGAAATTCAGCAGCGCTACTGAACCGCGGGGGAGAGGGCTGTGTCTGCAACAAATACTCTCGCATTTGTGGCAGAAGCCTTGAGATGTGAGCAGTGCACTGAGGAACTGGAAAGAAGGACAACTCGGTCCTGAAATTTCTCAGCCTCCTGAGCTTGACTGTGCAGCCAGTTTTTGGGCCTGTTTCTCAGTACGGGAGAGGCCGTGTCTTGATTTGTGGTGCAGACCTAGATAGAAAATGTTAAAATCTGAGTGGTTGGTCCCCAGAAACCGAAGGGAGAACCCTTCAGATACCCTTTTTGGGGTGACCTTTGCTGCTGGTCATGCTGATAACAAGTTCTGATGGGTTTTGTTTGTTTTTGACTTTGTGGGCCCTTCAGGGAGTTCGGATTAGGAGGAGAAATCCCAACATGTGATACTACCCGTGATGCTGGGGTAATGGGCATTGGCACAGTTCTGCCACATTGCGTTAATGAGCAAGAGAGGGACAGAAAAGGCATCTTACTGGACTTCCAGAATTACATTCGCACAAAGGTGGGGGAGAGAAGAAGAAAGAATAGAGAAGTAAATGGAGTTAATGCTTCAATGAACCATTGAGGTGCTGCAGATTTTGAAAGAATGTTTATATGCTTTGTCTGTAAAGATGCCAGAGCATGTCATGACTTGTATTTGAATCTTCTTGCGTGTAAGCAAATGTATCTATTATTGGCATAATGCATAAAATATGTATGCTGCTTGCATTCTGTCCAGTAAGTAAGCCAATTTCATCAAAAAACGCATTCAGGCAAAAAAGAAGTAGCTAAGTGAGCAGAAATTCCATTTATGCCTATGATCAAAGAGTTGTGGAGGAAGAAGATTAGAGAATAACCCTTTTTATGTATAGAACTTTATGAAAATGGAGACATAATAAACACTGAGAATTACTTCCAGGTACAGCTCATGTTATGTAGTTCATTATTTCATCTGGAGAAATGCACTTTAATGGATCGTACCTAAAAGATTTTAGCCCATTGACTCCAGAATTTTAAGTAAGGTATTTGGAATTTACAAAAATCAGGGCTAGGACCTCTTGTTTGGTAGCTGGTGTGAGAATTGAGGTGTCAGTGCCTTCATTACAGCAGGTCTTCCATTGCCTCAATCTCGTGTCTCCAGCATGGTCATAAATTGTGTGCCATCGCCGTGCTCTGACAACCACAACAATGTACTTTCCACAAATTGTTTTGAGTGCATCGAAACACTAAGTTGTAGTACAGCTACAACTAGCAGTAAGTTTTTCATCTAATAAAATAGCTTTGTTCATCAGAAATCCTTACCTTTTGTACCCTAGTAAGTGAACAAACGTTGCAAGTAGCAAAGGTGGTGTGCTTGAGTTACGGGCGCAGGGTGTGTTTGTTGCAGTGTATGCACAGTTGCAGGCCAGCTCCTTCACAGCCTGTCTTTTGCTGGCGGCTGTCCTGTGTTTTCAGCCCTGGTCGATGCTGCTCTAAATGTTTACAAGTTACTGGGGAAGGAAGTGGAGTAGGGTGGTATTTGATACCACACTGGGTGCGGGTGTTAATATTGGTAGTAAAAGCATAGGTTGAAATAATCTTTCAGCTACTTAATCCTGGGTTTTTACTTACTTCCTAAACACTGCTTCTCTTTCACTTCCATTTTAAATTAAATTTGAAACTGGAGAAATCTCTGAAGCCTTGATTTACTATGGGCTGTTAAAATCATTTAAGCCAGCTTGAAGGTCCTTAACAGTCTGGCTGTATGCAGTTCATGCCAGAGTGAGAGGAAAGCTGCACCATGGACCAAGGCTGGCATCATCCCCAGAGATGGGGCACAGCATCCCCCCACCCCCTGGGATCAGACCAGCCTCTTCCTCTCTCTCCCTTTTCATCTGTGGGTGCTGGCTCTGAAATCTTGACCACCGGTGGGACCTGTTCAGTACATTTCTAGGTAATTGTACTTACTAAATCATTTAGCTGGAAAACAAAATGCATTTTTGAAGTAAACCATCCTGTAAGTAACACTTCACAATTGGTGCTTTCCATCCTTTCCTGTAATAGTGACATGAAGTCACTATTTCCCTGAAGTGACATGGATGCTTAAATAAATGTACCCAACATACCCAGGGTAGGCACAAGAGGCAGCAAAGGGTGTGCTGAAAGCTGAGCTGCTGCACTTAGAAGACCCTTCGGGGTGGGATGGGCAGGGGTGGCTCTGCTGCTTGCTGCCAGTGTCCTGGCATGCGACTGCTTGGCATAATGCCTGTGAAAGCATAGCAAGAGCACACATTTCTCCCCAGGTTCTCAAGTGTGCAGGCTCAGGCACCTACAAGTTAATTCACTTCAGCAAGGCTTTGTTCTCATTGGTGACACTACAAATGAAGCCATGAGTCCTGGAGCATCATCATTTGTGGTGCATTCTCACGCAAAATTTAGCACAAGCTTTGTTTGAAAGTACTCCTCTGAACATAATTTGAACATACTTATTTTTCGGTTGAGATACCAACCATCTGCTAACAGGTGTTTGGTTTCATTGTAAGGTTTGTTTTCATTACCTTGCTCATCTTACGTTTGCTCTCTTTGTGCAGTGTTGGATGGATCCTCACATCCCATCTGTTTCGTGCAGTGGATGGAAAAATTGCTGATCAGGGCCATGTCTCATACAGAATGTAGTATTTTTATTTTGAATTATTTTGCCCTGATACCATATCTGCCATTTAAACAGATGAGGCAATCATGTTCTTACTAGTGTACTCGCTTGCTGAGCCTTTTTCTTCCTAGAAAAGATTTAAAAGGCTGCGATCAGATGCCTTCACTCTAATCCTAATTCTTTTATTAGAGTTTGAATCTTAATGTTCTCAGTCTTTGCAGCATTGCAAAGTGTTTTTCTGAACCGTAACTTCAGGTCTTGCAGCACAAAATCTGTTGTTGTTCCAGGTTTTCAGAGAACAGAGTACGCCTGGCTGAATGGAAATTATTCTGTAGTAAAAAGTGGCATTGTAACCTGTGACTGCGATCTGCAGTCTGTGTCTGAAAAACGTGAGCTGCCACCACCCTGGGATACACCAGGATGTGGCAGCGTGAAGAAGCCTGCTGCAAAAGTAATGGAGAATTGGGCAGTAATGGAGAATTGGGAAAGGGATTAATGAAATGAGAGTTGTGAAATGAAATTCAGCTGTGACTTGATACATTGCCGTGATCTGTCTTGCAGGACATTTGGCTCCTAAGTGTAGGCAGTGAATATGGTGACTTACACATTGCTGGTAAGAGGCATAGGTTTGAGTTGGGAGCAAGCAGCTTAGTCCCAAAAGAGCCCTTGGCTGAATGAATTGTAGGCACAAGGGTTTTTGTGGGCTTTTTTTACTCGTTTGCTTTCAATGTGGTGACTTGATCTCAGCCCAGAACTCCCCGTCATGGTTGTTTGTTCAGGAGGGTCAGGGACCCAGGAGGCAAAGCTGCCTGGTTCTGTTCAGACCTTCCCTGCGAGAACGGGTAAACACCTACTGCAGAACAAGTACTTACTATGCTTGCCTCTTGGATTACTTTGAGGGAGCTCCGTGATTTATGAACTCATCAGAAGACAAATTGTGCCATTGTGTTTTATTACTACAGTTACCTCAGCAGACCGCAGGTGTAGGGCTGGAATCAAAATACAGGAGACCTTGAAAAAGACAGAGGGAATAAAAAAAAAAAAAAAAAAAAAAAAAACACAAAAACACAGGTAAATGCAAGCCTGACCACAGTAGTGTGCCAACAGTGGTGTAATATCACTCCTTCGTGGTAGGGATTGAAATGTAACCTTTGCCAGCCCTTGTGCCCCTGGCTCAACCATGACTTGCCCCCCGGCAGCTGCCCATGGGCCAAGGGGCTGGTGGGGATGAGGGGACACCAGGACTGGGAGGGCTCACGGCAGTGCTGCTGCCTGGGGAAGTGCTCGCCCCACGGCAGCCTCACAGGCAGCAGGGTACCAAGGACAGCCCACTGTCGGTGCGGGGCCTCGTCGGCAGGAGACCTGATGTTGCAGTTACACGTTGTGATCCCAGAATGCGACGGTGGAAATGAAAACCAGTGTGGGGCTGGGATGCTCCATGGGGCTGGGATGCTCCATCGGTCAACAAAATGCGAAGGTCCCAAAGCAGCGTGGTCGTGCCTTGTGCTGCTGTTACCCCTTCCTACTGGTGTGCTCTTGCGAGAGGAAGAGACAAGCATTTGTCTTAGGGTTTTTTGAGTGCACTTCTGTGCATGATGTAGTTATGGGTGGTGTTTTCACTTGGTTTTAAAGCAGCAGCAGGGCACACAGTTATTACATTTTTTCCCGTATTTTTAGAGCTCATTGACATTGGCCCTCTCTCTTAAGAGGCACAGGATTGCTCGCTCTTCACGTGTTTATTTCCCCTGCGTAGTCTGTGGGTGACTTGTTCAAAAAAGCAAACAGTCCCCAAAGGTTTATGATTCAGCAGCACTGAAAGTTAAATGTGTACTGGAGTAATGCAGGTAGAAAAGAAGCTTGTCCACAAGCCAAATGCATTTAAAGTGCTATTTCTGGTGGACCTGTGTTTCTCTTAGACTAGCCCAGGCAAAATAAATGTTTCAGTTGCCAACTGAACTTAATTCAGTTCATCAAACTGCCACTTGAGCAGGGATTTACTAAAACAACCAAACAAAAAACCCCACCCACCTAGAACAAAAATGCAAAGCCTTGCATTTGAACTTCAGTTTATTACTGAAAATGATTATAAGAAAAGGGATGAAAAAAGTTTCCAAGGTGTAATCTTTGTGTGTAAAAATAATGGGCAGAAATTGATTTTATTTTCAATAAAAAATTATTAACTGAGGGCAATAGGAATCACATGTGAAGTTGCAAGTGATTTTTAATTCCCAATAATTTATTATAATTCTATATATAATGGAGTCTTCTGTTTAAACAACTGCCCTTCTCCCCAGCTGCTTCTGAAGACCAGAGGGGGTTTGTTCCAGTGAGTTGTTTACCTCTGTGAAGCCCAGCAATCGGCTGCAAAATGGAGCCTCACTTGAAGTGAGAATTTGGGTTACCATGAGGACAGAGTTACCTTGTTTTCAAGGGGCCTGATTCTAGAAAGCAGATGCATGTTATGTATATAAAAGTCAAATCTAATTCCATACTTATTAATTAAGTATTATTAACTATTAATTTGAGTTATGTCAAAATGTCTAATATTTCTTTAGTTTATTAATATATGTTAAATAAATCACACTTAAAAATTGCTTGTTGTGAGACGGTGTTTGTTAGTGACACTGCACAGAACTTCTGATGTATAGCTTTCCACCCTATTTTTGGGGTGTGCAACTCAGTGATAACATCAGTGTTTGTTACTTTTGCTGAAATGGTGTAGGCTAATTCTGCCGAGAATGTAGGCTTCTGCTAATTCTGCACATGATGTAGGCTTTGCCCAGAGAAGCTGTGGATGCCCCATCCCTGGAGGTGCTCAAGGCCGGGCTGGATGGGGCTTTGGGCAACCTGGTCTGGTGGGAGGTGTCCCTGCCCATGGCAGGGGGTTGGGACTGGTTGGTCTTTAAGGTTCCTTCCAACCTGAGCCATTCTACGATTCTATGATTACTTTATTTTTGAACAATGAGCTATAAACTATTAATTGGCTTCTAGCTTTGCACCGACGATGTTCTGACAATGCTATAGGATGCTAAAGTGAATGGATTATGAGAAGCATAGCTTATAAAAACTCATCCATTTTGCTGGAGTAAAATTAACTTCATGATATTTGCCAATTTTACAGGATTTTTATCATTTTGTAGAAACGTTAAGACTGCTCTGAATGTTTCGCATGCTTGAACAGCCAGCACTGTGTAAGTGCAGTTCTCCATGAAGGGCTGTGTCCTGTGGGAGCAAAACAGACACTGTGAGCAGAACACCCGTGTGCTTGCTTAATGCTCAGGCACTTGGCTAAATGGAAGCACTATCCCTTCCTTCCCTGTGAACTGACTCATTTGGGGGGGGTGTCAGGGTAGTCCTCCACAACGATGACTACAGCCAAAACCAACGTGTAAATGTATTCAAATTCCAGTGCAGGATTTAGGTTGGATACCACTAGCAGCAGAGATACTTTTAACAGAAGCTGCAAATTTTGTAATTTGGATTATCAGAAAGTGTTTTAACTCATAATTTTTACAAGTTGATTCTAGACTCCTCTAGAAGGCATTTCTGTTAATAATTGGCAAGCCATTGAGTACGTTCTGCAACGGTAAAGGCAATAAAGTCCTTTTTTCCTAGTAAATTAACCAACTGGCTTTTAAAGACCTGAGATCAAAAGCACTGAAGTAGAACAGGGAACTTAGTGTGAAATATACATGTGGGTGATTAGCAAAGCCATATAGATATATTTGCATGAACTGTGCCTTCCCCCAGTGCACAGGGCGTGGATTATTTTTAAAACAGACTCTGTAATTGTAAGCCTCAAGGGCTGTTTCATCAGCTCCCCGAGATGACCCTCTACCGAACAGAAAACCTGTGCTCAGTCTCCTTCCGATTCATTAACTCATAGTTGTATGTGGGCAGCCACTGGGCCATCTTGGTTTGGGCATTTAAAACCTACGGTAGTTTTTTGGAGCTTGCAGACAATTGTGCTTCGGAGAACTGATAATTTATGCCAGCTGAGTCATGCGCTTTCACAATGCAGGGGCTGCTCAGTATATCAACTTCTTGAAAGCATTCCCTAATTTTTCCTTTCAAAATATTTTTCAGGGGGGGTGGGTTATTTAATTGCAATGCCAGACTTGTATAGGATTAGTTATGTTAGTCTAATAAATTGTGTTGTTTTTTGGCTGGGTTTCTTTTTAATCATAAGTACTGAAGCTGTGAGCATTATGTACTTCAGTAGCGTGCCCAGCTGCTAAAGGTACCACAGTTCCTTTGGTTGGTTCTGTCCATGATAAGGGGCCTTTTTTCCCACTTCAGTCTGATCAGATAGGCAGGCGATCCATGAGCCATCATGTTCCCTGGCTTCTGAGCTCCACTGGCCTTCTTGGTTAACCTGAATTCATCTGACTGATGAAATCAGGTTGCAATAAAGAGAGAGGCTGCATCAACAAAAATAACTGAGTGGACAGTTAGTGCTGTAGTTCAGTAGAAATGCTCTAGAATCTTTTAAAGCAATGTGTTAATGTTAGATTTATTTTGTACTGGAAAAGCTCTTAGTATTTCTAAGCACTTCAGACCCCTTGCCTACCACTGCATAGATGCGAAAGCAGAACAAAGTCATCCCTCCCAGCTCCCTGCACTCCCCTCCCAGAAGCTGGATCCCACCGTCTCCTGCCTTCACGCTGCACCACATGCATCTTCAGTGGGTCTAGCATGTTTCACACAGGGCATGTTGCTGCGTTATGCTAGCCTAATGCTTCCATAATCTAATACATCTCTGCCATCAAAGACAAGATCTACTTTCAAATCAAAAGCTTGAGTATTGTGGAAATGGAAGCACCATTCAGAAACTGAACTGCTCTGGAAGCAAAATAATTACCCTTTTTTTTTCTTTCTTTTTTTTTCTTTCAGTGGGCGAGTTTGTGAGTGATGCCCTTCTGGTACCAGATAAGTGCAAGTTCCTTCACCAGGAAAGGATGGATGTGTGTGAAACTCACCTGCACTGGCATACTGTTGCTAAAGAGGTATGTTAATCTGTCTTAAAATTTCCTCCTTTCTTTTAGAACTGTATCACCATGAGCCAGCAGTGTGCCCTTGTGGTCAAGAAGGCATCCTGGGGTACATTAGGAAGAACATTGCCAGCAGGTCAAGGCAGATGATTCTCCCCCTCTACTCAGCCCTGTTGAGACCACACCTGGAGTGCTGTGGCCAGTTCTGGGCTCCCCAGTACAAGAAGGACCTAGAACAACTGGAGCAAGTCCAGCAGAGAGCTACAAAGACATTTACGGGACTGGAACATCCCTTTTATGAGGAAAGGGTGAAAGAGCTGGGCCTGTTTATCCTGGAGAAGATTTGAAGGCTGAGAGGGGATCTTATCAATGTATATGAAATATCTTGAAGAAGGGCATGAAGACAATGGGGCCAGACTCTTTCCAGTGGTGCCCAGAGACAGGATGAGAGGCAATGGGCGCAAACTGAAACACAGGAAGTTCCAGCTGAATATGAGGAAAATCTTCTTTATTATAAGGGAGATGGAGCACTGAAACAGGTTTTCAGAGAGGATGTGGAGTCTCCTTCTCTGGAGATATTCATAACCTTCCTGTATGCAATCCTGTTGCCTTCCTAAAAATAGTGTTTACAGCTCCAGCCTTCATGTATGCAAAATCTATCTCACAATGAGCTGTTTAATAGTATTAACACCCGAGGAAGACCAATAGTTGTTCTGCCTTAGGGTCTTCTGTTTTTGAATCACAGAATTACAGAATAGTCTAGGTTGGAAGAGACCTCTAAGATAACTGAGTCCAACCTCTTGAGGCAGACCCTGTGAAGATTTTGAGTAAGAGCATATGGAGTCACCAAGACTGTGGGAGGAGGGGAGTCCTTCCATAAAGGCAAGGACTAAAGGGAAGGGGAAGGAAGATCTGCTTGCTTGCCATGGTCATGCAGACACAGTCAGGGAGATACACAGAGTGCACGTAGTGAATGCACAGGTCAACACACTAAGTCATGTTTCAAAATTCAGAAATCATGCTGTTCACCAGGTTCAGCCTCCTGAGGCTGTATGGCCCCTTATATTTTCTTGAGCTCTGTCACATTTTTTTTCCAGCTTCCTCCATCACTAAGATTTTGTTGTTGTTGTTGTTGTTTTTTAATTTTATTTTAATTTCTGTAGTCCTGTAGTGAGAAGAGTATGAATCTTCATGATTATGGTATGCTGCTGCCCTGTGGAATTGACAAGTTCCGTGGCGTGGAGTTCGTTTGCTGCCCATTAGCAGAGGAAAGTGACAATCTTGACTCAGCTGATGCTGAAGATGACGATTCAGATGTCTGGTGGGGAGGCGCAGATGCAGACTATGCAGATGGAAGGTATGAGTGGCTTTTTCCCCTTCAACTTGTTATTATTGTCTTACTAGAGATGCCAAAAATCTGTATAAAAGATCTGTGTTGAAGGGAGAGTCCTGCTTGTAAGTGAATTTCCAGCTAGAATGGTTCAAAACCATGTGTTCCCTCCCTCCCTCCTTCTCTCCATCCCCCCTGCCCCTAAAACCTTATTGCTAATACAGTTTTTGCACTTTCTACATGTTCATCTTCTCTTTTTCAGTGAGAAGTATTGCTAGGTTTATAACAAAAATGCTTAATTACATAATTTCTTGACTTCTAAATGAGAAATACTGTTTTCTGAAGTGCTTCATGTGGAGTCTCGGGGCACTGCTGCAAATATTCATTTGACAAATGTTGGAGGTTTTGAAATGCTTTCATTTATTCTGGGTGTTAGCTGTGTGTCTTTATTGCCATAAGAATATTTTTTGGCTATTGCTAAGTGTGACACAAAAGAAAATCTGTTTTAACGTCTAGCCTTTGACAATACAGTAAGACTAATTAGTATGCTACAGCTAAATGGGGTGTGGAGGTTTCCTTTGCAAGACAGCCCTAGACAGGAAAAGGACTTGGATATAGAATGCTCATCTTTAGCCCTTAGCATCTCCTGCTCACACAGGCTAATTTTGAGCCAAATGTGGGTTGTGACTGTTGTGACTGAGCGGTCCAGTCCTGTCAAGACCTTTTCATATCACTCAATTGAGTGCCTTAGGCAGCAGCTGTGAGAGCAATGAACAATTTTATGTCCTTGCAACTGAATTCAAACCACTACTTCAAGATGGTTTTCTTCATAAAATCAAGGTCTACGCTGAAATTTTATTTGTGCTCCCTAGACTTCGATCACTTCATACTGTGCTAAAAAGATAAGGAACCACTTCTTAGGTGATGATACTGTGTCTTCTGCAAATAGTGATAGAAAATCCAAAATTTGAGACAGATTACAAGCATTTTCAAGGAGAAGCATGGAAATAAACTGGGACCAAATGAAGTGAATAATGCAGAAAGTTAATAGGTCTGAATTGTGTGAGTTTGGACTTTCTTAATAACCAGATGAAAACAAGTTCAGGAACAGGGTAGAGATGAAGTTGAATTGCCGTAATTAGGTATAAAGAGAAGACATTAAGACAACAAAAAGTTAGGAACAACTCCATGATGGGCATCTAAATATTCCCTGACAAGGCATTAGTTCATACGGCAGGGAAGAATTCTTCATGAAAAATAGAATCAGTTAAATTTATTAAAATGATTGTTTCTAGTTTTGTCTCATAAATGAGTAAATCGTCTGGTCTGTTGGATTAAGAAACCTACCTAAGGCAACATCGTGTCTTCTGTCTTGACATGTTTAGGGGTTTTTCTCTTTTATATTTCCAACAGTTGTCAAAATGTTGCAATTTATAACCTTTTCGTTGGGATTTGTAAACCAACCTTTGTACTGTTGCCCTGTCAGCTCCCTGTGTTTTGTTTAATCTTTAATTGGAAAACGTTCTCTTAGAGCCAGAAGTGAGTACAGATTCATACCCACTTGCTTTTTCCCTCATATATATAATATATCACAGATACAGAAATATATAAAATAGATCTATCTTATATGAAATCTCTTATCTATTACCTGGTTTATTTATCTATATAACATATACAGTTATAATATATATATATAATTTGTCTTGTATCTGCTCAAAGATTCCTAAAATAATTTAAATGGAAGAGCACACAAGGGTGTATATAAAAGTTTTGGTTAAAAGACTGTTTATCTCTGCTGTTTCATGTTAGTCACTGAATATTTACTTTACTATTCTAATCTGTTTTGTTCCTCCTGAAGCAGTTTAATCTGTGAAGAGAGTAATTCACAAATAACTTCAGAATTTTGTATGCTCCATGACTAGGAACTGGAATTGCATTTGAATCAGTTTCTGAAATTCCAAGTAAATACTGCTTTTTTCCTGCCTTTTTTTCTTTTTTCTTCCCCTCCCATAGACATGCATGGAAAAAGAAAATGACAGGATCCTTTTATGGGGCACTTGTACTTCAACTGCAGATGAAGAGCCAAGCAATTTGTAGTTCTCTTACACTGACTCACTCATATTTCTTGCTGCCTCTTCAGCTTCCTAACTGCATTCAATCTGTGTGTATTGGAGCCAGAAATACTCTTGAAATTTAGTCATTAAAAAAAAAAATCTCATGCAGCAGTAGGTGGTAGTTCAATTTTTTGTGTATTTTTGTATACTTATATATACATAGCCATACATATATAAACATATGTTTGTGTGTGTGTATGTCTATGTATATATGCGTTAGTCCTAAGCTGATTGTGAGGGAAAAGTAGGGGGCTATTTTCCAGTGCAAAATTCCAGTATTTTATGCTATTAAAGCAACGCTGTTTGAAGTGTTTACTGAAGTTTATATTTTTAATTTATAATGGGTGATCTTACGATGATGATGTTTATTTCATCCTAAAGCCTTCCACACTAGCCTGGGTTTATGGCTGATGTGCCACAGCATTTCTGAAGCAGCTCTTACTGGGCTGATTTATTTTTCCATTTCTACCCGAAAGTCAGGATTTCAGGCCAGAACTCAGTTGCCGGGACTACATGAGTACTTCAGTAGTAGCTCTTTCTTCCAGTTTACCTTTCTGTTGTTGTTCCCTTAAGATCTGCCTGTGTGGTTGGGTTCTGTCATACAGTAGGGCCTTGTGCATGCTTTTGCCATGGGTGTCTTGGTGTCTACGGTGTTGAGAACCAGCAGGTGCTCCAGCCACAGCATGGCCCACTCCTCCCACTGCGGTAGAAACCATCCTGTTGCTGTCACCATGGCTGCAGTACTGCACATTTCTTGCTCCTCAGTTTGTGACCTGTGCCATCAGGGTGTGTGGAGGCATTTTGGGCGGCCGTGTTGTTGCAGGTGGACATTCATCCCTCCCCGCCTCTGACCACCCTGTGCCCCAGTGAGAAAGGACACAGCTTGCCTCTCCACATTGCTTGTGGGAAGTGCTTGGGAGAAGAAGGGAGGGTGTGCTGCTCTGAAGGATGTGGCCTACCCCCTTTCAGTTTGTGAGGCCGAAAGGCAGGATCCACCCCATCATTTTGAAATGATGTCACATTGTGGTCGTCCTGAAATAGCGTGCAACTCTGACTAATAGGTCATAAGCATTTTCAGTGGTGGCATTCCTTGCTGTTATTCACACCTTTAATTAAAACTTACCTTGAAGACTGCCTGAGGGACAGACAGATGCAGCTGCTGACTTTCAGTAAAGCTGCAGAGATCTCCATTTATAGCTACCATTCAGTCAAGTGACCTAAGAGCTCTGTCTGCCCTTGAGACTCAGTGCAGCCTCATGGCCTCCTGCCCATACCTGGACACTTGTTAGGAGCTTTGGCATCCTTGATGTCCAAGGCCAAACATCTTCAGGAGTGGGGATTGAGCTAAAAACTTCCAGGTTTCCTGTCTACATCTGTCTCAAAGATGCCCCTTCTCATCGCTACATATGAGACCTTCCAGGCTTTCCTTCCCACCTGCTAAAGAGATTGGTGTCATTTATCCCTGTTACATCAAGGAAACCAAGAGACAGTGTGGCTCACTGTTGAGGGGTATGTAGAAAGCTTTTCCTTAGGATTTTAGTCCCATGGCTCAGAAGCACAGGATAGTTCCTTAACTTCAGTTGGGCCTTGTTTTTCTAGACTATCTGAATTTATTTTCAAGGTCCAAAATACAAGATTTAATTTTCTCATTGTTTTTCCCTTGACAGGTTGGGCCAAATTAACTTTGTCTGTTCAGTGTATTTAATGTATGTTCAGCCTGATTTAATGATTTGGGTAGTGTTCTAAATGTCATGTTGTGGGGATTAGTGTATATTATAAGGGCTTGGTTTACAATTCCTCATAAACTTCTGCCAGGCAGAGTTTTATGGTTTGTTCATACCTGCCCTTAGGATAGTTAATAGAGTAGATTTTTTAAACCAAAATAAATAATCCAAAGGGGTTGTAGTCCACTTCATGCTGAAAATCAGACATCTGTGAAGTAAGACCCAAATAAAAATTTGTGCTATATAACATGGTGGTCATGTTGTACTCTGGTTTTGCAAGGCTGTAACAGACTGACCTTAAGGGTGAGTGGTCATCTGGATGCTGCAAAAGCAGTTGTTAAAACACTATATCATTTTTTAAATTTCTTAAAGAATGTGTTTTGTTCGTTTTTTTTTTTCCTGTCAGTGGTAGGCATCTGGAAAAACTGACTTTTCTTAATTGCCTCCTTCAAGCATAACCCAAGAAATCCTGAAAGGCTTTTAAAACCAGCCTTTTTTTTCCTAATGGTGAAAGCAGAATAGTATTGGTGGCTGTTACGCTGAATTGTTTCCAGGTGAGACCCTATGCTTTTAATTGTCAGTTTTGTTAGAGCATTTGGGGAAGAGGAGTCACAGAGGCCGACAAAATTGCTTTACTGAATAATTGTACAAGGATTCTCATTTGACGTGGAGGAACTGTACTTTTTGTTTCTTTCACTTTCTTGCTCTTTTTATGTCTTTATGACACAAGTTGTACAAAGATGTCAATACATGTTTTACCTACTGTCTTCCTTTCATAAATGCCTGCAAGTTAACCTGAACATCAAACGAGCTACAATCGAAACTCTCTGGAGTGTTGTCATCAAATCAGACTGTCACAAGGTGCATTTAAATTGGCCATGGTCATAAAGTGCCCTGACCTGATGCAGTAACACACTAAGTCCTCGTGGTATGTTATACTACTGACTTGACATATATTAGGCAGGCCAGACAAGCAATTTGGATGTCTGCCTGTGGCAATATTTATGAAAAATTCCCGAGTCTAAACAGTCTAAACATAGCAAGCAAATTTAATAGGTAAAAGGTGATGAGTATACAAGAGTCAGGATAGTCGTTTTAAAAGTCAATTTTATGGGCTTTTGCCATTGCTATAATTGGAAAATTGTCTTCCCTTTTGTAAGTGTAACCCTGACTAGCTCCTGCTTAACTCCCTTTGTCTGGATCTCGTGGCATCATGAAGCAGTGGGAGATTTCATACTAGCCAGAGCCATGCAACAGCCGATGCTGTGATATGGAGCTGCAGATGGTCTGGCTGCTCTTTACTGTTCTCTGCACTTGGGCTGTTCTTCTACAAGGACTATCCAAAACATGAAATCCTCTTGTCCCTTTTCTCCCCTTTACATCTCCCTTTGTCCCTCTCGCCCTTCTGTTTCTCCTGCTCATCTCTTCACATACGCGCAGATCCATCCATCCATCCATCCATCCATCCAGAAAATGCTTTCAGAAATACAACACGCAAGAAGAGCCTTTCAAGGGATTGTTTGACAGGGGCATATTTCTGCCCCCTGCATATTAATTGATGAGGGAGATCTTGGTTACTTTTTGTTAATCTTCCTTATCTACAGATCCAATCAGTACTTCACTCTCTTTGGCATTTGAACTAAAGCTGGAAGAAACAAACACAGCTCCAACATGGAGAAAAGCTCATCTGACAAAACTGGAAGGTGCAAGTGGTGGTGTCAACACATGTTGCGTCCTCCCATTTCTGAGAGGTTTCTGTGTCGCTTCCCTGGAGAGCCTTGGTGGACGGGCCTTGGGCAGTGTTTTGTGCTGGCAGCCAGCAGCCAGGTGTCCTTTCCCTATAGGTTTCCACAGCAAGGCCAGCTCCTGTGTGCGATGGCACCATGCAGCGACAGTGGCACAGGAGCTGGAGCACCAGCATCCTCATGAGATCAGGGAGCGCTGCAGGCCTGAGGAGAAGGCAGGCCCGGCCTGCTGGCTGGCTGTGGACAACCCCTGACAGAGAAATACGAGTACTTCAAGACTGACTTTCCCTGAGATCCTTACTGCTTCTGAAATCCTTGATTTCTACCAGTTCGCTCATACACATGGCTAGCGTGTCGTGGCATTTTGTGTCTTATCTGTTCTTTCCTTCTCCTCTTCCAACACTTTTATGTTAACATTGTCCTGCATCATCTAGTCAAAATCTGTAGCTTAACTGGGGCCAGCTCTGAGCCCAGAAGATTTGTCTTAAGAAGGTAGAAATAGAAAATCTGGCATCCTGAAGCTTTTGCTATTCTAAAGCTGAAAAAAGTGGTATTGATCAAGAAAAAGGAAGGTACTGAAGCTAAATTCTTCATTTGAAATGCAGTCACCGGAGGAAAAAGAAAATTAACATTCATTTTGTCTCAGTTGAGTATTCATCTATTTTCAAGCCATCATATTAATCACATTAAAACAAACAACAATGAATTCTCTTTGATATAAGCTTTTTCATTAAACTGGAAAGTCAATTTCTAAAATGCCAATGAGAAATCCTCCAGTGGAAATCTCCTAAATGATTTCTAAAAAAAAAAAATTAAAAATCTCCACCACCTCCGCTCCCCAGGTGCTAGTAAAACTAAACCAGACTGAAGCTAACAAAGGGTCTGAACTGCAGGTTCTGACTTAAAAGCAGGAAATGACTTGCTTTTGGATGGAGGATAAAAAAAGATTTCCTTTTTTCCATCTGTGCCGACTGAGCTGCAGGCGGTTTGTACCCCTGCAAAGTTCAAGAAACTGAACCTCATGGCAGCAGCGGCGTGCCTATTGCAGTGGTGCAGGATCTGTTTCGCGGCAAGCTCAGTCATCTGTGAGACACGAGCAGGGAGGGATGCAGCCAGAGGCAGTGGCCTCCTCAGCTGTCCTAATAGAAATTGTTCCTAATTGTAAGTCAGTGCTCTAACGTGAATATAAGGAATTAAAAACATGATTATTTTTAATTGCCTTTGGCCCCAAGTTTGCCTTCAGTGCAGATTAACATCAGTGGTTGAAATAGGTGAACTTTGCACTACAACGATTGTCAATCACTAAATTTAGAGAAACTAAATTCATTTGGGGGAGTAAGTATTAAGAATAAGAATTCTAATGATACAACTTAATTGCTTTTCTTTATGAATTTCAGGTATCATCAAATTAGTGGCATAATATTACTGCTTATGATGAATATCTCTTGAAGTATCTTGTCCTATTAGCATATTCTATACACTATTAGTGTATTTGTCTCACGTTCTTACATTAATTGTTTCTAACCCTCATGTAGGCAATTTCATAGTATTTGGGTAATTCATGATGTCTTATTAATAACAACTCCCCTTCCCCCCCCCCCCCTTTTCATGTAAAGGTGGTTAAAATGAATTTCAGAAAGCATAGACACACAAGAGTGTTAATGACTCTAGAAAGACTGGTAATTGTTGGATTTCTTCTTAGGACAAGTAATGTTCAACTGGAATTGATGAAACAGCACATTACTTTGAGAGGTAATTACAGCGATGCTGAGTTGGCAAATCTAATCACCATTTGAGTATAAAGCCTTAACTGAAGTGATAGATGAGGCTATGGGTGCAGAGAATTAATTTAATTGAGGAAGTGATGAGTAAGATACAGCCAGGCTTTCGTGACCCCTTAAGAAAGCAGTTTGCGAGCTCTGCAAACCAGCTATATGACTTAGGTGAATGTTGAGCCTTTTTTAGGAGCTTAATGGCATCAAACTTGCCTGTTTAATACATAGTAGATTTCCAAAGAAGGGTTACAGTTTTATGACCTCAAAAACCAGAGGAATAAGCAACAGCATTTTCCATAAGTAATAAGCAAAAGCTTTATAAGCAAAAATGTTGTCACTTGTAATGACTGAAATGTTGGAGAGAGAGAGAGGTTCCCTATATATGCTCATATAGTAATCAATTCAAGAAATCCTTCTGATACCTCTACTAGATGTTTTGAGATGTTCTTGTGAAATAATGATATATACAATCCCATTTCAAGCACTGTGCCCTTTATACTTTATGAAAAAAGTTGAAAGTGAGAAATTTGCAGCTGGGTTTTTCAATGTGTATTATCACACCAGCATGACTGCGTGCCAGTGGATTCATAGCCGCATATCCCTCCATAAAGTTGGCCAGTGGCTCCTGCTCTGTTTCACATTTCAGTGATGTAGGCTGGCTTTGTGATCTGTACTAGGAACAAGAAAGAAGTATTAGGGTGCTTTGTGGAAATTTAGGAATTCCACCTCTTGTGAGGCTATGCTATTACAAGCATCGTATAGTAAAGCATTTTCTGTATTAAATATATTTTTCTTTGCCTTCTAACAAACACTACATCTGAATACATGGATGAAACACCAAATATATATATATATTTCTGACAGAAGAGGTTTCTAATCTTGAATGCAAGTGTTTTAGCTCTGGTGGCATGATAACATGCCATTTTTCACATTGGAACTCTATTTTGGTCACTGATGAAGAAAAATAACATTCACATTGTGACTTGAGTGAAGAAGAAAAGGTTAAAACAGTAACTTCTGCCATGGAAGTCTTCCATTAGGCTTGGCATCTTGTGGCTGCTGTGAAAAGCTTGTTACGAAAGGTGTCCTCTCCTTTTTTCTGGCTGCATGAGTGGAGATGATCTGCTCTGCAGGCATTCTGGCCACTTGCAGAAGCTGCTAGTGGCATCTGTGTTTAGGAAGTGTAGATGGCGCATTCTCTGAAAAGCATTACGCAATGTCTGAAGTTAAACATCCAGAGTTACATGCTTCTGGTACTTTTTGTTTGCTTTCCCAATTGTAAAACAAAGACGTTCTTGTAGTTTGACCCTGTAGTTACCGTGTGCGGGTACCAAGGTGGTGAGTTCCACAGAGGTAAGTACTTCATTTAGTACAGAGTTCACACTGAGTACCTTAAATAAGCTATAGGGTAACAGGTTGGACAAAGAAACATTGAGTAGTGTTTTCTGAGTATGGCAGAGGTTGTGTGGAAACTACTATAATAGATAGCTTTTCTGTTGATTCTCAGGCTGGCTCAAACAGGACTGCACCGATGACCTACGCTCTGCTTTCTCCCATCACATTCAGTCCTAATGTTCTTCCAGTAGCAGGATTTTGAAGTTAATATTTATTAAATGTCAGAAGTCTCTGTGAGCCTGGTGGATTTTGTGCATTTGTAGATACATGTACTTTTCTAGTTCTGAGTTTCTGTTTAGTATAAATGAAGAAAATGAAAAAGAATATAGGTTAAATACATTACTCTGACCTTCTTTAAAAAAACAAAATACTTCTTGCTGAATCTACCATCATCCAAAGGAAAATGTGAGAACAGTAATACTTGCAAAAGCGTTGTTTCAGAGATTAAGCTAGGTTGGTTTTGAAAAGTATTCTTGCATATCAGTCAACAGGTACCTTCTGCCAGTGCACTTGTTCAAATGTTACATACTACCTCTTGCTGATCTTTTTATGCAGGTCAGGTGTGGGGAAAAAAATCATCCTGGTAAAAGTCATACCTTCATGTTTATTTGTGGGGAAAAAAGATAAATGTGCCTCTCAGAGGGAATAGGGCAAGGAATTTGTATTTGCCTTTTTGTGTGTGTTCTATTCAAAAATGAAATTAAAAGATCTTTAGTGAAACTTTTCATGGTTTCTACCAAGTTCATGAAACCCAGCATATTTTTTGCTATTGTTATTATACATAAAGGTTTAAAAAAGGGCAGTAAAATTAGAAAGAGGAGAGAGACAGTTCGAAGTACATAATTCAGTTGTTTGATAAGGTCTAAGAACTGAAAAGCAGCCTATGTGACACTCCATGAAATAGCTAATTTAATTTTTTTGTGTGTTAGGAAATGTGAAAATATATGTAATTGCAACCTCTGAAGTAAGGGAAATCAAAAAGGAAAATAATTGAAAGTGACAAAACGAATGCCTGAAAAATGCTAGACAATGTGATCTGCTCATCCTGACTTGCTGTGCCATGGAAGGTGCCCCTGTTCTTAAAATTTTAACTGTACCTTAAGGCAGGTTTGGATGTGTCAAATATCACATTGTTTCTTCTTGTTGTAAGATACCTAGTTTACTAGCATAGTTTAATCCAGCCCTAATGAAAATAACCAAGATGGTTTTTAAGCAGTTTATCCTTTTGTGGTCACTTACCAGGCAGCCAGAAACATTATTTCTGAGTTACCTTGTGGGTTGGACTTTCAATTCTATAAATCACTGTAATTTTCTGGAATTCAGTGCCAGTAAGCCATTTAAAACATCAGTTACATAGACTGGGGGTCTGGCATAACACTTTTCTTCCCTGGCACAGTGCCTGATCTCACAACTGCAGCGCAGTTTAATTCTTGTCCTGCTGCTTCCCCCCGACCCTGCCCCAATACTGACAGGGATATTGACATTTGTTGTGTAACTCCTTACTCTTGGACTTTCAAGGTGAATGCTGAAATCTTTGTTTCACACTTGATTTTGACTTTCCCTCTTCTACCCTACACAAAATCACTGTGATATTGCTTGTTTGACTTTACTCCCTTGATGCTTGGTTTCACACAGCTAATACACTCACCTTTTTCTTGAAGACAGCTAGTGTACCAAAGTCAAAGTTAAATACTGAAAGGTACAGTGATATGAGTGCTCATACGCCCAAGTGCACCATTGGCTTTATTTTAAGCTTGAGGTGGTTCCTGTGTTGACTCGTGTTTCATAAGCGGCACCATTCGGAGGAATGTGATGAGTGCAATGCTGGGTTTAAACGTGCCTCATGAGAAATCTCATCCTCCAGTCAAAAGAATGCGACTTTTGGATAAATGTCAGGTAGAAAATGCTGGGGCCTCTGATGTGCAGGTTGAGAACAAATTTGGTTCCTTGCCCATTAGCTTTCTGACTTGCTTTTAGTCAAAAACTGGGTAATTAGGCCGGGTCAGGTGCACCCATCTTCCTGTTTGGATTGCAAGCATATGCCACACTCTTGTAGTTGTCTCTGTGTTTCTCTTCTGCATTTTCTTCTAAGTCAATAATCCAAATGCAGGTAGAGGTTTGCAGCTGGATCTCTCCATTTCCACTCCCACATTTAAAGAACTTTGCACTTTGGAGGTTTCCTGTATACTGGCATGAGTATCTGTGCTTATCACTGATCTTGTGGTGGAAACAAAGTTAGGCCCAGGCTGAATACTTGACCAGGGGAGCTGTAGAGGCTATAGAGAAGCGCAAGATCCTGGAAAGTGGGATGATGGCACCTGCAGAGCTGTAAAGGTTCTGGATGCATTAATTGCCCTCAGCTCAGCCCGTTGGGCTGGAAGAGCATAGGCTGCAGGTTACATGCAGCAGCCGCTTCTCCTGTATTGATTCCCTCAGCTGTCTAGAGCCAACACCTATGGCCTTGTTCTCTGTAGGCAGACTGCAGCTTGTTACTACTCTTGATTTGATTCTTCTCCTGGAATTAGCTTTTCCCCAGCTGTTTGCTCAGTCTTGGTGGCTGGTAAAAAACACAGTCCAGAGGGAGTCTAGTTGCAATAAAATGTAGTTGCAAAAGTGTAGTGAGCACTAATCTTTCTGGATTTCAAAACACCTGTCTTTCACACCTTTTCATTGTTATTTCAGCCAGTGATGGAGTTTGTTTCTGTTAAAGTTATTTGTCAAAATCATGCTTTAAGTACATCCAAATGGATGAAAGTTTACTGCAGACAAAGGTGAGGCACTTCGTCCAAACCAATTATTAGTCCTCATTATATTTTACCCTTAATTGAAAGCTTTGCCAAATTTTTGTCTGAAGGTAATAGTAGCAGACAGAATTCTCCTCTTAAAATGCAGCGTATGGTGCAGTCGCATGAGTCCTGATGCATAGTTAGAAAGAGAATTAATTGCTCTTTTTATTTGTATTCTTCCTTTGTCCCTGTTGTAGTTTTTTGGAATGCTAAAATGAAATTTTATTCTACTAACTTTTCTCTCTTCTTCAACAGCAAGGAGTAATGGTTCATTTTTCCTTTGCTTTCCTTTACATGTCCTTCAGTTTTGTCTTCCAGAAGTAACAGGACCATGCACGATTCTGTGTGAATAAACAACACATTGGTGTCAGTTCTTACTAAAGTGATGGATTAAGAAAATAAAGTTGTTAAATATACATCAATAAAACTATGGTTTAAACATTGTTTAAATGTATGCCTGGGTGCATACTGGCAGGGACTGTACAGTGGTATGTGTTTTAAAAACAGAATTATGCCTATTGGAGTTGCTGATAAGTTTTTATCTAAATCAGTGTTTGAAATGGAACTGATTACCTCTTAGGGATGCCTGAAACTCCACTGTATCTGCAGCATCAGAAATAGTGCTGAAGCCTCCAAACTTCAAATATCGCATTTCATCACGCTTAGTAGATGATTTCTACTAATGACCCACTGTACTGCTTGGATGCTTGAGGGGAGCATTATTTTCATGATAAGGGAATGGATTTTAATATCCCATACATGGGGAGATAGAGACAGAAGGTTCAAAACCATGGTGACTCCGGTGTCCACCACTAAAGGAAAGTGCTGGCTCTGCTTGCCAGAAGTCTCTGCTGACAGGAGAATGAGATGCACTAATGTTGTATGTGGGGATTGCATATATTTTCCTGGCTGCATTCAAGCCTAAGAATTTACCTCTCCATTGTTTACTGCTGAACTGTTAAATTCAGATGATAATATGGCTTTGCAAATCTGTGAACTTGTCACTGTGTCAAGTAATTTTTGATCAGCCTTTGAAAAATCCTGTCACCGGCACCACTAAGCTAAGGCGAAATGTCAACAATATCTTGTAAATGAGACACGGCAGTCTGTGGTGCTAATAAAACCCAGGCTGGGACGGTATCGGGGGAATATATGAAAAAGCTGTCAAGATGTGATTCCAGAAGAAACAAGATTGTCTCATACTTGTTAACCATAAAGGGTAAAATGTAATAATAATAACGGGAAGTAAGCATGTCTGCTACATATATTAAATAAAGCTCTCAAGACTTATGAGAAAAATAGCAGCATCCACATTCATCTTGTACTAGGCTTTTGTCTGAAACTGAACGCTGAAGTGAGTGGCATGCAAAAGTTAGACACGGTGTCTGGGAAAACAACACTGTGGTGCTGCTGATGAAGTGCAAGTGAAATGGTACCGAAGCATTTATCATGACATGGAGAAACAGCTTTATGCACTGTGCAGCAGGGAGGTTCTTGACCCAGTTTGTAAAGTTGATGCTTGAGTCCACAAGTTGAAGTATAACTTCACTACTCTGTTGTTTCTGTCATGTGCATATTCTCTGTGGAAGACCCTGGATAGTAACAGAGATTAGTCCAAAGAAACAAAACCAAGGATAATTTTTCATGTTATTACAAGAATGAGTACTTCTGTGGTATTAAAAATGTCAACTCCACCTCCTATCCTTGTGGCAGAAGCACATCGAGATTTAACATCTTCAAGAATAAGGCTTAAAGTCCCCTTACTAGCAAATTATGGGGCACCTACTGCAATTCCCCCTCTTTCCCGGTGCCCCCTGGCCCTTGAGTAGTGTTATTAAGGTTTTATTGCTTTTCTTGTGTGTGTCCTAACTGTGGGCTCTGAGAAGACGTGGACATCTTCCGCTTGCATCGCTGTGCATGGTTACTGTGATTGAATCTTATGAGCAAGTGACTTAGTGGACTAGCATTTTTACATTTCTAATGTAAAACTGTTGCTGTTTTTACTGTTGGAGCATGCTAGGATATGTCCCTCACTGTTGTGTATTCATGCAGTTTGGTTTGTGATACTGTGCTGCATAGCTGAGCATGATAAAATCATCGGACTACTGCAAGTCCAGTTATCTTCTGGTATTCAGCTTCGCTGAAGGAGAATCTTATTAAGAACGTGTAAAGACACTTCTTTCCTTTCCCTTTTCTTTGAACAATAGTGCTAATAAGGAAGGAGACTAACTCGTCTTTGTAGATAAAATAGCTGAGAAAATAATTACTTTTCAAGAGAGACAGGAGTGCTCCCTTAGAACCTCAGCGTAGCAACACATTTCTGTACAATGAGAGTTTTAAAAACCTGTTTAATAGGGAAATGAACTTGCTAAGCCTGTTTTCAGGCATCTTATTTCTTGAAATATTTACCAAGGCTCTTGCTTCCATTTAAGTACCATAATCTAGGGTAAAACCACTTTTATTCTATTTTCATTATTTCCTTTTCTTGTATTTTGCAATAAATTAAATTCTGTGAAATACTACTCTTGTGATATGAATCTTGCAATATATGTTGCTAGCAGAGATACAATTTTTTCTAGGAATGATCAAATTAGATCATTAGAATATTCTAGCACAGTTTTGTGCAAGATTTTTAGAATATTTTCAGGAGCCTGATCCCATCAACTGTTGTAGTCTTAGTCTTCCATTATTTCTGCTTTTTTTTTTTTTTCTGTCTCAGGCATCTAGTTCTTCAGCAAGGAGCAACTCATAAAGGGGATGCATGTGGGAGCTACACTTCGGCATTTAATTCTGATAAATTACTGGAGAGGAAACCAGGCACCACTCTAATGGTGGGCAGGGCCAACCAGTACATACAGAAATTCTTTTCTTTCATCCTGCTCCTGTCACCATCGCACAACTCTTAAAGCAGAAAGCTTCACCTTGATGCTGAGAATTTCCCAGCAGAATGCTGGGGACTGGCATAGCTGAGCTAATTGCTTTTGTGTAGCTAAAAACAGATGGATATTGGATGCATGCATACAAATTATTTTGAAGTGGCTTTCCATGTGACTAATTGACTTTCCTTTGTTTCATTAGTGTTTTTTTTTTTTTTTTTCTGGTCCTTTTTTTTAGCTTTCTGAGCTTGCCAGTATCTGAGTGTGATCATTTATGTGAAAAGAAGAGGAAAAATAATAGCACTTTTTAAAAAGCATGCTGTGTTTGTATTTTTAGCTCAGGTGAGGGAGAGAAAGACAGAACAGGTTTTTTTAATGTTGAACAGCATATCCTGTCTGATGCTCTTGATCAAAAACTGGATGCTTTATACTCAGCACTCCTGGTTTGAATGTCTGTACGTAGCTAAGACTAGAAGTCCATTAACCTGGAAATCAGAAACAGATACTAGAATTTAGAAATCCAGCCCCCTCTGGCCATTGAAAGGTGACAGTGTGTATGTATAGCAATTATTTCATGCTCTTAAAAAGGCAAAATACTTAATAATGAAAACAGAAGAAATTCATTGTTCAGAAAGGAGTTACTAAGAACTAAGCAGAAGATTTTGGAGATGATGAAATTAGAATGCTAGAGGAAAACCATACTGTGAAGATGCTGAAATATCCAGTTCTTTGAAAACAAGAAACCGAGAGAAGAACCTGGTGGTTTAGTCCTTTTTTCAGTCTTTCCCATGTAAAATGGGAACAGGTCATTCCTTTTTCAGTCTCTTCTGTAAGTTAGCTATTACTTCACACGTTTTTATAACGTGCCTAGGATTCACCAAATGAAAAGTTTCATTATTACTTTTAAGTCTCTGCTGTGTTTTGGGTGGCCATATATTTTTGGAGGTGAGGAACAGAAAATGCACACTTGCTTTTAGAGTCTTAACTTTTTCCTAGAAGTGAGTCTTACGGAATACAAGATTTCTATCACTATTTCCTAACTTCTTCCTCACACCCTACTAAGGAGATCATACTGTCCTCTTCTTTGCTCTGAGTTTACTTTCAAAGTTGTACCAGACAACATATTGTAAAGTGAAATGTTGCAGGCTTAGTCTTCAAATCGAGGTGAAGGAGGCAAGTTGTTAACTTCAAATAAAAGGCTGTTCAAGCATATGTGATGCCATGAAAAAAAAGATGCAAAACCTCATGTGTATGATGGTGACAAAAAGTCACTGCATTTTTGAATATTTAAAGATAATTTACTCATTAGTAGTGAATTTCAAGTAGAAGATCGGATTAACAAACCTGAGACCTTACTACAGCTGGCACTGTGTTAGGAAGCCTTTCAAAAGCAGCAGCAGCAGTCGGTAAGTGTATGGGTTTTGGCCTATTGCCTGTATATCATTCAGCATTAAGAATGATCCCAGCAAATGATTGACGTTAAGCCACCAAACGCGTTTGACAGCCGACTACAGTATTCCTTCATATTGCCCAAGACTGACTGAGGTCCTCGGGCTTGTAGGTATCTACACGAATTATCATTTAAAGCAGCTGTGATATACAGCAAGGTTTAGCCGCATGGTTTGAGTTTTCTTCGTGAGCCCTCACGTTTCCCTCCTGCACACGGCAGCTTCGTGTGGTACCGTTGGTGTTCACAGAGGCCTTGCAGATCCTTACAGGCCGCAGCGGCCCCGGCAGCGCTGGCACCGCAGCGCAGCTGAGCCGAGCTTGCCGTGACGAGCGGCCACACGCGTGCGTTGGCTGAGGCGGCAGCAACAGCAGCAAAACCGGGCAGAGATCACCGCTTGATCAGTGCAGCTGTTGCACAGAAGGCCCAAAGTGTGAAGGGTGCCCTCCCTCCCTGGAAGTTAGATCCTTAGCGGTGCTGTCATGTCCGTTGTATACTTTGAGGTGCCCAAAGAAGATAAAACTGCAAAGAGAAGAGCTAGCAGTAGTCAGCTGAAGCATGAGTGTGTGTGAACTGCCCTCTCCCTCCCCCCGAAAAGTTCCACACGTTTCAGACATTGTCTTTTGAGTGAACCCTGTGGAGGCAGACAGCTCTGTGCACAGTTCCTTTAGAAGTGGCTTTTCTATTCGCAGAATACTATTTTGACAACAGGATGAAAATCAGTCACTGTAGAGAATTACAGGTCAGCTGGATGCCTGGTTTGACACTGGGTTGTCCTCTGTGAATGTCAAGCAACGTAGTCCACAGCAAGCCTTTGGGTAAGTTGTCTCCCGAGTGAGAAAATCCTGAGGAACTCTCTCGCTTTCATGTGCGTATGAGCTGAGTGCATTTTGAGCTAATTTGAGCTTCTTTCAAAATACAAATTGATTTGTTGATGGCAGCGTGAAGCAAGTGTATTTGGAGTGTTATTCAGCTGTCAAAATACAGTATTGCTGACAGGGTTTCGTTTTTCTGTCCCTGTGTACAAGGAGGAGTTCCAGTCTGGCGTCTTGCTAGGTTTCTCACAGCATTGCTAATGTTAGCTTTTCTTTTTTTCAAGCATTTCTGATTTCACTGGGACATTCCAGCATCACTGATTCTCACTGATTTTTTTTAAAATTTTTTTTTTAACTTAAAGGTGGGGAGAGGGAGAAACAGGTACCTTCCTGTCCTTAAAGTGTTTCCAAAAAAAATGTCTTACCACCTTGAAGTCATTTTGTGGCTGACACATCATTATCATTTTCTTAATTTAGTGATGATAAGGTAGTAGAAGAACAGCCAGAGGAAGATGAAGAGTTAACTGTTGTGGAAGATGAAGATGCTGATGATGACGATGACGATGGTGATGGTGATGAAATTGAAGAGACAGAGGAAGAGTATGAGGAAGCAACTGAAAGAACTACCAGCATTGCAACCACTACCACCACAACTACAGAGTCTGTGGAAGAAGTTGTCAGAGGTAAATTCATGGGTGCTTAGCCTGGGGCTGGAAAACTAATCCTGCTGCTTTGTGTATTTGCCCTTTATGACAAAAAATGTTCCAAACAGCAAAATGCCCTAAGTTGCTGCATCTTTATGTTTTGTCTTTTGTAATTTGCAAGTTGAATTCCCTCCTCTTTCCCTTTCCCAGTACAAGTATTCTTTGCAGGTATCTAGTCATTGCATATGATGTGGATAGAAACTGAAGAGGAGTCCTGTTGTTTTTTTTTCAATGTATTTTTGTTTTTAATTGAAGTAACACTAAATAATATTTGTTTGCCATGTATAGTAAATAACACAGAAAATCACATGTGGAATATCAATGTGCATTTATTATGGGAGAAGACAGTGTCAATTCAAAGCAGGAGGTAGCACCCTAGTCCATACAAAACAAAGCGATGTAATAGTTTTAAATGCCATGTTTTCTATGGTCTGTATATGAATGAGTTGTTCTTACATTTCTCTTTTAATAAGAACAATTCCACATGATGTAAATCTTTCTCAAATTGATACTGATTTTTCTGCAGTGGTTACAGTTCTACCAGTAACTGCTGGAGATGATGGCAGAAGCTGAGATTAAAAGCTACAGTTATAAAGATAGGAGTTGGGACTTGCAGAATGCAGAGGCAAAAATGCAGTGATTGGGATTGGAGTGAAGTGAGGCAGTAAACCATGGTTCTGTTGTTTGGCAGAGCAGGTACAGAAAAGAAGGGCCTCCTGGATATGATTTCTCATGTGCATGTGATAGAAGGGTGCCAAGGAGATGCCTTGGAAAAGGGCAAATCTCTTCATTTAGCTTTTCTACTCAGTCTGCGTGTAGATAAGCTCCCTCATCAAAAGTATTAATGTTTTGGTAAAATGGTTTGCAAATGTTCTTTTCTAAGGTTGGAGAAGCAGTCTTGTGCATTTCTGTCTTATATAACTCTGTCTGTTGAGTGTTTTGCTCAATTACTGGAGAGCCAGTTCAGTGAGGAGGGGTTGGGAGGAGATTATGTTTAAATCTTTAAACCAATTAAATATATTTCCATATGTGAGCTTTCACCACCTGGGGATAAAATGCCCTGTTCTGAATGGAAAATGAATATTGAGGGGGAAAAAAAAGAACATTTCACTTTAATGGGATTTTGGATGAGTGGAAATGAGGACAAATTAGGTAGAGCTTATTTCTTTACTGAGGTTGACATTTCAAAGAGGTTAAGATGTTTAGCCTTCAGGAAAATCGTATATAATAATATGAATGTGAAATAGAAAAAATAGGAGGCAAACTATTGAAACAACCTTTAAAAAATCCCTTAGAAATACGCAAACTTGGTAATGATGAAAAGCTATTGTCCTGTTTCTCCCAAGTACCAAATTTCCCACCTTGGGTGACTGAGTGAAGTATGTCCTGCTGCAGATGGGGTGAGGGCAGTCTGCTACTGATGCAAGTTCCCAGCATAGCTCTGCCCCAGCCCCTCAGGCTTTCTGACCTCAGCCTTCCTGGGGCACGGAGGGTGCTGAGGCTGTCTCTGAGCACCTGTAAGTGATGTCCGACTGAGCTGCACCATGCAGAATACTCATTTATTTGCAAACATAGAATTCATAGCCGTGGCCCCTGCTTCTGCTTCCCTTTTCACGCTGAAGAGAAAGCTTCCCAGGGCCCCATGTCATCCTGATGCTGCCAGCAGGTCCGGGATCTTCTGTGGTGAGCATCTGCTGTGAACTTGTTGTTGCAAACAGAAAAGTTTGTTGCAGCTGGTGCAAATGAAAAAGCCAGAGGTGCCTTGTAGGCACCGTGTGTGTTAGGAAGTGGGCCATGCTGTGAAGACATCTGGGAAGTGTCTTCAAGTGGGATTAAGCATTGGAGCTTTGTTCTTGTGGACGTGAGCTCTGTTGAGGCCTCCAGGCTACTTTTCCTAAGTGTCAGTCAAGGCCATTCATAAAACATATCCTAAGATGCTTTTCATAGATGCTTTATAGCCGATTTTAAGTGTCTTCTATGAAGCTGTGGCTAATACCATGTCATAGCATTAAAGAGCACAGAGAGTGGGTGTGTCCAGTTTTAGAGGATTTGGTTTTCAATGTGAAATCAGCAAAGAACAACTATTCTAAAACCATAAATTGAGGTCTAATTGTGGGCTGGTACCGAGCCTTTTCTCCCCCATATCAATGGAATGATTGCCATCAGCCATAAATAATTGAAAAGCATAAATGTAATGCTATACTTCAAAGACACTTGAGCTATTGTAGAATCAATTTGTCAGGCGATTTTATTTCTATGCGTACTTCAATGAGTCATGAACAAAACAGCAATAGCGGATCTACTTCCAGACTTAATTCCAGTGAGAAGGAAGTTACAGCCTTGCCTAGAGAATGAGAGAGGTCATTTATGGGAGGATAGTCTTTTCATTCAATTTCTGTAGCGTCCATATTTTTAATGAGCTGTAATGTTTATTCAGAAGTGCAAATAAACTTTTCCTAGCACCGGACTTGCCAATATTCACATTCCTGTCTTTGTTTAGGGACCGGCTCTAGTCTCAGTTCATACAGAGTGCAGCAGCAGACCCAGTTTGAACTTCCAGATCTGCTCTTGCTGGGGTTCAGATGTTAAATCTAGCAGATGGTGGGTCTGAGGTTATAGGGATCGACAGCGTGAATTAATGTCAGGTCTGCATTTTTCACCCTTGGTCACTGGGAGATGTTAGCACGGAATTTGTGCTGAGGAGAGTGTGGCTCACGTACGGAGCCCTGCAAGAAACCTGTGGCTCTTGATTCTGCTTCTGTATGGAGCAAGGGAGGTAACTTTCTGGTGGCCAGGTGCAAGCAGCAGAGCAGCTTGCTGCCATCCCAGCTGCATGGCAGGTTTTTGCAGAGCTGTTTGAGAGCCATCCAGGCTCCAGGTCATCCTTGCAGTGCGTGACTGAAGCAAGCAGCGTGTCGCATGTAGCTGTTTATGATTTCTGGTCTCCTGCAGCACAGCAGGCGATAAGAAAAAATCAGTCTCTCTTGGCTTATGACAAAGAATAAGCAATTTGAACTTAATACTTTCTGTCAGCATGACAGTCAATCAGGTCTCATTTAAAGGAAAGCAGCAGGGTCAAACACAGCAGCCTGGCAAAAACACTTGGCAGTGTCTTCACATACCTACTGGCAGATGGGGGAGATTCAGCATAAGCTTGACCCGCCCCATCTAGCACATAATGCTGCCCTTCAGCGATCGGTTTTGCTTTATCTAATTCAACTGGATTTCTTTAAACAGCTAGGAAAGAATTTAGCAGTGCTGTTGACATGGCATTTTAACTATGTTTGCAATCTGGAGTTGCAAGCAGGAGATCATATTCTGGTTTCCTAGCAGGAGAAAAGTAGCCTGGTCTTTGTATTGTAGCTCCTAGCTTTATTGTTCCAGCATACTCAGCATACTTTTTTTTTTTTTTTCTTTTTTTTTTCTTCTTCTTTTTTTTTTTTTTGCTGTGGATTTATATGTCTGAAAGACTTCAAATACATTCAGTGACAGCTATCACCTATTCTAAGGTAAGGGAGGTTAATCCTGATTACTAGACCCATCAGCTGTAATTTTGGGGATAATTCTAGAATATTAGTAGCATATACTAGATTGTGATCTTTTCACCTTCAATGGCTTTGTCCCACTTTCTTCTTTGAAAGATTATTATCTTTCTGTTAAAGTAATACTTCCTTGTTCTTCATTTCCTTCGAGGCTGTGCAGTATGCTTTATTTGTAAAATGATAATGTGTGGTTGTATTATTCCATATTAAGAAAGCACGTTGCTACACAGGTAGTGCACATTATGTTAACTCTTCTACTTTTTTTTGAGATCTTCATTAAGAATGATAATCTACTGTAACACATGAGCAAGAGCTGATAAAATTAACCTAATGGATTTACATTAAAATAACTGATAGCTTTTAATTAGACATTAAAATTTAAAGCACAGCCTTTCCGCTGTAACATAATACTTCATGATGTGTTGCAATGATATGTCTTTTCTAGGGTTTAGTAATCTTGTTGATGAAAAATTCATATATTATTAATATTTTGGGTCAAGAGCAAACATGCTAAATACTAAACACAGTAATAGTGTTGCTTTATTTAAGATTGGAGGGTGGAGAGTGGTTTCATTCAAATTAGTTCCTGACAGAAGAAATCCTCCAGGAATCTGCTTCCCTAGATGAAATGTCACTTCACTATATCGAAACAGTTATTTATTGAATATTTTGTTTTGCTGTGTAATAAGTCTGGAACGTGGGCTTGAGCTAATTCTCATATTCACATGTCTTGCCATGTTGGCATAATTACGATGTTATGTGGCAATTAAAACTTCTGTAAAATATACATTAATACATGAAATTTTGGCTTATACTCAAAAATCAAGCTGGGGTTTTTGTTTGGGTTCTGGCCATCAGTAGTAACTATTTGGCACCTTGGTTTAAAATGTAGTTGTGCTTTGCACAGATAAATAGAAAATATATTTTCACATATTTGTTCCACATGAAAATTGTAAGGCTTTGTATTCTAGCCATGTGTACAATTACTTTTTCTTTCCTCATATATCAAATATCCCCCTCCAGCAGATTAAGAGAATGTTTGCTGGCCTTGGACCTGATGTATTGTATTTGACTAAAAATATGTTTCAACCAGACTTTCAACCAGACTTAACAACTGTTATTTCCAAAGAACTCACAGACTTACAGAGATGGGCTGGAATATCAGAGTCAATGGCATCTTTGGCGCATTCTCTGAACAGGACTGGTCTGTGGGGACAGTTATCTGGTTATATTATATGGGTCATCCCACTACTGTTAGACACACTACTCCAATATAACAAGTGGAACAGGCACTTGTGCAGAAAGTTACCAGACAAAATGAACCAAAAAAACAAACGAACAACAACAACAAAAAAACCTGATATTTAAAACCAATAAAAGCCTTTACAATAAGTTAATAAAACTGGGACTGCCTTCACAGGATTTTGAAGATGGGCATTATTATTAAACATTCGGGGGGCATTATTATTAAACATTCGAGAGAAAAATCCAATCTTAATTGCTTAGGATGGAAATAACAGTTTTAAGAAAGGATATTTTTCAGTTTAGCATTTGGGACTCATCATTTTGCTTTTTCTTTTAACTTTATAGAAAGTATTTTAGCAGTTGTATAGATAATGCACCAACTTTACTCCTAGAGCTTGTGCCAGCCTCCCAGCTGTCTCTTCCTAATTCCAAAAACCTCCTATGAAATTAGCTTTTGTCTTTGAATACTCAAACTAAAATTTGGCTGCCTCTTCTAACTATATATTCAGAATGAGGAGGCTTTGTTTCAGTGAGATTATCTTTAAATATTCCCCTTGATTAATTCATTGAATGAAACAGTATCGTTCCATTTTGGAACAAGAACAGTGTAAGAAAAACAGTGTGCATTTACTCTTTAACTTGGATAATTTTTCTCAGCTAGTTAAAAAAAATGGAGACTAGAATAGATACACGTGTATTAATATCTTCAAACTATAGTTCTCTGTTCCTGAAGACATGGAAGCCAAAATTACTCCACTTACAACACTATGTACTAGCACGCAGTAAAGCGGAGCATATACCTCATGGTATATAGTTGAAAGGTTTATTCCTTTGCCCTCTTTTGCATTAATTCATTGCTTTGTTCTTTGGTGAAATACAAATGGTAAAATAAAAAATTCTGGTCCCATTTACTCAAGCAGCTAAGCGCATTACTTGTTCGTGTGAGTGTGAGACACAGTTTGAACTGATACCAGCATGGACAACGTGGATATATATACCAGTGCTACTGAGCCAGTTCACATGTGTAAAATACACAAGAGCATTTTATTTGCATATATTTGAAAATAACAATGTCCATCTCGAGGGCTGATAGTACAGAAAAAGTCATAAATACATGGTATTTTCCAATACCACAGCTAAATTAAAGAATGAGCAATCTTTCTAAGCCAAGGTGATGGGATCTTTCTGATGCAGCATCAAAGTCAGAAGAGGATTTTCAGAGGTGTCTCAGCTTCCAAGACAAGTCCAAGATGATTCTTTAACTCCTCCCGTTAGTCCTTTTAATTTTTTTCTTAAAACACTTAAAATTTAATTTCTGGTTTGAGGCTTGGAGCAGACTGTGCCAGCATTTAAATGAGCTTAGTTTTCATGATCACTTAAATATCATGTACAAACTGAAATCCTGAAGAAAATAATGAATAACCATAATGTTTACAGTAATAGCAGTATGTAAATGTAGTTTTAATTTTTTTTTCCCATTAGAAGTTTAAATTCTATTTCACATTATTCTATTGGAAATGTTGTTGTTCACAGAGCAAGTGTTAGTCCCATGTGGAAAAAAAAAAAAAACAACAACAAGCGTGGAGTTGAGATTTTGAAATAAAGCAATTATTTCATTTTGATTTAAAATCATTTTTCTTCAAGGAACAAGCAGAACCAATTTATATGGTAATGAAAAATTTTGAGATGACATTCAGAACCATATTTTATATTTTCCTCTGTAAAAATTGATCATCAAAAGTACCTAGAATGTTTGCACATAAATTTTAATTAGCTTTGCTAACAGCGTTTTGGTAAGTGAGCGTTATGGAAGTTCGTCATGTGGAGCCACTATAAATCATTGTCCCCATACTTGAAAACTAAGCTTATCCATTTCTAAGGAAAAGTAAAAGTCAACATCCATGTTGACTGGTGGTAGTATATCACTTTATGTATTAATTTAAAAGCAAATCAAAAAGCTTTGCTACAGAACTGTACTCCAGGGAGTGATCTACCTGCTTTGTCAGAATTATCTCTTTTTGCATCAGGAAACTAGAATAATTACACAGGAAGCTTCAGATGAGAAAACCTGAGTTATTCTCCCCTGATTATCTCCAAAAAAATGTATAAAATGTAAGGTTTTGGAGAGGGAAAGAAGTGGCTGTAATCTTTGGTTTAGGGCCCAGAAAAGATGAGGGGTTTTACTGTAGCAGAAGGATGGTGTGAAAATTGTAAGCGTCTGAAAACAGAGTTGGAGTTTAGACCACTTTTTGAACCTGAATTGTGACAAAAGCACATCCTTTTTAGTCAAAGGCAAAAAACGCATTTTTGGAGGGGTAGTGAGCCAGTTCCTTAAACAAAGCAAAGCTCACAGCAATGCTGTACTGGATAAAAATTATTTATGATAACAAGTAAAATTGAATTACACAGTGGCAAAAAGTAACTCATCTTTTAATCAGTTTTCAGCAACAGGATTACTATGTGAAGCAAAGACAGCTTTTAATTTTTTGATGAATCATGTAGCAGTGTATGCTGCCTGCTGCTAATACCTGTGAAGATACCATAGCTCATCCATCACAGGCTTTAATTGCTACACTCAGGACTAGTGGAAGGGAAGCAGGATATGGATGGCAGTAATTTTTTCTTAGCCTGAGAGAAGCTGCGGAAGTTCCCATCTCTGCTTCATTGCTCCATCTTCTCAGTCACGGCAGTAGAGCTGAAGATTAAATTTGTGGCTTTTTTAAATGAGCACAAGTGATGGGGATACGGAGAGGCATGGGAGGAGCAACTGGCCCAGCAAGGGAGCAACCAGAGCTGTTTCTCAGTCATTGAAGCTGGTTTTAAAATGAGCCTTCACCCCTGAAGGAGGGCTGAAGGAACGCTACTCTGAACCCTCTGCAGAGAGGTGGTGGTGGACAGTGGTGGCCCCGCTGGAAAAGGGATGACAGCAGCAAGAAGTTTCCTACCCCGAACAAGCAACACACTTCCCTCAATGAGGGCAGTCATGGAACAGTTTCCCTCTCCTGTTCATCTTCATGTAGGTCTTAAGCGGTTTGCATAGTAGGGCATTTCTCTCTGTGGTGAAATAATTGCTATTTAGGACTCACTGAAAGCAATCTGGTTGGCTGTGTAGGCTCCAGTGCTTCAGTCTTGCTGTTTTTAATGCACTACCCAGTGGTTTCCAGAATGTGGTGTCCAAGTGCAACTTCGCATATATAAATGACTGTAGTTTCCAGAGAGCTAATTCTGTGTTATCACTGGCATCAGTTTTTTGATGGACAGTTACCTTCACTTTTGCACGTTGTTTGCATATGCATAAAGTCTCAACTCCTATTTCTGTGAGAGCTGTACCTATAGGAAATTTCAGACTAAATCTGTGAATCATTCCCATCCTAATAACACTTAACAGTACAAAATGAAATATAGCAGACTTTATAGCAACTCCAGTATTTTGAGGGAAACATAGGAGGTGCTTATTGTGTGGTTACAGGTCAGTCCATAGACAACATAAATTAAGTCATTCTAAAAGAAAGACAGAGATGTTGAGACCTTGGTTTTCTAAAATGACATTTCCTGCCAGCCAGAATTCTCTTGATTATACCTGTCTCTTTAATGTCATGAGTCACTATTCATTTTTAATTGACATGAGGCAGCTCTTCCAAGTCTCTGCAAAGTTAGCTTTGTGTGAGGGTTTGGCTGTATAATTGGATGGCAGGTCTAGATGTTACTTGAAAATAAATCTGAGCAACCACTTGTGTACTAAGTGTAGTATATAATTAATCTTACGGTAGCATGCAATTAGTTGTAATTAATGGTCTGCACAATTAAATTTGGTTTGCTTTTTTCTCAAAAATCGTTTGATACAGAATCATAAAATTTGTAGTTTATCTTTGCTAACTGAAAAAAAAAATACATGGGTCTGTTTCTCTCGGAGCAAATGTATATGCTCCCTAAAATTGATTCTTAACATTACCATATTCATGTACCATATCTATAAATAAATACGTGCGTAAAATTATACCTATGTTACATATTTAAGTGCAAACAGGTATCAGCTACCGATGACAAATGAATCTCAAATCTATGCAGTAAGCAGCGATGCTCCCAGGGAGAGCGCAGAGCCGATCACTTGTCAGGAGAGAGCCTGCCAACAGGGATTCTGCGTAGCCCGCATCTGAGAGGTGACGAGTGCGCATGGTGTTTCCAGTGCCAGTGCAGTGATATTTCTCCCCACCTTTCAACCCTTGGGGAACTGCCTTCCCCAGAATTCACATTTATGCAGAGGATTTAGAAGCCTCTAGTGAGCGTGCCAGTTTGTCTGCTGGTGTAATGTGGGGGATGAAAGCAAAAGAGGGGCATATTGATGTTTGGTGTTAGGTGCAGGTGGTTTTGAAATGATCTATGTATAGCATGTTTGAAGATATGGTTTTTTTTTTTCTGTTTGGAACATTATTGGTAAAGAGCTGTATGTTTACACATGTAATTGGCTGGATTCCAAATTGCAGGCAGAATTTCCTTTGTTTTCCTGTAATTTGCATGCTTTGTTTTTTCCCTCAGGTTTTTGTGTGTTGCAGGTTATAGGCAAAGACTGTGACAGCTCACAGTAAAAGCAAATGCAAGCTATTTTAATTTTTTTTTTTCTCTCTACACATTCACTAGGGATGAGATTTCTTCCCACGGATGGAGTAAAGCTGTGGCACTAATTTTGTATATGTGAGCCTTTGAACTATGAATCACAACCCCTGTACCGAGCTGGGTACAAGAGGGAGTTTCTTTGTCAGTGATTGTATATAATTAGGTTCCTGAAGAGAATTTGTTCTCCTGTATAACTCATAAATGTTTTGTTTGTTTGTTTTGTTTTACATAAGCTAGGAAACTCAGTTTGGGGGGGGTTGCATAGCCGCAAGCCATCACGAAAAATTGGCACCTCATCCTTTCAGATGTTTCCCTTCAGGCCTGAGGCTGAGGCTTAGCGGCAAGAGTCTGAACCGCTTCAAAATGTGCCTGAACCATCTCTGGGGTGGTTTTCGGGGGGAAGCATTGAAGCAGACAGTAATTCAGGTTTCCTCTTCCCCCAAATGCTCCCCAGGTGCTCCCTGTTCCTCAGGCGGGGGTGTTGAGGCGTGCCTTGGCACAACTGGGTAGGTGGAAATCCAGGCAAGGCCGTTTTCACACTAAATGTGGTTCCTCCGGGTCTCCTCTGACTAGAGGTGTGCTCTGAACAAGCCGAGACGGGTCCCTGCCGCGCGATGATCTCCCGCTGGTACTTTGACGTGGCCGAAGGAAAGTGTGCGCCCTTCTTTTACGGCGGCTGCGGCGGCAACAGGAACAACTTTGATTCGGAGGAGTACTGCATGGCGGTCTGCGGCAGCGTCCGTAAGTGCACCGCCGGCCCCTCGCCGCATCTCTCTGACCGGCCCTGGTGCTTGGGAGCGGGCCTGGGCTCACACTAACTCTGCTCCTGCCGCCTGCGGTCTGTCCAGCACCCTCGCTCACCTCTAGATCCTCGTTAGCCTCTCGCTAACCCACCATGGTAGCGGGCTCCTTCTCTGCCCTCTAGACAATCTTGCAGATAGCTGGCAAAGCCTAACATTTCTGTAGACCAGGCCTTCGCACTCACTCTGTCTTCATCTTCTGTCAAAGCTCACTAACACTTTGTGAGTCCCTGTTTCTGCATGTGCAATGTTTCTAAAGGGAAAAATGTTATTTTAGGGAAGTCTCAGGTAAGTTTAAAAATAGCTCTTAGTTTGCACACTGTATGTTCATGTATTTCTTTTTCATCAAAGCAGTATAAGCTCATCAGGATAGCAGAAGATCTATTTCCAGCCTTGGAAGATGTGATTCTTTTGTTTCCTTTTTTTTTTTTTTTTAAATTTGACTGAATACTCTGTGTGTGTTTGCAAGGAAAAGGGGTGAGTTACCATTTGATATTTAGGTTTCCTGACAGCCATGATGTGCACAGATGCGAATAACCTCCCACTTGCTTTGTTTAACACACCATATATTTTAATGATCACTTTCCAGAAAGAAAGTGTATTTGCACTGTGGTTTTGGTTTGAGAAGGTTGGTCTTGCCCATAGCAGAATACAGCACCGGGTCAATCAGGCACTGGCTTCAGCAGCTGCATTTCATTTGGGAGAGCACTCATGGAGGCAGGATTGCTACTCCAGTCAGTCCTCCAGGCGTTTCATCTTCGCTTCTTGTAGAGCTGCACAAAGCTCCATGGCGGGATGAGAAGAAAGACTAGATGAATGGGCAGGAGTGATCAGCTTCTGCAACAGGAGATGTAGCAAGGAGAGAGAAGAAATGTGCTACATATGTAGCTACTAGAAGAAACATGCTAGATGTTGGAATTAGATCTATAATAATATTTGCTAAAAAAACCTACACTTTGAACTGCTAAGTTCCTGTCCTAAGTAAGGCATTTTTTAGAGCTGAATAACGTGGTTTGTCTCTCTGATTGTGAGCTCTGTAACAGGCAAGAAAAAGTAGGACTTTGTAACAAAAGTGAATTTAGGGCAGAAGTGGGAAGAAGAAAATCTTAATGAAAGAAATGTTTCTGCAATGAAACGTGCAGGTACCTGATGCTAATGGGCAGTTGATCTGTAGACATGGAACACGGAAAGAAAAGTCAACTGAAGATAGCTGGCTCAAGCAGATTAGGGGCATAAAAAATTCTACAGCGAGAGAGATGTTGAACAATAACCCTAGAAAAGCCACTTGACCTCTGGTACATTTAGTTTTAGGTAGCTGAGATGGGCTGGTATTTATTCTTTATTGTTATGACCAGCAGAATTTGTAAAGGACAAGTACTTTTTTAGTCATGTGTAGGTGAATACCTTGCTTAATAGGATCAAAGGTGAGTTTCATGCTTAAATGGTGATTGGATCAAAGACAATATGATAGCCATCAAAACTAATACTGCAAAATAATTGATAAACTGAAACTTCTGCTACTTTACATGTGGAAGTATTCCCAGTTAGCAAGTGAAGAATAATAGGAGTGAACAAGATTTACCTGCACAGAACTCTGGATAATTCATGAGTCTTGGCTTGGTCCCTGAGAGGCAAGTGAAAAGGCACCAACCTCTTATTCTGTATCTTCTTGCTCCTGCGACAGTACCTGTTCCTTTGCCCAGTGGACAAGTTGCCTTGCCAACAAGGTAGGATTGAACAAAAAATAGCTATTAGTCTTTTGTGCTGTGCACTTTACTTTTATGGTCAATAGAAGAGTTTCTAAAAGCTGTGTACACTCGTGTTCTGGTTGGCAAAAGTACATATTTTCATGTACCTGTTAGGAATTAAGAATTATTACCACTTTTGTCAGCATTACTAAAAATTTGAGAATATTTTTGTGGAGGCTGGGCAATAGCATAAATAAGGACTTGAAGTAGATCCTGACTCCTTCAAGAATGCAATTTTTTTAAACTTTCAGTTTTTACAGATTTGTTTTGGCTCCTGCCCTTCAAGCTGAGCCATATGGATGCGTTTCTTCGTCCAAATCCTGTAGTGGGGCTCTGTGCTGACTCAGAGGTCTCCTAATATAGTGCATCTTGCATACGGAGCTGCAGTTGCTCACCCAGCACTTCAAATCATAGTTTCACTTCTGGCATTCATAGTGCTGTGAAGTTATTACATACAGGGAAAAGTGTTGCTGACTAAAGAACAGTCACATCACGAAACAGACTTCATGAGAGTTATTCTCCCATAGTTAAACCTGAAATGGTGACTGTAATTTGTTGCATTGATAATGCAGTGACATTGCTTGTCATATACAGGTTGTGGGTAAAATTACAGCACTGACTGCCTTTACCAGTAAACTGTAGAGTCTCCTCTAGGATGAAAGTGGGACTGCTCAGATTCAAGTCCTAAGAATCTTGTAATCTTTTTACGGAAAATCATTCTGCTACAAGGGATGACCTTGTCCATGATCTTAAAAAGAGTATTATGGATTGAATCAAACTTGGAAATTAGATTGTCTTCCTTTTTCAAACTTGTTTCTTGGCAGCAAAAGTTGTACAGTCTGTGCCCGTGCTGTTTGAGAGGATAAATGATCTCTTCTAAGACTGGCAATTCTTCCACAGCATGTGACATCGGAAATGAAAAGAGAAACAACTTCTAAATTAGTCTTATGGCATATCAATTAGGAAATTCATATGAGCCCAGAATATTCCTCTTTTCTCTGTCATGGAAGTCTATTTTTTCTTGGGTTCAAATCAATAAAACAATACCACATTAGCATTTGTGTTCTTTTCATGTGTGTCTTGTTTTTCTTTGGGAATCCTATTTTTGGTCTGTCTTATTTGTTTTCTTCAGTAGTTTCTCAAGCAGCTTTTGAGTCTCGAGGGTACGTTTTCCAAGCTACCTTAGCTATCTTCTTGTTGCTGTATTTTCATGTGATCTATGCACCTCTTACTTCTGTTCTTAAAATACTTTGGTTTCATCTGCTGTCTTAGTATCACCCTAATGTTTCTCATTATTCTTCCTCATTTTGCTGAATAAAAATGGCAATTTAAATTATTAGAAGTCCTGAATATAATATGTTTCAGCACTTAAGTGAGATTTTGTCTTTGAAACCAGTCCAATGTTGCTGAAAATGGTGGATTGACTTAAACTGGTTATAGCAAGTCTTGGATCAGGAACCTCCAATCCCATTGAAGAAAAGGTAAAAACAGTGCAGAAGACTTTCAGTCCCAATGTCTAGGCCACTCCTTTTCTTTCCTGTCCTTTTTTCTTCTCTTTGTCCCTCTTAACTTAATCTTTCTACTTGGTCTTTATGCTCCTCCCTCCCCCAGATATTTGCATTCATGATTATTTATTTGCCCTGACCTTTACCTCTTTTCTCTCCATTTTTGTTGCTCTGTGGTGTTCTGTAAAAATCCAGTGTGCCTCTCTTAGGCAGGATACAAGATGGAACCTAAAAACTTGCCTTCCCTTGGTCTAGGTATAGTTCTGCGGGATAAATGAGTTAGATTGTACAGAGAGTAATAGGAAATAGCAGGCAATGGTTGTGTTTCTCTTGATAGGGGCCAAAGGATGAAAGGGTAGAATATGAGTTTATATTTCTTGTAATGTGCTGAAATTGGAGTGAACCAAAACCTGAGGAGTTTCCATTGTCAATACCAATATACTATGAATACTGAAAATATGGGTACTGAATCCTGAACACAGTCTGCAGGAAAAAAAATAAAAATGTTTTATTCTGCTTCCTTGCTGAAATCTGTTAGTCTTGATCTGAAAAGGTGGTTCTGTCAGGTTGTACAAAGCCTTAGACTCTCTTTGCTATCAATGAATTTGACTGATGCTCTGAGGTCTGATAAAAATAACTTGTCTGTTGGGTAGGAGCTACTGCTGTCAAATTTTCCCATTCATCATGCAGCAACACTGGAATTGATGTATAATTGCCCTAGAAGTAGAAGGCTTTAAACATCTTGTTACCAGTTCCTTTAGCCTGCCAGACCACATGCTCTCTCTCTATTGATTTTTAATAAGGATGTTCAATACTGTCTACAGTTTCTATTCAATTTAAGGAGTCAAGCTTCTACTGTGTGATTGGCTATAATGACTTCTTTGAATTCATTAGCATCTATCAGATGGCTAATTGAGATTTAATGACCTCAAAACGGGTAAGTATTGACAAGAATAAGCAGAAGATGATAAAGTGCCATTACTGAAGGAATTAATTCTGTCTTATTGTCATAATAAAAAGTAATCTACTGTAAGTTTTTTTTCACTTGTCCTCTCGATTGTTGTTAGTTAAACAACCTTAAAGCTACAGAAAATGTAAATCTTTCAAAAGCTATTTTGATATGATGTTAATGTTCCAGTCTTAACTTGGATGTGTGTGGAGCTTCAGAGCTCTTAAATGTGCTCAGTTTAACAGCTGTTGCGTACAACACTGCTCTCTTCCAGATCCTGTAGCAGTGATGTGGTAAATTAAGAATGTGATGGAAATCTTGCTGCAGTATTTGCATTTTTTCTGCATCTATAGCTGAAGGAAACTGTACTCTGGTGGCACAGTCAGTTTTTGAAAAGTTTGACATATCATTGAAATGATCTTTTATAAAACAGTGTTTTTTATTACTGCACTGAATTCCCATGTCTAACAACAGAGGGAGCCGATAGGATCCATTGTTGTCATTCATCTCTTCCACCTTCCCTGTGAAACGTAGTAGTAAGTTCAAATGTAAACAAGTATTCCATTATTTTTGCTATCTTACAGCATGATCACAGATTTGTGGGGTAAATTTAGGTAAAATACGTTTTCTTTTCTAGACTACATAACAGAAAATTACAACCTTGCTAAATCTTTTGGTGGTTGGTAAGTGGCAAATACTTTTCAATTTCAAGTGGAAAGTATGAAGAGACACTAAAAGCTACAATTTAGTAATACACATAAAATGTCACACTAAATATTAAAATAATTATGCACAAGATTAAGACCAATATGAAGGATCTACTCTTATTGTTCTTCGTATAGGCTAACTTCACCTTGACTTCTGACTAGTGCCAGTCTGTCCCTGGAAATTAATGAGGCCAACCTTAATGTTTTGGCAGTTCATGCTCTTAAGTGAGGGAAGAATACATGACATCTAGCACTCTTCATCGTCCAGTTTAATTTCTCTTCCTGGGTAGCATGTATAACAGTTTGCACCCTTCAACAGCAGAGATGTTTAAGATGATACTCCAGTCATTTCCTGTTGTCGGTAATTTCCTTTATCCATTTGCTACTTGTTCAGGATCTTGACATCTCTCTAATTAACAGGAAGTAAAATGCTTTGGCAGCTAAACTTGCATGCCAACTTCCAGAGCATGTCATAAGTGATAAGGCATTAAAGAGCTGCAGGGCATTCAAGTAAGCAAAGTGGTAAAATATACCCAGCTGTTAGCCTTATTTAATGGGTGATTGCTCGTTTTATCTGTGCAACTTCAGAGATCACTCGAGCTTTGAGGTCAGGTATGGGGCTTAAGACAGAAAGCAGGCCACCTGTAAAGCACATTCATCTGAACTAGATGATACTGCCCTTTTGCTGTTCTTGAGGTTTATGGGGTAGCTGGCAGGCCTAGGTCTATAAAAGCAGTAGAGCTTGCAACTTGCTTCATGCCAGGAATGTGTCTTTCCGACAATGCACTTAGTGCTGGAAAATATTTGTGACAGCAACTAGCTGCAATACTAATTTGTCACAGCACTACTGGAGATATAACTTAAAATACAGAAGTGTAGAGCTAACACTTCAAATTCTAAAGCTCAATACAATGATTGCAATTACACTATGCCAGTCACACTATGACAACCTGTTGCTTTATCATAAAGCCTCTTTGTATTCAATTGTCTTGCTGTTTCCCAAATTTGCAGTAAAGGGGGCATTACTTCTCAAGACTTCACATAAATGTGTCCCTTTCCCACCATCTCCAGCATGAATTGCCTGTATCTGCTGTGTTTTATTTTCTCTGGCATGAAAACTGTACTGAATCACGCATCTTGATGAAGATGGTGCCAATTTCAAATGGTGTAGATGAAATTTAAGAAAAACTTATTTTTTGCAGTTTATTGTGAGTGCCTGACATTTGTCATTTAGTGCCTAGGAGCTATAAATGGATGAATTCCAATATCTATTTAAATTGTAAATTTTGACTACCACCTTTAGGGAATGGAAGTGATTAATTCCTGTTATCAGTTTCTTCATCTATACAAATTCATAAATATATTTCACCCTTGAACCATCTGTGGAGCCAGTGTTGGGCTGTGCCTTTATAAAAAAGCAATTGGATATATTTTAGGGTTCAGAAGAGAAATATTGTAAACGTGTCTAAACTGTTTGTTTGTTTGTGTTTTCTTTTTTACTCCATGGAACTTGCTATCTCTTGGTTATAAACACGGCAGAAGGCACGTTCAGGAGAATAATTCTTTGTTGTGTTTATTCACAGCATTCTGATTTGATGTAACACGAATAATTGCATGCTTTTTTTTTCTGATAAGTACTCAAATTTATGGTGACAAAACAGAAGAGAATGACCTTGTAGCAGTGTTTTACAAAGATGTTTGAGAGGCCATCAAGAGGCTGTTTGCTCTGGGGACCTCCTCCCTGGCAGAAGAGGTAGCAAAAGGGGACAGATCCTCATTTCAAAATTCATCCACAGCCTAATGGGATTTGACTCGCTGTTGGAAGCTGGAGTTCTTGGCTCTCAGGGAGTGAGAATCAGACCTCACTATTGAGTGAGGGTAATCACGGGTGATATGAAGGGGAGAAAAAGAGAATAGACCTGAAGATATGTTGAAAGTTTACACAAGCTCATTATTTTGTGCAAGATGGAAGAAAAGAAATGAATCAAAGAACACAAAGCAGGGAAGTGATCTGAGCAATTAATGAGTGAGATGAGCGTTGAATAGATATGAGCAACACAAAATTGCATTTGTCAGGGCTGGTGAAAAAGAAGTTGCAGTCGTGGAGATGCAGTGAAGGGATGAATGCCAAGTTATATCTGTGCATGGATAGGAAATGTACTTCGAAGTTCTTATGCAGAAGGACTCTAATATGAGAAAGTTGAATTTAAACCTAGTTTAAATTCCTAGTGGCAAGTATCAACCATAGTTAAGGTAATAGATAAGACACAATATGACCATGATATTTTTTATTCTCTCCGAGAAGTCTCCATGAAGGACTTCATTAAACTGTCTTTCAAGCTGCCTGTTGTTAGGATACCATTGTTATTTAAATAAAATAGTAACACGTCAATGAAAGATAGGAGCAGTCTTTCCAAAGTAAAGTTCAAAAGGGAGTATAACTTCTAAACATGATGTGATTTCTCCACCCTGAGACAGTTAATTGCATTTTCAGGCCAATTTTGTTACATTGACTTCTATTTGTTCTTTGAGTAGTAATTCAAGTTATGAAGTATTACAGAAATGATACTTAGTCTTTGATGACAAAGTAGCTTGTCCTTGATAAGCTAAGATAAGAACAATGAAAAGACCCAACTATTAAGAAAGGAAGGAGCATCCCGCTGGAACTCTGGGTAGGATCAGCTTCTCTTTCAGGTGTTAACTCTCTTCACGTCGCATCTGTCTGGAGTCTCTTTTAATTTAACTAGTAGACGTTTTTAAGCAACATGCTTTCTAATCCACTTTAGGAACATTCATTTAATTTAACAAAATTTTGGAAAAGACATCTTTGAAAGGAAGCAGAAGAAGTAAACTCTGAGACCTGCTGGTCCTTTGTACTGTTTTAAATGCGATCCCTGGGCATACAACTACTACTATTACAGAGCGCTTTTTAAATTCAGTACCAAGAAGCATTTTTTTTTTTCTGATAGCAGAATATGTTTCTTTTTCTCTAGTCTGTTAGCCTGTTTTGTGTCTTCTGATCCCCCACTACTGTAGTCAAAATTGGTTAGTTTTTATGAAGAATGCTTTATGTCCAAAGTCTTCTGGGGGGTATCTTAAAGATAACCCTCAAAACACAACAAGAAAACAAATGTACAAGATAAATAAAACCTAGTGGAGTAGTTGTGATCAGGCTGAGTGATGAATATGTAGTTGAAAAAGATGGGCCTTAATATTAATGAAAATCTTAATTAATGGGAGGTTGTATTGTGGAACATCTCTGCTGAAAATTAAAGAGTGGGCAGCTGGAGTTGAGTGACCCGAAGGACAGGAATTCCATGCTCTGAACATAATCAGCACAGTTCACTCTGCAATTAGCTTCCAAGCAGGGAGATGTGCTGATGAGTCACAAGGCAAAAGATCTGGCTCTCAGAACTTAACCTTAAAGTATCGAGCAATTATGAAGATTGGTGATGGAAGATATTGAAAAGGTTTGTATAAGCACCCAGAAGCTCTTATCCAGGCTTCAGAGTGCTTCCTCTCAGATCTTGGGTTATGGTTGTGTCTCTCACAATTCATGATAAGTAGGTTGTTGAGGCACCTGGTAGCATTATAGATGTGATTGCAGGAATTTCTGGAGTTAGAGAGGAGGCTGTCTCATAGCTTAAAAGTGAAAAATTAAATTTTAGATTTGGGACTTGCCTGAAATGGAAAAGGTGGAGACAAAAACATGGGAAGGGGTTTTTGGAAGAAAGAGGCTGGTGATAGCCAAGTGCCAGTGCTGCAGGTTCTGCCTCCCACCAGTCGATGAACCAGGTGATGCAAACACTTGAAGCACAGCACTGCTGTTTATTTCTCTCCCAAAAATCGTGGTAAGAAACAAACATCAACAACAATCTGCCACTCATAGGTAAAGTACTAAAGTTGGCGGCATGGCTTATTTTCATTGTCACACTTCATTCCTCCCTTCCTTGTAGGAGTAACTCTGCTCTTGCTTTTTTTCTTGCTTTAATTTTAGACAGGATTTAATTTCAGACAGGAAGTGATCTTGGTGAAATAACATATGAAGTAATTAAAAGTGGAAAAGAATAACAGTTTACCTGCTGGTCCTCCAGCCTAAAGTGCTAAGAAGGACAATAATTGTCCATATTTATAATTCAATAGGTTATAATGTATGTATAGTATAGAAATACACTTACTCCTCTGTGCCCCAGTATTGATCTTGGCACCAAAAAGCATACTACTTTGGCATGTGCTTTTCTCCAAGTAATTAAATTATATTAACTAAGCATAACTTGACAAAACTCATCCTGATACACCTTTTTCCCTACATATACAATAATGTCAATTTGCTTATATCTTACATAAACCTTTCCCAGCCTTCATTTATCCTGTATCATTCAGCCAGAAATTTGTCTGTTGTGTAATAAAAAGGTAATCAGTGTTTTCCTTTGCTGTTGTTTAGAGCCTGTTTGTGGGTGTTGCTACCCTGCTGTAAGAGGAGTAGCTTATTCACAAAAGAATTGGTATACCGTCTTGTAAAACTGTTCATTTCACAATAGAAACCCTTCCTGCTAAAGATACTCCGTAAGCACTTGCGACTGTCAGAAGTACTATAATTAGTTGTGATCTTAGTCAACAACTGAAAGCTTTGATCTTAATCCTTCATTAGTGAGGCAGCGATGTACATACGTGGAATGCAGAAGCAATGAATGCATGCACTGAATCCCACAGTGTAGTCAGGTAATGCTCTCGTTACAAATAGCTTCCTGTATTACGTGCAGCAGCCACTGTCATTCAGGAAGGGGGCATCTGCCAACCCTTTCACTTCACATGAGCATGGTGAGTGATTGGTTTTTCTTTCACTGGAGATGCTGACGTGGATTATTTTTATACAAAACAGTAAAATACAGAATCTGGGGGAAGATGTAGTTGCCTTTTTTTTTATTATTATTATTATGGTCTTTATTCTGATACTAGCAATTGTTAATGAACAAATAATTTGGCTTTATTATTGAACCTGTGTCTCCAGAAATGTTAGTACTTTAAAGTGTAATAAAGAAATAAAATTGTTTGGGAATTGACAGGTAAAATTAGTGCAAGTAAGATGGAAATGTTACCTGATGGCCATTTCTTCCACAGCTGTCAACATGTGCTTTTTGATCAGTCTTCATGCAGTACTATAATGAGTTACATTATAAAACAGACAATGCGTAGAAAATGAAACCTCCTTCAAAGAGCCCATGTGGTCAGAACTGACATCAAGCTGCAGATGTTTAAGGAATCCTTACACGTAACAGATGTCTGACCAAATCTTCCCAATTTACTACAAGAAAACAGGCAACACATCCATAGAAATAAAACTCCCAAGTGTACTGGAAAGAAAATGGTAGGTTTTATGCCAACAGCCATAAAGACATTTTTAAATGTTTCTCCTTTATTGCAGAAGAAGGGAGGCCCTATTATTTTTGTAAGTCTCGTTTGGGGCGGTGGGCTGCCAGTTATTGTTACCTTGGAATTGCAAGGCTTTTAAACATACTGTAGATAATTGAAATTTTAAAAAAAACAGATGGGGAATTTCTCACATAATCATTTGCAGGCTTTATAAATACAGGGAGCAAAATCTTGCAGGGTTTTGTGTTTTTAAGAACTGAATATTTTATGTCAGAGAAATACTTGTGATTTCAAATTATGTAGATGGCTAACTGCTCATAAGAGAACTGCTCCAGAATATAAGCAGAAGACGAAACTGCATATGATCATTTCATCTTACCTTTTAGTATTTTCCTAAGCATTCATGCTGAACTTCCTTTTAATGACAATTACATCTTTTTTTTTTTGGTTTTTAAGCGTTTAAACATTATCCCTGTTTGCAGGTTGAGATGTGGTCAGTATTAGCAGGTTGGTCACTGCAGCCATGGCCTAGGTGTGTGACAGATCCAAGCATACATGCCAGCAGTGAGTGCTACACAGGCACGAGGCCCTGCACGGTGCTTGGTGCCTGGCTCTGGACCTGCCAGTGCACAATGGAGAACCACATGCAGCCTTTGGCCAGCAATCTCCCTCTTGTGTTTTGCAGAAGGTTGGGGGTGATTGCTTTGTCCTCCTAGCCAGTATGGCTCTTTGTTAGCATTAGCATCCTCAGCGTTAGCTTGAGGGGGCACGTTGCAGGTGGATGTCAGTGTATTTCCCGCATCCCTTCCAGCATTCCTGGATGCAGTCTGGCTCTCTCAGGCATCCAGCTCAGCTGCATTTGATGTGCAGTCAGTCTTTGTTTGATTTGGTTGTGCTCTCTGGGCTTCCACTAGGAAACTTGTAGTTCTTATTTTCCAGTGTTGATGCAACTCCAGGCAGCCGTTGGTGAGCCTTGCTTTCCCGAAGTGCCTGCTCTTGCTCTGAAGCAGAGGAGCTTCCCTGGGGAGCCACGGTTGTTCGCTAGGCCACTGGTGCTCCAGGCACGCCCTTGCTGATCCTATAACCTGCTTTTGGAGCGAGCTGGATTGTCAGGCACCCTTGGCACCCGGCATTGAAGTCGGGTTTTCCTGTTCTCAGCACCCGGCATTGTCACCTGTTTAGAAACAGGCAGTAAGTGTCCCAGTGGGAAGCCAGCGTATCATCAGGAAATCTGGGCTGGAGAGACCACGTGTGCAAGACAGCAGCTTCTGGTAATCATTCCTTAAATGTACAGGTGGCTTAGCGGATCTCATTGCAAATTCTGGTGACCTTTCCCCCCTCGTTCAATAAATTAAAGGTTAAATTTGCATAATTTATCTGACAGTTATTTTGATCGTCACTTCTTTCCACTAACATTTGTACAGACATAAGTTTGGGCCTAGGAATTACAAAAGCTAGGGAAAGATGGAGAACGTGCTGGAACTCTGCCCAGATCCTGCTGTGTCCTGCAGAGGCAGCCGGAGGACAGCGTAGGCAGAGGGGGATTTTCTTCACACGGCCCTAAGAAACTCTGGAACTTGCTGCCACACCACATGGTGAATGTTAAATTTCACCTAGGTTTGGGGAGAAAGAAAGAGAGAGTCACAGAAGGCAAATCCAGCAAGGTTAGTTAAACATTGCAAAAGGATATTTACATTTGTCTCTGGTGTTCCTGAGCTTCCAGTGGGCAAATAAGGAGAGTGCCGCCTTAAACTTGCCTGGCTCGTCCCTAGGAATGTTTGGTTAACCTGCATTGGGAAACAGGACCCTGGAATCTGGTCTAGAGCTCTCAAATTTCTCCCTGTTTGAAGCAGGCTTTTACATTCATTTTGTAAATGGAATTAAAATGTGTAACACTTAACTGCAGCTTCAGAAAAAATAAAGATTAATTTGGTGCTTGAGAGATTGGAAAGGAAAGAAATTTTAAAATAATTCTGAGCATTATAGAAATGTTTTCACTCAGTCCAAGCTTTGAATGTTTTGGTTTTGGAATTTGCTTACATGGTTAGAGCCATTCAGCTGGCAGCACTGCACCCCAGCAGAACCTCTTCTTACACTTACACAAGATGTTAATGGCCCTGTAAGTTTTTACTGTCTGAAAGTTTTCATAATAAAATCCGTTTGGACATGCTGTGCAAGTAGGAACAGTAGGCTCCTAGGGCTGCCCTTCCTCGGTAATACATCCAATAGCTACAGAAGGTTACAATTTCTACATGCATGGATAGCATGTACAGATACATGAGGGAATGTGGCAGAGGATGAGAGTTAGGGAGCCCGTACCTCACCCCTTTGTGTAGTTAGTTTTCCTTAGTTTGACACTTGAAACTGTGTAATAGTAATATTGCAGTTATATATCATTGAGTTACTAACACTGAGAATTTAAAACAAAAGAAAATTTTTATGCTTTTATAATATATTAAAGAAATTATCTGAAGCTGTAGGAGTAGCCTAAGAGTTGTATTCTATTTCCACAACTTTTGTGGCTTGTCAGGAGCTTCATTTGCTCCTGCTTGTTTGTTGCAATGCTTCAGTAATATAAAGGTTTACAAAATGCAAATCTCGCAACTAAATATTTATGAAAAATCTAAAAGTAGTGGAAGGAGTGACAATTTGCACTGCCTGTGACTTGCCCATAAGATTTTTTGGGTTGCTTGTAGACATTTTGGGACTAGCAAGGACTATCCTTTGTTCCAGTGAGTAACATATAAAATCCATAGTGCAATTTCCATCAGCAGCAGCCTAAACCCATCTGTGCCTTTTACACAGAACATATCTCAAATGCAGCCAAGGCTTTCAGTTCATCCTTTTGTTTGTTTTGTTTTGCATTTGGTGTTAGACATCTAATATAAAATCTGAGGAACAAGTTGGATTTTGCATTAAGCTTTTCTTAATTTGAGGATGCATTCGTTGGGACTAATACATGGAGAGCTTGTACTTGTAACTGATGATTTAAAAAAATAATTCAACCAACATAAATGTGTTTATATTTCAACTTATTTTGAGGAGAGTTGTCACAAATATATATTGGTTGTTATTGCTCAGACTGGTCTTCAGACTGAAGTTTGCTTCTGTTGAAGACTTGAGAAATGTTTGAAAGGTGGGAGGCAGGGAATCCTGTGGGTTTTTTTTTCTACCTGTATCAGTGTTCCTAGTAAAACATACCACCTCTGTAAGTAAACTATTGTACATGTAGTCGTAAGATTTTAAAGAAGTCCTACGTACAGTATTTGTTTGTTAAAAGTTTAAAATTAACTTTGCAACTTAACAGTTGAACAAACTGTGACCAGGGAAAAGAAACTAATTAGATAATGAAGATTTTAGTGATAATATAGCTGGAACAAAATCAGAGGTTTTTTTAATTGCTGTTACATCTCCAGTACAGAAATGTTACACTACTTAATCTAGGAGTTGCTGGATGTTACTGCTAAAGAATTGTTCCAAGTGCACCTCTTTCTGCTGCCAGTGCATAGGTACCGCCTGGTTGTCTGACAGGAATGGCTGGTCATTAGCGCATGCTTTCTGATTGTTTCCAGCATCCATGAGGGGTTTTATTAGTCAACATTGCTACAAATCAAGTAAATATCTGTGAGGCCAAACTATCATTAAAGGAAGGATTTGAGGTATTTTATTAAAGTGCCACAGGGTCCAGAGGTGCTTTAAAATGTATTTGCATTGGCACTCGTGTGTTACAATTCAGCTTTTAAAAGATAAACTAATATACAAAGCATGCTGTTTGCAAAGGGCTTTCATGTCTATGTACTTTAGTCATTGCCAAGCTTTTATTTCCTTCTAATTCTTTCCTTTGGCAGTGGTTTCTAACCTGTTTGAATAATACTGCTCTGCCTGCTCGTGCTGAAGAATTTCTTCTGGATTATAACATGGGAGGGAGAGGGGGAGAACATACAGATGTTTTATTTATTTATTTGTATACTTATATGTATTTGCTGCATACTCCTCTGAGGCTACGTGAATGATTTTATTCTGATGAAAATTAGAACAGATGTTTCTTGCCTGGTTCAACTAAGTTTTATCTGTACTAAAGTAGAAATTCTGCTTTTCTTCTTCCTCCTTTCCCTCTCTCAAAACTTTACCTCAGTCCCTACCACAGCTGCTAGCACTCCTGATGCTGTTGACAAATACTTGGAGACACCCGGGGATGAAAATGAACATGCCCATTTCCAGAAAGCCAAGGAGAGACTTGAAGCCAAGCATCGTGAAAGAATGTCTCAGGTAAGGGGAGATTTCTTTATCATAGAATCATAGATTTATCCCTAAACATTGCAGGGATCTTTGTCTCTCAAGTTGTAAGATGCTTGATGACCTTCATTTTTCATGTTTCCTAAGGCTTGTGCCGGTTGCCCTGCCCATGTGCAATGCTGTATTTACTGCCTTTCTGACTCCATCTAATAGTTCAGCTGGAGCTGGCAAGGTCATCTGTTTGTGCTTGGATCACAGCTATGGCCCTAGGTTGCTGCAGTTATTTATGCTAGTAGGGAAAAAGAAAAAAAATCTGTTAAAAATTGCTCTCATCTTTGTTGAAGAATGTTTGGTGTGTGATTACTGTTCTTATGTTTACATAAAGAACTTTACCAGTGTTATTCATCCTTCCTTTGCAGAGGCTAAGGTAGATTGCTTGTAATCAGCTTCATTTTCCAGGTGTATGCATACATGGCCATGCCCTGGTGTAACATAAGCTTGCATATATTCATCTAATGCTCTTGAGCCTCAAGGTAACATAAAATGCATCTAAAGCCAAGGCAAAGAGGAGAATTTAGTGCTTCTGAACCCAACCAGTCCAACTGAATCAACTGTTTTTTTTCCTTTAACCCAAGAGCTTTGTGTAGCCTGAAACTATATACTGTTTTTAATCTTACTGAACACTAAGAGAAGAGCTATCTGCTCTTTCAGAAACAGGTTTTATAACAGAAACACCAATAAAAATTGTGAAATTTCTGCTCTAATAACAGCAATGAAAAAATATAAAAGGTTTACAGGAGAGCCTGTGTTGCATATTCTTTTAGGATGGAACAACCAAGAAATTAATGTAGTATAATTCAGATGCACTGCATATACTGTGTAGATATTTTAATAATTATTTTTTCATTGTAACTTTATTCCCCTGTAGCATTTTCAGTGTTTCCATGTATTACTGACACATTAACCTTTAGCTTTTCGCTATAATGTTTGAGTAAACCTGAGATTAGACTCTTTCAGATTAAGTCCCCCTCTATTAGTACTGTAGCTACATCTTGGACTTTTCTAGTAAATAGGCCAGGGTATCTTACATGAAGCAGTCACTGGTTGAAACCACATACAGTAAACATGGCAGCTTTTCCTGGAATAGTCGTCAAATTCTCCTCTCATTGTCTCTAAAATTCAATACGCAGTGTAAAGGTTGAGCTGAGTAATTATGCGCAATATTTCTGTAAAAACTGCAGGGTTTTTCTATTTTCTACAAAGCTGAAAGGTTTGTGCAGAAGAACTAATGAAATGCATAGGCACCCAGAAACAGCATGCAGGGAGAAATATCCAGCACCAGTGCTTCAGGCTAAGAAAGTTAACTGGAAAAGCTACTGAACTGTAGCCTCAGAAAAATTCTGGGTAAATGCTCTGCATGCTCTACCATATTCATTTGGGGGAACTCAATAAATGAAGGCTGTGGTTCAAGGGTTTGACTGAAGATCACACTGGCACTGCCACGTGCTCTGCCCTCATTAGGATGTTCCCAGCCATCCTTCCTGTCAGCACTAATGAGCGCACAGCTGTGGGGTGAGGAAGGTCAGCTCTCTGAGCTCATTGCCTTGTCACTCTTACCAAAAAAATAACAAAACCACAAAAAAACAACTCTGGGCAGTTCAGCAAGCTAAATCAGATCTGAGAAATCACAATAGGAACCTCAAGAAAGAAAGAAAGGGAATCAAACTGATCTTTAATATGCCTATGCTGATGATTAAGTCACAGCTTAAAGTACATTAAAGTACTTGTCTTGAGGTATGCAGAACACCTGCAGAGCTTTTAAGAAGAGAGGTAACTTCAATTTTTTAAAAATCAGGTTTCCCTTCTATGAGTAATGTCTTGTATAGCACTGAGCTAACCTCTCCCACCTAACATTTCAAATGTTTTAAAAATAAAAGATCTTATGGGCAGGTAGAAAAAGCAGTTAGCTTGCCATTCCATGTCTTGTGTCTCATGTGAACTGTGGTACCTCTGGGTCCTATACCACTGGCCTGCTTTTTGGCAATTTGTTTAAAAATTGCTTTTTACATTATCTTTAAAATCAGGAATTTTCTTAATATGTATTCAACTAAAAATTAGTTTGAAGCTGTTACTTGTTACATCTAAAGGAATGCCAAATAAATTAAACAACTTACCCTTTGTGTCCATGCTAGTGAGAGTCACTAGTTATGCCCTCCAGCTGCACTGAACGTATTTATTCATTTTTGGCTTAGTACCTCAAAGTCTGGTTCTTTCAAAGCTGAAAAATGGGGGTAATAAAGGAGCAGAAATGCCCTTTTTTCTTTTATTAAAAGAGAGCAAATGATCATGTCTTAGCGGGTGATCAGTTTTTATGAAAATGATCAAGTCTTTTATTAATCTTGATAAATTACATAATCAGAAGTAAAGCAGTTACTAACTACAGATATTTACTTAAATGAGCTGGTTTTAAAACAGTACTGACTTAATGCACACTTTATTTTGTAACAGTTAATTATGAAAAAAAATGCTTTCTAGCTCGCATATAAAGCTTAATCATCTAAGGAGTAGGAAAGCATAGCATTTAAAAAATAAATTGAGATTAAATATTTTAATTGAAGCACGTCATCATGGCAAATGTAGATTTTCTGTGTATTCTCTTCTTGAGTTTTCCCATTGTTCAGCATGAACTTATCACAACTCTTGTTTCTTTTCCCCTTGCATAAAAATACACAGGCAGAGAAGAGACCCTGCTTCTGTGCATGGTCATGTTGGTTCATCGTTCACAGCTCCTCAGACTGTCTTCACTGGGCTTGTCTATGCTCTTCTTGTACAATGACCTGATGCACTTCTACCTCACACAGTTTTAATCCCTTCTGCTCCTAAGTGTGCATGCCTTCAGACTTCAGATGTGAAGGTTTTTCTGCCTTTACATCTGCACGGCATCTGGAGGAACAAGTCTTACAGTCTTACCAAGGCAGTGCTGTAAAAAGAGCATTACCTTATCATACAATTTTTAACTTTTCCTAAGTAATGCTGCTGTAAATAACAGCAAAACTGTATTCCCATGCAAACAGGCTAGCCATTCATGTGCAACCTTTACAATGTTTTCTGTTCTCTTATGTAACAGGGAGAAAATATGCTAATTTATCTCAGGCTGCCCTAGTTGTTTCCTGTTTTGGTACAATTCCCCTTTCTCTCTTTCTAGTTCGTTAACTTTTGTACAATTCCCTCACTTAAATACTTGCTGCTAAATAGCCTGGAGAAACCAAATACTGAACGTTACTCAATAAAGCAGTATATTTATACATATTTTCCTTAAAACATCTTGAGATGTCCTGGTGTCTTATATTTATTCTTCCCATGGCTGTTGACAGTGTTTTGGGTATCATACTGTGCACAGTACTTATGACAGGAACTTAATGATACCTTGTCTCCCAGAATAGTTATGTTTCTTGGAAGTTCATTTCCAAGGCAAGTATCTGAAAATACTGCAGTCCTAAACCAGCTTGAACTTGCAAGTGAGAGCTGGTGTTGTGTTCAAGATTTTCAGATTATTTCTGTGATGAGAGCATAGTTTTAAAAATGAAACACAAAATGCATCTAAAACAAAGTGTTTGATCCTGTTAGTCATCAATGTACATTAAAATGCATGGTGTTTGTCTAGACTCCTGAGAGAGGAAGATCAGTCCTATAAGCAACTCAGAAGATAATTTCCATGTATTGAATACAGTTAATCAGGATTTGCTTACTTTCTATTTCTCCCGTCATAACCTGTATGCAATACAATGTACACACATTTCAAAACATTATAGGAAGAAGTCTCCCTTAGTAACTGTGAGAGGAGGAGGAAGTTTCTTACGTAGTGTAAAGCATCCCTCCTTTCTCACACCAAGGGTGATCATGCATCAGTACATAATTTGGACGGGTGCCAGAGGGATATCAAAGCTCCTTTCTTTCTTGTAATCATCAGGTAGGGTCACATCAACAAACCCATAGTAGCTGATAGTGTTCATCTGTAAGCAGACGTGTAACAAGAGGTGGCTGACTGTTCACCACCACTTTGGATCATTGTATACTGCTTATTACAGCATCCTTGAGAGGTCTGCTGGTTTGTTAGTACCAACAGTACCATATTCCCTGGATCACACTGTCTCTGTTATGCGTGTGAGGGCTCTTTCCTTCTCTAAAGCTGTCGGCTTAGTAGGAGTTACCCCCCTCAGTTACATTCAGGGTTCTTCGAAGAGATTTAATGATGTTATTACCAGAAAAAAGGTCAAGACTTAAGTGTGAAAGAAAAGTAGTCATCCTATTGTGATGACTTTGACATTCTACCCATGCAGGCCTTCAAACACCTCTGCTGGTGTGATTGGTGTAACCCAAATGTCTAAGTTCTTCCTTGCAGATATGCTTATGTGCACCAGTGTAAAAAAAACTGGAATAAATTCTGCTGGTTTCAGCCTAATGAGATTTTTGTACTTAGCATTGCTCTTAATAATGACTGACACTTTCCTTGCTTCCTTTTTCCCTCTTGCTGTCCCCTGCAGCCCAATTTCAAAAGGAGTCTGCAAGGCAGTAAGTCCTGAGTTCTGAAGAAGTTTGATTTTGAAACAGCCTGCTTCTTAAATCTCAACCAGAACTTGTCATTTTCCTGGCATGAGGCAGCCAAGCCTTGAAAAGCCATAAATCTGTGTGTCTTTCATAGGTCAGTGCTTTCAGTAAAGGAGAATAGGTTTATAACTGCACACTGGGCAAGTTTGGCCTTCCTCTGCACATACATATCTGGAAAATTAATTTTCTTTGTTTCCTTTCTGCTTGTTGTTTTCCCACAGAGTACTGTCATAACATTTGTTATCACTCATAATTCTGTAAAGGTCTGGCCTTCAGTGAGAGCCCAACTTTTCTTTTGGTGGTAGGAACTGCCCATATGGAGCTGTAGGACAACTATGTCTCCAGTTAGAGCACACCCACACGCTCTTACCCCACCCACACCCCTTTCAACCATGGAAGTCTTCCCAACTGCAAAACGACAACACTGAAGCAGAGTTTCTGCAATCCTTACAATTAATATTGTTTTGAAAACAGACATGTCACTCTGGTTTATTTGTTTGGTTTTTTTTCCTTCTTTTTTTCTTCACAAGCCATTCGCTCTCATACTTGAGCGGGACTCTGAATCCTTTAGTTTACATTCCTCCCAGCTACCTGCATAGCCTTTTGGTTTGTCATCCCACCTTCAATGCTTTAAAAGTTTTGAAGAAATAAAATAGGCAGAGAGACCTGATCTAGTCAAGGGTCTCTCTATCCTGTTACCCACAATACTCATTTTCATCCTATGGATTAGCAGCGTGTCTTTGCCTTTAAATTTTTCAAGATAAGTTTGGGGATAAAATTGCAAGGAGCTGTTGTTCTGAAAACCCACTCACTGCTCATTCATAGTGAAAAAGAGTATTAAGCAGATGTCAGAGATGTGATTTGAAGGCATAAAAGATGGGGCGGGAGGAGAGAATCATAAACTTGCCAATCTAGGTCAATGCTCAAGCTTTAACACGTATCGTTGTAGTTTAGCACTCGAATGAATGCCATGGTTTTTGGGTCTTCTGTAACGCTCACACCGTGGCACTATTGACGTTCCAGTTCTCTAGCAAGATGCGGCCTGTGTCTATGAGCTACATTTTCTAGGCCACCTTAATCATATGGCCTAAGTGCACAATTAAGAGATGAATACCTGATGTGCACTTAATATAGAGTGGCACTCTGAACACTAGTAAGTTGTTTGTTTTTTTTTTCAACAACACATCACGGTGTACTAAATTACAGTGTCATTTCGTGTTCTTTAGTACCGCTTTGTTGGAGAAGCAGTACAGTCTTCTGTGCACTAAGAAAGTAACAGTGGTGGTTCAACCTATGAATGGAGTGCGCAACACAGCACGTCGTCCTCTTTTTGTAAGCTGCTTACTACAACTCTTTGCAGATGAATTTTCATGTCTCCTTCTAAATTTTGGTTTCCCACCTCATGAGAGCTTAGGTACAAGTTACACATTGGTATGTATTTATCTGATTAAAAGATTACATAAATTGAAAAGGTATTTTTAGGCTGTATTATAATTCTTAGAAATCACAATCTTAACTTCACTCATCTTTTTTTTCTGGGAACTGTGAGCTGAAACTTAAGTCCTAAGTGATTTCAGGCCTTTGTACTTACAGCAACTGCTGTCTAACCATGCTGCTGCTGAAGTCCAGAGGTAGACGAAACAACTTCCTACATAAAAGTTTTGAGAATCACATTTACTTACCCAAATCTTTCTCCACTCATTTGAGCCATTATTGAGGCCGGAATTTCCTACTGATAAATAATTGCACTGGTAGTATGTCGGTTTGTTTTTACTATGACTGCTTTATTGCTGTTTTGAAATAAATTCCCAAGGTTTGAGTCAAAAGAAAACTGAAAACGTGACAATAAGACCTCACATATGGAGTCAGTATTGAGTGCCGTTGTCTGTATGCTGATTATTTGTTAGGGTCTATAACCAAATAGGACTGAGAGGGGATTACATGTCAGGAAATGGGACTTGTAAAAGCCTCCTTTGAGCCTTGAGGTTTTGTAAAATGTCACAGGCACCACCAGCATTCTCCAGTGTGTCCAGGAAAGGACCTGATTAATGATGTCCAGCATGCTGGAAAACTAGGGAGCCTGAGGCAGGAGCTGAGTGGTTGAGGCTCAACTAGCACACGTGAGACACAGCAGATAAACTTCGCCTTTGGTATTTATCCCGGTGAAATTTCAGTTGTACATAGGAGCTCTCAGCTTTTCTTAAATCCTTTAGAAAGGTTATGTTTGAGAATTTCTGTTATAAATGGTATGAAAGTGTGGTTTGGGGTGAGAAAGAAGAGGAAATGTGCATTTTGAGGAATTGCTTATAGGTTTCTTCTGTTTTCTGACATTGTGCTAGTCTTACAAATAAACGAGTCGCATATTTGTGTGCACTGCATTTGGCGACAGCAATTACTTCGTAAAAAGTATTATCTGAGGAGTATGTGTGAGGAGTATGTGCCAGTTATGAAGTAAGTAAAGCTCATAAGTAAGACCATGAGAAGGTTTCAGGTGTACAAATGGCTAATTAAGAGTAACTCATTTCCTGATTATTTAAATGCTGCCCTCTGTTATGCAGGATGTGGCCTTGTATATTGCTGAAAGGAATGACACTGAAAGTTCTTCTAAATTATCTTTTCTGTCTGTGTTGTACTTGAGACAAAAGTATATTCAACTCTCAAAATGTTTGGCACCTATTGTTGAACAGACTAGCATAAATTGCATGTAATTCCTGATCTGTCCCACTCAAAGGCCAGTGATATAGTCCAAATAAATCTAAAAAAAATGTGTGATTCCTCCCACCTCCCTCCCCCCCGAAAAGTCATTTAAGATGAGTAGAAATTTGCTTCTTTTGACCAAGGACATACACTAAGATGGAAACATTTTCATTTTTGTCTGAGATGAAGAGGGGTTGGTGTGTTCACTGTAGAGACTTCCACTTCCTTTGCTTGAGGGTTGGTTGACTGCTGTGTTGCTTCACCATGAAGTTTTATAAGAGCTTGGTACAATGTTCAGACACAGTGGTTCAGTTTTTGTTTAATTTAATAACAGGATTCTGCCTTTGTTAAATGTTGTAACTGCTTTTTTATAGAGATAAAAGGAGGGGAGGAATATAAAAAGATGATTGTCTGAGCCCACAGTGCTTGGCTGTTTCTGGGCCCTGAGACAAGAGAGGAAAATTTGAAAGTCATGCTCCATGTTTTGTTTGTTAGGTCATGAGGGAATGGGAAGAAGCAGAACGCCAAGCAAAGAACTTGCCAAAGGCTGACAAGAAAGCTGTTATCCAGGTAAAGGAGAATGCTACTGCAACCTTACAGCTGGGGCTGCAGTTGAAATACAATGAGTGTGAGTGGTGGTATAATTTTAAAACATAATTATATGGGAATTTAATGTTATTTTCTGCTCTTGCTGTTGCTATCTTTGTTTCCAGCTGTTAGAGGCTGCTGCTGTCTCTGTATTTAGCAGCCAGTCTCTGGAACAGAAGTGCAGAACTAGTGAGTTGATGACTAGTGTGTATGTAGAGAAAGATAATTTGACTTGAGTTTCGATTTGCCATCAGTGAGAACTGAAAACTGTGAGTTTTCCTGTGAGTCCTTCTCAAAATTTAGAGTGTGATAAACTAATAAGCTGCAGGACGTAATCTCAAAGCAGAGATGAAAAATGTGATTTAAGGAAAGAATCACCATCAGTTTTATCTGAAAGAAATATTCAGCCAGAAATTCTTTTATCCATTAATTCAAATTTTCTGACAAGCCAGACATTCCTTGAAACCCACTGTGGCTATGTTAGGTATTACTCAGTACTGCTAGGAGGAATTCAGTGCAAAATTCTAGAAAGGTAATGCTGAGAACCAGACTGCATTGCATATTAAATCCCACAACATTGCTCTCTGTATATTTTGCCCAGTGAAACTTTTCCTTTCTTGGAATGAGTTTGAGCTCATTTTTTCTTCCTGATGGCCAATTTGTAAGCAATTATAGTGACTCAGTATGGCTTGAATGTTTTTTTTTTTGTTTGTTTGTTTTTCCCCACCAGGTAGTTTTGTTTGTAAACATTGGTAACATGGAAAGCCTTCATGATTGCAGGGGGCAAGTGCTTGCCAAACTTCACCTTTTTCTAGACTGAATTCCGTAGTGTTGAACAGTCTGAGGGGTCAAATGAAGGATTCACTGGTGGTTGTGCTGAACATGTAAGGAATATTTGATTAATAAAGTGTGGCCAGGTGTTCAGGAACAGAGGACATCAGCAGTTCCTGCTGAAACCAGTAAACAGTGCACTCAATACGGAGATCCTGGAAGCTGAGGTAGACTGTCATGGGGAAGCATATTGGTGATTTGCAGGCAAAGGTTTTCACATCTGCTCTTGTGTGCTGATATCTTCACTGTTCCTGTTGTGATGGGTGTTTTTTTCAGCATTTTCAGGAGAAAGTGGAATCACTGGAACAAGAAGCAGCAAATGAAAGACAACAACTAGTGGAGACTCACATGGCACGGGTGGAAGCCATGCTGAATGACCGTCGCCGCATTGCTCTGGAGAACTATATCACAGCCCTGCAGACTGTCCCACCCAGAGTAAGTGCAACATCAGAAGCCCCATTGGCTGTGTCACAGTCAGTTTAGTCATCCTGGGGAAAAAGAATGTATGCCAGGTACAGCCTAGCTATGAAGCAACGAGTGTGCACCATACAAGATCTACTGCTATCTATCAGTCAATTTCAAAGTTAAAAGTTTAGATCTAGTGTGTACATAAATACAGGCACAGGCACACATCCCATCCATCCATATGTGCATGCATAAAGATACTTAGGCAAAGAACATTGAAGTGATTTGGTTGCCTGAAATTGTAGCCATTCACAGATTCTGCTAAAGGATGATGATATGGACACTCCAAGTGGTACACAGTAGGATATTTCATTATGTTAAGAGGGAGTTTAAGGATGAGGGTGCTTGTGTTCTTCTGGTTTGTGTGTTGAACTGTCTGGGGAAGGATCTAATGAGGATTGTTGTGTGGTGTGAAGACACCACACTGGCAATTCAGAGTTGTCCATGTTAGATGTGATGGCTATTTGTGGTGTAAACACTAAATCCAGAATGAGGATTTGGATGGTATTTTTAATGATTTCATATCTGTGGTGTTTATATTGAATCCAAAAACAGCTAGTTTATGGCCTCTGAAAAAAAGAAAATTTACGTGAACACTGTGGGGAAAAAATGTTATATATACCTCTTATTTCTTGGACACTTTGTAGATGGAAAAGACTTTTGGGTCAGCAGTGTAAGATGTACCAATTGAATCCTGAATTTGGCCTCACAGGGAATTACATGAATCTGACTACAATAGTAAAATTGCATATTTTAAGCAAATTTCCTTCTGTAGACAAGCCAGCTTGTTCAGTGAGCATTGGAAAATTATCATCATCATCATTCTTTATCAACAAACTTCTTCTACACCTCATGCTGCAGAACCCTTGTTTTTACTGCATGCCAAGTAAAAGAATAATCTTCTGTTGTCAGCCTGTCACATAGAAACTTCAGAGTAGCTGTATAAAGAGTTAATTTTTATTTTGCAACATAGCAATTTGTTGAAAATAAGACAAGTCAGTGTTAATGTGGTAGAGGATGTTTGGTCTGACTGCGAGATGCTGTGTATTATAACCTCCCCATGTTATGAGGGTAGTGAAAGCTTGAACTCCAGTGTCTCACTGGCAGACACATTTGTAAGTTATGGACTGGTGTGCAGCTTCCTTTAGGAAACTGGAGTCTGCGGCTCAGAACCGAAAGTGAGATGTGGTGAGTTCACAGAAGGGCTGCAGGTTGCTTTTGCTCTTTTTCTGTGTGGCTTTGAGTAGTTCACCACGGATACAATTTCACATTTGTCTTTTGCCAATCAGTAAAGTTGAGCCTTGTACAAATGTAACTTTGTCTGCAAAGTATCCCAGAAAAATTATTTGATTTAAAGTAGTGCGTTGATCAGGCTGTCAGCTTGGTTCTACAGCTACCTGGGGTTGTAGAAAGTAAAGATGAGGAGCACACATAACAGCAGAATGGTCTCTTGAGCAGTCAAAATGTGCAACTTCACTCTTAGCACAAGAGGACTTTTTATGTTTGTGGAATGCAGATGACATCTCCTGCAAAAAAAAAATAAGGTGAACTGTATTTGCAGAACTTCAAGGGACAAAAAGGTTAACACTGCCTTTGGGACCAGAAAAATCTGCATTTTATGTTTGGGTTGCATGTAGTCAGATCCCAGGACATTTAAATTAATAATATATTAACTCTTTAAATAGGAGAGCATTGGGCATGAAAGATGGTGTCAATGAACACTGTTTAATAGGTCCCTCCATCAGAAATAAGTTTTGAAGACACTATTAAAGACTGGGGTATGTCTTCTTGCCTCTTCAAAAACTGATCACCCTGAAATGTGCAGGCAGCAAACAAGAAGGTAACATCATATCAAAGTGCTACCTATAAAGGGGCTTATCACAATTAAGTTGAAACTATTGAGGGATAACAGAAGCTCTTAGACTTTTAAGAGTCCCTTTGCCTGTTTTGTTAAAGGTACTGTCCTTGCCCAGCTCTATTTTGTTGCGTGCTCTGTAGTTACTGACAGTTCAGATGTGCTTCTGAACTGCCAGTCAGATATGTGCCAAAACACAAGAAAAACTGATCTTTAATTCAGCAGGAGGATTTATCTGGTTTTGTTGTGAAGCAGAGGGTGAAACCTGAGCAGTGATTAATTATAGCTGAATGGCTTAATGAATGAGTCCAGTCTGGTAACTGCTTTGCAGGATAAGTTAAGGTGCCAGAAATTTCAATATATGCTAAATCCAAACTCTGGCTGCCTAGCCAAAGAGAAAATGGAATTAATGGAAAATTCAACTCTGATACCCCAGCTATGTTTTTCTCTGGCAGAGAAATGGTTCCCTAGTAAGCTAAAAGGACATTTGATGCAGTTGTGTGGTCTTTGGGAGAGTAAGTCATAACTTTACTGATGACTTGTTAAGTAATTTTTAAAAGGGAGAAATTTTCTAAGGCAAAAATACTTTTAAGAACCCCCTTCCACTGTGTGTTTCAAATTACGTGCCTTGGTATGAACATATTTACCACAGAAGTAGATCCTGAATCATAGTCTCACAGAATGGTTTGGGTTGGAAGGGCCCTTAAAGCCCATCTAATTCCAACCCCCTGCCATGGGCAGGGACACATCTACCAGACCAGGTTGCCCTAAGTCCCATGTAACCTGGCCTTGAACACCTCCAGGGATGGGGCATCCACAGCTTCTCTGGGCAACATGTTCTAGTGCCTCACGTCCCTCTGAGTAAAGAATTTCTTCTTAATGTCTAATCTAAATCTACCTTCTTTTAGATTAAAACCATTACTCCTTGTCCTATCACTACACCCCCTGACACAGAGTCCCTCCCCAGCGTTCCCACAGGCCGCCTTTAGGTACTGGAAGGCTGCTATAAGGCCTCCCCAGAGCCTTCTCTTCTCCAGGCTGAACAACCCCCACTCCCTCTGTCTTTCTTCATAGGAGAGGTGCTCCAGCCCGTGTATCGCCATCATGGCCCTCCTCTGGACTCATTCTAATATGTCAGTGTCCTTCTTGTGCTGGGGGCCCCAGAGCTGAAGGCAGCACTCCGGGTGGGGTCTCATAAGAGCAGAGCAGGGGGGCAGAATCACCTCCCTCACCCTGCTGGCCACGCTGCTTTTGGTACAGCCCGGGATATGGGCTGTAAGCACACGTTGCTGACTCATTTCAAGCTTCTCATCCACCAACACCCCCAAGTCCTTCTGCGCAGGGCTGCTCCGCAGAGCAGCTTTGGGGATTTTCCTGTCAAGTAGGCAAGCAAGGTATTTCTGTTTTGCCAGGGAATATCCTCGACTACGTGTGCTTCGTTCTGTCCTCTACCTGTACTGCAGTTGGCGTAGGTGTTTTCAGTGCCATTCTGACGAAAAATACAAAATGTCTGGGAATCCTTTATGAACAGCTTCAGTACTGGGCCAAAAAAACTAACTGCAGGATTTTTTCAGATGCTATACAGATCATTGCCCAATGCCAGTGTCACAGGAGTTCATTGGGGTACCAGTCTGAGCAGCAAGGTAGCCAGGGAGCATATAGAAATGAAATTACATAGCTTCAGGGTCTATTAGAACATAATTTTGAGATAAACCAAGTATTTGTACTGTTGTGTTCTCAAAAGCACTGCCATGCGAGCTGCCCAGAAACTTAAATTTGATCCTCATTCCTGATTCCTGAGGCAGCTTAGCTGTGCTGCCATACTTTGTTGCCTTTGAAAATGGGGTGCAGCTGTTCAGTATCCAGTATCAAAATACCGTATTGTTCCATTCTGCTTGATGGTTTTACTATAGAAAAGGCGGATTAGTGGCAGTTGGAACTAATATGCTTCTAGTTTTTAAAACAGTTGGAGATTTTCCCCTTCATTTTGCAAGTTAAATAGAGGAATTCAAACGAATCAGCCTCTGCAAGCAACTTGGTTCTGTAATTTGCTTATATTTCCTTTTTCACATGCATGTCAAATTTACTTGGATTTATGTCTCCCAGTTAAATCTTCGTTGGTAACAGAGGCCTATTCTCTGTGGGAAGTCGGGGGGAGATATGGAGGAGACATGCAAAAAGAAATGCAGTTCACAGTGGTGAAACAAAGGGTTTCAGAGCAAGGAAACATACAGAAAATCTTTGAATGGTAATTAATTAACCTCCTTACATTGTGCATCGAGTAAAGTGAGCACATAATAATTAAAGCCAGTTTCTTCTACTCCCGAAGTATTTTACCAAGATGTAAATTACTGTTGAACAGAACAGGGTAATTAAGATCAACCCTAGCATGTACATTAATCCATTTGAATTTATTTGCTGTATTTTTTTCTTGTTGCCCTTGCAATCCTTCAGGGTACCGTTTGTGCCTTGAGAGCAGTGTCTGTTCATGCGGGGGAGAGCTTAGTGTGGGCTGAAACTAGTTGAGTTCAGCTATTTGGACCTGGAAGAGGGATCTGCAGAGGGGCCCTTCCTCGGTGCCTCTGCGTTCTGGAAGCTGGAAGCCTTTTCCGAGTCCAGCGAGGTTGCTGTGGAAATATGCAGTTGGAGGCAGGCCAAAGCGTCACTGCCGATCTTGTGATAAAAATCCTTCCATGCCTTAGGAGAGATCAGTTCAGCCCTAATGCTCCACCCTGCATCCTGCTCCCCTAGACCTGTAAAGTTACAGATGCGGAATTTCTCACATACGCTCAGTTTTGTGGGATTTGTGAAATAGACAGCATGGATTTCATCTTTGCTTTTAAACCAGGTCAGACTGAGAAACATGGTCACCTAAGTCAGTTTTCCAGTAGCTTCTGAGGCTTTTCAGTGAATAAAACCAGACTCTCATTTTTTTCCCTAGTCTGTGGGCTGGAGCATGTGGTATAGTCATACACCTAGTCTTGCCAGTAGGCTTTTTTATATGAGCGAACTGAAAACAGAAGAGGCAATTCCAGACGGGTATTAAGTTCTGCAAAACTTTGACAGAGTCATCATAGCTAAAATCAGAAGTTTTAAAAGAGTGAACAGAAACCAAATTTATTTTAATTTGTCAAAGTTGAGTAAGTTCAAATCCTGAAAAGCAACTAACGAGATCAAATCAAATACTTTTCATTTCATTCTGCCTCAGGAAAAGTCCTTGGGAGAGTAGGCAAAGGAAAGTTTTGAGTACCATTATAGCGATGTGTGGGGCAACACGTTTCCTTACAAACTAGCAGAAATCATGAGAAGACATCTTTAACTCAACACAAAAGGTAGCTGGATGGGAGTTTCACGTGGGTGAAAAGTCTTGCATCACCCTAGTCAGCCTTTCTTGAATGTTCCTAAAATGAACTGCATCAAATACATGACCTAGAAGTTAATAACACAGCAGATAAAATACCTAATATTGTATATGAGGTATTCCTAATGAGTGAATGAAAAGAAGCAATTGTTTCACATTTCAAGAACAGTAATCAGAAAGGACTGACAATGGACCTTTCTCTAAAGGCAAGATGAAATAATAAAATACAGCATTGTGAAACTTTCCTTTCTGATTTAGAGGGAATTTTGATCAAAATTACAAGCCAGCTCAGAATTTCCCATGGAAGTTCCATGGCACAGAGATGAGAAGTTGTGTTTTAAATACACAAGAAGTGCTTTAATATGATTTCATGTTGTTTCTGTATAGCAGTTTGGATTTCTATGGGGAGATTTTAAGTTGTATTTGTAGCAATCCAAACTAAAGTTGATGTTTCCATTTTCCAAGCTCAGTGAAATTGCACTGTTTCACCACTCCCTTAAAAACTGAGGTGTTAGGCTAGGATCTGTGTGGATGTCTTATATGTGTATAAATATATATATATGTGTGTGCATATATTGTACCTGCGAGAAACGATTTGGGACATTTGAAATCTCATATATGGTTCCTTTTGGGGGATTAGGAAGAGATCAGTGAGTTACATTTTCTTGTAGATGTCCTATAGAAAAGGTATGAAGTTTTCATTCTCTAAACTTGCAGATGTGAGTGAACCTTCCTTGTCTCCATTCCAAGGGAATCCTGTTAGTAATGGAGCCAAAACCTAGAACTGAGAGAGAGTGTATAAGGAATTGTATATAGGTTGCAAGTTATTTTAATTATGTTTTGGACAAATGGTAAGAAACATTTTCTGCTAGCTAGAACAAAATAAAGCTAAATCCTTGCTAAGATGGCACATATCTGTAGGGAATATAATCACTAAATATTCCCCATTTAAAATTTTGTGTGAACATCTTCAGGTGGGCTGCTTTTTGCAGAACTCTTCTGTTGTGTTTGATAAACCAATAAGCCAATAAACCATCCTAAGTCATGTTATGTTGTGAGCGTTGTCTTCAAATGGCTTACATGTGTAAATTTATTTCCTCCAGAAGGACTCAAAAGTGCTTTTGAGCTTTTTATGAAATACAGTTCTTACCTTTTGTAATGCCTAAAAAGCTGGAGAGGAAACAGAGCTTATGTTCCCCATTGATTGATGCTGGGAATACCTTGCACGTTTAAGGACAGAACAGTTCTAGCCCAGCAGATCCCACTGGTGTATGTCTGGAGATAAACTGCAACAATAATGTTTCCTTGTTAGAAAAAGGATGTCAATGATCTCTATGAAGATGCTACCTGAAATAAAGGCACCTTTATCCACGCTGGATTAAAGAGTCGGTGGGGTTGGATCTCACCACCAGGTAGCCAGGTTGTCATCAGTGTTTTCTACTTTGTTTAGACTTATCTCATACAGCTGGAAACCTTTTAATAGGTTCTTGGGATTGCATCTATGTATCCACAGAATGAATTGTCATCTTAGTAAGACAATAGGCATATTCACTACAGGGAAGTTACCTTTTTAATGGTGCTTCGTCAGCCGAGATTGTCTGCATATTCCATGTAAGTAGTCTGTGAATCTGTCTACTGTGGACTGAATGAGTTGAATACATGCACGTCCCAACATACAAAAACTCTCTGTAAAGTAATATACTTTGATAACATTCTCCAGAATAAACAGGATTTGAGACTAACAACTAAAATACTCACAGACACCTGTTAGCCTGTCATGATGTCTTGTAAAAGGACTATGGTCTGTCTGTGCTTAGTGTTAGACAAAAAGCAGGTGTTTGAGAATGGGATCTTTAGAATAAGTTTCATAGGAGTAAATGACATGTCGAAATGTGCTTGCAATAGTCAGAGACTTCAGACTGCTTCACCCTGCATTGCCCTGTGTGTGCTTATTAGATGTTTTTGTATAATTTTTCTACATTTGCTTAAATAATGAGTGTGTTCCAAGATACTGTGGATTTAAGCTTCTTGCCAGTCAGACCAGAGTTTTCCAGTACACAGTAACCAATATTATCCTGACTGAACAACATTCCTTGCTAAATGATAGCATTCTGAATGTGGTACTGGATCCTGTTGCTCAGGAAGTCACTGGTCATTCTGGTTACTGGCTCAATTGCAGATGCCAGCAGTGTTGGCCAGGGTAACTAAAAATATGGGGATAGTGGAAGTCATGTTGGGAGTATCCTTGTCTCTTTCAGAGGAAAGCTGACAAAAACAAGCCAACAAAACAAATACAACTGAAAATAATGGAAATATTTCATGAGGCACTTAGGCAGCCCCTGGTGGCTGATTCAGGTTTAGTTATTCTGTGAGATTGTTTTTATAAGATCTCGTTAATCTTACAAGATCAACGTATTCCTACAGACATGAATATGTTGAGTTTTCCCTGACAACACATGCAGAAGAATTACAGATGCTAAAAGCAGAATATTTTAATGAAGTTTGGTGCTTGGTGAGTTATTTATGAAGAGTGAGAGGTGCAAAGCTGGCTTTGGCATCCATCAACCATTTGTTCTTTTGTCATAGGCAGTGTCAGAGCTCACCCCTCAAGAACTTAAATTAGCTGATATTAGCAACACTTCCATTTATAATGTAATCTTGGGGCTTCTGCCTAGGGTTGAAGTAATAGATGGCCATTGGCATAACAGCTTCAGACATAGGGTCTGATGGTATCTCCTTAGCCTGTGGAGCCTTTCCTCACCTCTGTGCTGGACTGCTTATTGTGGCCCCTCCGCTCTACTGTCAGTAGAGTTCATATCACTATTTGGTGCAAGAGGATTGGAGGCAAATCCCGGAGCAATAGATCTGAGGGCAAATCCTAGTGCCAGTCTCTATGCAAAAAGTGCATGATAGGGTGGGATTTTTAAGCAGAACCAGTTCACTTCATAATGACATTTAAAAGACAGCATGTGTACAACACAATATAGGCAGGACTTCGGGATGAGAGACGTTTTTACTGGGCTACAAATTTGTTAAAAGTTTGCAAGCAGTAGGCATACAATTCTAGGTGTGGAGGAGAAAAAGAACTTTTGTCAGTTAAATTTATGGTTGGCAATAAAACTTTGCCTGCATTTATGGTGACCACACTCATGTATGCAAAGCCCTGCGGAGGGCTGTGGTAGCCTGGCACCAGTCCTGACAGGTTGGTTAGCCTTCAGCAAAGGCCCTGAAATCGTGAGGCAGCTGCATTTCAAAGTTATGGGGAAAGTTGGAAGTCTGCCTTGATCAAATGCATCTGGGACATTTGGCAGCTATTTTAGGGCAAGGAAGCAGAACCATTTTAATTTATGACAAATGTCCGAGGGTTCCCACCACCTTTGTTTGTTTGTCTGATAAATTAAGTACTGTATGACCTTAATGGTCAAGGCAGGGCACGTTTCCTAAAGATTGCAATACAGAAGTTGTTGGAAATGACAAGTACACATGCCAGGCAAGGTTCCTAAGCAAGTTTGTGTACCACTTCAGGGCAGCCTGGGTATGCGTGTACCTCAGCTCTTGACGTTCAGGGAATCCTGTTGTTTTTATAGGTGTCCACAACCATCCTAGGTACTTCTGCATGGTGCAGTGCCTAGCTGATTGTAATAGCCCTATAAGTCTGTGTGAGGTAACTAAATGCTTTGCAGGGATTTGTTAGCTTTACATCACATTTGGTTAGAGTAACATCACTAGCTTTTAGGCAAAGAGATCACGAGATTGACCCTCAGGGTTAAAATGTACATCTGGCTAGTTTTAAAAACTTAACACCAAAAAAACTGTAAGGAAACACCTTGCATTTAATAGATTTAATATTCTTTCTATATTTTCCTATACTTAAATCACCATTTTCTGCTGCCATCACAGGAAGATTTCTCAGCCAGGCGTGCTAAAGGCATCCATGTCTGTGTCTCCGTCATAGGGATAAGTCTGAGGCATTTCTCAATGTTAGACAATTCACTGAAAGTGGACTGCCAATTTACCCAAGTGACAACTACTGCTAGCGGTATTTGACAGATATTTTCAAATTGTTGTCCTAGTAATAAGTCTACTTGTGACTCTTGATGTGCAAGTTTCACTGGCGTAGTGCAGTGAATGCAGACACAGTGAGGGAAAATGAAAAATATACTGTTCTGGCATTAGACATGACACTTCAATTGGAGTACCTCTTGAAGAAATAGAACTTAATCCTTTTCTCTCTAATTTGCCATAACCTGCTATCTTGATGTGTCTTGGGGAAAATGCTGAAATGTCAGGAAAGGGAACAATGTTTTCTATCTTCAAAATGCTGTTGTTGTAAACCTCACTGGTCTTACAACCTTTGTACCTATAAACCTTTACAGTTGGCATTTCGGTTTGTTTTCTGTTGCCATAATGTTATAAGAACTGCTTACTTCCCAGAATTTGTCCACAGTTTCTTGCAACCTTACTGCAGGGTGCTTGGCTTTTGGTGGTTTGGGGTTATTTCTTCATGAATGAGTTCTCAGTCATGGAGACACTAAGTTTAATCCTTTGGCAGGGAATGGCTTCACATCTCTCTATTTCTACACAAAAAATCTTCTGCAAATAACCTTTGTTTTACTTTCTTTGGACATTTTAAAATCTATTGCCTATCTTAAGCTGAAGAGATTCTTAAATCTTAAAGCTCTGTAGCTTAGTATTCATCTCTTGTGTAAATGTTAAATTAGTTCAGGATCTATATTTGTCCGTGAATCTAAGTCTTAAAGCTGCAACTTCGCCCACAGTTCTTCCTGCTTCAGAAGACTGTGCACGGAGCTTCTGACACTTACTTTGTCACTTCCCTGCCTGCTCCCCAGTATGCCTGCCAGTGCCCATCATGGCCACTCACCACGCTTCAGGAAAGACGCACAAGCACAACATTGCAAGCAGAGTTAGCAAGGGGGCTTGGATTTCCAGAGTCATCATAAGTCACTGATGACTTAGCTGAACACTAGAGAACACGTTCCTGTTTTGGCACGGTATTATTGTGCAGAGTAGGAGAATACGTCTACATACATGTTTCATAGCCATCACTGCTGTACCATCAGTCTATGTATATTTTTCATGTTCCCTTCAGCTATGATTCTCTCTTCTGTTCCTATTCAATTATATATCTTAAGTCACATATTTAATGGTTTTTACTAATTAAAACCACCTGGAATATATACATAGGCTAAGATTTTTTTAAAATCTGACACCCAAGCTGGGTACTTTCAGAACCAACTAGGTGGCCCTTTCTTCTTTCTCTTAAACCTTTTCAGTCAGTGGCATATTCTGGGTGTGTGCCTTCCATACTCAGCTGTTCCTTTCCTCTTTTTTCTGCTGGTATAGCAGTTGTGACAGGACAGAACAGTCTTGAATTTATTTAGTAAGTTTTGTAGTCAATTCTGTTGATTATTCCTTGGCTTGGATATGGTAGTGCTTTCAGATCGTCTTCTGTGCGGGTGCTGGGCAGGTTACATACCTGCTGGTTTGGATCTGGATGTGTGCATTCAGTTTTCTGTTGACAAAACAAGTTCTAGTCTTTTGTTGTCTCAGGTTTAACTGTAGTTGATGGATGTTGTTCCCAGTTGATATTCAGCGTAGTAGAGCGTATGTGAGGAATCTTTGAAATGCTTCTGACAGAGCTTCTGAAATGCTTCATGTTCCACAGCATTTTCTAGAAGGGATTTGCCTACTTGTGGTTTTCAGGTGCAACGATTGAAGCCTGGGTGATGGGGCTTTCTAGAGTGGGGGGCAGAGGAGAATCACAGTCTGATGGGGACAGTGGAAGAAGAGCTCAAAGGAAACTGATGTTGGGTGTCTAACTAGCATGTTAAGACGTCAGTTACTGTCTTGTTGGGACATTAGTATAGCAGTTAGACAAAGAAACTCAACAGCTATAATTTGTTTATGGTCAGGGAGGAAATCTGAATGCCCTCTCCATCACAGTGTGTACCACCTACAACTGCTGTTCAGCAGAGCATTGTGCCAAATGGGTTGAATGACGGGGTGTTCCCTGGGGAAGTCAGGCATGCTTTCAGAAGGTAGCTCTTGCAGGTGCAAGCTGGCCAAGTGTTCTGGGGTACACCTCCAAGGTAAGGAACTAAAACGTGTTTTCCTAAACTGAACCGTTTTTTTGCCTGTTTCTTCCCCATAGCCTCGTCATGTTTTCAACATGCTGAAGAAGTATGTGCGTGCTGAGCAGAAAGACAGACAGCATACTCTCAAACACTTTGAACACGTCCGCATGGTAGACCCAAAGAAAGCTGCCCAAATCAGATCTCAGGTAATCCCCACTGAGGATTAGTAATGTCATGTTGTTCATAACCATTGTGAAGTTTCTGTCAACTTATTTAAAAAAAAAAATTTGACTGCTTTCCACAGACAGTTTTAGATGCAATAAAAAATAAATTGCTTTCCACCAGAAGATTAAGAGAAAGAGATGTAGGAACCCTGTGTGTATAATTTGTCTTTTGAGAAGAACTGAAAAGCAGGTTTTCTGTCTACCCAGACAGTGAGACAGTGAGGCGGTTGTGGGCACTTCCCAAGGAGCCCTCCAAAGCAGTTATACCCAGAGCCTTTATTACTGCTTTGGTAAATAATACCGCTGGGAAAATGTCTGCAATAGATTTAGCTACCACGTATGGTTGTGCTTCATCCAGCTGAAGCAGCAGAACCCGAAGTGGTAGAGCCATCTGACTGCAACCAACCTTTCTGTAGTCATTGCAGAGGTACTTAATAGTGTCTATAAATATGATTACTGCAATGCACTTGAGTTTAACATGTTTTTTAAAATGTGAACAGAAGTTCATGACATTTTAACTGCTGAATGTTACTGCAGTCCTCAACGTTTGTGTTTTGGAACAGCTTTTATGTTGCCTTTGTAAATCATGGAGGGTGAGAAAGCAAAAAAGACTGAAGATGTAGCTGGCTTTCAAAACAGCAATTAAAATTGTAGGCACAATGGATAAGCTGTTAAAAGTGTGTGCTGTAATCTGTAGAATCTGTCTCTGTTCCCTCTGCAGGATGCAACAGGAAGCTCTGTTCCAGCCACAGTTTTTGAACTGATTGGCATAGCTAAAAGCCAAATCAAAACCATATACCTCTTTGAATGACATGATTTGCATATTAAATTTCTGAAAAATCTATTTCAGCCAGACTTGTACATTGAGATTGTGCTGGCTTGAAACTGCTAGTGTTAGAAATGCACACTATAACCACCTTCTGCAGTGATCTTAGACAGCTTTCCCACATTGTAAATGTTAAAGCATTTCCTTTTGCATGTATCGTGACCTTTTAGTTTCTAAAACATTGGATTATTTAATAACAGAAACCAGTGGAATTTTGCAGACAACATATTGTTTGGCAGCACAGGTGAAGAATGGAAACTGACATTTAGATACAAAAAGTACAATGTATTGCTTAGTGTATTAGGAGTGAGTATTCTGTAGTATCTTTGCTTCTTGAATGGGTTGGAAGGTTGTGGGAATGTAGGCTGGAGGAACTCTGGGGGAGTTTTTATTTCAGTAGAAAATGGAAACCAAGATATTTTGTTGAAAGGCATGAATACTTTATTTCAGTTTGAAGGAATCATACCATTGTTTCATTGAAATCGCTGTTTGCAACCCATTTTCCTCTTAAGGCCTAACTGCCCTTGTCAGTGGTTTAAGTCTTCCGAGATGCACCTCAGTTTCCCTTTTACTGAAGAGAGGTGATACTTGCAGAAAGTAGCCTGGGGAAGTGTATCATGGGATGTCATGACTCAACACATAGCAGTGTGTGGGAACCTGAGGCAGTGGAGTTGTAATCACATGAGACAGCACAGTAATGCTTCTGGTTGGAAATACTTTTGTTTTCAGATGAAAATGTTTCAAATGCTTTTAACAAGAAAATTGAAGCTTTCTTCAGGGAGTAGCTGTTTCTTTTTGCAATATTAGGATAAAGAAAAAAACCAACAATGTTATGATCCGGCTATCATTGCACCTCACTTGGCTTGCATGTCATGCAGAAGCTTATGGGTATGGCCAAATTTACACATTATTGAAGGGTAAATGAGGCTGCGGATTTCTGCCACATTAGCTGTTTGTATACACACTCTACCCCACTGCAAATGTAAATCGTTGCTTTAAATTATTTTACTCTCGTGGCATTTCAGGTAGTTTCTATGGAGGAGCATCTAGCACACTATGTAAGAGAGGTGAATTTTACATTTGATTTGACAATTTCACTACATAGAACATACTGAGTATTATACCTAGTACAAGTGAAAACTGTCTTCCTGTTATAACCTATATAACCTATAAAATTTGTGATAATGACTACTAATAGTAGTATTAGCCTCCTTAAAATATTTTTATTTCTTTAGGTTATGACACATCTACGTGTGATATATGAACGCATGAACCAGTCTCTCTCCTTCCTCTACAATGTGCCTGCTGTGGCTGAGGAAATCCAGGATGAAGTTGGTATGCAATCAATTAATATAGAAAAAGGGAAATACTTCTGTGGTGAGAAATCACCACCAAAAGCTAAAATACAGCATCTTATTTCTATTGATATAATGTCCCAGCTGACCAATAAAACAAATTTGCCAGTGTTCTTAAAATATAAATCAAATTATAATGAACATTTGGAAGGCAAATTAAAGTTAAATTAAGATAGTGGGCTAGCAGAGACTGGACTATCAGAAGGAAAAAATGGAGTATCTTGCTCATAATTTGCTTTCAGAGGAGACTTCCTATTTCTATAAAATGCAGTTTCATTATCATTATATGTGGACTTCATTAATTCCTGTATAATCTATGCAGTGACATCATCATATGACCTTTGTTGTTAATATTTTCCCTGAAATACGTTAATTTACATTTGGTGCCTCCATACTATATAGAAACAGCTGTTTACAATCAGTAGCTTTAGCAAATCCTTCCTGGGTTTGGACATTTAATTTGATGCAGTAAGCATTTACATTATCTGATGCAGTCATTTGGGAAATCCCCCAGCTGAAAAATTAGTTTCCGGCACAAGCATCCAAGAAAAATGTAGGTGATGACTAGGGGTAAATAAATGCAACTTGGCATTATCCTACCAGTCATGCATTCATTTGGTAAATTGTTGATTTCCTTATAATAAAACAAGGCTGTACCATTGTAGTAAGGATGTGGATGTGTGTAGGACACGTGAGGGGCTGGACAGAGAGTAGCGATGAATTCCCCAGGGCCTGAAGCACAGGTTAAGAAGCAAATGTGTCTGTGCTTGTGAGGTAGCTTTAGGAAGCTGGGGATGAGATCAGAAAACGGAGCTGGGGAAGGGGGCTAGGAGGACACAAAGAAATAGATGAGTTAATAATTCTCCTTCACCATGTGTTTCTGTGCTTCACAATTGTAAGGCACAAGTGACAGTCTGTCTGTGGTCAGAGAACTGTTCAAATAAAATCGTTATTGGTCATTTGAAAGTGTATCATTTTTGTAGGAAAGGAGATACTGTTAGGCTTTGGAGATACTCAATTGTCTTTTTTTTTTTTTTTTTACCCATCACTGTTGTTCCCTTGTTTTTTTTTGGTTGAAGTTTCAATTTCTTCTGTTATCGGTAAAGTTAATGGTTGTTGTTGAGGACATGCTTCTAAATTTTCTTTTCTCTCCAAAATACTGAAAGGGAATGGGAATTTCAGAGGCTTTGAGGTGACATGGGAACAGAAGTCCTATTAACTGCTAAGTGGTTTACTAAAATATGACTCCTAATCTCAAATGTAATACTAATTTTTAGGAGAAAGAAGCAGGCTGATATTAGTAGGATATTATGTCCTAATAAGATGAGAGAAACTAAGATATCTCAAAGAAAGAGTCTATCAGTCTCTTAAATACTTTTTCCCTACCTTGATTTTTTTTTTTGTGGTTTTGGGTATAATAAAATTTCTTCAAAGCACTGCAAAATTTGAAGCAATGAAAAACATATTCTTACACTGGAAGATACCAGACAGCAAAAATTAAAGACATTATCAGATCTGGACTGTATTAGATAAAAGTTTTCAGTAATGAGAAGAAAGCCGTCTCTTCTCTGTTGATACTCTTCCAGTATCAACATTCTCCTTGTTGATAATGGTGACTGTATGCTTGATTTTACATCTTACTTCCAGTGAAAATTCAGAGAGGTTATTCCCTTCTGATAAAGAAGACAGTGTCCTTCTAGCTTTGAGCACTGTTTCAGCTTTGAGCATGTTTCAAATCTGTTCTGAAATTACTGAATTTCTTAGCCTCAGTACTCTTCCTAAATCTGTGGAAAAGGAGATCTATGACAGCTGTAGAATCTGTGAAGAAGTAAAATAGTAAATTTCACTTTGTAACATTCCGAAGAGATACCACAGCTATCATTAAAAAGACAAATATTTCATTAAATACCTTCTTTGGAACTATTAACTTAGAAAGTCCAAGTCAACAAAAAAGTTGAAAAGTACTTAGGTAAAACTAACTCAGACACACAATGTCTAACTGATAAATCAAATATAAAATAGTTGGAAGTAGTTTTCTCAGGCTGCTGTGAGAGCTTATCTTCTAGCTAAAATGGCTTATTTTCTAGTTGAGTTTCTTTGTTCATTATGCTTCTGGTTTCTAGCACACTTTACTACAGAGTTCTTCATGAACAGTTTTCACCTTTAGGAATTGAACAATCATTGCTTTGGAAGACACAGCTCTGACAAAGGTAGTTTTTCTCTAGATGAAACAAGTGGAACAAGTGGTTCTATGAGCAGCAGGACAAAAAGATATCTTTTCCTGTAAATTTATGGTTTGTGTTTTAATTCCTCTAATATCAAGTAAGGCAGTGCTTTTGACTAGATTTTCTCATTGCTAGAAATAAATACTATGCTATTTTACAGTTTCTCCAAGACCAGCTGTTGACAAGTTTGAATCTCAGGTCCTTATATGTATATATATGTATATGTATATATATATTTTATATATATTTACTAATAGAAACTAAACTAAATATTAAATTAAAATTTTCCACATATCTGCCTGACAGTCAACTATCAAAGGTTCATCCCTGGGAAGTAGTGATGTTCTTTCATTGGAAATGTGTGTGAAGATGAGATGCCCACTTCTAATGTGTCATTTTTGAGATTTTTATCCCGGGCAATGAAGTTGAATTGTATGAAGCAGAAAGTAGAGTTGTTCCTGGGGTATGCCAACTGCATGGAGAATATTTTCTGCTTCAGCAAGCTGCAGGGTTTTGTTAATTAATGCTTCATGACTGGATGAATTGCAGTCCAGCAGTTGGACATTTGGAATTCCTTTTAGATATGGAATATTTTTGAAGTTCCTGACCTGAAAAATCAGATTTATGGTCATAGTTTTAAGGTGAAAAATTTGAAATACCAAATCCAGCTTCTAAACTAAAAGCAGCCCTTTTAAAAAACTTTTGGAATTGTTTTTACAACTCCAGCAGAGACCATGGCAGGAAGTTAAGGTAAAACTTAAGACATTCATAGCCCTTATTTGCAAATTGTCACCTGTTGGTGTCTGTTGGCTTGAACAGAAAATGGCTTGAGTGTATAGATATATGTAGGAAGACCCACAGTACTCTGAAGAGTAGAAAGCAGCTCTTACATGAAGTAAGGCTTTTTTTTGCTGCTAACATTTGACAAATGTGTAATGTGCAAATGTCACATAAGGATGACTGGCACGTTTTGTCTCAGAAAATTCAAGACATTGAAGAATACTGCTGCCTCTCTCGCTTGCATGTTGGGTGAGAGGGGTAAAGGATCTGTGTAATAGTTGCCTGGAGAGGTCTGTCTGACCATGGCTTTTATAATGGAGACTGGAAAACGTATGCAGGTGGCTTCTGTAGGAGACCATTTGGCATTCTGGCTGTAAATGATTTCTCAAAGGACAGTAATGCAAATATGCTACAAACCAGGTCACCGTCTGCAAATGATGTAGTCCTTGCTGTTAAGTGGTGTTCCTCACAGACAAGAGGAGTATGCTCCATCAATAAGACAGTGGCCTAAAAAATCTGAGAAGAGTTATTTGCACACTGTAGGTGAGCAGATTATTTGCCTGCCTTGGTATTGGTACTCACCTTTTCCCTCTGATAAATCTCCTGTACTCTTAATATGCATAAAACCTCAGAAAGAACAATGGCAGACTTTAGGAGAAACCAGCAGTTCCTTTTAGCACATCCTGCTTTAAATCCTTATTTGATTAGGCTGCTTATCCATGTATGTAAAAGGCAATTTATAGCTGGGAGTGGCACAGCAGGAACAGCTTCTGAACGAGAAGCTACATCAGAGCTTTGTGTATTAGTCAAATGGGTAGGCAATGAACTGAATTTTTAATTCTGTCTTTGCTGCTCTGTTTCCAAACTGATGTCCTCAAGTCCATGTTTTCTAGCCTACCACTGATGAAATATTCAGCACCGCCTACTCAGCAGTATCATAACTAACCCTGAACGATTCAGTTGTAAGCAAGTAATAAGTAAGAGAATATGATTTCATTTGTCCCTTGACAAATAAAATCGAGCTATTGTTATTTCATTATTCTGTTCCACTGCACCTATCCTGTTCTTCTGCAGTGTGCTCAGGCTATATAGCAGGAGGAGCAGACAAACACAAGCAGACTCCAGATCATTGACTGAATTCAAATACATAGAGTGCTGTGGCTCATGTGCCGCTTGAAGTATTTGTATGCTCCACCTTTGCGTAACAAAATTTGACCAAGAGAATGTTGCCTCTTGACATTCCGTTCACAACTTTCTGTGAAGATTTTTTTAAGTATTTTTAGAGAAAGCTAAAGCTTGACAGCTGTAAATATAGGAGGAACTACAGACTAAAGATATCTGAAGACTAGCTTTGTTTTAACCCTTTCCCTTTAACCATTAGGTCCCTATACCTGTCAGTCTGCATCTGTGCATGTAGTCTGGACTACCTATGGTGGGCATAGTTATCAATACATCTGATCTTACGGCACTTCTCAAACTAATTGTTGATTTCCTGTTTCTAGCTGCTGATTTTGACCTGCAGTCAGTCCACAGCCTCGCTGTGTTTCTTGCCGTGAGTTTAATTAGGATACTGTTCTCCGTTCATCCTGTGGTACACTTCTTTAGAAGTTTTGAGGGCATTAGCTATTTGCCATGGGTTGACAGTCCAAAATGATAGCCACTGTGATTTGGGGATTTATATTGCAGAATCAAAACACGGCATTGAGAGCTTCACAAAAGCAAATTCTGTATCTGTTCTGATTAGTGCCATGTTGCCCTCATCCCCCCCTTAAAATGTTGTCATTTGAATATGCAGTCACTAATGTCTTTCAGTCTGCATTGGGACTTCTTGGTGTCTCATTTTTCTGTAACTCTTCTGTACAATTCCTGCCTTAAGATTTAACTGAAGGGCGAGAAAATTCATCTTCAAAAATTATATTCAAAATCATTGAAGGGATGCTTAGGATTCCTGCACCTTTATTTGAAGTAGGGTTGCCATATTGAGGTAACAGAATAATAAAGGGAAGTTTACGTGTGTTAAATCTGCCAGTAGCTTTTAAAATTATGTTGTAAGGTTACCTCTGGTATTGGAATGGTATAGTTCGTATATCAAGGTAAAACATTAATTACCTTATGACTCAATTTTGTTGCATCACACTAGAACATACATATTAAGGGGGTTCTTGAAATTGCTCATTAGTCATGGAGACTACAGTTAAAAGTTGGGAGTAGTTTTAGTCTTCCTATAAATCTAAAGATGCAAGTCCTGGGAATAGTTGTTTAGTGCAATTCATGTCGTGTATCAGGATGGTTACAAAGCCTTACTTTTTTGGTGTTGAGGGAAAACAGTGATGCTGAAACATGGGTGGTAAATGAATAAGCACTCTAGGATTTTTCCATACTGGAACAGGCCAAGTTTAGTGAATCAGCATAGAGAAAGGATGAATTGTCATCACTGCTGCTCATCCTAAGGACAGTTAGGGTTTTGCACCAGATGACAAACCTCAATTCAGTCAATGTAAACCTTCCAAGTCTGTCTGCAGTAGTATTTTAGCTCACATTTGGTAAGGATTGTCTCAGTCATCTTTATTTACTGACTTGTTCCACTTCAATACTTGCTAGGGTAAGTATGGTTTCTGAGTGTTCTTGAGATAGGCACTGAAGCGGTTAACTTGTTTGTTAGAGGCATTGTCTGCAATTAGATGAAGAGGCAGAGCAGCATTCTGAGGACTGGGAATCTAGAGAGGTAGAACAGTTTTTCTGAAGCAATTCCCTTCTGGTTTTAATTATCCATACTTTCCAGTTAGTATTTCTTCTTGTCTTCTCAAAGGAGTCAAATGGAGTTGAACTTTTTACCCAGGAAAAAGTAAACATCCACAAATCCAATATGCAGCTGCAGTAGTTATAAAAATCTGTAATTGAGGAATGTTGGACAGTTCCTGTTAAGTTTAATACTTTATGCCTTTCTGGAGGTCACATTTGTCATCTGGAATTGTACTTTCTAAATTGCCCTAGGCACTTGGCTAGTTCTTAAGAAGGAGTGACTTAGATTTTGGATGCAAGGAAATGTCATCTTTGCCAAATTGTGTTATGTTTCCACCCGCATCTCCTTAAAACTGGCATGTTTTTCCTTGGAAGTAATTCTTCTATTCAGATTGGATGGGCATTCCTACACCATAGAGAAATTTCTCAGTAAAATCAAAACAGATCTTCTGGAAGTAGCACAATTATGTGCAGGTCTTAACCTAAGGGTACTGTAAATCCTACCTTCTAGCTTTCAGATTACTCATTTAGTGCATCTGCGCTGTATCATATTGGCTTACTGTTCCTCCAGTTCTGCTCTGCTGCCTTTGACCAAGAGGATAATGTGACTGGAACAAGCAGTTGAATGCAGCCTTCAAAGAACGTGGTTTTGCACAGGTACCCTAGAGTGACTTCCAGCACTGACTATGCCTGTGCTGTAATTGTACTCTCCCTGTAATTGATTTGACATGTTTGTGCATATCTGGTAGTTGTAGCTTTCCTATGAAAAATTTGAATTTTCTGTGCAGTGATTATTTACTTATAATCTTCCTTGAAGCCCTATAGCATTCCATTGAATAGGTGATTTGTTAGAACTCTAGAAAAAAAAATATATTGGTGGGTCATGGACTAAAGATAGCATGGAGCTCTTCCACAAAGCAAATGAACTCTATGTTAAGCTTTATACATCATTTAGGGTGTTTTTGTATGCTTAAATACTGACATGATACAGACCAGGTGGACTACTTGATGAGCAGTTAAGACCTCTTCTATCCAAGGACGTTGGTTTTAGCGATGAATTTGGCTAGTTTGCTTTCTAGAACATCATATGCTCATAGTATTTACTAAGCCAGTTTTGCCACCTTGTTCTCTGTCTAAAGTATTTTTCTAATGATTTAAATATGATGATAAGATACCATTGAATTGTTTGTTGGAGCAAGGTGATGCATTCTGTTTATGAGGGGAATCAGCCAATGTCCTTGTTTACTATGTTGCATTTTAATAGGCAAAGAGAGTTGCCAGCTGGACTGACAGTTGTATCTTGCGGAGACTTTGTAAGTTCTGCAGACTATTCAGTAGCTTGGAAGATCTGATGAGCCTCGGTTATTACTCCAGGTTGGAGACTCAGCTCTGTCAGCTAGTAAAATATGTCCTTTGCCGCAGCTTCAGAGAAAAGGAAAAAAATCCAGGAAACAGATCCAACATTTTCTTCTTCTAAGCATCTCTTATTTTCTGTCCAGCTTATTTAACTGTCATAGAAAATTAGGCAGAGAATAGAAGATGATTAAAATAGATCTAAATGCACTTCACAGACATTGATGTTCTCAAATGCTTTCATTAGTAGCATACTATATCCTCCCCATCTTTTGTAGCTAAATGGTCTATTGTATCTGGTCATGAGTACTAATGTTCTTCAGGAAGGATATGAATCCTGATTTTTGTGTGCACAAGCCCTCTTTTAATCTCATAAATATTGCAAAAATGACTATAGGCAGCAAAGGAACCAGCTTTCTCCAGGTCTGCAGATACAGTGAAAGAGATTAATGGCTTCACAAGGCTTTGGATTGGGGTGGTTTTGTCGTCAGGGAAAGATAAAGGGTATCTTATTTTTCATCTGCTTTTCAGAAAATTGATGGGAGTAGGAAGGTCTCACAAAAGTTTATTAAGAAAATATTTTTCCTTGTTTGAAAAACACTGTTCCATTTCAGATGCAGATTTCAGAAAGTTGGCTTAGTGATCCTAGTGTTAGAACTGGAGGAGGAACTTCTGATAATAATTACTGACTTGCAGCTTATGACCGAAGTATTTTTTTAATGTTCTGGGAGTGGCACAACAGAGTGCCCACTGTTCCAGTGGATATTTAAATCTTCCATTCTAAATAATTCATCCTTTAGCAGGGGAAGCTGTTTTGATTTACTTCAGGAGCCAACAGCTACAGCACTTTTCTTCTGTATCAGTAGATCTTTTTTGGAGTCTCTATTCTGCATCCTTTCTGGTATGCTAGCCTGAAATATTTTTTAATTTTATATTTTTATAATTGCTTCTGCCATTATACATAAAGGAATTAATAAGTTAGGTCATCATGTGCCAAATTTAAAATGTCATTCTTTCATTAGATAGATAACAGGTCTGAAAAAATCTTGAAGTTGTCCAGCTTGCAAATACAGTCTCAGTGAAGGAAGGTTAGCTCAGAAGAACTTGACTTTGTGAATTAGCATCCACTCAGCTGGAGAGGCACTAGTTTGCTGAAACTCTGCCCACTCATGGAAATGTCAGTATGCTTAGTTATTGAAAAAAAAATCTTGATTTATTGACTAAAATGTGTGGGCAATTTAATTCATGGATATGTGTGACTATAAAAGGCAAAAGTTATATTTGAAGTGCATAATGTAGAGGATCCACGATTGATCCAAAAAGGTTTTTGAGTTTAGAGTGATGAAAGCTTCGCTGCGTTCATCTGTTCCAACATTTGTCAATTAATGGGGACCAAGTTAGCTCAGCCAAACTCCTCTTCCTGTAATCTTAAATCGGGTTACAGATGTTCATGTCCATGAGTGCTGAAGCAGCCCAAAATTGTAGGAGCACAATCACTCCAACAACACCTTCATGCTGTTGCGTGACAGATTTTCTTTTCCTAATTACTTGGTTTGGAAAAAACAGTTGTGTCATCCTGCGTTAATTCCGCCTAAGATCAGAATCCCAATAGGGAGTGTTAGGTTGTGGAAGAAGCAAATTAATCATCTTAATTCTTACGTGCTAGCAGATTACAGCTATCTACCGAGAACCAGTTACACTGTCTGCAAAAGCTATATGTACTTGATATTCTGTTTATACTGCTAAGGGGTCAGTTGCTGTTCCCAAAGCAAGTCTTGAGAATTGTTATCCAGAGGAATTTCAACACTGAAGTCTGAAATGCATAACCATAGGCAGGCATCTTGAGGGGCAGGGCTAAATACACTGCTAACGGCAATGGTGTGCTCAGTTTTGCTCTATTCGAGCATGACTTACTCTTTAGTTGTGCTCAGTGAAAATTTACAGGTACTTCTTATGATCAAGAGTATCTGATATATTCTTACCAGGTAAGTCCTCCTTACTGGGTCAGAGAGAGAAGATAATTGCTGAGGATGTGTGACTTTGCAGAACGTCTGGATTGATGGAAACGTGGCAGTAATCTAACATTTCAGTTCCCATGCACGTGGGATTACAAATTAAGCAATTTTTCATCAGCGCAGCTTTCTCCTGCTGTGCGATTCTCATATGCCTAATTTAATTGAAAAATGTGTTTTCCTGAATAACTCTTGCTAGTTGGGGCACCAGTCTTCTCACTTCTCTGTTTCCTGCTAGTAGATCGTGGATGTGAAAAAATGCTGTAAAAAGCTGTCAGAATAGCCCGTACCCCACTTAATGTCTATATTTGCTCTGTTTAATGAACAGGTTTCTTTAGAATACTCAGACAACCCAGGTTACATTTAGCCCATCAGGGGCTAAAACTGGAGTTAATAAATACGCAAATAAATAGGCAAATAAATACTTTGTCTGAAGCAGATGCTGTAGAGTTCAGCTTAGGTGAATTTTGATTTAAATTACTACAGGTGAGTCAAATCTATGATGTTCTCTAATGACCACAGGAATCAGGTACAACAAATTAAAAATCGTTAAAAACTTGAAAATATTAGGATTTATGTATTTTTATGTATTATGTAATGGTTTCCAAGCTGCCTGAAGAGCTCAGTACAGATCAGAAAATTATGTGGGATTTGTACTCTGGCATGTAGAAGTATTTACAGAAAATAATGGGTAACTGACTTCTTCCAGGTGTTAGAAAGAGTTTCAGGTTATACTCTAGTTTTGAGTTTTACTATGTGTTATAAGGGTGGCAAATAATCTCATCATCTTTATCAGCAGATAAGGCTGATATAATTAAATACCTTACAAATAAGCAAATTATTTTTATATGAAAATATGACAATAAAATTATTTAACTGTTTTTCATATAATTGCTTTTTGCAGGGCAGTTTCACTTATAAGCTTTTTAATATATCTAATTATGTGTACTTGGGTGGAGTATTAAATGCTGACTCATAAGCCTATTTTGAAGCAATTCATTTCGAATTTGACCAAATTATGGAGTCAAATTTAACTTGGAGTTTTTAACACAGCATCGTATGTGGATCAGAATGACAATATATGCTCTTGATCATGGGATAGAGTGTCAATTCATTTTTTTCCCTGGGTATTTTTTAGTACAGTTTTGTCTAAATTGATGTTAGGTTGCCATCATCTTATCCGGAGAGAAACGTTTCACATACTAGAACCGAGAGATCTCTGAGTTTAAAACATTGGGCTCAGTTTACAAAAAAACATGTTCTATTCAACTTTTTTTTATGGAAAGGAGTGGTGTGATATTGAAGTAGGGGTTTTCTGCATTTTTTCTGCATTTTAATTTTAAGCTCCTGAGCTTTTGAGGCTGTGAATGGTGAATTATATTTCTTAGACAAAATTATTAATTTAACCAAGTTTAATGAGGAGGATGTGAGCAGGAGGGAATGAGACAAAAGAAAAGGACAAAAAGGCTTGAAGTCATGAAAGGGAGGAGAACATTGTCTTTCATTTCTATTTAAGTACTTTTTTTCAGAGATAATAAAAGCTTCTGTTGTTATTCTACCCCACAAACTTTAATACTCCTTGCTTTTAACTAAAGGGGAAATGCAGCCATGAGTTAGATGAATGACTATGAAATATTTTTTAAAATTATAAATGTGCAGCTACCTCTAGCCATATATCAATATTTAATTTCAGCTAATTTATTTAGCTGTTACATAACAAATGGCTTATAATAATTACAGTATTCTTTCACTGAAGGTAAAGAATGCCATACCAGCCTTCTTACAAAAGAAGGCAAAATTTCAAGAGGTTTATGGCAGGCTCTGTTAAAAAATGGAAGATGGTACTTCCTTGAGGTAATCGTGTGAAAATTCCCATGAACCTCATGAAACTCTTCTCAAACCTCCCTGAAATTACACAGCCACGGACAAAACCAAATTTGCATTGAGGTCCTTCTCTAATGAAAAAAATAGTTCTTACAGAAATTAATCATTACAAAGTAATAAAGCAAGCTTGTAAGTGTTTTGCTGAATTGGATTTTCCAAGCTTTCTCATGCTTTGAAAACTGTTTTCTACCAGAATATTTGTTTTAACGTGATCTGCCCACAGGATAATTAATCTGTATCCAAGTTAAACATATATATTTATTTTTTGTAATGACTTAAGTGACATACAGTCTGCAAGTCAAATCTAACTAGAACATTATTACATGTACCTGTTTACAGGAGGAGACTTATTTAGGTTGCTTTCCTTATGTGATTTGGGAAGCATTGAAGTCCATATATGCTGAAAGAGCACAAGCAGCAAGAAATAGAAAAAATGAAAGTGATAAACTTGTGATTTTTAAATATATATCTTGGAAGCATTATTTTTATGTTACAGACATTCTTTTAAATATGGTTGTAAATATTACAGTCATTCTCAAGTTCAGAAGTGTACTTCCTTTAAAGTTCAGTTCTTAGACAATGGAGTGTTTTTAAAGGCTGTGGAACAGTTCTTTTATTAACTTGTTTCTAGGGAAAATGTCTTAAGTCTGCTGTTTCATGGTACTTTAAAATGTTTCTTTTTCTGATAACTTGAAAAGCCTTTTTAACTTACTGAAAGATTTTCATATACTTAAGAAATTTTTGAAGTCTGAAAAATACTGCTGCCAGTTACTTTTGCCTTAGTGTCTCTAAAGGACAGAAGGTAAGGACTATGAAATACTGTTTTCCATGGTTCTTGCTCTTTCAGTCTCAGTTTCACCCTAATAGAGACATATTGCACTATAAAAGTTTACAGATAAGAAGACCTGTGGTGTAATTTCACAGGCTATCCTAGCCAGTAGAACAGAAAAAGCTTAAATCTGATGGAGGGATCACATTCTTTTGTCAATATATATCTGAACATTGTAGGTTGGGTTCATTTACAGTACTTCACAGGACTGATGCAGGGCATTTTTATTTTATCGTCTTCAAAGCATACAGGTAAAAAAGCCACTCACACCTTCAAGTAGGCAGGTCACTTTCCATAAATTTCTCGTCAGCATTGCTCTCTAAATTGTATTTTACTTGTACTATTGAAATGCATTAGTTCAACACTGAACACCACATAATTGTTTTTTGCAACTTGATAATGTCATAATTATGAAATCTAGTAGTATGTAGCATTATAATCTTATGATAGTCGATTCAGCAAGGCACCTTAGGGTAATTATATGCTTGGAATTCAGTGGAATTCTTAGCTCTTTCTGGTTAGGTGCAGACTTCAGTGTGATTAAATTTCAGCACACACTTGAAATTTCCTCTAACTTGAGCACAGGCTGGAGGAAATGTCCACAGTATTTCCTGGCATATTCTTTCCTTTCACCTCAGAGGAGAAAATCCCACTTGATGCAGTAAGTTAGTACCCCACAGGATATACAAGTGACTTACATACCTTTCTAACTTTGTAGAACTTGCATTCACTGCAGGTACAGACAGCACTTTGGACCAAAAAAGTTACCTCTCAAATCCCTATTTGTGTACACATCCTCACTTTGCATTTTGGAGCTGCTTACACAAACCCTTATTTAGAGTGTGTCTCAGTAGAGGTGACTTACGGAGAAATAAATTTGCTTTCTGAATGTGAAATACATCTGTTAACTTGCATTAAGTTTGTTTCAATGCTACCTGCATAACTATTGGTTAGAACTATGTATTATCAGTTTATATAGGAGCTCTAATACAAATGCAGGTATTCAGGTAAATAATATTTTATTTTGTTTTAAAGTATTCACCAAGGCAAAGCCCTTAAGGAGGTCTTGTTTTCATATTTACCAGTTTGGGGGGTTTTGATTCATACAGCTGACAAGATACAGACATTCAAATTCAGTTAAAACCTGACTACATTACATCTGTGCAACTCCTTTGGGCACATGCCCGTGTTGAAGATTATGAACTGTGACATATTGAATTAGCCCATGAAGTAGGTGCACAACTGAAAGCTGCATCTAACCATGTTACATCTCGTCACGTGCCTTATTATAAATGATTGTGTAATTGTTCTTAGTAATCCTAATTGTGACATAAAACATTTGCATGATGTAAACTTTCATAAAAGTAGTGTAAGATAATATGCATGCACATGCAAATGAAGCAATCACTATGACTCAGACACGTAATTTCTGCCATCAAGAAAAATAAGGAATTTTCTGACACTTTTTAATTTGTCATTTTGAAAGCATATGCTCAAAAGCAACTATAATTTTGGGAAAACCACATGTTCAGTTCAGACTCAATGGTGACTGATAAGATGATGATTATGAGGCAGTAAGACACTGCTCTTGTACCAGTTGATTTGAGTGGGTTCCCAAACCTGTATTTGTTGAATCAATATGTATTCTATCATGTAGATGTGGTTTTAAAAGGGAATTTTGGCCTTGGGGCCAAAACTATGGCATATAATTTGATGGTGTCTTAATTTGTATTTAGAAGAGGTGTTTTGAGTGCATTTCTTTTTTAAACTAGTTTAAGACCTTAAATTGATTTTAGAACTAACAAAATTGTAACTGCCAATTTTAAAGTTGCTTTTTAAGCAAATTGAAGAATCTTGCACATGATAGTGAAAGCAGAGCTTTTTGTCTGGTAGATACCCTCCATCAAAAGAAAACATAGCAAAGAAATGTTATAACTACTTGTGGAAATTTTAAATAATTAACTATGAACTAAATCATGATTTGAAAGATAATTAATGAATTGTTCGTGTTCCAGAGTAGCAAATAAAGATGTTTTGCATTAAACTCCCTCTCATAGTAGCTATGCCATAGGGCTGGGTTAAGTATGACAGAGTCCAACATTGTAAACAATGTTGTATGCCAATAAAAAGTAGATAAACTTACAGTGACAAAATAACTTTTTTTTTTCCGCTGTAAGACTCCATCACCCCTTTTAGGATTTGTCATGATCTTTGCTATTACAATGCACTTAGAAAAGCCAATTCAATAGAAGTATGGTCTAGGGACATTGCGAATGAGCTGCTTTCGAACAAGCCAACATCCACCAGAAGCTTTTGTAACAAATTTTATTTTCTTCTGCTCCTTCTTTGGTTTCCACTCAGTTTCTCTTTGCCAGAGAGCAGGATAAGAGTGGTCCTGAAAGGAGGTTGTAGTGGTATTACCTATGTATCTAGTTCCCCAAAGATACTTCAATTTTTCTCGATGCTGCTGTTTAGTGGTAATAACCCATGGGGAAATGCCTGCAGTGAACCAAAGAATGAGTGAAACTTCCTCAGAGATGATGGTAGGTCTGAGAAGTGTTTCACTGAAGTAGCAGAAGTGAGGCTCTCTTTCATCCTGAGAAAGAGGCATTTGAGTGTCAGAAGGGGACTTTCTGCACGTCCCGGGATTCCTGTTTGTAGAGCAATGGTGCACCCTCACAGCAAATCCAGAGCTACTGGGAGATTTGAGGTTTGAGCTGAGGGTGGTTTTTTCCTGAAGTCATGATTACTTCTGAGCACAGGCTCTCAAAACAAAACAAAAAAAGTTTCAACATCCTCCTTATTCTTTTCTGGCAGGACTTAACACAATGTTACAAGGAGATAATGAGCTGAGCAACAACAAGTCTATTACAGGAAGGCTGTCATGGGGGGTTTTGTCTTGTTGGTTTGAGGAGAGATGAAATTTTGAAAAGCAGCCTAGAATCTGTGTATTTTCAGCACCTAATAATGAAGACATTCACCATACAAAGAAAAACCCTGGAACAGTCTTGAATGCACATCCTAGCCTCCAGCTGCATCTGTACTCCCTGCTTATTTAGGGAATTGTCTTTTGCAGGGTGGGGAAATTGAATTGGCAACTGTGAGAAAGGGAGGGAACGCTTTATTGATGGGTAACAGTGAGGCTGTATGGCTTTCCATTAGCGTAGCTGATGATTCAACTAGACATCAATACTCTGAACAAAATCAACACTGAAAAAATTGATCTTGGAATTTGCCAGCTAGTGTCGATAACTGGAAATCCTAGGGCAAACTTTTTTTAGCAGCTCAGAGATTGAAACAATTGTTTGCAAATCGTTTACTCAATGCAGACACAGATGCCTTGGTCTGATGGACTCAAGCACAGTTCCTAAGCCAGGAACTTCTCATTTCTCACTATAGTTCAGTGCCTGATTCATCGTGTCAGATGGGCTGATTCATTTTGGCCATTGTTTCCCTGCTTGTAAAAATGAATGCAATCATAATCTGCTTATTGTAATATCTGCCCGCCTCACTTGAGCTATTGTGCGGGTCACTTCGTGTCTGCGTTGTGTGCTGCAGCTGAGTGGGGAACAATGGAGCCTGCAGGCACCGGTGCCAACTTGCTCCCAGTTGGGCAACACTGAGAGTTTTATGTACTCATCCTGCCCAGCCACAGGATCGTGATGCGAGGCAGGTGCCCCTCACCATGAGCCTGGTGGGCCCAGCTATGCCCTGCCGTGGCCATCCCCTTGAGTACGGTGCCTCCATCACTGAGGGCAGGTCCTGCTCCCTCTGCACACTGTCTGACCTTTCCTAAGGGCAGGAGCTGTCTGCAGGTAACACAGCACACATCAACAGGAGGGAGCAGAAAGGACAGGCAGACTCCGTTGCTCTGGCACAGGGAGTTGCTGAGGATCGGCACCACCTGGAGAAAAGGGGTGCCTTGGGCACAGCAACCTCAGCGCTGCTCTGTGCCACTGCTGCATGGGTTGCAGCCTCTGCAGCTGCCCTGCACAATCCCCTAGGGACAGGGAGGACAGTGGGAATGGGATGAGTTGCACCCTGATGCCTGAAAGGCTTGCAGGTGCTAAGACACTCGATGCTACTCACTTTTCTGTGGTCCTCCACAGCTTGGTAACGTAATGTGCTCAGCGGGTATTGCCTGTGACTCCCTGCACGGCACTGGGAAAACAAGCTTCTCACTCAGGCTGCTAGCGCCCAGCTCCCTTTTTTTTGTAAAGTCTCATCTTCCATAACTAATAAAAATTAACATCCATCATGTGATACAGTGTCTGCTCACAGTATTGAGTCGCTTTGGCTGTGTCTCCTCTGATACAAGGAGACGCTTTAATTTGATAAAGGATTAGTGTAAATGCAGTGGGGAGAAAAAAGTGCAACTTGCCTTCTGAGATGAAGATTTATTATGTGTCTTATAAAATAATATTGTTTTCAATAAAGTGAGTATGAAGGGAAAAAACAATTCAGTGTTCTGCAGGCTTTCTGTACTGTCCTACTAAGTCATTCTAATGAAAAAATTCAATGACAGAATTGAATTTTCTGTACACATTAGCAGTAACGTTGGCTTACTGTCTACTAACGCAATTACTGCTTAAACAGGAAAATTGGTTTTAAAACATCAGTTTACAAGATTTAAGACCTATCCTGGCCCCAGGGCTTGCGTTATAACTTTTCGTTTAGTTTTGATGTTCTGACTTTGGTGCACTAAAAAACAAAGTGTGGCAGAGAACTGCATTGGCTGTCTGATTAAGAGGTGGTCTTTAAGCGACATTGCAGAGCAGAGCCCTCATATATCAGTGGCAAAGGCAGTGAAGCAGTGCCAGCTCTCATGCTCTTGAGTTGGTGGGGATTCCTACTGAGGGCTAGTGCATAGGTGCAGTTGACTGCTATGGTGGTACGCTGTGCTATAAGCTTGAGAGGGAAATAAAATTCAAAAGATTTAATTGAGGGCTCATACAAAGCTCTGGTGTGCTTATAAATGTAGATGCAATTTCTCATTGACAATACTGGGAAATGAGAGGGCCCCTACACAGTGACAAAAAGGCTCTATCAGTGGGGTGGGGATTCCTGTCCCTGAATTGCTACCAATTTCAGACATGGATATGAAGTAGTGACAGTGAGTTGGTCATTAATGAAGGGAAAGGAGAAGGCAGTCTTAACAAAAGGTTTTGTATTGTTAGCTGTCATGTGCATACATGTGTGTGAGTACTAGCACTCTAGTTGTGTAACCTTTATAGTCTTTGATTCTGAACTAGTTAGCACTTTAACACCTGCATACTAATTACATTGATGCATTATTAGCAATGGCTTGTCTTCTTCATAGCAATTGCTTGCTTACTTGAATGTGGTCTTCTGCACCGCGTTCCTTCAAAGTGCATCCAAGTAATGCATTGCCCCTACGGGGAAAAAAAAAAAAAAGCAAAGGGGAAGATCAGGAATGGACTAACTTTGATGTGAGAATAGAGTTGGAATAATCAAGCACACACAACCCCCAAGCTTAATTTTAACACTGAGTTGGATAGTCTGTCCTATACATCTGATGGAACTGGAAAGTGCTTTCACTGTTCTCAACTTACTGTAGTCAAGAAAAAAAAAAAAAAAAAAAAAAAAAACACAAAAAACAACTAGATAATATAGCACAGCTTTAGATCCTGGTAGCTTGTAAAACAATTTGCCTATAGATGCTTTTTACAATTTAAGATTATTAGAAAAGAACCAGTTAGTAAAGTTACATATGTTAAAAGAGCAAATGTTTTTATAGATTCAGTGTTATAGTAAGTCCAATTTAATACAGTAAGTGTTATGGTGATTTACAATTTAAGAGCGATGATGAGCTTTGGATAAGTGAGCATTTAAGAGGAAAGGGAACTAACAAAGATGTTCCTTCCTGTGAGTATGTTAACTTACAGGAATACGCTGAGTTGAAGGAAATTGAAGCACATCCCAGTAATCTGTGGTGTTACATGAGCAGAAAACAGTATTGAACAGTCCTGGTTGATGTTTAAAAGAAGTGGTTAGCATCAGTACTCAGCTCAGAGTTTTGATGATCCCAAGCATTTATGTTTTTCTTTATCATAAGAAAGCAGAATCTCACAACAGTAAATTTCTACTCTCATTACACTGGAAATAGGTGTTCAGAAATGCAGGCTCTTTCAAACAACTTCTGTGTTCATTTCCTTGCAGATGAATTGCTTCAGAAAGAGCAAAACTATTCTGATGATGTTCTGGCCAATATGATCAGTGAACCTAGAATCAGCTATGGAAACGATGCTCTCATGCCTTCATTGACAGAAACTAAGACCACAGTTGAACTTCTTCCAGTGGATGGAGAGTTCAGTCTAGACGACCTTCAGCCATGGCATCCCTTTGGTGTTGATTCCGTTCCAGCCAATACTGAAAATGAAGGTATGTGCAATACTGGGAAAAAATACAGAATACGCTGAGTTGAGTTTTGTGATTCCTCTTTAACTATGTTCACTGAAAATTGGCATCTTTCTGATGTAAGGAGGAGAGAGGTCTCACCTCTAAGTTTAGCACTGGTCTGCCAACCATGTCTCTTTGACTGAACAGAGAATCCTGGCTAAAACTGGCAATGTGGACACAAAATAAATTTCAGAGTTTAACTTACTTCTCTTTAAAAACAAATCAAAATACAGCCCTGCAAATTGTGAGTGTCTTATAAAATACATGAGGATGAGCTAAGGGAGATAAGTTGTCAGACATGATAGAATTATTATTTTAATTAAAGAAGAGTTTTTTAGTTGCTGGCATGAAAATAATTACAGATGCAGTACAGTCCCAGGATGAGAGGCTGGGGGGTTGTTTTTGGTTGTTTTGGTTGTCCGGACTGTGCTGCAGAAATGTTTTCTGTGTACACAGCAATGCAAATAATGACTTTTTTCCTGAGGAGTACTTTGTGTTGCTCATGGGCTAATCTATTGAAGTAGCTGCATAATATTTTAATAATTTATGTGTAATCTGGAATTGGTAGTTCGTTTAGGTGCCAGAACCAATTAATCAGAAACATAAGGAACTCTGATCATGTCATTCAAGTTCCTCCTCTTGTGTTTGTTTTCCTTTGCCAGTTCAACTCTACCCTCATTAGTGCTAAGTTAATCTCAATAGTGAAAGTTTTTGCTGCAAAAGCACTGGTTGCATAAAGGCCGGAGCTACAGAAACATTTTTTTTTTTATAATGCAGATCTGTGTTTTGTGGATCAAAAGTAGCTGAGATGCACAGACATTAAAGTCTTCCATGCAGTCTTTTGAAACCACTGGTTTAGGCTATACCTGCTCTCAAAGTTTTGAGCATCCACCTTGCACAGTGCTCCGTCATATAGTGCTTTCCTCTTGGTCTCACTCCAACGTGATGAGTGAGAGACTGTGGGCAGCTACACGTGACAAAACAAGGGATGTGGACATGGGTTTGTCAGGTCCAGTGCTGGTGCCAGCTGATACCAGTGGAGTCAAAACCAGTTTTGTGATCGAAACAGGTAATCCCCAGGGGTCAGAGAAGCCAAAGATCCAGGCAAAAGACACAGCTAGGATGTGAGCAAAGGTCGAATAATTAGTGAAATGGAAGCATACTAAGTATGAGAGGAAGAGATGAGACTCGTCAGGAGTGGGGCTAAAATCATACTTCCAGGAAGTCAGCACAGCAGGTATTGCCGAAGAAAAAGAGCAGAGAGAGGACCAAACTCAAACAGCCTGGCCAGCAGCAAGAACCAGAAGAAAGTAGCTGGTGACAAGGACTCTGGACCTATCTGGAGGGCAGCTGCAAGCAAGTGAGGTGCTGAGCGGCTGAGAGCAGCTGGCTGGATTGCGTCAGGTGCTGGCAAGTAGCACAACCTGCTGACCACGCTGGCGGGCTGAACTCCAGCCTCCCAGTGAGTCAGCTGTGACTCGCTATAGCGCAATCGCTGAGGCTGGCTGCCAGGAGCAGACCGCGGTCCAGCTGGTGGCATCTCCCCTGCAGAAATTTTCCAGTGCAGCTCTCACTGCAGCTTTTCCCATAGTTGCAGTATACAGTGCATCCATTTCTACTGCCTGCTTTCACGAAACTTAAGGGGGAAAAAATTAGCTTTGAAATCTGTCCACCCAGCTTTCAAAATGTGCTGATTTCAGTCATCAAGTTCGGAAGTTACTAGGTGTACAGGTGCACTCAGACATATCACAGTTTAATCACACAAGCCCTTCTTCCTTCAGAAACCAAGCGAAGCCCCGAATTTAATAAAGAAAGGTACATACTTAAATGTGACACTGAAGTCCCTAGGCAAGTATTCTGAGCATGGTTATCCTTTTAAAATGTATGACAGCAAATAAGAAACAAAAACTCTTCTGCCTCGAATAACATACTGTTTAATTACAACTCCCTGTGTATTTTAATGCATTACATCATTTGTTGCAGCACTTCTTAACATTTACTGTGGGGATATCTTTTAGCTTTCATGACTTTAAATTGGTTTTGTGTGTTTTTTTTTTTTTTTTTTTTTTTAATATCAGGATTGTTTTTATCATGAAGTTACTGCAGGCAAACTATTTCATTAGTCCAGCCGTTATTAACGTTTAAGTCTGCACAGTAAGAAATAGAAATCATTTGATGACTTTAAACCCCTCTAAGTTTTTCTTGTTTCCCTTTTGATTTCTGTCATCTATCCAAACCACACTCTCAAATAAGTGTTGTTAATGTCACAATTTCTACAATACCTTCTTTTTCTCTTTAGATGCCCTCTCAGTACCTCTGCCTATAGTATCAAATGGAATTTCACAGATCCAAGAACAAGCTGGGTTAGGAACTGGGGATCCCCCCCTGTCCAGCACAGTCACAGCAGCATGGCCTGTTTTTAATGAACTGTTCGTGTCTTAATCAAAATGAGATTGTGGAAAAAAGTGGAAGAAAATGCATCCATTAAGTCTTACTTTCAAAGTATCCAGTATCCTGCATACAAGTGATGAAGATAAAATACTGCAAATAATTCCTTAAATTTGTCATTGATTCCCATGACTGTTTTATTCCATGGCCTAATCCCAGGTTTCATCCAGCAATATTAGTAACACGTTGGATTGATAAATTGCCATATAATCTTAAAGTTTCATAACTCCATTTGAAATTTTCCATATCTAAACTGCATATTTAGATAAAATGATAAGTTTTATGCAAACAGTTTATACTAAAATGGCCTTTTCTGATAAACACATTAAAAATAGTTAAAAGTCTAGCATAGCTCAGTAGTTTTGGAAAACATTTTTTTCTCTCTTGTTTCCCTGAGATAAGTTTCCCAGTAAATGTCCACAGAAATGTATCCAAGACAGCAGGCAATGCACTACACAACTCCAATGGCTGAACACATCTAGTGTGTTGTCAGACAGTCTAGGGTAATGAAGAACGCTCACAGGACATAGAAGGCATCACCAAACTTTCAGGAAGTTTGACTTTTGACTATTCAGGAAGTTGCATTTTGGCAACAAAAATGCACCTTCAGTCCTGGGGGCAAACCCCAACAGCTGTGAAGTCCACAACATTGACAAGCTCATGGGAATTTTCATAGAATCAATTAAGTTGGAAAAGACCTTTAATTTTGTTAACAATCTGCTGGGTTTATCATTTTACTCTTTTTACTTCACCTTGAAGATAGAGTTAGCCTTAATGACAAAGTATTTTTTTCCTAAAGTAAGATTTCCAAGAATGTGCTGTTACCCTTATGACCTGTCCAGTTACTCCATTCAACACTGTTCTTGGTCAGGTGAGCGCCACGTGGCTCTCCTTGCCTGTTGGTTTGTACCAGCTTTTGAGGTTTTTGATTCACCTTTATTTTATTTTTGGGAAAAAAAAAAAAAAAAAAAGTAGTCACATTCCCTCTTGCTCTCCTGAGATGTATTAGATAAGAGGTGTACATTGTGAGAAGCCTACGTTGTTAGAGTATCTTTAAAAAAACAAATATTTACTGATGAAGCTTCATGAGGCTATATGGAAAACATTTTCATTCTTAATTCTTGTACTTATATGCATAGGGAAGTGCATTCAAGAGAAATGTGATGGTTCTGGAGTATCAAAATGAATGCATTTCTCTAATTACGCATAGTACCTCTTAGAGTTTTGACTGTTCATACATGCTGTAATAGGTTTAAACTTCTCCCTTCCATATGAGCTGTTGTGAGGCAGTGTGCTCCAGCAGGGAAGGCGTGAGGAAATCCACTGACAAGATTTTCAGCGTTAACTGCTGCTAGTGCATACATCAATTCAGGGACAAGGGCAAGCAGGTCTTAAAATGAAACAGGCAAAAGGTGGCAGCTCAGTGCTCTCCAGAAATCACCTGTCTTTGTATCATGATCCATGGTGCGCACTGTACTTAGGCGCCTGGGGTCACCATCTGCTTCGGAATACCCAAGGCTCTGAGCTTTTGTTCCTGGTTTTTGCCCCATAACTGGCTTGTGACCGTGAGCAAGTCATTTCACTTCTGTGTCAGTTATGAAATGTGCCGGTGGTGTTTGCCTCACCCCTGCAAGCTGCCAATAAAACCACAGATGACGGGAATTACTCATTATTATTAATACTTTCACCTCACACCAGAAATCCTGCATTACCCTGAGGTCAGGTCCATGCCACCATTCAACAGAAACTTCCTTCATCCTCTTCTGCTTTCTGCTACCCTTATTTTTATTGCTACCTACAGCCTGCTCTCTCAGTTCTCCGTAGCTACTGGCATGATCCTCTGCCAAATTCCTGACTATGACAAGGTTACAAAGTGCCAAGTGAGAAGGAAATAAAAGCCTTCTAGGAAGTGGGGAGTGGTGGGAGGACAACAGAGGAGGGCTTTGCAAAGGGCATTTGGGTGATGTTGGTCCTTGGTTGTTTCTTCGCTTCGGGCTTTTCCACTAAATATTGCTGCTGACATACCTAAGGGTTGGTGCCAGCAGTACTGGAAAACCTAGCAGAAGATTTAAAAGAGGAAAATACTCAAAATTGTAGTCTTTAGTTAAGGATGGAAATTGTTTTTTTGTACAGCACTATGGGGGAAAAGCAGTTATGTGGTCTGCTAGTGCCACTCTGAACTGCTGTGAAGACGAGTGGTTTGATGACTTGTCTCTGCAGCACCAGACCGACAAGCTCTGAGGAAACTGCACTTCTGTAACAGCAAACAAGTTGAATGTGCAGATGCACTTTAAGACTGCAGCTACTGTATAATGTTTACTGCTTTTTTCCAGAGGTAGGAGTTACTGCAGTCATCTCCTGGGTACAAAGGATGTGGGTGCCACTTACAAGCCTGTAGGTTCTGTTTGTCAAGCCCACAGTAACACAAAGAAAGAGACACAGACTTCCTAGGAAGATGGACAGTCCCCTTGCTTCAGTCAGCAGTGTCATCAGGCTAGCATTGTTTTCTAATGCAGAACACCATTATCAGTTCTTCCTGATGGAAAACTGTGGGTTTGCCAAGTTTCCTATGTTATCATGGGTCACTTATTTCTGATTAGAAGGTTCATACTTGAATCCAGAAATTCAAACGAATACCTTATTTAAAAATTTCTGAATTCCAAGCTACAACATAATAGTTTATTTCTAAAAAGAATTTATTTTAAACACTGGTGCTTCCAGCACAGGGTAAATAAGAAAGGCAAAAGTGTTGGAGCAAAGGAGGAGAGAAAGTACAGAAGAAGGATGGGGACTTAACTGAGGCAATAAATGACTTTAAGTTTTGCACATCTTTTTTTTTTCTACTAATGCCAGTGAGCTCCATCAGCCTGAGATTTCAGCTGGTGAAGTCTGTGTATGGTAATACAAGAGTTTTTAACACTGTGTGTTACACACGGTTGGACTAGAAACAGTTGTTTCTCCACTGTATCCCTTTCAAAAATTGGAAGACAAATTTGCTGTCTACAAATGAGAGCATACTGGAATGAAGTATTGATTGTAATTTTAAAATGTGCCTTTTTTTTTCAAACCTTACAGCTAGTGCTGTAAAAAATCCCTATTGAAAAGAAAAAGGAGTGAGGATTCAGTAAGTTTGTAAGTCAGCATTGATCGAGACATACTGCAAGAGCTCATCATGTCAGTTCTTGCTGCCACTTCTAACCAGATGATTGGAAAGTGTTTGCACATAATGAATATAGTTTCACTCTTCAGACAGAAAGTCTTTGATCTCAATAGTTTCTCAATTTAAGCAGAAATCAGAATATGATGTAAAATTGACACATAGCCGTGAAACTTTCCTTTTGAAGTTGTGTCCATCCCTTCCTTTTATTTCCAGGATTAACTGAAGGCTCTTTTCTAGCTGTTGCGTTTGTAACTCAGTTTATACCATATGTCTCTCCTGCACTATCCCAATAGAACAGTTGATTTTATCACTTTGGGGGATTTTGTTTATCTATTATTTGCTTTTTTTTTCTTTCTGCACCTGCCCAGTTGAGCCAGTTGATGCCCGCCCCGCTGCAGACAGAGGACTCACCACACGACCAGGTATAGAACTTGCATGGCTTTTACCTAACCTGTGTTTCCCCAGCATGTGTGTGTTCTGCTTGAGCTTAAATGATCACATTTTCTTTGGTGTAGCCCTCTCTTAAAATGCAATGCTATGTCCTGTAACGGGAGCTGGTATTCGAGGAGTGAGTTGACACACATGGGCCCCGTGCATGGTGTCTTTATCACGGGAGTTCAGTACATGTGCGTGCAAAGGGAGTGGGACTCAGAACTGGCACTCACATCAAGTTGTCATCCCTGGCAGGAAGAAAGCTTCAGTGGATGCAGGATGCAGTAGCCACAGTACCCCAGAGTGCAGAGAGCACTTAATTCAGGAACATATAATAGGAGTACCATATTCTCGACGCAAGTATCCTATTCTGTGTAAATTGTGGCTAATAAAGAATTCATCTATACCATTTTAGAAGTGCAGGGTACATCAAGATCTTTTTGCAGTGATACTTATCTTAGCTAATTCCAGACATCTAAAAATTGATACATATATTCTCACTCTGGATTCAGTAAAGACACTTCTAGGCAGTTAACCATGCCATTGTAGGATAGAAAGAGGTGAGTGTTTGCCCTCTAGGGATACCAACATCTTCCTGGTGAATTCAGAGCTGGCTAGCTCAACTCAGGTTGCAAATCCTTAGAGTTGTGAGATAACTCAGATTTCAAAAGGAAAAGATTGTTTAGGAATATCTAGAAATGGATGATTCCAGTGATTGCAAACAAACTTTTATTTCAGATTTCTTTTCAACTCACAGTGAGATTAGATCAGATTATTTTAGGGTCAGAGTTATTTCAGTGTCACATCATTTTATTTTTTTTCTTGAGATCAGATCAAACTGATCAATCTATCTTCTTTTTCCCTTCAGCTTTGCCTCTAAACTTCTATTGGAAAGCATTATGGGCAACACCTTCTTAGTGTGTTTAAATTTCTCCCTAAACTCACTGGTATGGACTGACTACAGCAAATGCTACAGTGGGAAGTGAAGTAAGACCATATCTTACAGCGATTGGGGTGTGCGTTGAGGCTGTGCAGGTGGTGTGTTCCTCGCACTGTTTTAGGAGTCTGATACTGGTGTTTAGAGCCTTACTTCATTCCACAAAGAGAGCCTGGAAACTGGTAGAGTTCTTGTGGTATTGAAGTTTGTGATTGCTAACCTGTTTACTTTCAGCCTTTGTGAAAAAGCTCCTGTTAGGAGGCCCATATTTATTACTACAGGTTATTCCCTCCTGCCTTCCATTGCCATACACACATACACACAAGTGACAGAAATCACTGGTGTCACTTCTCCAGGGAAAAGGATTTTCTCATACTACCGTACCCTAGTTTCAGAAAGAAATGTGTATTTTCAGGCCATTGTGTCAGAGCACTTTGTTGGTTGGGGTGATATAAATAGTGCGAGAAGAAACTGGCATAGGTTGTGAGTGGTCTTTTCAATGTGTGTGATAGACTATTAAGGAAAGGTAAAAATATTTCAACATGATCGTTATGACTTGAAATTCCCAGCAGATACAGGAAATATTGCACTATGAAAAGCACATGGAATAAAAGTAATGCCATCAAGGGGCCTTTGTGGCACTCACTGTGTTTTAGCACTCTTTTAAGTGGTGCCAGGGCTCTTGTGTTCTGCTTTTGGCGTGGAGATTGAATCCCTTGGGACAGGCAGGGATGCACACTGCATTCCTGCTTGCAGACAGTCACCTCACTAGAGAGACTGAAATCTCTCTGTTGTGCCTGCCTTCCAAATTTCACAGCATCAAATTTCTAAGATGTGTATATAAAGATTTTACCCCTTTATCATAATGTTAAATATATTGTACCAGGAAACAAAACCTATTTCCTTCACCATTTCTGGTAGACCTTCATCCTTACATCTTTAATCACCGTGCCCAGATTTCTGCAAATTAGCTCTTACTGACAGAAATTCTGTCCGTACATGCTACCTGATTTCCCATCATCTTTTGAAAGTAATTTATCTGCCTAAGTATTTCAATTTGACAAAAAGCTGGTACTGGTCAGAGTAGCTGTCATAAACTAGGAGTTGTGGAAAGCAGACGGACGGTTAATTAAACAGTGTGAAACACAGAGGACTTCTGACAGTTTTAAAATTACTGTACTTTAAAATTGTTTTACATGCTAATTATAAATAAAACATCTATGTTAGAGTTTAAAAAAGGAAAAGTGATACTTTTTTTCTGCGGTCACTATCCATTTAGAGTAGTCAGTTATTCTTTAGGAAAAATTAATCTGGAAAATGAGGATATTACTACAGAATGAAAAGTATTAGCAGGGGGCCTGGAGGCAGATTAACACACACAGCCACTTGTAACTTTTTGTTTCATTTTAATTGCCTGCATTCCTGTTGATTTCCCGAAAGCTTTGCCACCGCCATAGTCTTGACTTTTCAGTTTGTATTTCTGCTTGTCTTGCTGAAGTGAACTGGGTGGTTACCAGCTTCTTCAAGGTTAAAATACCTTGTCATGTCAACCTGCGATAGTCCAAGCCTGGGCTTGAGATCAGTTGAATGTTTTTAGGTGTTCAAAGTCACTAAACAAAATTGGCTATTGAAGGACCAACACAAGCACACAGGCAATGTCCTTTTTTCCTGTTTCCATTATCTTCTTACTAGTTTTCATCCACATGACATTCTTGCAGTGATCACTACATTTTTCTTAACAACAAATCTAGATCGTGTGGGTGATACTCATCTCCTTCCTAAAAGAGAGGTCATTTGGTCACAGTACAGAAGGGAAAAGCAGGCACTTAGTTTGTGATATCTGGGATAACTACAGTCTTGGTACTTCAGCACATCATTCTCTCTCTTTCAAAACAAACAAAAACTTTGAAAAAAGGCAGGAAATGTGAAGAGTTGGCCAATCCATAAAGCAGGAAAGCTTATGAGTAGGACCTTGTCCAAATCTGTACCTCTGCTGCACTCCACCTTGACTAGTAGCTTGAATTTGAGTCTGACTTATATCAGTGCCAGGGGGAGAATAATTTATGGGGAATCCCTATTTCCTAGTATATATATAACATCTGCATGATTCACACTGGTATATGAAAAGGAACCTAATGCTCCACATTTTGCTTCCCTTTTTAATCCCCAATTGGGGAACAAAAATAAGAACTATGCCTAAATCTCTCTCCTCTCATTTCCTTCCTCAAAAGGAAGTAAACAGGTGATAAGAAGGTCAAAGGGAAGGAAAATACGTACTAAGCAGTCATCAGTGAGGTGTATTTATTTATACAGCCTGAGATGTTAAGGCGTTTATGGCTTGTTCTCCTTGCCCATTCCTCAGAAGTCACTTTTTCATGATAAATATTTAATTTATTGCATCTGAATTTTTGGTAATTATTAGTAACTTTGTTCTGTTTATTCATAGAAAGAGACATAAAGGTATATAAAAACTAGTCCGGACACTCATAAACAAGTTCCCTCTTACTCATGTTAACCCAGCAGTCTGATTTATGGAAATTAAGTAAAGATTAGAAAATTTGTCATCAGAATGGATGTTGCCTAATATCAGCAGGTTTTCTGGAGTTCGAGGATAAAGAAGAAAAAATGTTGCTCTGTACAGGGTAAATCGTATTCACATCTGTTGCACAGTTGCAACTGTAATTACACTGCTAACAGCTAAAATTATATCACTAACAAGATGCCCACAGTTCACATTGCAAGGAGATTATGAAGATAATTGTGTTATTTTCTTCCACGTAGTGTGGTTTGGTGGTTTGTTTTTTATTATGTTCTCCCAACCCTTTGTCAGTAGATTGTTTTGTAAACATTCAATAATTTTGAGGAGAGCTTGCACATAAAGCTGCTTCTGTGTCTCTGGCCCTTCTGCCAGTAAATCATGATATCTCTTAATTCTATTACATATTATAGGAGGCTGAGGGATTTTTGTATATATGGTTGCAGAGGCTCTGTAAGCCTAATGACTGTTCTGCAGGATCATTAGCACATATGCTGCACTCTGTATGAGGTGAGGGGCATAGAGCAGCTTAGAGAATTATTTATGATTTTCCTGACAGAAATTGCCAGGTCTTTTTCTGGTCTTGGTGATGTTAGTTCAATACTGTTGCCTTTAACTGTCTGCAGCTATCAAATAAAAATCTTTAGTAGATTTTTTTTTCCATTATATAGTTAACTGTGAATGCAATTCTATATGCATCTGCTCAGTATATGTATTGATATGCCAGAAAAAGATCACCAAACTTTACTTGTTTTGATTATTGATTTTTACACACCTGTAAATTATCTTTGGTCTTCCAGAAAATATTTCTTTTCAAAGTAAGTTCTAGCAAGAAATTTTCTTTCAATAAAAAAAATATTTTAAAATTCAAAGGAATATAAGAATTTAAAGTATTCTCTTTAAAGTAAGGTTGAAAAGCTTCTTCTAAACAAACAAGCAAAAAAAAAGTTTACACTTATTTACTGTTTTCTCCAGTTTGAGTCCTATAGTCATCCATGGAGTAAAAGCAAACCACCATTTTACTAACTTCCAAGAAGAGACAAGGAAGTTTTGTATCTTAAAATTCCTCACTGATACTTGAGTTCTCTTTACAAAAGTGAGTACATAATCTTCATTTTATGCATGAGGAAAATGAAACAGCTGAAATTACCTTCAGAAAGTGGTAAGAGTCTTAGGGAAGTAATAGTTGTACTTCTATTAAGAGCTTGAAGTTGTCTACCCAGATAATTGCTCAAACACTTTCTTCTTTTCCATCCATTTTTGTTTGTTTGTTTTGTTTTTGTTGGGTTTTTGTTTGTTTGATGCAGCTTTACCCAGGGAAAGCTGCTTACTACACTTATAACAGACTCTGGCTCCACAAATCTTATTTTTTTTCTTAAAACTACTCAAAATACAGTTCATGGACATGGAGCTAAATGTTTTCCTGAATTCTGTCCTCCTTTCTATTGTTCAAACCATTTTCAATGTGCTACTTTTTTTTTTTTTTCCTCTGTGTAGAGACCATCCAATTCTGCCAGTTTCAGCTGTGCTTCACTTGGAGGTTTGATTTTTATCTCTAAAAGTAACTCGAAGACCATTGACAAAACTAAGATGGTTTCAGGTCCTTGCAAAACAGTCACAAAGTCTTGCTAGGCTGCGATTTAACCAGTAGGTGAACCAGTCACAGACACCATAGCAGATAATATACACCGAAGTACTTCCTTGGTAGAATTCATTGTGTCATATTTATTCTTGTCCTTTGTAAAGACTAAATATATAATTAAACAAATACAAAACCTTATCTGTGTAAGAGTAAAATGTTCCCCAAAGCAGCTGCTTTGTTTGTATTTCATCTGAATAGTTATAAACTCCCTGGAGTTGGGTTTTTTTGTTTGCTTTTTTTCCCCTTTAAGTGCAAGTAACAATTAAGTGTGTATATGCTGCTCTGTGATGTTTGGAATATAGGTGTGTGTGTGTATGTGTGCTTATGTATAAATATATGTATATACAAAACCAATTAACATGGTAATTAACAAAAATATAATTAAAAGGCCATCATTCAAGCAACCTAATTATTCAAGAGCAAAACAAGAAAAAAAAAAGTGGATTCTCATTTTCTGTTACATATACAGTAAGTCAGCACACATTTATTGTTAAAATTTGTTTTATTTTATGAAAGTATAACCTTAACTAGCTCATTATGTTGGATTTTACTGGATGTTTTTCATATTGTGGTGTTGATGGCTAAATAGTTTTGTCAGTTTTGCTAAGAAGATGCAAGTTAAAATATTTACCAGCTGAACTGTAGCATTTTAAAATTAGAGTAATTAGGAATGCAACTCCCTAAAGATAGTATGTAATTTAGAAGAAAAAGCACTAATAATTATCATTATTTTTGAGTTTGCAGTGAGGCTGTTGCTCTCATTTTTCTTCTCTTTTTTTGGCTTTTGTCTTTGAATTGTGTATTTTAGACTTGGTAATGGAAAAAAACAACATTCTGAGTAAGGATTAAGGATCTTGTTTTGTAGTTAACTTCTATTTGTGTTCTTGTCTTCCTTGCAAGAGTACAGCGGTCTTAGCTGTTTGCATCCTACCTGATTCATACACCTCTGATAAAACTTTTAGAAAGACCAAGATTTTTTTTCCTTCTTCAGTTACTACCTTTAAAAACTAAATCTTTGATTTTAGCATGCATGTCTAAATATGTATTTACCTGGACAGGAAAGTTTATGAACTGGAAACAAAAGGTCTAAATTCTGCAATGCAGCATGGTAGAAAGACATTTTTTAACTCCAAGTTTAACTATCTTGTACCAAATATTTAATTGATCCTAGTGCAGAGTCATTGTTTTCCACTATATAATCAGTTATTTTTGGAAGAGCACCAGTTTATCCTCACTGTACTCCTTAAAGTCTTTTTCTTCCCTTCTAAGGGAGATAGGAGGAAGAAAAAAAATTCTATTAGGTTTGTTAGTACAATAGAAGTTTTTTCTCTGTGTGACCAAAAAAGTGCTAGCTGCCAAAGGCAAGTTCTAGAAAGTGAAACAATATCTAACTGTGTAATAGAAAGTCCTATTTTGTGGTCAGGTCCCATGGCATTCTTTTGGTTTGGTGTATAAGGTCAAGTAGACCACCAGACCTCGATTGTATTGGCCCAAAGCAAAAATTTTCTGCCTGATCTCCACAGATTTTTTAGCCTTCTGCATCCTGGAAATACAGTAGTAGCCTGGAAGTACAGGTCGTATATTACTCTTTAATGGGAATGGAAGAAGAGAAGGGAAACATCCAAGAAATGTGACTTCAGGGAAGCCTGAGGGTTTGATCTCATGTTTTTCCAGCAGATGAGCCTACTGGTGAACGTAGCATCCGCTGTCATGCTGTAGCTCATCGCTGTGAAGGCTACTGACCTGTTCTGCCCCCAAATGGTGCTCTAATTTCCTGCCTGTGGTGTTTGGCTCCATTTAACTGAAGCTAACAAAATCCTACTGTCTAAGCTACCATAGCTCACTTCCAATAAAAGTGGTTAGAGCCCAAGAGCAGAGGTACCCAAGCCCATCATCCTGCCTCTGGCGGTGGTGCGTACAGGATGCTTAGAGCTTTCACCTCTGCCATATTACTCCTAGCACATCCACTGAGTTTTTGGCAGCCAGCATTTGATAGACTTCCAGGACTGGAACTTGTATTTTACCATTGAGTTTAGTATCCCTAGATGAACCTTTCTTCTTTGAATTTGTTCATTTGTATTTTGAATGTTCTTATTATTTGTGCCAGTGAGTTCCACAGTCCAATTTTGCATTGCACCAAATTATATATACATACATACTTTTCTTTTGTTAGCTTTTAATCTGCTGTGTCATAACCATGATGGTGTTCTGTACTTTGGAGAAATAATGATTAGTCATTTCCTATATATTTTCTCCTTGTTGTTCACAGTTGCATAGATGTCTGTATAGTTCCCCCTCATTTATCTTCTTCCAGTCTGGGGACTCATGATTTGTCTGGTCCTTCACTGTACAGAAACGAGTCATGCCAGTATTGTCCCCCTGCTTTGTATCTTTTCTTGTTCTGTCTTTGCTTGTGGTGGGGTGCCCAGAAGTGGTAGCTGTATTTAAAATGAGGTTGCATCATTTATATGGTGGTGTAATGACGTTTTCTGTTTTCTCTGTTCCTTCATAATTATTCCTATCTTTCTCTTCACCTTTCTGACTGCCAACAAGCCAAGTGCCCGCAGAGAATTATCCGCAGTGACTCCAGTGTCTCTGTCCTGGGTGGACCAGAGCCAATGTAGAGCCCGTTGTTGTGTATGTATAGTTAGGGCTGTTTATCCCTGTGTGCACCACTTTGCATTGTACCAACATTAAATATCCTTTCCCTTTTATTGCACACTCAGAATTTGTATATCTATCCTTCTGCAGTTCTTTGAAGACGGTTTTACTTTGACTATTTTATTTTTAATTTTTGTCAATAAACTTTGTCCCTGCACTGTTCACTCCCTTATCTGGATCACTTTTATAAATAGCACGGCACAGATCCTTGTGGGACCCTGCTGGTAACCTTCCTCCATTGTGAAAAATGGCCGTGTGTTTACACCTCGTTTTGTCTCTTTTAATCAGCTGTAGGAAGTCATGTAGGACTTTCCCTCTTAATCCTTGCCATCTTAGCTTCTGCCACCGCTTTGATGAGGGATCTTCTCAACCTCTTTTTGGAAAGCAAGATTCCCTGAAAGCCAGCTCATCTTTCCCATGCCCTTGCTAGCTTGTTAGTGACCTCCAAGAGATTCAGGAGCAGGACTTCTCTCTACAAAACACAAGTTGATTCTTCACCAATATATTTCATATATGTATGTATATGCTCTAATCAATATTCATATCTTAAATGAATTTGCCAGCTGTAGCAAGCAAGTTGTACAGTTCCCGAGGTCTTTCCCTGGGGGAGTTTCCTCGAGGTGGTTTGGCCAGCACGTCTGAGGGGCAGCTGGTGGGGCCATGCAGAGCAGCAAGCACCAGGGAGCCGGCCTCCTCTTCAGCTGCTTCAGCCACGGGCAGCAAGGCAAGTCCCAGGAAAGCCCTTTCCCCCAGACATTTAAACTATGCGAAACACTGGTATTCCACTCTTGTTTTCCCCCTTTTAATTCTAATAACAAAAAGACAGAAGGTTTGAAGAGGTGAGCCTCGGTGCGGCCAGATACATATTCTCATTTTCTTGGCTTCCTGTTGACGCAGGTGTAGGGCTATTTTGAGATGATGCTCAAAGGAGAGTGAATTGTATTCTTAGTTTGGAAAACTAACCATAGCTGCTTCAAGTATAGAAAATTAAACCTCTTTTCAGGCACCATGTGGGTTTTATTTCCTTCATCTTCCTTTCCTCCTGCGTTTCATTGACAGAACATCATGGTTTGTTTTCAAACTGCAGTTCCTTAAGTACTCAACTGTTCTAGCATTTAGAAATGGTCTCATATATACATGTCATAGTACACTTGTCAGTGGTGTAATGTGGCATCAAAAATTAGATGCTTAATGAAAGAAGAAAGGTCTTTTAAGGAATAAAACATTCCTTAAAAAGAAGACACTTACTAAGGTAGAATTTATGGGGTGGTCGGACTCTTGAAGAAAACAACCATAAATACTTTACCACAAGAAGATTATTCTTGTTTTCACCTTTGTATGCAAGAGAAAAAAAAAAAAAAAAAAGGAAGATCAGTGCCGTAGAATGAGATTGTCAGTACAGTCTGGAGAAGTTCTTGGGACAGTCTGTTCTCACCATCTCACAGTGTAAAACTAAATCAGCATGTAATGGAAAAAAATGCTCATTCAAAGGCAATAAAAGGGGAATAATGCTTTCATTCAGTGCTGCTTCAGATTGTGGCACATGGAAGTCTTCAAGATTTTATTGAGAGTCCAGAGAGGTGGTGGAGCACAAGAGCTGTCAGTAGTACTGAGAATTTTAGAAGAGAGTTTCCCTCTGCATCAGAGCTTAAGGTCAGCCCAAATATTAAGAATCAGTTGGGTCAATAAAATGCTAAAATAAACATAGACAAGGAATATGAAACAGTTTGTCCTTATCACATTAGATAGGGTGAGGAAATAATTTCTTATAAACACCATGCTTCTGCAGTGTTTGTACCTCCAAGAAATATAAATGTCAATCAGTTTCACTGAGAAGGAAAATAACCAGCTATGTGAATATCCATATGTTCTCTATAAGCCTGAGCCAGCTTTCCAGGACAAAACATTCATAGATACACATCGAGGATGCACTGCTCAGCTGTTGTATGTCTGGCTCATTCTCTTAAGGCTGTTTTCCAGGAGGAAATTCTGCCCTTCTTTTCCAGTTAGGCAAGTGCAGCATCTCCCCTTTGCACCCTTAAGGATGGAAGCTGCAAGCTATAATTAAAATCACTGCAAGCTGTGGTTACTTGGTTTACTGTATCCTTCTAATCAAGAGACACAGGTACCATGTCTCAGGCAGAAGTCAGTTCTGAGCAGTCTGAAATATAAAAACAAATAAGAACTCTGTAAACTGCACTGACATTATAGGAGGTTATTTTGGCGTGTTTGCGCATACGATACAGGCTTGCAAGAAACAAGAAAATGGAATATCTGGGGTTCCCCACCTCACACCATGGGTATGTGTTTTTTTCCTCACAGCAGCCTGAGCTTAGGGAGGAGAACAGTTTTGGCCTGAACACTAAATTTTCTTGACATTGCTAAAGAGGCTGTCAGAGCAGATCTGCCTGCATCCTATGAGCTGGTTCGGGAGATCACTGTTGGTCCCCAGCAGCTTGATTCTTGCTGTGTTTTGTACTGAAAGCCTTTCATGCTTTCAGTACAAAACATAGCTGCAGTGAATTAAGTAACGTTAAGAGGGGAGAAATTTTACCAGCTCGCTCTGTGTCACTTCAGTGACTGAAGCATCAGATGTGCCTCACATTACTCCCAGTTCCCTTTCACACTGCATCACACCTCCTCCGTGTGAATGATACCATCGCTGTGTGCCCTCGTAGTGGTGCAGGGTAACTGAATCGATGAATTTAACCAATTGTCCTTGTGGTGCAATGCAGGTTCTGGGTTGACCAATGTTAAAACAGAAGAGATATCTGAAGTCAAGATGGATGCAGAGTTCCGACATGACTCAGGATATGAAGTGCATCATCAAAAGCTGGTGAGTGAACAAATGGTTCTTTCTGCATTCGTGTTTTGATTAAATCCTGATCGTGTGGGTCAAATATGGCCATGTTTCCCCTGAGTGATGTGGATGCTGAAATTGCTGACGGGTAGGTTCTGTGTGAACAGATGATGATTCTTATGGTTCTCTCTTAAATGGAAGTAAAGCTGGAATAATTTTAGCAGAGAAGATGGAAAGCCATTAAGACTCCTGTGATGGGAAATTCTGGCAGTTCCTACCCTTGCACTGCCATGTGGCCAGATTGGTCATTTGGGCAACACCTGTCTGTCACTGTCACATAACTAAAGAGAAGAGATACAGAAAAACAAAATGTTAAATAAGTTAAACAAACAGACAAACAAAAACTCATGGAAACACAGCATGGTATGCAGCAAGAACTAGTGTTACACCATTTCAGGAATAGATTCTTTTTCTGTCAAAAGAGATGGAGGTGGTGCATGAAGGAGCTGAACTCCATGGAGCGTAACCTCTAGCAAGATCCTGTGCTTTGGGATAAGAGAATACTGGCCTTAATTTTGTCTATCTGTGTGTTTTGTTCTGTAAAGTATATTCAATTATTAACAGATTAAGGGCAAATAGGAGCAAATTACTGTTCCTTCTTTGAACTGTGTTTCTTATGAACACAAAAATAACAACCAAAAGCAATGGAAGTACGAATAAGCATCAGTTCCTTAATAAGTAAAGAACCCATACAGCAGCATTAGCTGTAAACCTTTTCTGCTTTCTCTTTTGTAAAGGTATATTACATGATGAGATTTCAGTTCCGTGACTTTCTATATCCTGATATTAAACTTGAAAGCTTTTTTTCTTAATATATTCTTAAAGCTAAGTAGTGCTGAAAATTAAAATTAACATGGGACTTAAATTTGCATTTGAACTAGGCAATCACTGTGTGAAAAGATATTCTGCCATCTCTTTGATGCTGAGAACTGAGAATTCCCAGTTTGATGAGCTAATCCAAAATGCATTAGCACTAATTTGGGAAATTCTGACGTGCTTAGCTCAGATGAGTTAAACACCCTGGTGGTGTAAACCAATGCAAGTTTGTGGAAGGGAAGGAACTTGCAGAAATGCATTTTTAGCCCCTTGCTCGTTAGTTATCGATCCTGTGTCACACGCACTTCCCTGCAGCAACCTTTAACATTTAAGTGTTTTCATGCACGCACTTTGGAGCTGCCAACTGCCCTTCCTGTGGTAGCTGATGGGGAGTGCATTGTAATCCATGCACCCAGGCAATCCACATCATCCTTTAAGCGGGACCTTTCAAGCTTTTTGAAGCATTTAATGCCGTGCTTCTTACTGATAGCTGCAACCATTATTTAAAAATCAGCAAGTTGTCCTCTCGGTTATCTGTTCAATTGAGACTGAGCAAGGAGTCCAGTATTGTTGAGAAAATGCTGTTACGATGCCTTACAGGGCATTGCTTGTTTACTGTGTGCCATATCCTAGCTGATGCCCTTCTCCATTAGCTTTAATTCATAAGCAGTAAGCAGAAAATACTTTCATTTGTGTTTTCTTCTGTGCCCTTGAAAGATTTACTGAAACAGTCTCCTTAGGATATTATTTGAATTCAGCTGTGCATTGCATTTTACATGGAAACCATTGAATTGGTCTGAAATTGCACTTTTCTTCTTTGTGGGTGCTCACATTTTAGCTGTGCATTAAGTTGATTTTCATGACTCAAAATGCTTAAGGCCTTCCTCTGTTGCACATATATATTAGCTGGGGCATTTCACAGGGCTCTGAAATAGTGTGGTAAGACTTTCATTCCTCTCCAGGTAAAATTGAGAAAAGAAATTATTACTTCACATGAGCTTATGCCAACACTGTCTATTGTGTGTACTTTGCAGTGAATTCTTAACTTTGCTTAAATGTATTTCTTGCTTACAACTAGGAACAATATAAATATTTATACTGCATGTTTTAATACTTCTCCAAGGAAGACTGTGTTTCTTAAAGACTGCAAATGTTATACAGCTCATTATAATTCTCAGCTGGTTTCCTGCTTCCCTCTGCATTTTGGTTAAATGCTTGTCAAAGTATTTAGCCTTTCAGAGTGAGGTAGTCTTACAATTCTGTGAATGTAATTTATTCTCTAATCCTTTTTGCCTATTTTGGTTAATAATAATAATAATAAAGCCTAATATTGACAAGCAGACAAAAGACTTGTAAAACATTCATGAATGTAAAATGTAGCGGTATATACAAAAGGGGACAGTGAAAACAATTGTTCACATTTCATACTTGGTCCTGTCGCTAAAAGCTAGTCTTACTGAATGCATAGTAAAGCTAATTGCTGTCTGCTGATTTGCCTTATCAGTACTTACAGTTCAAGTGCATCTTCCCTGTTTTTCTCACGAGTTTCACATGAGTACTGTCACCATGCAGGTATAGCTCATTCTGCCTTTGCCCTGCAAAATCTCAGTGCATCCCTTAGGTCAGCATACTCATGTTTGTTGGACTCTCATTTCTTTGGTGTGAGAATTTACTCCATGCTGGTTGTGTGCAAGTTTCACTGTTATCCTAAAGGTCTTCACTACTCCTGTATTGAAATGCATCAGATGTAGTCCAAACAAGCTGAACAGATGTAGATTTAGGAGCATTTTGATGATTCACATTTGAAATATAAAGACAACTGTGTGCTCCCTGGTTACTTCTATAGAAGCATATCAGTCCTTTCGCAGTTATCTTGATTCACTTACCCTCCCCTCCCAAAAAAAGCCATCACTCTCACACTTCTTTTGTCTCTAAGTCCCACATAAACCAGAGACATGGGGATGAGTTTTCCCCTTAGCCACAACACTGCTACACCAAAGGCAAAACAAATTTCTGAAATTCCTCATCTCCATCTGTGAGAACTTTGTGGTACAGCAATCCAGGTTTGATTAATTAGAATGATATATACAGTACTGTTTAATTACTGATACTTGCTAGGCCTTGTATTGCTGTGGCAGCTGGTAGAGTTAACAAAATACTCAGTTTTTTATTAGCCATCTTCCTTTATTTTTCTTTGTAGGTGTTCTTTGCTGAAGATGTGGGTTCAAATAAAGGTGCCATCATTGGACTAATGGTGGGAGGTGTTGTCATAGCAACAGTGATTGTCATTACTTTGGTGATGCTGAAGAAGAAGCAGTACACATCTATTCATCACGGAGTTGTGGAGGTAAGAAAAGACTACCAAGCACAACTGGTGTCATGTGCAGCAGTCAACACACTGCTCCATAAACATATTTACAAACAAAGAAACCACTGTTTTGGCTAGCCTTATTTTCAGAATCTGAGAGGTTGCATCTAGCTGAGTGGAATTAAATTGCCTCATTTTGTAAATTCAGACACAATATAAACCATACGAAGTTGGATGCAAAACCACAAAAATTTATTCTGGAACCATCCCAGACCAATCAATTCATAATGTAAAAGTTCATTTTATAGGAAATTTTACAGCAGCAAATAGGCAAATACTGCACAAGAGGAAAAATCTGCTTTTACTGTTGGTGGGAGTTCTCACACACAGAGTTTTCTTCATTTAGTTTGCAAATAAATGTTTGAGGCAGGTCTTCTGTGGATTGTGTTGTATACTACAAGGATTTTCCCTATACAGATACTTTATTACTTTTTGCTCTCTAAACAAGATTTTAACTTTGCCACCAACAGCTTTTGATTTATGGTTAATGTAAAACTCATAAATTTGAGAAACACAAATAAAATATAAGACTCTTCTATAGGATTTTCAAGATGAAAACCCTTGTCTCTTCCCAATCTACCAAGTAAATTTGTGATCAATTTACAGTGATTTAAAACACCTCACCTGCTGCATGGTTTTATGAGAGGATCTCTAAACATAGAAAAACTTAAATTATGAGAACTGGAAGAGGAGTTCATGTAACATTTTACCCCTTGTATATTGATACCTATTTTCCCACGTGAGTTTCTGGTTTGCAGGTAGTATTTACGTTAGCCAGCACCTTTGACATTTATGTTTTTATCTTCCAAATCTGGTATTTTAATTTTTTGATTGAAACCAAATCTTATTCAAGTTCACAGTTATGTTGGTTTCACCCTGAGTCAAATGAACTTTGCATTGGTCTTCGTGGATACATATGTGCTTCATAATGCATGTAGTATTCCATTGTCCGGAGCAATTAAGGGTCTTAAAAATATTTGAATAAGCTTTTGTCTTCAGCCTGTGTTTGCATGTTCCTATGTCCATCCTGTGGTTGCCTACACAGTTTGAAACCTTCTAAAGAGACATGGTCAGAAGAGCAGCAATGGCTTGGGGTGAGATTTGAGCACACAGCAAGTCATGCAGAATTTTAGACCTCGTTGCAGAAAATAGCAAGCAAGAATCTCAACTTTAACTTTCCATCTGAGAACTTCCAGCCCATTTTGTAGAAAATTCAAAGGGTTTTTAATTTTAAACCACCAAGGTGATTGCTGCTGTCAGCAGTTGTATGTCAGCTGAGATGTGAGCTCAAACTTAGTGTGCTTTCCTGCCAAAACGGCTTTCCTGGGGGCTCGACACAGAGCTGTACAGAGCTCACTCACACCAAGCTGCCACCCAGAGGTGGTGGAAGGGAGCTCCGTGCTGTGTGCACTGGCATCATCTCACCCTCCTTTGAGATCAGTGACAACGTGAATAGGTCAGGAGGCTCCTTAGGCCAAAGCCCCAAATCAGACACTGAATGTGAACATACCCTTATTGCAGTATGACCTTAAAGTTTCAGGTAGGTTTCATCTGATGGAGTGACATGGTGAAAATAATCATAGATTCTTACAAGCTTTCTTCAGTGACAGTGAACTTGGAAATGCTGGACTAGAAATAACATGCCCAAGGTGAACAAGTAATTCATGTCAAAATGACAGCATCACTTAGGGAATCTACCAAGAATATTAGTTGATACATAGTACCGCCACACCATGTTTCCTTGTAGAATTACAGCACTGTGATTCGCATCAGTAGGTAGGATTGATTCTTCATTCTGCCAGACCTGCTCTGTGGTCTTGGCAGACTGCATAGCTTCACCATCTTGCCTGCAAAAAAGGCATAACATCTGTTTTTGTCCGAGGTTATTGTTGAAAATTTTCTGAATATTGTTGAAAATTTTCTAGCATGCACTTAGAGAAAAACAGAAAACATAAAAAGCACCCAAAGACCCATTTTAAATAGATGTTTAATATTAAAATGTCCTCGAAATTAAGCTGTTCCATTTTAGAGAGGATTAATTTGTCTTTAATGTGCCATGCACAAAAAGCACAAAGGAGCAAAAACACTTGATGTAAAAATAACTGCACAGGAGTTCTGGGTTGGCTGAGTATGTTTTAACAAATCTAGCAACCTGTTTGTTGCATGTCAGAAGTTACTGTGAGAATTTAAGTCTGTGGTAATGAATGCAAAATTACAAAACAGGTCTGATTCCACTTATATTCTTATCTTCCAAAAAGTCAAGTCTGACTAATACTTGTTCTCATTTCCCTATGATTTCTTTAACAAGAGTCATTACTGAAAATCCTGTTAGCCTTTTTTGAAGTCCTAAGGAGGAACACACTTGTCCTATTTTGAAAAGGCGTCATAATAATTTTCTCCAAGTCTGACAATATAAATGTTTCAAAGTGGTTCAGCCTCCCCAGGAAATGGACTGCCACAGTTAAGTAAATAAATGACTGAGTGGTTGAAAATTACTATATGTGCACGTATGAGCTCCAGCAGACATTTTCAAGATGGCTTTTGCTGGTGCCCCCACCCCAGCTGTCTGCAGGAGATTGCTTCCTCCATAATAGCAGGTGGAAAAAGGAGAGGTTCTCACCTCCTGTGCTCCAGACTGCAGCCAACTGTCTCAGCTCACCGTCTTTTGGTATCTCATTTTTGAAGCTCATTTGTTGTCTGTCACGGAGGCAGCACCTCCAGCAGCAGCAGCTTGTGGGGAGAGGCAGCGATGGAGGGCTCGCAGCAATAGCACAGAAGCCACTAAAAGTATCGTAGTACTCTCCAAAGTCCATCTCTCAAAGTATATCTGCAGGTGTGTGTTAGGCAGCGTCCATTTACCAGCATTTAAACAGCAATGCTGTGTTCATTGCATCTCTGAGAGCTGCCAGCACATCCTGTCTGGGATTTTGATCTGTGTAGAGAGAGGCAGCATCTGAATTTAGCTGCAGTATTGCCATCTTCCCGACTCCACACCAGGATTTTCTGTGTGAAAGACTTATGGGCTGGAGCAGGAGGAGATAGATGGACAGTCTTAACAGAGGTTATCTACCTGACCAAGCTGTTTTCTCAAGAGAGATCACACTGCAGAAAAGTGTCCAGGCTGCTTCTGTGCAGCGTGGAAGTACCCACACCTCTTAAATGCTGTGCTCAACTCCTGCCACCTCCATAATGGGTGCAAAAAGCTTCTTGAAATGGTAAAGGGCTTTAGTGTGATTTACTGACAAGGAGATAGCCAAGTTAAAGGCATGTAGGTTGACAGAGCAGTACTTAGGACAAAGGTTGTAGGGAAAGAGAGGAACAGTTTGGCACAGTCGGAATGGGTATAAGCGAGTGGAAGAGAAGACATGCAGGATGAGCAATAGTGCACGTACGTTGGCAGTGAGATGGATTAGCCTGTGGCAGTCAGCTGCAGGAAAGAGGGGAAGTGCTACAATCCAGTCATTTTAAAGGCTAAAGGGGAAATTAAAGAAAAAAAAAGGCTAAGACTGCAACTGGAAGCCTCAATAAATCCCTTTCATCTATAAATGCCATATTTCAGAGGTTATTGGACTTCCACTGTGAACCAGTTTATCAAAGTGCAGCTTTTTGATACATAATATTGTGCAAGGACATTAAAAATTCAGTCTGATTTCTACCATCCTTCTTCTGTTCCTTTCCCACAAGCAGGTTATGCTGAGTGCTTATCATATCTTCTAGTCCTGAATAAGAAGTGATGAGTGGGAGGCTTAAGCTAAACCAGGTTACAGAGTTCAGTACAGTGTTGTTTGGAGCTTAAATAGGAAGAAGTGCAGCACAGGTTCTGGCATACCCCTCCTTTGCATCCTGTCCTTCTGGGATGAGCCTCCCCAAAGAAAAGTGCTCTCAGGCATGTATTGATACATGGTGATGTATCCCCGCTTTCTCAGCCCTGGTGCTTCATATTACACTAACTTTATGCTAGAGGAGAACCTTGTGGGGTTAGCTGTGAACTCTGAGGCTGTCACTTCTCAATGTGGACAAGCACCAGACAATCCCATAGCGCAGCGTTACTGCACGCAAGAGCCACAGCTGCCCCGATGTCACAGCAGCCCAATCGAGAGTGAAAGGAAGGGTGGCTTTTCCCGTGCGTCTGCATTGTGTTCGTAGTTTCTGCAAGTGCTAAAAAAGGCTACTGGAACACTTGCCATTTCCCCTGCTTTGTTCTTCTGTTTCCTTCACAGCCGCATTAGTGGCAACAATAGTGGCAGCAGATGGCATGCGGTCACATTGTCACAGTGGAAATAGTTACCACTGTTAAATTTGCATGGTCCTCAGGGCACAGATTAGGCCTTTTATGTGTTTGTACAAGAATATTAGGCCCTGCTGCTGTTACAGCGATGAAACGTTCACTTGAAAACAAGTGGTCTGCAGCAAGGTGATAGCATCAGCAAATTGCCAGAAACTGATTCACTGCCACGTGGGTGTGGACAGTGTAAAAAGTTGGTAACCCATGGAGAAAGGACGTGTAACACAGCAGGAGGCACCCAAGCACCTGGAGATGCTCGCAGGGACCAGTGCTGTGAGCTGCAGCAGGTCTGTCACCGCCTCGCACCCACACTCCCGTCTGCCCTCTCTGGGCTCCCCGGGGAAGGGAGGCTACGAGGGAGAACCTGAGCAGCAGGCACAGGCACAGCTCCAAAATGCAAGTGCTGCTCAGCCAGTGCTTGTACACAAGTGTCCTGGGGACTTGCCTGTGGAGGTTGACGGGCTGTGAAATCCCCAGGGGCTCTCCCGTCCTTGATGGATTGAAATGATTGCTGACAGCCGGGCTGAGCGCTCGGCGCTCACATGGGCTGGCCAAGGGAAACTTGCATTCTGTCCGCAGAAAACAAAGTTTCTTCTGTCACTTCTGGAGAGGGAGAGAGGCAGGGAAAAAAGAACACAATTTTTTTTACCCCTAATTTCTAGCATAAGAGAAATCTGGAAAGAACTGTTTAAAACAAGAGCTCTGTCTCTCTAACCAGTATCTCACTGCCTGAGAGTATGCTGCAGGAGGTGAAGAAATTGATGTATTTTGAGTTTGTTGCATAAGGGAATTATTATTTCATGCAAATCCAAAACCCTAAAACAAACAAACAAAAAAACGCCCTTGAATAACAGTGTTTTAAGAGCAAAAAGGCCAGGTCATAAGAGCAAAAAGGCCAGGTCATATTGCAGAATTGGAAGCACAGGAAGCCCTGTGTCAGTTCAGCCCAGTGACCTTTCCTACCTGCCATCCTGTTTCCTACTGGCCCAAAACAAGGGCTTGCTGGGAAGCCTGGGACTTGCACCTATGGCAAGTTTTGCACTAGCTTACAAGTGAAGACAGCATGTGACCCTTAAAGTTGAGTATTTCACAAAAATGTGTAATTTTTGCACAAGAAAGAGATTTGATTGAAAATACAATGTTGATTGGGGCTGCAATTTGGGCATTGGAACATGGGGGAGATTTAGAAGGGACACGTAGGAAAATGGATCAGATTTGGGGTTAGCAGTTGATTTGAGCAGTCAAATATACTTGCCACCCACAGAAGCATTTCTTCTTTTAAGTAATAAATAAAAGACCATCAAGACAGAAAATTGCTCTAGGAGGAGCCATTTTCTGGTGTTGCTGCAGGAGAGGTGGTGCGCTAGTATAACGTACCACAATAAAGGAACGGCCACAAAAATAAGTTGAGCAGCTTGCATTTGTCCCAGGCGTGGAAGAACACTCCTTTCATCTTTCTCCAGAGTGTCGAGTAACAACTTATAGATGGCCATACTCTGCCCTCAATAAATTCAGTTATCTCCAGTATTGTAGAGTAGATTTTAAATGAGTATCAAATAAAACTACTTTTCCTCTACTTTTCTTTAATTAAAGGGCTAGAGTAAGCTTACCTACTATGTAAGACTTCTTGCGAGAATACATTTTCCATTATCCAAAAGGTTATTTTTATGCTAAACTTTAATGGCTCTTTTTCCTAAAGGTTGGTACTTACAGAAATCCACAGAAAAAGGTTCCTACTCAGTACTTCAGTCTGGAGTCTTAAGCACCTTCTCAATGTTAAATTCTTGACAGTGCAAAATTCAGTTTTTATCTTCTGTTTTAAGATCTGTCAACATTAGAGATAAGAGAGCAAGTAAAACAGCTTACAAGCAGATTTCCTTAGCTGTGTTCTAATAGATGGTTAGCAAGATAGCCAGGATATGGTAGGTTTTGGATACACAACAGCTACTGAGTTCATACAGAAGAGGCAGAATACCTGATTAATATTTAGAGTCTGTTGTCACCCACTCTAATTTGATAGAGATTTATATTACTGAAATATTCAGTGAAGAAAGGAAATAATTTGTGGAGCTGCAAGTATTAAACAGGGAAGTCTTTGACTGAGCTTTCTTTATGCCCGTCTTCCAAGTAATCAAGAAAGGTCAATTTTTGCTAAGTAGAAATACTTAATCAGCACAGACATGGCGAGCTTTTTGTCACTAAACTTAACTAAATATGACCTTGAAGCCAGAGAAGTTCAGTTTCAGTGAGTGCATTGGGCAATTTTCTCTCTTTCTGCCTGGCTACTCTGGCTACTCTTTTCCTTTGCACCCTCATTTTATTTTTGCCAGTTAATTTTTAATGGTCTTGAGACCACAGCACTTGCAACTGATCTGAGAGTACAGTACAGACAGAAGGCATCCTCAGACCACTTCTCTTATTTCATCAGCTTTTTCTTTAGAGATCCAGTTCATTCGTAGTATAGATGCTTAATGTATCCTAGGAGAAAAAAAATATAATAATGGGGGACTAGCAGGGAGATGCAAACCATATCTCCTTTTTTAATTTGCAGCATAACATGTTTCCTGAACCAGACAACAAAATCCAAAGGTGGTGTTGCTGACTTTGGTCAGATAGTTTTGAGGTCCTAGCAAAAAGATAGGTTGCAAACTTGTTCCTGTTGCCTTATCTTTTCCTGGGTATTACTCTATCCAAAAAGTGAAGCATGACTGTCCAAGCCAGAAGGGACGTCTCTTGCAAGTTGCTTCTTAAAGCTATGGCATTTTAAAGGATGCTTTCTGCCTGAATGCATGTGGGGGTACAAAGCATGCCTGATGGCCTAGTGAGGAAGCATGAGATGTGCTGTGAATTAAGAAAAAATCTGAGCCTGGTTTCTCCTTCTCATGACAGGTGGATGCTGCAGTGACACCAGAGGAGCGCCACCTTTCCAAGATGCAGCAAAATGGCTATGAAAATCCCACCTACAAGTTCTTTGAACAGATGCAGAATTAGGACACCACAGCAGCCTCATGATTTGGACAGCAGAATGATTGCTTCACTGCCCATTGGTGTTCAGTTATAGAATAACGTGGAAAGAAACAAAAACACTCTGTTTTATTATTTACTCATTATCGCCTTTTGACAGCTGTGCTGTAACACAAGTAGATGCCTGAACTTGAATTAATAAAATCAGTAATGTATTTTCTCTCTCTTTCTCTTTACATTTCAGTCTTTACACTACATTATTAATGAATGTTTTTTGTGTACTGTAAAGAGTTTAGCTGTATTTAACTAGTGCATGGATAGATTCTCTTTCCCAATTATTTATCATGTAGCTCCTTAGCCAGTTGTATATTATTCTTGTGATTTGTGACAGAAATTAAGTCCTAATTGAAATATGCTTTAAGAATTGATGGGGGATGCTTTCTGTGTCTGTGGGGTTTAGCTGCTTCTCTTTGCTGAGCGTTTTTTTCTCACTATGCATTTTAAAGTAAAACAACATTTTTTAAAAAGTATTCCAGATGAGTTATTGAAATTCTTTTCCTCTGCAGTTGCATTTTATTGTACAGATTGTTGCTCCTGCTGTATTAGTGACGTAGAAATCATGGGAATACACATTTGTTTCTTTGTGCCTGTTTTATGTGCACACTTTAGGCATTGAAAGGTAAACCTTATTTTCTTTTCCATGTATCTTTTTTGGATCTTAAAAAATATTAAAAAGAATCCCTGTTAATTGTGAGCACTTCTGGGGGGGGGAAAAGTGCCTGCTGGTCGAAAATTAACAGGGATCCTCTGCAGGATGATTGTACAGAACCATTGCTTATGAATTGATAGCTTTCTACACTGTGTTACAAAAATAAATTAAGAAAAAAAAAAAAAAAAAAAAAGCTTTTGGGCAAGAGTTTTCTTTGGAAGGCAGAATACAAAGATTTTGAAAGCTACTTAAGCCGGGAACATCGGGTGTTCACCCCAGGAGAGGGATGGGAAGGTATTTTCCTATGAGGTTGGTGGCACTCGGTCGGATCAGAGCAGGAGGAAAATGGCAGTGAGACGTGGTGGGAGAGAGGGGCACTGACAGTGTGCAGGAGCCCACGCTACAGAGCCCACTTGCCAGGAGAGGTGGTTGAATAGACCTGGTGAGCTCCAAGGTGGCCTCTATACCCAGCTTATGGCAAGAACCCCTCAGGCTGAACTTGGAAATGGTGCTGGAAGTTGAGCTGTGGAGTAAAACTGGAGGTGCCTCTTACATGAATGAGACAAAGGTAACTTGTTTCTCTCCAGCAAATGGGTTGAATGAGGACTAAAGAAAGAGAGATAAAGGTAGACTACAGACAGCAAGATATATCTAATGGAAGCCATTTTTTAACTCATTTTGTCTGCAGGCCACAACAGCCTCTTCTCCAGCCTTACCTGCGACGTTTGTCCCCACAGTGAGAGGTGTGGCAGCAGTGGGGCTGCACAGCTCAGGTGAGTGGGTGAGTCGCTGCAGATCTCATTAAGACAGACACTATTTCCAACCTTGTTGCACTAACTCGTTCCTAATCCCTGTCCATGACCTTCCACAGAGCCTCGCTTGTTCAGCTGATCCACCTGCTGGCCCGGGAGACGGCTGTGCTGGCCAGGAGGGGTGTTCGTTCAGCGAGGGACAGCCTGGGCAGGTGTTTCATAAGCTGCCTGCTAGAATGCAAGAATGGGCACTTTCTGCTCTGTGCTGGCAGCAGAGCTGCCTGTTGTCCATTACCAAACAGCGGTGTTATTCCCTTTGCTCTCCCATCCCACTGTACTGAGGCAATTCAGTGCAAGGGATCAGGGCCATGGGAATGGTTGGTGTTACTTAGAGACCCTTTGGTACCAGAATTTGATAAAGAATTTGCAGATGTCCTTTGTTTCACAAATATTTAGGGTTAGTCCTCTATTTGCTATTGTAGATCTTGTTATATATATAGGTCACATGTATCCCCTGGAAAGAAATACATAAAACTGTCTTCTGTGCACTGGTCCAGTATCGTAGGAAAAGATTTCACTTCAGGGGGAAGGCAGTATATAATTCAATTTAGTGCAGTCTCATTAAAGAAGCATTATCAAAATTCCTTTTAGGAGAAGCTAGAGTAATCCCTAAGATATAGAGGGCCACCAGCCTTTAGAGCAAATCCCATTTATAATAGCATAATACCATGCAATCCTGGTTGTAGAAAAATGCAATTTCTTTGAACAGTAATTGCCAGACAGTGAATTTGATGGTGTGGGGTTATTTGTCCAGTGAGAGTTTGGTGCTGCTCTTTCCACTCATGGATCAACTTTTAATTAATCACAGTTTTACTGCACTGATCAATCAATCGTTTTTTACAATTGTCTCCACATATGCATATTCTTGAAAGAAAGGCAATAAAGGCACATCTTGACATGCATGTAAAGCATAGGAAGCAAAGAAAGTTCCTGAAACTTCAAGACTAACACTCCTGCAGTTGCTGCAAGCCCAAAAGCAATTTATCACAGTTCCCAGGTAATAGCAGCAGCCTTCTTTCTGCCTGTCTCTAGCCACGCAAGCTCCTTATTGTGGAAAGATTATATTAGAAGTGAATAAAAACAGTCTGACAGGCTCATAAAGCAGAAAAGCTGACAGAGAGAGGTAGCTGAGCACCTCACTTTCTCGTGCAGGATGGATTGGGTATCAGCTGCTCCACCAATAACTGAGCAGGGCGTTTGCTTGCAGCTATGGGCTGGAAACAAAATTCCACTCCCCAGACCTAAGGAAATTATTCTTGGGGGAAAAATAAATAAAATAAGAATATCCCTGGCTGTTGAGCTGATACATTTGATAGGGAAACTTTTCTAGTCATTTTGACAGAACCAGGTTATGGAGTACTCGCAAGCGTGGTTTGATTGGCAGAGCTGGGGCAGAGGGTCCCAGCTATGAGGTGGTCTAGGAAGACAAACCTAGGGCCAGTGCTGCTCTTACAGAGAACCACCTGCAAGCAGCTGTGTTTTCCATTAGGTGTGTCATGACCCTCACACAGCTCCATCATCTCCGTCCTCACTATTGCACTTACCAAAGCAATTTTAGTGCCATCGCTGCGTGGCCTAACAGCTCACGTTTATTGTTTAAACTAATGGATTTTGTGGGTGGTGGGTAAGCTGGCTGCTAAAATGCCTCTAAGCAGCAAGATTGAAAATATCCTCGTGGCATATGAGAATAGATTACAAACCACACCATGATCAGCATCCTGGTTGTGTTCCTGTGCAATTTATCTGCCACTCAGAATGTGAGCGCCTCAGCTCTGCCAGCAAAGGATGTTTTGCTGCTTTGTCTTGCTGCTGCCCTGCAGTTCTCCACCTTCTGCTCCACCTTCTTCCTGAAAAAAGTCAGTGCTAAATCTTTCCTGAAACTTTCCACGGTCCTGGGAAATTTATTTGGCAGACAATACAGAAAAATCCTTTAAGCTTCCAAATATAAGTACTGGGATTTATGTAGAGGTAATAAGGCATTCTGGCTTTAATTAATTAAAGCTGAATTTGGACATTGCATTTAAGAACGTCTCCATAGCCAGTGTTTCCTCTGTTGGCTACCCAGTTTCTCTGGGACAGCTCACTGTAGAAAAGCTTCTAGACCAATTTCATATTTGATTTCACCTAGATCAAAAGGTAGACATTCCTCTTTTGAAATGCTGCTTATGAAAAAATGCAGAGAGAAAAGAATAGACAGCACACAGCAGACTCCCCTTGTCAGGGGCTGAGCAGCTACTGCAGGAAGAAGATCCTTGAAATAGCTGTGACGCTGCTGCTGGTCCAAAATGGGACATGGTAATTATGGCTATTTTGAGACCCTGATTGCTACACCAAGTCCCTCTAACTACACCTAAATGCTGCTTCAGGCTATCGCTCTGGGGAGCATTTCAAGTGCAGGATCCTGTTTTCATTTAATTAGGATGAGGGGCTGGGAGGCACAGACGAAATCCCATTTACCCCATATAACTCTTCTCTAAAAAGGGTTTGAGGAAAGAGTTCTGCACCCCTGCCAGCTCTGCGCAGAGATGGGCGCAAACATGGACTACATCCAGCAGTGATCCCTGCCAGGCAAACAGGAGGGAGTACAGCTCCTGCAACATAGTGTGGCCTCTAGAGCCCTTTGATAAAAAACATCCTAGAAAGAATAAGGAGTGAAGAAGACGTTTTTGTTTTCCTTTTAATAGGCTTATTAAAAAAAAAAAAAAAAAAAAAAAAAAAAAAAAAAAAAAAAAAAAAAAGAGAGAGAGAAAAAGGAGGCGGTAGGGATGGAAGGGAAAGGTCTGCCTTCGTGCAGCCGGGCGCCATTTTGCCACAGGGCAGGGGCAGCCGCACCTCACCACGCTGCAGCAGTGACCGCTGCTCAGCGGGGACTGACACCGCTCTCCATGGGGCACCCCACTGTGACAAAGCAGCTGCAGTGGCAAGACGAGGGCCCTGCTCTGAGGGCTGCCTTGAGGGAGACCGTTGAACACTGTATTTCAGCCCGTGACATGGCGGTGCCTGCCCGTGGCAGCCATGTCAAATCAGCTGCCCGTGAGCTGTGTGTGAAGGGCTCGGGGCTGCAGATGCTGGGTGTGGGCGATGCTCAGACGCTGTGGGGAGGCTGCACCATGTTACACTAACTGGGTGTCATCGTGTAACCCTGGTGGGTGGCTCAAACCCACACAGCCTTTCGCTCACTCCCCCTCAGTGAGACTGGGGAGAGAACTGGAAAGGTGAAAGTAAGAAAAACTGTGGTCTGGGATAAAGGCAATTTAATAGGTAGAGTCCTGTTCACAAGCAAAGCAAAGAAAGGCATTCCTTGGCTACTTCCCATCAGCAGTCAGGTGTTCGGCCATCTCCAGGAAAGCAGGGCTCATCACGCATAACAGTTCTTGGGAAGAGAAATGCCATCACACAGACTGCCCCTCCCTAATGTTTATTTCCCCAGATTTTTTTGCTGCACACAACATTATGTGGCGTGAGCTATCCCCTTGGTCATGTAGGGCATCCCTTTGGTCAGCTGAGGCCAGATATCCTGGCTGTGTCCCCCCGCCAGCTCCTGGTGTGCCCCCAGCCGCCTCGCTAGCAGGCAGTGTGAGACGCTGAAAAGGCCTTGGCTCTGTGCAAGCACTGCTCTGCAACAACTAAACAGTGTTTTATCAACACTCTTTTCATCTCAGATCTGAAACTCAGCATCACATCAGCTACTATGAAGAAAATTAACTCTATCCCAGCCACAGCCAGGACACTGTGCTGCAGCCCGATGACAAGTTTATTGTTATGATAACACATCAGCAGTTGTGAGGACAACTGCCCCAGGAACACCTGGAAGGACTCTGTTTATTGGTGTTGTGAGAAGGCAGCACAAAATAGATGTTTTTGGGGGAGCTTAACTGCAGTAAAACTGGCTTTAGCATCTGGGGAGTTATTACAGAGACCCTGGTGTGCTGCCAGTGCTCTTTGATGGTGCACTGGAAAAGGTCATACCTGCCTTGCAGAAATTATCTTTAGAAACCGCATATTTGCAACAGGATAAAGCCTCCCCCGATCTAATGTAAACAACAAACAATGAAACAGTTTTTCTACCATGAGTTGCTGACTGGTCTTTTTAAAAATATTATTTGTACCCATTACCTACACAAAGTGTTGTGATATAGTTTGCCTTTTGCTTTTCTGGCATGGAGAACTTGCACTGCCAAAGCATTTGGCTGTTTTTGGCAATTGGGCTGATAGAAAATCTACAGGCTGCAGGTTGCCAAAATTAATCAGCCAGAAGAGTTTAGGAGTCAACAGCCTGTATTTTGCAAAACCTAGAATTTATATGGTTGTTATAAAAAAGGTATGTTAAAGGTAGCTATAGAGAATGAAACTCTATTCAATGCCCCAAGATAGTTGTCACCCTTATATGCCCCCATTAACAAAGAAGTCACAAGGAGATAGTCAATGACAGGGAGTAAACAACCTTCTTTCCCTGGAAGAAAGCTGGCCAGGCTTATGTATACCTTGCCAAGGAAAGCCCTAAACCCCCAGTTCCAGCCTGGCCCAGAGAGGGTGTCACGGCATCTCTACCAAATCTGTTGTCTCTGGGGCACATTAAATGTGCATGTGTCTACAACGTTCAGCCACTGCTGAGAGAAGGACACACCTGGAGCCACAAAAATATTTCCTCCATACTTATGATCTGTAGTTTATCCAGAAAACAACCAGCTCCTCCCCTTACCCTTAGCAGGTCCACTCTTCAGCAAGTCTGTTAAGCAGGGACCAAAGGCAACCTTCCAAAAGGTGTAAGACCACTGCAGTGGCGCCTCCAACAAAGTAGGCAAAAGTTGTTTTTGCACTGCATTGTTAGGTATGACTAAAGCTCTTCTAAGCCAACCTGGAGGGGAACGGAAAGAATAAGGAATAGCAGAAGTGAATAAATGGATATATCATATCAGAGCAAAGGTCCACCTCGCCCAGCAACCTGCGTCCCATGGCAACCAAAAATGGGGAAGGGTATAACAACACATGAAGATTGCAGTGCTGCTTTCCTTTGATAAGTTTCAAGCTTTATAAAAAACTGGGCTAAGAGGAAGACACTGCTTTTGTAGTTAATTACCCTCAGTGAAGATCCTTTCTGCAACTTGTCTAGACACTCTTAAGCCAACATAAAATTTAGCATCCTGAGACGGCCTAAGTAGGTGTAGTGTGAACAAATAAATAAATAAATAAAACCTCTTTTTGCTTCTTTTGGACTTCCCACCTAATAATTTAATTTGATGTTCCCTAATTTATCTACCAGAAGAAGCACTGAGGAATTGACTTCTATTTGTCCTTCAGTGCTCTTTTCAGCACATCAGTACTAAATCTATGTTTGTATTTCAGTTAGAGATTTCTTAGATATCCACCGTATTCTCCCTTCTTAATCTCTGTCAGGACTCCTTGATGGGTGCTTGGCTGAGCGTATGGTGGCTGGTGCAAACCTCCAGCTGCATTTAATGTCCTCAATGCCTGACTAAAATGAGCACATCCAGAACCTAGCGGGGCTTAGATGGGATGCAGGCATGTTGGCCCTCTTTATAATAAATACCACAGCTGAGTGTGTCCAGCCAAAATAACTGCTGCTGCCTTTGGCATCTACTGATATCTTAATGCAGAGTCACATTTGTGATATGGAGTCATTAGAATAAAACCCAGCACTTTTAGGCAATTGGCATGTCTGAGAATAAGCTGTTTTTATTTTGGCTGAACACGTACCAGTCCCACCAGAGGACTGAATTGTCATTCCAAGCATGACTTTTGTTACAAAATGTGATGCTTAAATGTAATGGTTAAGCAACATAATGCAAATCAGGAGGATAATTTTGCAGATTACTCAGAACTTCCATCTTCTCTAGCCTTTGGGCAATATTAAGGAATCAGGATTCAGTAAGATTTTTGTTAAAGTTGCTGCTGACCTCACGGCTAAATCTAAACAATATAAATGCAGATTGAAGGCAGCTTCAGCTTCCCCATCTGAATTCCAGACAGAAAGATAGTCTGAGTACTGGGGCAGGTGAGTAGATGTAACTTTGGACTTTTCTCTGTGATGTCATAATAAAAAAGGTATGCACAATTAGAAATCTACTGGATGGCTGGTTCATTTGTTGGTACAGCAATAACAATAGATGAGCCTATGTACACGGAGCCTCAGATACCAGCTAGGTGAATAGGCTCGAGTTCGGCGAGCTTCCAGATCTAGCTCCCCTGTACCACTGCCTCCAGCTAAACCTCATTGGCTCGTACATACCTTCTGCCCTTGCAGCAAAGCCACATCAATTCCACTCTAGAAAGATGGCTGTGATCTCACACCACTGCTCCTTGGATGGCAGAGTGACAAGGAAGCAATGAGACCAGGCACCGGCCACCCCTGCCAGCCGTGCTGCAGGTAGACGTGCTGAGGAAGCCAGGACTTTACATCCTGTATGTGAAGTGTGGTTTCTGCCCCATGCCCACATGTCAGCTTGGGTCCATTACACGTACTGTAAAGAAGAGACACTGCTTTTCATGACTTCAGAGAATGAAGATTTTGTCTCATCATGCTTTCTATTTTCTAGTGATAAAGCCAGTAACTAAAGCCTTCCTCAGTATTTGGGGCACAACAGCCCTCATCTGAAGTGGTTTCAGACATGCTTTTCCCATTTATCCCAGCCTACACAGTAAGATGGCTGTTCAGTACTGGGAGAAGGCTGAGCGTGTGCCATCTCACAGCACCCGGTTAAATGAGACTGGGAGGAAAAAAAAAAAAAAAAGCCTAAGAAGGTTACTGTAAGGTAGTCATGAGTTTGGATTTGTGTTTTTTTTTCATCCAGATAGGGGTAGTTGTGGAGTTCAGCATTAAAAATCTCTTGAATAAAATAAACAAGGAGCAAAAATACCACCTCAGCTGTATTTTAGGAGCAAAAGAGTAAACCTTGCACAGTTTCTGGAAGGAGGAGACACACAAATCTACTTTCTGGGCAGGATTTATTGCCTTGCTTTAAGAATAGGCATAGGCAGAGCTCTGAACCCTTGAGGATAAGGAATAAATGTCTACATTCTCAGTTTTTCTTGCTAGCTTCCTCTGGAGGGCTTTCCACTCATTATCCCGACCTTAAGACTTTATCTGAGGCTTGGGAGGCACACACATTAAAAAACTCTCACAGCTTTTATGTGCATCAGTCTTCTATTGATCTGCCTAAAATCATGAGCCCTGGCATGTGGCTTTGATAGCCATGTGCAAAAGCTGTAGCGAGTTTAGTTGAAAGAAGGAGCATTCTGCAGCATTAGCAGTCCTGTGCATGCAAAACATGTGCTTGAGCAATGCAGGATCCTGAGACTTCAATATATTATGCATTCTTATCTGCCCCCCAGTTTCAGGACCTTGAAGATATGCTCACATCTCACTTCCAAGCACTCAGCAGCAGTCACATGGGCTACAACCTGCTTGCGATGCTGTGGTCGAAGCAGAAGGTAAGCTATTGTGCGATATGGTCCGTCACCAGCCCAGGAGAAATCCCTAATGCTGCTGAGACTGACAGAGAGCAAAATATGGTATTGCCCTTTTGGGATTATAAACTTGGCATTAAAAAATAAATAAAACAAAACAAACAAACACAGAAACCTTCCATAATGTGCTTGTGAAAGGAAGCAATTTCATGTCTGAAATCTTACCAAGGTAGCATAGCTAAAATAGCTACTTCTTCAAAATGTAATGCTTAGATGCAGGCAAGACATCAAGAGTTGGAATTAGACTCACAAGCGAGCATGAAAATCCACTTTGTCACCAGTAAACTTTCCTTCCTAGCCCACTAGTATGCAAAACCACAAACACATCTAATACCTATTCAGACAATTTCTCCTACTGGTTGGGAAGGAAGACAGAGAATGCTACCACTTTTTCTATTTCGAAATAACTGGGAACTGTTTGAGGTGCACAGCTCTGCGCCTTTATAAAATACTCAAGATTCTCATTACCGTTGAATTTTATATGGGATAGTTCAAATTTGAATACACAGCTCAGGAAATTTGTAAGTTAAAGGCCATAATAAAAATAAGACTTTGTCACACAGTCAACTATATTAAGAGTACACACTTGTAGATGCATCTCTCTGAACCTATAATTACAATAAACTCTAAATATACACACTGTGTAGGCAAGCCAATGTTAGCTGAATGGCATTTTAAATGGCTCCATATGCTTTTGACTAAACTACTTTGTAAATGTACACAATAAAGTCCTCAATGTCTTGCTACTGCATAATGTTTTTTACAGTTTTATAGTGCTGCAGACTATTACACAGCTCAAGAACAAACTCCAGTTCCATTTACAAAACACAAAACCATGGGTTTATTTAGACTTCTACTCTGATAATGTTTTTTTCCAGCTTGGCTGCAGAGTGCATAAGCTGTAAACTCTTCCAAAGTGTCTTTTTTCCCCCTGCCTCTGACAGCACTCGGCTCAAGGAAACTGGTCTAAATTTGGCGCTCCTTCAATAATAAATAATCAGACCTCAATGAGCATTGCTAGCCTTTTTATATCTGTGAACAGTGATCTTTTACTTGCTTAAAAGGAGGTAAAGTATTTTCTTTGTAAATCACATTTTTTGTTTTGCATCTGCTTTAGTTTGGGAATGCTCAGCCCAGGACAAGCTTGAGTGACTTACAAGAAGCCACATCTGTTAGAGCTGGGAGTGCATAGGTCTCACTATAGCTCACAAAATGCAAGCTCTCCCACGGCTGCATTAGACAGAGCTGTTCAAGCAACTGGAAAAGGAAGGAGGGGAACCATGAAATATAAAAGCTGTTGTGCAGGAAATGAGTGCTGAGATGCATTGGAAACTTCACGCTGCTCCTGTTTTTGATGAAGAGAAAGCTGGTGTGACATCTGGCTCAGCCTACCTTAGCAGTTAATGCAGTGTAATAAGTGTGGATCTGCTGATCAAAGCCATTGGACCTGAGGCATCTCATGTCCTTATTACAAACCAAGTTCAAGGTGTTTATTTCAGAGTATCTACAATCCAGCCTCCAGGGCTAAACAACTGACACTTTCAGAACCTGAGTGACCTTACCAAACCCTGGCTCCCCATCTTGAAGCCCCTTCTTCAGTATCACACTGTCCTTTGGTCTGCCCCCTGTTAATGTGTCACTGCCCACATCAGTTTGTGTACACATCATCTGTCTTTTAAGGCTTAATGCCAGAAAAACTCCATTTCTGTCCTTCCCTGTGCTGCTCCTGAGTGGCATCATGAAGAGAGGTTTGCTGTCTGCCTCTGTCATATTTGTGACCTGCAAGTGTCTGTGGGCTGAGGGTGGGAGCCGGTGCTGTGGTGGTGCTGGGAGGACACCGAAGGCTGTCACCCTGGGCTGTGTTTTGACTAAGGATAGGGGGAGGTAGGATTTCCTCCTGGGTCAGCACTGTGCTAGGACTTCTCTATCAAGTCTGACCAGGGGCTTGGGGACCTGTCACCCAGCCAACATCCATCTTCTGGGTGCAAGAGGCTACAGTCGAGGCCATTGATTCTGAGCAAGCACCACACCAGGTCACCTTTGGGATCTCTTCCCTGGGATGAGAAGAGGAGGTACTGCCCTGGGGCATGCCACCATGCAAGGCTTGAGTCAGCCATTACCCATTTTGGGGTTGGCAAGACTGCCAGGGTAAGGTCATCCTCAGGGTCTGCAATGCCAGGACCAGAGAAGACTTCTGATGCTTCTCTCTATTGCTTTTCTCCACTCCCTCTCCTCAGAGAAGGTTTATTCTTGCCCTCCTACAAACTTATCTAATATTTGCCTACTCCACTGTCTCACTCATTAGCAACAGACATGAGGCAAGCATGCTTACCCAGATTACAGCTTCCCTGGCCCTCCGTGACTGGGACCTTCACATCCCCATCAGACACTGGTGCACACCTGAAACAGCTCTTCCACGTTCGTGTCCTCTGAAAGGGATCTAGCTTGCATACACCAAAACCCCTCTGAGAAACTAACACTCCAACAGGAGAAACTGAGGCTCTTGGGGGTTGTTTCAAACCCCCGCACTATGGATCTTAACCAAATCACCAGAGTGAATAGTTTCTATTTTTACATTGTAAGACATAGTCAGTCTTTCCTGTCTTCTCCTCATCTCCCTTTCCACTCCTCCTTCCCACTCCGTAAGATGTGTTAGCACTATCCTTGTAATGCCAAGTGATATTTCAGCTATACCTGTCTTGAATCCAGAACAAGTTAAAAGTAGTTGACACTAAAGTCAGCTTAGGAGGAAGAGAAATTTGCTTTTGCCTGACAAACTTTTTTTTTTTTTTTTTTTTCTTTAACCCTTTGGACTGCTATTAGTTTGCTCGTGATAACTGCATTCCCCATCTAATGAGCATACAGAGCCAACCTTTGAATTCCCCAGACACACCTCTAAAGAGAGTAAGTGGGGGTGGGTCTTCCTACTTGTGTCCCACCCATATCGGCGCAGGCCATGCAGTCTGTCAGTGCTTTAATGCGTTACAGTATTATAGGCAATGAAGAGCAGTCAGTGGAGTCAAACAAGAGTCATCTCAACCCCAAATTTATACCTTTGGCCACAGGAATGGCATGCTAAACAGAATCACTGTTGACTAAATGAGAAAGGAGACAATTAGCATGGTAGGATGGGGAGCTGCAGCTGTTATAAGCACTTCTCATGGCAGTAGAAATGATAAAAATTCTAGCTAGAGAATTATGACTTTGGCCTGAATTTGAGAAAATCTTCACTGTCCAGACTCTGGGTTCCCCTTCCTTTTACTTGTCTTCAGTCTGGGCATCTGCTTCTGAGCTGCCTCTCCACTGACCATCTGGGTCTGGGGGACCCAGTCTGTCTAAGAGTAACCCCTAGCTACACCTGAAAGGAGGCGAGATGAAATGCAGTAATCGAGGCTGTTAACTGTAGGGGTCACTAGCTCTACAACAAGGCCTCCAGTTCAGAACTGGGAGCGAGAGTGAAAAAAATAGAGCAAATTAGCTAGTACAAACAGAGACTTCGTAAAACAATGATAAATATATTATGCATTCATCAGTTATCCAGAAAGTACCCCAACTGGTAAATTTACTGACAGAGGAGTCTATTTCTAGGGCAGAAAAAAAGCAGGAATTCCTACAGGCACCTACAGTTTAAGCTTTTTGCTCACAATACGGGGAGAGTGAGGACATTTTTTAAAGCTTCTGATAACTGTCTCGGAAAGCTTCACTTGACAATAAACATTTATTGGTGGGAAACTGCAACATTTTCCTCTTTTTCATTCTGCCTGTAAAACACCACCTTCACCTCTGTGCCTACAGACTGCTAATTAGACAGCTGGTGTGTGGATGCCGCTTATCACACTGGAGGAGAAACTGTAGCACACAGGGCTCAGGGTATGAGTTACGAGGTCAGTCGTCCTACACACACTCCCCGGGCAATGAGACAGATCTTGCAGGGGTGAGTCAGCAAAGCCAGACTTGGCAAACCCCCTCTGCAATGGAGAAGAGATCCCAAACTTTGCCAGGCAGGCACAGTCTCTGCACTAGCTGCCTGCAGGCGCAGAGCAGCACAAGCACAGAAGGGGAAGTACCAGCTTTTGCACAGTAGATGCAGAGTGGTGTAAAGCTGTAAGATGCTAGGGCAGGAGAACAGGGTATGGGAAACAAAAATTGAGGCTTCAAGCTAACTATCAGTCTGCTGCTGGAAGTGCCAGCAAAGGTCTTCCTCCTTCCCAGGGAGCCCTGATTATAGCTGTGTGGAGACAAACAGAAGTGGAGAAGAAACCACTGAGACTGACCTAAGACCCCAACACATCCCAGCTAGCTGATTATCCACAACAATTTGGCCTAGCACTGCGAGTGATTTTGCCTGCTGGTACCACCTCACAGCCACCAGTGTGCCGCATGGGTGGTTAGAGAGAGGCCAGTGGGGAGAAGCAGACCAAAACGCAGCTGGAAAAGAAAGTCTGTCTAAAACACCCATGTTCTGCTGCCTTATTCGTTAGAGGAAGAGCCTTGGACTAATGCACTGCTACTCAACATTAATAGGGAAATTAAACCAGAAATAGTGACATAAGACAGCTTATGGAAACCTCAGTAAAGAGACAGACGAAAAATAATTGTGGTAATATGCACACCTGAGATATCACCTTTTCAAGATCCTATTTTAACCTCCTAAAAATGCATTTACACATCCCACACATTAGCTGTGTAATCTCTCCCTAATGCTAACAAGCCAACAGCCTTCCCCATCATACGGAATGCAGGGAGTTCATCAGCGGACTGGAAAAAGCAAAGGAAGCAGGTTTAGGAGAGGCCTTGGGGTGTGACCCGGGGTTCTGAAACTCATTACAAACTGTTACCCACGACCTTGTGCACAGCTAAAGCTTGAGGGCACCTGCTGGACCTCATGGGCCATTAGTCCCAGACAGACAAAAGCAAGTGCATCTTTACACCGCGGGCAGTCAGCTTGTGCTCACTGCCTCGGGAGCTTGGAGCAGACACCTCCACACCCAGCCCAAAAAGAGGCTAGAAAAATCCATCAATAACAGGTCCATAAATAAATACCAAAGGGATGAGGATGAGGGGAGGATGTAGCAGACTGAATAGAGCGCCTGGGAATGCAGGGAGAGTGCAGTGGCTAGTGGCACTGATGGCTGGGCTCACCTGCGCACGTTAAATGGCATCCCCTGCTGGCACTATCAGAGTTAAGACGCTGGGTGGCCAAGATGGCCCATTAATCTGATTCAGCAGGGCATTTATAACGTTACAAATAACCTTCAAAAAAAAAAAAAGTAAAATAAATAAATAAATAAAAATAATAATAATAAAAAAACCTTCCATGTGACTGCAGAAAGCATGAGAGGCAAAGAGAGCATTTGCACTCCTGGGAGTTTCAGCAGTGCCGGCTGCCTCAGGAGCTGCTTAATTATACTGCTAACCTCATTCACCTCCAGGGGCTCTCTGCAGCCAGCTAGCACTGGAGAAGCACCGGGGGGTAAATATTTCAGGTGGACTGACAGCAGAGGTCACTGGCAGGGTCATTTTGCTGCTCTTTCATCCCGCTCTAGGTGCATTAGAAAATTAATAAGAAAATTCCAGTGATGGCAATTCTGGAGCAGGAACAGATACTGGAACAGAAGAGTAACGCTGCGGTGCTGAGAAGGAAGAAACTCTGACCAGGGAGAGGTCAGATGTGTGCATTGTCAGTGCTCCTGCCAGTGGTCCAATCTAACTCAAGTTAGATCTAACTCAAGTTAAATTTAACTAAAGTGTGCAGAGCGAGGGAAGCACAGGAGCACACCTACCGCCACCAGAGAGGTGCAGTGCTTCGGGCATTGCTGAGCTGGTGGTTTGCTGTTCCCCTCTGTGCAGAGCCGGTCCATGTGGCACTGTCTCGGTCCATTGGTGCCACAGCTAAGGTTTGTTTTGATGGGCATGCTGGGGAGAAGGGCAGATGAGATGTCGTGACCTGGATCACCTGGGCCCTACACAGCAGCAAGGAGACCTGGTCTGCTCCCTTTTTACCTACATGGGACTTTTCATTCTGAAGGGTCTTTGGGGCCTGGGAATACCTTTGTTACGCCATTGCTAAGGAATTGTAGCATTCAAATCCCAGATAGGACACCAATGTTCTGACAGGATTTGTAGCCATCAGGAATAAGTCAGCCTTACAAGAAGAGCAAGAAGAAAATAACTTGCTCTTTTTGTAAGCTACAGGTCATTTTGCTGGTGCTACCTAAAGGCAGTGGGATGATACACCTGCAGTTACTAGGCAACAGCCAGGAGTTATCTTCTCTTTTGGGCTTCACCCAGTGGACTTGCCAGCTGAGGCTCTCTGGCTCTGAAAGATGTAGAGGCTGCAAGCCTCAGGGAAGGAATTGCAGGTAGGTGCTCAAGAAGCCTGCAGAAGATGAATTCCTTGCTAGTCTTTCAGATTTCTCTGCCTTTCCTGTCATCACAAGATATTAGTTGGTCCATCATTAAGGATTTGGAGCTGCAGGCTCAGATACCACCATGCAGATCAGAAGTGGGCTTGGAAACATGCTTGTTGGACTATCTGAGCACTTTTCTCTCTCTGAAAAAAATATAAAATAAAATAAAATTAAATTAATGTGATCATCATGGAGAAACTCAATTTCAAATCTTATAACCAAATCCTATGACTTAACACAGTAATTTTCCTCTGAGCTTTCCTGGGAGGAGGAAGGCAGAGGCTAAGCTGGGCTGTTCTCCTCTCTCCTTTGCTCTGTACTTTCTCCTCACCTGCCTCTGTGCTGGGCACTGCAGCCATGCAGCCAGCTCCTGCTTCTCCCCCCCTCACAGGGAGAGCCTGACCTTTCCTGGGTTTTAACATATTTGTCTTTTGTGGCTTTTATGATGCTGAGATGCTGATATAATAAAACCCTGAAAGAAAAAAAAAAAAAAAAAAAAGCGGCAAAAAAAGGCAAAAAAAAAAAAAAAGTTTATAATTTTTTTTTGGTGGAAAAAAAAAACTGTTTAAAAAAAAAAAGGGGGGGGGGGGGCAATGAAATAAAAAAGCCAGCCTAGCATTACAGTCTGTCTCCATAGAGAGCATCAGTGTGCCTGCTTGCCTTGCCTGCAGTAGCTTGTGCTGTGAGCACGCATGGCAGGGAATTTACCAAGGTGCCAGTGCTGTACAGCCTCTCTACAGCTGTGTTTTTTTGCCCATCCCTTGGAGCTATGAGCTTCTCCTGAGGGCAGAGCCCCTGCTGCATGCTGCTGGTGTGATTGTGTAGAGCAGGCAGGCAAAATTTCTCTTGGGCATGCCTTGGCATGCCTTGTCTCTTAGCACCTTCCGTAACACTCACTATGAACTGCCATGGGTAGTCCATGTTAAAAAAACCCTCCACATCTGGGGCAAGGAGGGAGGTGGCAGATGACAGGGAAATGAGGCAGAAGTACAGGAGCAGAACTGAAGGATGCCACTGGCATAGGAGTTTCTGACCCCACTGCTATAAGGGGCCAGAGGCCACTGTTCCCCTCTGGGATAGGGAGAGCCATTTCACAGAATCACAGAATCACAGAATTTCTAGGTTGGAAGAGACCTCAAGATCATCGAGTCCAACCTCTAACCTAACCCTAACAGTCCCCACTAAACCATATCCCTAAGCTCTACATCTAAAAGTCTTTTAAAGACTTCCAGGGATGGTGACTCCACCACCTCCCTGGGCAGCCTGTTCCAGTGCCTAACAACCCTTTCGGTAAAGAAGTTCTTCCTAACATCTAACCTAAAAATCCCCTGGTGCAACTTAAGCCCATTCCCCCTCGTCCTGTCACCAGGCACGTGGGAGAACAGACCAACCCCCACCTCATTACAGCCTCCTTTGAGGTATCTGTAGGGAGCGATAAGGTCGCCCCTGAGCCTCCTCTTCTCCAGAAAAAAAAAAAAAAATCCATTTGCTGGACTGAAGAGAGAATCAGGTCCTGTGTGGAGAGGTGCAGCTCTTCCACTACTGCTTGGGCAAGGGCCATGGTTTGCTATGGCTAGTTAAAAACATCATGGTAGCTCCTATGCTTTTTGAAAGAAGCTCTTCCATTTCAGTCCGGCTCACAACTGCCTTCGCACTAGCCTCCGTGGGCATGGCTTACACAAGCTCACATCCTCAGGCAGCAGAGAGCTGCAGGCCCTTGTGGGCTCTGGCGGTCACAGCCTTGCAGCACTGAAGACAGTAATTGCAGTCTTAGAATAGGAAAGGCTGCTTGGTTGGAGGGCTGTCCTTAACACAAAGCACGGGCACAATCGATGTGTCTTCACCCATCATGTGGTGAATGTCAAGGGAAAATTGCTGTCCACAAGGCAAGGGTGTTTCCCCCTCTTGAGCCTTCTCTGAGGGACAACCTGTGGGAGGCAGGGTGGTTGGCAGTGTGCTGTCAACCTCATGCTCTCATCTATAGGCACAGGACCCTCAAGCAAACAGACCCCCTTAACATGGTTAGGTTTTATATATGTATATACAAAATGAATTGATTAGCAGTAAGCTCAGGTTGTTGCCCCAGGAGCAGTAAGTAATTCTCTGGCTAAAGAAAGGCAGCAAGTCAAGGAAAATGTGTGGGCTGAAATGCATGATAACTTTCACTGATCTCAGCATCAGGATGAATCACCATGAGATGGTGTGAGGATGGGCCAGCAGAGGGCTAATAAATCTGTTAGGTAAGCAGGAGAGCCTGAAAGTGGAGTCTTCATTAAAATACTTCGGAAAGACAATATACTTCCAGGGCTGGCTTGCAAAAAAATAGAGACACAGAGGAGCAACTGCTGCTGACAGCTCTTAAAGCAAGAGCAGCCACAGCAGAGGGAGCCCGGGCAGGGAGTAGGAATGTACAGGCTGGGTGAAAAGGCGCAGTGACCTTCCTGTCTCTTAAAGGCCTGTGTGTGCTCCTTCTTGGTAAGGGGTTGCCAGCACCATGGGGTCCTTACCACAGGGTCCATCTGTCAGGTGTGGACTGCTCCAGCATGGGTGTCCCATGGGCAGCAGCACCGCCAGACCACCTGCTCTACCATGGGCTGCAGCGTGGAGATCTGCTCCGTGTGCAACCCATGGGCTGCATTGGGACAGCCTGCTCCTCCAGGGGCCTCTCTACAGGGGAACTGCTGCTGTGCCTGGAGCACCTCCTGCCCTCCTGCTGCACTGACCTGGGGGGCTGCAGGGCTGCTTCTCTCACATTTTCTCACTCCTCTCTTCAAGATGCTGTTGCACAGCAGTTTTTCCCCCCATTTTAATTTAAATACACTCTTACAGAGACCCAACTAGCATCACTCACTGCCCCAGCTCTGGCCTGAGGCAGGTCCCTTCTGGAGCTGGCTGGAGCTGGCTCTTAACATGGGGCAACTGCTGGGCTCTTCTCACAGAAGCCATCCCTGCAGCCCCCCACTACCCAAACCTTGCCGCATAAACCTAATGCATATTCCCAACTGCTCCACCTCCCCTCCTAGCAGTGCAGGAGACAGGGAATGGGGGCTGTGGTCAGTCTGTAACAGCTCCTCTCTTCTGCTCCTTCCCCCTCACATCATTTCCCTGTTCCAGCATGGGTTCTTCACAGGCTGCAGCATCCTTCAGAGCATGTCCGCTTGCTCCAGTGTGGTCTTTCCACCTGCATGGGCTGCAGGGGAATCTGCTCCAGCACATGGTGTACCTCTTCTGCCTCCTTTCCTCACCTGGGTTTTCATAGAGTTGTTTTTCTGCCTTTTTTTCTCTGCTGGGCCTGGCTGTGCCCTGCAGTGGGGCCATGGGAGCTGTCTGGAACAAGCTGTGTCCAATACACAGCACTCCCCAGCCCCCTGCCACCACCTGGGCACCTGCACCTGGTACATGGAAGGAAAAGAAAATATAAAGGTGTTTTTGTAGAGACTCTTGGCCACAGCAAAACCAGTCGCTGTTCCTTCCTAGGAAGAAACATCTTGGTTACAATGGGCTTCATTTGTCCACAGCCAGGCAATCTGGGCAGGATGCAAAGCATCTCAGGTGATTAACGCCATGCATGTTCAAAGAGAAAGAAAATGCCACCGAGAGAACCATTTCCCCACTGGTCTCAGCTCCTCAGACACAGCAGACACACACACACACACACACACACCATTTTTACTGGGCTCACTAGGTCCCCACAGGCCCCGATGCCAGGCAGTGGCACAGGCAATCGCTTTCCCTGCAAGATGTTGTACTTCCCAATTTCTAAAAACTGTTATATGGCTAAAATGCGTAGCAGTCAGGCATCAGACTTGAGCGTGTGCTTCATCGCTGCTGACCTCTTTGATTTTTGCCTCTGCAGACCCCTCCTGCTCCCCCAGCACCCTGACAAGCTTGACATGGCAAGCAGGAGAGACGTGGAGAGGAGAGCGGGCAGAGCCCGGCACATCGCCGTCTGTATCTCAGGAGGAAAAACAGCCTGCATGTTTGTGCCCTGCAGAGCTCTGTGTCAGTCCCCCAAGAACCACTTCCAGGAAATGGTCGCCCCCTGTGGCCCCTGTCCCTGGAGGGACTGCAGGATTCGGGACTGAGCATTGGGTAGCTCCTGACTACTAGTCCTGATACTGACTGATGCATATTATTTAGCTGCATCTTAGAGCACCCCAGAGAGGTGACAAAAGCAATAACAGAGATGGAAATAAGGCTCAGCAGACCAAGCACAGGCCTGAGGGAGGCAGGAAAGCTGGTTTCTAGGCCTATCTGATTACTGTTTCTGATGTTTTTTCCATGATCATATGACTTTTAAAACAACAAGGAAAAAAAGAATTTATTTTCTTGCTGTGGCAGACTGTGGTGACATAAAATTCAGGGACGGACAATGGTTGTGGCTTTGCAGTCAAAAATGAATGCATTTATAGAGACTGAAAATAAAATAAAGCCCTTCAAAGAATAAATTTCAGGAAATACCTCTCTGGTAACATGTCCATCTGTTCTAATGATGCAATATATAGTATTGTCATCCTCTTAAAAATAAATAAATAAATAACAAGACTCTCTTTCACTCTTCCAACCAAGTGTAACATCAGTGCAGAAAAGTGAACTTTTCTGAGCTCCACTGAAGAAGGATGTCCTGGTCCCCTGGGTTTCCTTCTCACTATATTTCCCAGATGTTTATAATAAACCCAAACCCACTCAGACATGGGGCTGGCACAAGCCTCCCCTACGTCCTGCTGGGCTCTCATCCCAGGATCACATTTCCCATATCTGTACAATCTGCTCAGTCTCCATATACCATATATGCTTAGAAAAATCCCCAAAGCAAGCCCAGCAGGCAAGGCTGTGTGAGGAGCAGGGCCATAGGATGGGCACCAGGTCACTGTCTGCCCCAGAGGGCTCCTAGGGCTGAGGAGCCCCAAGCCTCACAGATGCGCACTCTCAAGAGATTTTCTAAGTACCCAGGAGGCAATGCTGAGTGGCTGTAGCCCAAAACTAGCTGAATGATGCTCCTGCAAGGACCTCAGATTTCCTCCAGGCAGAAAAAAAATAATTTTTCCCTGTGCTGTGAGAGAGCTGAACTGGCTCTATATTTTGCAACAGCAATGTTCTTTACACCCTGGCTGCTGCCACGTGGGTTGAGGGGAGAGAGGTGGGCAAAGATAGCTTCCCTGCTCCAGCAATGACTCACCCGAGTGGGAGACCTCCTTTTTCTCCATTGAGAAGCCTGACTGAGGGTTTTTCAGGCAAAACATTTTCATTTTCTGCAGAAAATAAATAAATCAATAAAATTATATTATATTATATTATATTATATTATATTATATTATATTAGAATAGAATAGAATAGAATAGAATAGAATAGAATAGAATAGAATA
>CM021731.1:107389496-107505335 GCA_011075105.1 Heteronetta atricapilla | reverse complement strand
ATTTTTTTTTTTTTTTTTTTTTTTTTTTTTTTTTTTTTTTTTTTTCTCCTGTGCTTTGTTCTCATGTGAAATATGACCGAGTTACTTGCAAAGCCTTGGAGCACATTCATCGTTACTTCTTTTCTGCATTTAATTTTCCCCATGCCCTTGACAGTATTATTCATGTGTTTCTTGGCTGGCAGCACCCTTACTAGTACAGTTAGGCTACAAATGCCCACTGGCTCTACTGAGACTTGGACCACAAGAAGGTTCCCTGTGGAGCTGCCAGCCCCCTGCAGCAGTCACACCCCGCCCTGCTGCCTGCCTCGGCCAGCAAACCAGTAGCACCCGGTGCTGTTTGCGGCTGAGGCCAGCCCTGTGCTGGCCCAGTCCCTTTGCCCAGTGGCTCTGAGGCCTGGACCTGCGGCAGCCCAAGCACAGAGCAGCCCCGGCCCTTGGGGCATGGAGGCAGAGCGGGGCAGAGCAAAGCCCCCAGCAGCCAAGCTGTGGTGGAGGCCCACGTCTGCACACCGGGACACGCTCGCCTTAGCTATGGCGAGACAGCCCTGCTGCACCACAGGGCTGAGGCACCCTCGGCTTCTCCCTCACACAGGGCTTCCCTTTCTCGCAGGGAGGACACAGGCCACCAGGCTGGTGGGTGATGTCCTCCACCCAGCCCCAGCGCGGCAGAGGCCTGGCTGCTGCGGGGGCAGTGCCAGCATGAGCCCCGGGGGGGTGCGTGGCCCCATCGGCTTGGGGGTGCCCTGCGCCATCTCTGTGGGGCTGGGATGATGGCTGGTGCCCGTGCAGAGCCTCCAGCTCTGCCATACAGGTTAATACATTTCCTCCTTACAACAATGAGTGTGCTCTCCATTCAGGAGCATCGTTAGGTTTTATAAAGAGTGCTGCTTTTCTGTTTGGTGTGGTTGAATTCATTGTCAGAGTGACATCAGCTGGGAAAAGTTGGTACTGGAACAGAACTTCATCCCAAAGAAATTTCTTCCTAAACAAAAGCAAGTTACTCCATGGCTCCACAGAAGGACACGTCGGTTCTTCTCACCTCCAAAAATCCTGGGAAAACTTGTCATAAGCTGAAAGCAACAACTGACCTCCTGCTTCACCAGAGTTACCCAGATTAATATCAAATGAAGTTGAATTTTATGAATTTAAACTATAAATTCTTTATACTTGACATTAGCAAGAGAAAACTAGAGGGAAACAGTGAAGTTCAACCTCTTTGAAGGACAGAGCTGGGCACAGTGGGGTTTTCTGTTTCAGTCATACAGGAACGAAGGAAGCTTCAGCACCAGCTCTCATGGGGCTTGGAGGTGGCAATTATCATACTGAAGAGCTGGCTGCATGATACATTTTATTTTTTCTTTCCATGCTAGCTGTAGTAATTGTATTTTAATGTTATATTAAGGCTACAGGCTTCTCATTAAAAGGCAAGGCAGTTGCAACACAATACTAAGTGATTCAACATATGTTTATAATAATTTCTGCTTCTGGCTGGCAACTCATGTAACACGCAAGAATATAATGGATTTCATATGATCTTGGCATAGATCAGGATTATATTTCTTTCTGAAAGATATCAACAATTGCTGTAAAATAAATTATCTTGGACAATTCTGGCATACATAGATGAGCTGGAAATATATCAAGATTTTTTATTTTTTATTTTTTAATTGGAAACAAAGCATGCATACTTTCTTTTTGAATATGTGATAGATAATGTTGGAGAAATCCTCCTCAAAGAGGAAGATAGGTAAAGCAAGCCTAGGAGACTCAGATCAGCATTGAAAGATTTTTTGTTGTTGTTCTCTTACAGCAGGAGACTGTAATCTTTTTTTTTTTTTTTTTTTTTTTTTTTTTTAAGCCAAAGATCTCCATAGGTGCAGCTGAGCTGATCTTTTGGGAAAAGAAACTGTATGAACTCTTATATAATAATATACGTGATATTTCTATCTATACGTGATAGAGTACTAAAATCTATTACAGATTTCAACATTGACAGGACGACTTTGGGCTAGGATTTTGTTCAGTGACCAAAGTTGTGCAGTCCCAGCAAGTGACAGGCATTTTCAGTGTCTAAGGCAAGCCTTGCAAAGGGAAGTCACTTTTTCATGCAGAAAGCTGAACACTATAAAGGTCAGAGGAAACAAAACTTTCTATACGCAAGCTAATTTATGATACTATGGAAATATCCCATGGAAACATAGTCTGCACGCAGCAGGTCTTTTGGGAGAAGGGAAAAAGCTGAGATTCCTAGAAGAATATCACTCTTGAATTTTTCTTGGCACCAACACCCTTTGGTAAAAAGACAGGTGCTGAGCTAGCACGTTCCCTGGGATTACTGTCAGGAAAAAGGAGTCATTTTACCTTTAGTTCTTCCATTTCATGAAAGGGTTTTCAAGGTCATATCAGGAAAAGGAAGGAGCAAACAAAGTACTTATGGGAGTAAACGGCTCCAGTAATTTTCAAACTATGAAAGTTAGATTGAGTTGAAGTTTTGTAGTTTCAAAGAAGCGAACAGCATCTGGCTAAACTTTAATTTTGCTCCTGGTTAAGAGAAAATTATGAGCAGTAGCTGAAGCAATGGAAAACTGCAGGAAAAGAGCAGAGCATTACAACATGCTTCTCTTTACCAAGAGTTGTTCTACATGCACAAGGCCAAATACAGTTTAAAAAATGAAACACAGGATTCGCTGGGATTTAAGGACTGCAGAAGCAAAGGCTTTAAATGCATCATTCCAAATGCTTCATTGCTCTAATACAACATTTTGTTAGGAACCTGTCAGATCCCCAGGTTTACAACTCACAGGCCATATCTGTTAGCTGGTATTGAAAATAATTCTCCTCAGGACACTTGAAGTTTAATCAGACCTTTTATTTTATTTTATTTTTTTCCCCCTCCCAAAACCCTGAACTGATGCCCGGATAATTAGAGAAGAAATGTTTCTAGGCGTACACTGTTAAAAATGAAAGAGAGAAACTACATTTATGTGTTTACTCTTTCTTGCCCAAGGGTATAATCAATTTCACTTGCTTGAGTTCACAAATAGTAATGATATATAAGCAAGAGCTATGCTAATGCTGTCTGGTTTATTTTACAGGGACTCTGAGATACAGCACCAACAGGCAGGCTTTTGGCTTACAGTACCAGCATCAGCAGTTCTCTCACTGGCCTTTTTCTCAGAACTTCAGCTGAACCAAGAGTTTCTGGGCTTCCTTGAGTTTTATTATTTGCTTCTATTTCCCTCTCCTCTTGCTTGTGTGCATCTTCAGTCAATATCAGTGCTCTGCCTGTGTCTATATTCAGCCTATTAAGTAACGTGTCCATCCTCAGAGTTAAAGTTTCTGAGTAACTTTGCACCTGTAATGAAAAAGCTTTTCTCTCTCTCTCTCTCTTTCTCCTCCTCCTTTTTTCACTTCAGCCATATTCCTTTTAAAAATAAATGCAGAGGCTGATGGCCTTCTTCTCGGCCTGGTCCCTGGTCTAGCTCACCTTCTGGTCCAGGGAGAAATTTGCATCTATTGCTGCCTTCCTAGCATTACCTTTTAAAATTATTTTCAGAAATTCATTGCTGCTATTTTCAGCTCAGTGCCAGTTTAGTGTCATAAATCAGCTGTCAGTCTTGTACCATACTCCATTTGGCTACCGCCTCTCCTGGAAGAACTATCCTCCTTTTGAGGAAACATTTCATGAGCAAGAAGGAAGCAATTGAAAAAACCTGTTGAAGCCTCTTTTCCAAAGCATTTGAATCCTTTCCATCCCAACACATGCACACCCATGAATCAGCTCTCTTTGAGTTCTTCCTGCTTCGCTAGCTGAGCACAACTCAGCAATGGCTGGTGCACAGCTGTACACTGCTGGTTGCATAAAGGCTTGCTTATGTTTTATTTTCCTACCTGGGCACACCGATTTGAGAGTACAATCTCACTTACTCGGCTATTCCACCTCACAGGACTTGGGAACATTTACTGGTTTGGATCCCTTTGGATGTACCTGGCCTGAGGGTAAGAAAGTTGGTAAAGCACGGAAGACAAATACACCTTTTCCTCCTAAAAAATGCCCCCCTAAAAACAAACAAAAACCATCCAACCAACCGTCAAACAGGAAAACCCACTAAAAGTCTTCCCTAGCTGAATTCTTCTTTTTTATTATTAAAGAGTTTGCTTTAGGGCTGGTGATTTATTCCTGAGGAGAAGTTCAAGCTCCTGTTGCAGTTCCTAGATCCATGTTGGGTAAAGTTCAGGTCATCTTATCAATTTACAGTCATTAGCCAAAATGCTGCTCCATCAGTTTGGCCTCCCTCAGCTGTTTACAGTGGATGACAGCCAGGAGAAGCTCAACTTACACAACACGTTTCACACCCTCACCAACCATCCGTGGCCTTTCACTAACCTTAATTAGAAAATCAAAGCCCCACTGTAGGTATATGGATTTCTGCACAGGACAGTTTCAGTGAAGCCCAACATTTTTTGGCATGCCTCAGGAGACAGTGAGTGTACTTCATTTGTGGAAAAGCATGGCATTAAGTTTCTGGAATAAAACATTAAAAAATCCTAATGAAAGTAATCTTAATCCTGAAGTTCATAAAAACTTCACCCTACTGATTGCTTCCCCCCCCTAGTTAGTCTAATACTCATCCCTTACATTCTTTTTCAAACTAATTATTCCATTTACAGTTTGCAGATTTGACTCTTACAAGTTTTTTTTTTTTTTTAAACAAACAAAAAAATATACTTATGTTATTTTTTTTTATTTTTTATTTTTTGAAATGAAATCATTTCTCATTGCCTTCTAAAACTGAAACTTCTTGCAAACCCAGCTCCTATGAATGAGTTCCAGCACACTCCTTGAAAAAGTTTATTTTTTTTTCCAGAGTACTGAAAAAACTAAGATTAATGGGAAGAAGGGGGAAACAGTTGCCCTGTTTTTATCCAAAAATACCTTTACTTATATGGGAGGAATTACAAGTAAGTAACAAATCTTCTCATTTCCAAGAAACGGTTTTAGTGTCACCTATGCTTGCTTAAATTATAATTTATGCAATTATTTTTTGCTCATCTTTGATTAGTGAATTCTGATACATAGAATATGTAAGTCTAGAACAACAGCTTGTAAAAGACAATTTATTCCATTGAGGTTTTAATGTGAGTTGCAAAGGTAAGAAAATATCAGATCTATTATGGCCAGAGCTTTTTTTTTTTTTTTTTTTTAAATATATATACACTAAAGACTGCCAGTACATTGAGATCATTAGTAGCAACTACAGTTAAGCAAACAAGCAAAGTTTCCACAAGTTTTCACACTCATCAGAAGTATGCTGAGCTAACCAAGTTTTCCTGCAGTGTTTCTAATCAGCAGTTTCAACCCTGGCAATCTGAAAGCAACTACAAAGAATAAACTGATTTTTTATTAACATCTACTGCCCAATGGTTGTTTTACAATTCAGGAATGGTTGGGTATTTTTAAAAAAATGCATTTCAGGTAACTTCAGCTGTTTCTGGTTACATTAGACAAATATTTATGTAAGGAGTTTCTGATAGTTATCTGCTCTTTTGACTGCTTTTCTTTTTATTCAGTCACAGCATGAATAAGTTGCTTGCAATTATTATCAACAGTTAATTACCTTTGGATTCTTTCTTTCCTGTCATTGCTAGTTATGGGGATACCACCTCCAAAAAGAAAATGCTTGGATGTTGCGTGCCATGAACCACAAACACAACAATCAAACCCTCTGTCCTTTGAGGTAAATGATATATTTGTAACCCATTAAATGGTTTTCTTCTAATACCACTCCTGTTAGCAACATTTAATTTAGGTTTCCAGAAGATCAGTTCCACAACTTATTTTAATTAAAATCTGACATTAAACATTTGTTTTTCCCCTCTCTCAGCATTTTTTAATCTTAGTTTCAAATGACCAAGACATCAATACTCTAAAATTACAAGCTGGTAAGGTTTCAGTTTGGTGCCTAGTTAGGTACTTTGGGCTCTAATCCCAAAATAAAAATGCAAGATGTAATTGAGTCATAACACATCTAAAGTATTAAGTCCCACTTTACAACTCTAGAAACTAGTCAATCATTCTTCTCCTTAATTACTAAAGTAATATTGTTTAGCATCATCTATATGAAGAATTACTTTTCCAAAAGAGAAGTTACACACTATCACAACACAATCAGTAATACAATTCTGGAGGAAAAAAAGTCTAGTTGGTGTATTTCCCATACACTAATGCAAATGGATCTTCTGCAATGCTTCCTTCCAAAAATGTTCTCATAAACCCATGCCAATGGACACTATACCACACTTCTTTCATTATCAGGCAATGGAGTGCTGTATTGACTTATCTGGCTTAGGATTGATAATTGCAAGGTATCAGTTTGCAATTCTCTATACTGTTCCAATCAAAATTTTATTCTGAGAATGCAAATCCCAAAATAAACTCAGACTGACATGAAGATATTAATTACTGTGAATACCAATAAAAGGTCCTCATTTAATAGGACGCTGAACACTTGTAACTGCACTTTAAAGGGCCAACAAATCATTGAAACGTTCTCAGAATTACTTTCTGCCATTACTTACTTGTTTGCATGCTACGGCTGCTGAGAGAAACAAACATGAAATCAAGTTAGGTTTAAAGACAACTAAATATTTCTGTAGTGAACTTGGCAGTGCAGATGGAGGACTTAAAAGGTATGAGAAGATTTCTATCAAGACACAATTTAAAAATAATGTACTAGGAGTGTAAACAGAATTTGATCTTTTTAAGAAGAACACTACTCACTACCGAGTTAGCAGGCCACATGAAATTAAGTGAGACTATTTGCAGGAATGAGACAAATTCCTTGCTGGGACGTGTTCAATTTACAGTGCAACATTAATCTTTCCAATTTAAATACCCTTAAAAACATAACACTGCTGCTTTACCTGGCTCCATATTGTCCTACTGTTAAGTTGCCATCATTATTTTCATAAAAGCACCATTTTGAGGTTTACAATTAAGATGTTAAAGAAAGCTGTTACAGTAATGAGGCATACCGAGTGCCAGTTTTAAGGTGGAAATGCAAACACATAACATGTCAAAGATGATGCATCTTCAGATAATATGGTAATTTTCCGTCTTCCTGTAACTAGTTTGTGATCTTAAAAGTAATGAGAATGAAGCACATGTATCAATCCTTAAACTGTTTGCATATAAACATTACAGAGGGCTTTCTGAAAAATTAAGAAGTAAACAAGCATTGGCCATATAACATTTTTATTTTACTATATTGACATTTTCTGCACAAATACTTTAGAGTAAAAATAGAAAATAATTGTTTCATGTAAAATTACCAAAAAATGCAAAACAAAAGAAATACATAGTTTTAGCAGAGTATAAGTGTCTTTATTTAAAGAGTAAAAAGTATGCAAAAAACCTTCTGTTTTACAAAAATGGGAATATTCTGTGTTTTTCTTCTGGCAGCAACAGAACAACTCTTGACAATATATCGTACATCTTTTATTTCCTTGAAGACATCAAGTTAGTCACAGGTTTCTCCCTCAACTATAAAAAATGTGACTGATTTTATAACTGTTTAAAAGATTTCATCTTTACTAATTAGAACAAGGTGGAAAAGCAGATGATCACACAACAAAGAACCCAAAGGGCTGTATCATACCCACTGAAAAGCCTCAAAATACTAATCAGATGTATTTACAAAGAAAGTGTGATATCAGAACTTCTCCCTAGACGGCTTACCATGTAACAAGAACATTCAGGGGGATAAAGTATTGATACTACATTTCAACTTTGCTATTAGTTTATCCTACTGCAGTCCAGTTCTATTTAGTAAAAATATTTTAAGCTCTTCTTTTTGTACTGTATTTTAACTTTAAAAGGCCTTCCATGAACTCTGCTAAATATAACTAGTGACTTGTTTTGGACTTCTGTTTAGTAATGGAGCAGTGTTATAAACATCATTGCTGCCACTGTACTATCAGCTTCATCCTATTATTAATAAGCAAATCTACACCTATTTGTGCAAGTCATCTCAAACACTTGCCAACTGGTGGAATTAGACTATTTTAACAGTAAGAAGTGGATTGGTGATTGACCTCTTGTGACAGACACATACTTTGCTCAGGGTTTTAAAAAACTATTTAAAAAAAAAGCCAACATGCTTAGCAGATGGAGTGCTTTAAGCACCCAAGAAAGAAAATATTAAGAGTTACTGAAAGAATCTGTCAAGAAAATATTGTAACTGTGGAGGTAATGAAAAAAGTAGACTAGAAGTGCATGCAAGATTTCTAATGTATCAAAAGCTATCTGCAGATGAACATCCACCTATAAAACAAAACAGGTTTGTCCTCAATGCATTTTTAAAATGAACATAAGTATTCTGTATTTCCTGCCCTCTGACCGCAAGTATGACCATTACTTTTCAGATCAAGAGCAACAGCTCAGTGCTCTCTCACTACTCCGTATAAAGAGGTTTTATGTTTAGAAAGTCTCTGTACAAGCACTTTTGATTTAAGGTTTAAGGGTAGCTCACTCTCACAGAATTAAAGGTTATTCCTTAACCATTTTCATTTTAATTAACTGTGAAGTGTTGGGGGGGGGGTGTCAATTACAAAAAGTTGCAAAATATGCCTTCTGACATAAATATTTATACTGTTTAATAACATGAAGGGGCAAAACCAAAACAAAACCACACTATTTTCAGACATCAAAAGGAAGCCCAATAGGCATCAGTATAGAAGCTCAAACATCGCAGTCAACTTTTTACTGCACATTTGCATGAACTACACTCTATACTAGCATCTCAGAATTCAGAATACATTCCAACTATTTCTATTCATCATCCAGACTTTGAATTGCACCCAGCTCTGGAGCATGCATTTGGCTTATGAAGCTTCAAAAACATCATTTGAAGTTCAGAAAAAAATAAATTTTAAATAAAAGTTACACATCTTTGTATTTTTATATATGTCAGACTGTACAATAATTTGGAAATCAAACTTAAGTTCTCTTAAAAACTATTTCCAATTTATATTTGGTTTCTAAACAGGAAGGGACTACTGACTGTGATTAACTTAGGTCTTCAGTTACTAAGGTTGACTACCACGCAGGTATAAGCACCTTGCAGAACAGAACATTAAAAAAAACCACCAGAGCAAACTGCTCTTTGGGCAAGGGATATTTTTTCAAGTTTTCCAATCACCTGATGGGGGAGCAGGAGGGAATTGTTTTTTGTTAAATGTTTAGCATCAACAATGTCTTTCAAAACAGGTAAGTACTTGCCCTCATATACGCATATTATCTACGTATTACAATGAATACTCATAATTGGCTTTTCACCTAAGCCAGATCTAAACCTGGATCTCCTTCTTCAGCACAGATCTTCAGTTCCGTCTAGTCTTAGTTTCCTTTGCTTCTAAACACGCAAGTCATTTTAAGAACTTGATGCTTTGTAATGTTTAGTATGTCTTTCAACTCTGCTTGATTAAATGAGAATAATGAACATGTTGAACTTTGAAAGCATCAAATTCCATTTGGTAGTTCAGCAGAGAACAAAAGACTGGAAAGAACTGAATCCAGACAAACTGATCAGCCTGCTTACTGTATGTACTTCATTTTTGTTAAAAGCACTGCAAAAAATATTTCATAGAGCTGTGGGCACAGAACACTGACCAGTTCAACTTTTCTCACCAATTTCAGACTGTATACCACAGAGGCCCTGACTCAAAGTTGCAGAAGTTGCAGTGATCCCTTAACTTACACTGAAATATATGCTGTTAAAAGATCCAAATTTATGGCAGTCCCAGTTCTCTGTAGAAAATCATGCACTGTATTGTACTGTGAAGAAACAGAAGAAGCTTCAAATTCTGATAAAACTAAGAGCAACTGCTCTGGTTATACAGGAAAGGCCTCAGGCTCCCACTTTTAGGTCTTAGTGCTTAATTATCTTTCTCTGTTTGCAGGGATGCTGTAGCTAGCGCTACTGCTGTAACTGGCTGAGCAATGCCGTGAAGCTGCATCTTGGCCAGTTTCTTTTGCTCGCATTCTGTAACCAACCGATTCAACTCTGCTGCGCTGTATCCAATGAGAGTTTTCAAGTCGCAGACAAATTTGTAGACAAACCTCTTGCCTTGCACTTTGCAGATCATGTCTCCATCATAGTAATATCTGTAAAAAATAATAATAAAAAAATCTAGTTAAGCTTTCAGCATCTCTAACTTCCATACACAGTTGCTTACTCAGTGACACTTGGACACTGAACCATGAATGCTTTGCACAACAACATTCTCATGTAGTTTCATACACTGAGATAACATTTAGGCTTTTTTTCCCCGTAAGAAAAGGGAAGGTTGATGTTTTTCCCTGCACCTTGGTATGTTAAGTGAAAACAAACCACAATAATTATATTATAAGCTGTAGAAAGCACCAAGACCATTTTTAAGCTGGAGAAATTCAAAACAGCTTACAGGGATAAGGGTGTAAAGTTTATATAGTGCTTTGCCTTAATAAGAAAATGTTATCTCCTCCCTTGTTATTGTCCTTTGCCTTCTTCATTCATCTTTGCTTTTCTGAGACAAACTGTTTATGTTGGAAACAGCTTGAAAATTAGCATTGTGGTTTTTATGCTACTAAAAACAAGTGAGAGAATGACTTTTAAAGACAGAACTATAAAAGCACACTTTTTATAGTTACTACTTGCTAAACAACATCATCTGCCTTTATTTACAACTAAAAATGATTTCGTTAACTATGAACACTTTTTACCTTATATCACAGAAGAGTTATCTCACTGAGCAGAGATGAAGATAACAAACCCTACGTGACCCATTGCAATTGAGATATTACAGTGTAAGTATTTAGGTAGTACCACTAAAATAAAGACGACAGCATTTAGTTTTGTTATTCTTGTCTGACTGCAGGGATTAATTGAATGCACATCATATTTCTCATTAGGAAAACCTAAGCGGTTAGGACATAACTTGGATTTGTTGAGCTTAACAAACCTGTGATAAATTAAAAAAGATAAAAAAATAAAAAACCTGCCACACAATTTAGTTTCCTCAAAACCATCACCCAGATGTTGTACAGCCCAGATTTATTGACTGCCTAAAACTCAATCCTCTGAGTGACATGCCAGTACAGGAAGTATTATTTCTCATTTACCAGCATAATCAAGTCAAATAAAAGACTAACTTTAGTCTCCAAGGTCTAGGCGAAAATAGGTAAGTTACTAAAAAAGCAACTTTTTTTTTGGACACTTCAAATTCAGTATTTATGCAAAGGATCAAAACCATGCAAGATTCCCATATGAGAGAAATAATGCAATTAGAATTGAAGCTATATTATATATATATATATATATATATATATATATATTAGTAATATATATTAGTAGTATTTTGAATACATTTCTGGTTACAGCATTTGCCTATTCAAAACCACAAACATAGAGCTAAAATACACATGCAAGTTTAGAAATTATTAGTTGTTGGATCTTTTGAGTTGCACGAGCACTTTGTTTCAGAATAATATAGGAGATGAATTCTTTCTCCTCAAGTCTCACTTCCCTACTGGGTAATTAAGCAGATGCTGATTTTAGAACATTCACCAACTTGTATGTAACAAAAAAAGCTGCTATTCCTTTTTTCAGGAAGATACCGCCTGATTTTCCTGCAGCTGGGCAGAAAATTTAGCACATTTAATATCAACATAATTTCTGGTACTAATCAAAACTGACATAATTATTTCAGTACGTTAGTAAACAAAGCATACTACCATTTCTGTTTTAATAAAAGTTTGGATTGACAACAGTGTTTATCTCAGTAGTAGTAAGAGGCATTAAATATCCCTTCAGACATTCAAGTGTTAGAAAACATGTCAATATTGACGCAGCTGCCAAAACGGCAAAACTTTGTGGAATGTGATTTTTGTAATTCTGACTGAAATATAAATGAAAAACTTCTCTAATAGTGATTTATGCAAATTACTATGTAGACATCTGTTTAATATCCCAGTGATAAGAGCATTATCCCAGAGTTCTTCAGCTGCCTTTGAGATCTTCTGTGTAGTTGGTTGACGAAACCCCAAAAACATTAGCATCATTTATACGATTTGATGTTCCAGAAAGTTTTCACATATACCTTCAGTGCATAAATGAATAGATTCAGAAAAGCAAGCAGGAAATACAGGAATGGTATTGCAATGATACAGGCTGGGGACTGTCTGTTTGGGGAGCAGCTCTACCTACCAGGAGAAAGGCCCTGGGTGCCTGCACTGACTGCAAGCTGAGCATGGACCAGCAGCATGTCCTGGGGGTGGAGACAGCCCAAAGTGGCCTGGGCTGCACAAATAAAAGTGCAGCTAAGAGGTGAAGAGAAGTCACCACCCTTCAGTTGGCACTCATGAGAGCATATCTGGAATATCATGTTTGGTTTTGAGTTCCCCAGTACAAGTAAAACAGAAAAACTGAAGCAAGTTCTGTCAAAGGCCCTCGTGATAGTTGAGTCTAGAGCACTTCCACCGCGATAAGACTGAAGGAACAGGGCTATTTAGCTCAAAGAGATGGCTTCAAAGGGACCTATTAGTTAGACAGGTCCCAATACCTACAGAGGTCACTGAGAAGAAAAAGCCACACTCCTCATAATGGCACACAGTAGAAGGACAAAAACAAACAAACAAACAAAAAACAAAAACAGAAAAAGAACAGCATAAACTGAAACAGGAGAGGTTAAGACTGGATATGAGGACTTTTTCCCCCAGAGGACAGGAAGTAGTGGGAGAGGTTGCCCAGTGAGGTTTGGAGGCGTCATATTCAAGATCTGCCTGGAAAAAGGCCCTGAGCAGCCTTTTTATGGGTGGGAGGTTGGACCACAAACCTCCTGAGGCCCTTCCCAGCCACAGGATTCTGTGATCCTATGAAAAGAGTAATACTGCCTGTAATTTAAAATATAAAATATTAAGATTGAAAGGACAGCCATACAAGTACAGACTAAAGATCTATCTAGAACAGAATAATTACTCCAATGAACCAAAAGCAGATGCCTAAGAAAAAGCATGAAAGTAGAGTAGATATATAATAATGCTCTTCCTTGCTTTCAAAGACCTAGGGCTCAAGAAATTCTAGGAGTTCCACATTTCTGTATTTAATACCCTTCAAAGTATTTTTTTCATTAATTTGTCCACTTGTCTCAAACTCATGCAATGATTTGGACATCCACAATAACGTGCCTAAATGAGTTAAAAGACAAATAACAGGTATAGACTATGTATTTGCTGCTTGCCAATTTCTTTTCACGCCTCCTGTTCATGTAAATGAGATAGGGAGCAGTCATTCTTTATAAAACCATGAATGGAATAGTCACAGTAGCTTTCAACCTCTCCCAGTGTTAGCATCATTTCTTACAGAGGTATATTTAAAGAGAATTTGGTATTTTTTAAACAATGATAGATGAGTTTGCTTCCTTCTAGAAGGATAATGTAGCCAAAAGTAGAAATGATTAAAAGTAAATCTTACATCTCTGACTTCAACTGATACACAACTTTACTCATATAAAGAGTTCATAAAACTACTTAAATATTTATTGCTTAATGCTGCAAACACCTTTCTTGACAGCTGATCATACCTGAATAAGAAATAAGAAACTCAATCTTAATGATTTAAGAGAACTTGAATGAGTTTTCCAGTGCTTCCAGAGACCAAATTAACTGGGAAAAAAAGTATAAAATTAATCTATTTGCATTCTTCCCCACTCCCCAGCTACATCGTCCACAGTGATTCAGTAATGCAAATTCTTTTTACCAATGTCAAACTACAGAAATCACGATGGAATGAAGACAGCCTAAAACAAATCATTACAGAGGAATATCTGCTTTAAATGATAACACAAGCATGAACATGAACAAGTAAACTGCAAAATATAAACCAGTAATTCAGAGTATTCACATATTTATGCATCTTTCCCCATTAACGAGCATAATTTGGCATACTAGTGAAAGCATAAATGCTGAAGATGCATCAAAAATATATTTGTGAGCTGCACAAATTGACTGTCATGTCAGAGTTCAATAATCTTGAAAAAATAAAGTTTTCAAACGTTCAAAAATTTACGGCACTACCCTAATAGGAAGGAGCATCTTCAAACGATCTGCTTATTCCCTTACTTAGAAAAACACACCTTGCATTATGATAAACTTGCATTATGATGCTTTGAGAAAAAAAAGTAGTCAAGAAAAAACATTTTAGACCTGGTCAGTTTCTAAAGTTTCTTACCTCAAAGCCCGACTAAGCTTCTCGTAGTTCATTGTGGGTTTGTTTTTGCGCTGACCCCATTTTTGTGCAACAAGTTCAGGTTGGTTCAATTTAAATTCTCCTTCATCACCAACCCAAGAAATACAGTCCCGAGCATCCTTGTCAGTGAGAAGTTCTAATAAAAACTGCCACAATTGGATCTGGCCATTGTTTCCTGTTGAAAGATAATAAGATTCATTTCCAGTAGTCCTTTTTATGTTCCCATCAAGGCTAAAAATTTTCAACCAACATATTAAAGCAAATAAGTACAAAATGTATGATGGCAGGAAAATTTCTTCTCCTCTACAATAAAAACACCACAATAATATCAATGACTTTGCAAAAAAGTAATCTATGCAAAAAGAAACTGAGTATTATGCAAAACAAGACTTCTCATATACTTGTTTCTATAACATTGGGAAAAAAATTACAAAAACAAGATGACAAATAGTCATTTAGGCACACATCCATCCCTGAAATAGAACAGATTTAGCACAGTCTGTTTATTCCTCTTCAGGCATATATACAAATGTATGCATTTTTTCCAATGATCATTTTTTCTCTAACTTTCTACATTAAATATTAGGGATAGGAAAACAAAAAATACCCACGAACCACAGCTTAATTCAATATAACATCTTTCACGTACAATCATTACATTTCTTTTTAACTCAAGTATATGAAGTTAAATTTCTGAATTCTCAGCGAGACATAGATAGCAGACCTAATGCCTAGATGAAGAAACCCAGAGTGCTTCCCACGGATGTAAGATGATAAATTCTGGGCCTAAAAATCGTGAACAAAATAGACTTCCAAATAGATTTTTTCAAAAAAAAAAAAAAAAAGCTAAGAAAATGAAAGGATTAAACAGAAGAAAGGATTTAACAGATCTGCAGTGGTGGAGAGAATCAAAGCAAAAACAATAGCAAGAAACAAAGAATTAGATGAGTTATTATTGATCATAGGATATATATGAATACCAGTAATTCTGAAAACAAACTGCAGATTTAGCTTGCCATTTTCCAGAAGGTGTATTTGCTTAACAGAACAGAAATGTGAGGCTTGCTAGATTCTGAGGCCATCAAAGAGTAGAGAGGTCAGGGCTAGAAGGGGGAGGCAAACAGATCAAGCAGTAGATACGCTAGGTTTCTGCAACATAGAGTTTATTTTCTCCCCTTTCTGCAAATGGAAAAGTTAAATGCTGGAATAAGTGCTATGCAATGGTTTGAGAGGACAGACCGTTAAGCTACAGGAAGAGAAACAATTCTGAGCATTTTATTAACTATGGCTGCTTCTACAAGCTCCATGTCAGGAAGATTCAAAAGCTGCAGGACTACGTTAACAGTGCCTGTTAGAGCCAACAAACTTGCCAGGTTTGCATGCGCTTGAGATATGTTTTGTAGGTAACAGTCCCTTTTATGTATCTATATGGATTTTTCTACAAACATTATAACCAGAGTGACAAAGATGCATCCTACAAAACTATAATTCAAAATTAATGAGTGTTTAGCTCATTTGCATTTAAAAATAATGTAAACAATACCTGTTCTGTTCCCAGGGGAACTTCTATCTTCCCCAGAGATCCTTGGAGCTCTCTGTACTTTAGCTGCCTTTGCACTGCTGTTTATTACTTTAATGGTGGTCGGGGTTGCAGGCTGTACAGATGCTGGAATAATCTGCACAGCTGTAAAGCAGAAAACATTGCAGAACATCAATTATAAATTGCTGACAAAGAAACGTCAGATGCACAGGCATATATTATTTATTATCTACATTATAATATTAGGAGCTAGAGTTTTTTCCACCGTTAAAAAGATACATGCTGTATAAGTCACAATGCTAAGAATTTAATTTTTTTTTTCCCCACTTACAGTGGAAACTGGTTTTAGAGTTTTAGTAAAGATGCTACATTGTAAATATAAAATTACAGACGTGCCCATTAAAAAAATCTCGTATCTTTAATTTCAATTTTATGCTGTTCCCATATGATTTACCTTAATGCAATCTTCTCTACAGTTACTGTGCAGTCCTTCACATTTGCTATTCAAACAGCAGTGAAATAACTGCTATGGCAATGGTGTAAGAGGACTCAAATGCCTCACCCTGCGTGGATTTAACTAGACACAAATTGACACAATATATATAGTCCATCAATTTCACATGTACGCTGCTTACAAGTCTTCTGAAAACTCATCAATTTTAATAACTGATGACACTGTATTACAGCTAGAAGAAAATTTCAAATATTTTTTTCCTTGTATTGCTTTCCAAACAAGTCCTCTCTTTCATACACTTTCAATTCTTTTTGGAAACGCTTTATCTTGAAATCAAAATTGATAATTTAATTTATCCATTCAGTAATGCAATATATAACCTAAAATACCAAAACTTCTCAAGTCCTCAACTACGTATCCCTAGACCAGAAATCCTACCGTCCAAAATAGGTTAGAAACTTCCATAGCTCAGGTCATACAACATCTTTTAGCCAGTAAAAAAATACTGAGAAACCAAAAATTTTGCTTTTTCATTTGATGAGAGAAGGGGGGTGTACTTTGAAGAAAACTACTCTCTCTAGTGATTTTCTTACTGTTGTACCATTATGGTGTGGAACCAAAGCATAGTGCCAAACTTGCAAATGGTTAATCGTATAAACTAACTGCTGGCAGAAATACTTACGCTGATCAATAGTAACAGTTGCTATTTCTCCAGAGTGTTCTTGGCTAGCCAACACATCTACAGATCAGAAAGAAGAACAGTTAAGTTCTTATTCAACCCAGTTCTTATTTACCTTGATCTTCACTTGAATATCAAAAACTTTCATATTTCACAGAGGGAAAAAAAGCCAACGCTTTGTATTAGTTTGCAAGAGACATGCACAGCTCATGGTCTTATAGGTATGTATAAACATTTAACGTTTGTCATTCAATTTTTAGAAATAAGTATGTCCATGATGAATTTCAAAATATCTTTTTCATTCTTGATCCCCTAAATCCATTAGCTATATAATGTAAATTGAGACAGAAGTAGTTTATTCTGCCAAGTTATATTCAAGCACGGTAAATCTAAAAGCATATTAATGCACAAACAAATGCATCGCTTATCAGTCAGGCTATTGCCTATGCTTAATACTCTTCAATTCTAAGTGAGACAGAGATGTACATTAAATAACTCACAATCAATATTTAATTATAAAACTGTCCAATTCAGGAGAAGCAGAAATTAAGAATCTTAGAAAAAACAAAGGAGGACTGATCAGTCACTACTTCCTCCCTCCTAGTTATGAGGTTTGATGAAAAATGGGTTAACTGTTTAGCATGCAGGCATGCTCTGTAACAGCAGACATTCGCAGTAATACTTCCTGTTATCTTGTGCTGATGCCCTCATTTATACTGCTAATAGGAAGTGGAGAAAAAAGAGCTGCTCACAGGTCATTTCATTTTAAGCAAAAATAAAAGAGAAGGAGGGAAAGGAATTAAGTACAATCAGCTACAGAAAAGTATCTCGTACACTTTCGAAGGAGTTCCAAATGACTCCAGAGAATTTCTCCACGTGGGACTCGCTGGAAGAAGTCTTCCTGAGTGAGGCTGCAGAGCTCACGCCCAGGAATGCTGAGTGCATTAAGGTCAATGTCTGACATGCTGAACTCCTTCATCACCCACACCACCCAGTGGAGCACCTGGTCAGTTGACCACTGCACAGGGTCTGGAAAAAAAAGAGGGAAATTAAACTGAAATACATCCCACTGCATACCACACAGTTCCTCAGCACTGAGGGTACAGAGGCAGTCCTTACTGTAATTTACAAGAATGAAATACAGGTGGCTGTTAAACCACAGAATACAAACAAGAGTAACCTGTTTTTTCTATATAACCATCTCTGATTTTTTTTTTTTTTTTTTTTTTTACTTTGTGTTTCTCGTCATCTTCCTTTTTCCCCTTTTTTTTTTTTTTATAAAAAGGGCCTCTTCTACACCAGTCAGTGCTTATATTCAGTCAAAGTCCTGCGATGGTATGTTTTCAATTATAAAATAACTTCCATAAAAGTAAATATGTAACATCAAGGAGAGACATGGTTATCATGACCTAATCTGACTGGGCAGAAAGTTCACTACCCTTAAAAAGCTGATAGAGTGGTGTGGCTTGGTGGGGAGATGGAAGGGATGAAAAAAGGGATTTCTTTAGCAAAAGCTTCTACATCAGAACTACACATGACATTCCTCAAAACACAAAATGACATGTTTTCTTTTTTCCACTGGTCTTCAGTTTCAAAAAAGAGTAGGAGTGTTTCATATCAGGATGGTCCTTCTCCAATACATTGATCTGCTTGGGATTACAATTAAATATTAAGTTCTAAATTCATTCAACATTATTCCAGTTCCTACACTATTTAAAATCACAGTTGGACTGGGTTTTGCTAGGATGGGGTTGAATTTCTCCATAGCAGTCCACATGGTGCTGCGTTTTAGATTTGTGACCAGAACCATGTTGACAACACACCAATATTTTAGCCGAGCGGTGCTTACACAGCATCGTTGCCTTGTCTTTCCCACTCAGCCACCCCACCAAGTAGCTGGGGGTGAGCAAGAGCTTGGGAGGGGATGCAGCTGGGAGAGTCTACCTGACAGGCCAACTAGATGTGCCATACAAGACAACATCACACTCGGCAGGAAAAATAAAACAAAACAAACAAACAAAACAACAACAACAAAAACACCCTAAGGTACAGTTTCTCCAAAGCAGCCCTTGCATGGAGACTGACTGGACAACACTGTGCTGGTGCTGATTGCTATTTTATCACCTTTTTCCCCTCCCTCCCCTCCTCTTTTGCATCTCCTCCCATCCCAACCACCCCCTTCACTTATGAAACTGCTGTGTCATTCAGCATTAGTATGAACAAGCTAGAGAAAGGATAGGTAAACATAAGCGTGTTCAAAACTCTTGGCACTGTATACAATATATGAAACTACATAAATGAGTAAGAAGTGGAAAGGGAACCTAAAGCAAAAAATATTTACTTCCACTGTCACAAGTAAAGGGTAAAGAAAAGGCTAGAACAATTATATATTTTTACATTATGATATGCCAAACATTTCACCATTACAAAATTTTATTTTAAAAAGGAAATAAAGCAAAATTTTCTAAATCTATGAACATTAAGCACAATGGAAATTCTGGCTCCAAGATAAAGGACAGTAACATTACATCACTTACGATTTTTCATGCTACCTAAAACAATTAAATGTAACCTTTTGTGAAAAACTACACCAAAAGTGTCTTGCCTAACAAGACCCTTATCATACATGGGAGTGAACTTTCACCAAGAAATGTCCTAATCTGCTCTTTGATGGAACATAATTGCAACACAAATTATTGCTTTCCTAAACTAGCTCCACTGTTTCTAAGCTTTCTGCTGCTCCATTTTCTGGCTTCATTTCTCCTACAAAGGCTTTATTTCTTGTACAAATTCTATGGTACCAAGCTTCCGAATTCCATTAGCAGAGATAACTTTAAGAGCTGTGAACCTGTAATCTCTGGTAAATCCCACCAAAACATAACAAAACAGGAAAGCAACAAATTTTAAAAACCTGCTAAAATCTAGTTTTCCATTTGTGGAAAAAAAAAAAAAAGAAAAAAAAAAAGAAACCTGTAGGATGAACATACTGAACCTCTCCTGGTGATGATTATTTACTGTTTGGACTTGAATTTTACTTCCAACATACTAATCTTTTGAAAATATTTGAGAATTTGAGATGGGTAATTTCAGAACACTGCACAGAACCAAGCCTCACAACTCCTTCCATCTGTCTTCTCTTTCCATTTTAAAGATATTTATAAATTAAGGTTAAATTAAGATACTTATTGTAAATGTTGCAAAAAGGCTTTTTTGGGACTCCATAAGAACCTTAATATTCTCAGAAATCTCTGACTATATAATATTAGAATATTTTACGGTGCCTCATTTCAACCCAAGTCCCTACAACATGAACTCAAATAGTACTTAACATTTTAGTCTTTCTGGGAAGACAGTTTAGCTCATTCCTGTGACAGCAAACATTCCTATTCTTAATACAGAGATCTCTGCCATAATAAACTAGTAAGATTTTCCTGGAAAATTTTGCATGAATGACAGTTGTGGATTTTAGAGTTTTTGCTAAAGCAACAGAATTATAAAAGCTTAGTAACAACTTTATTCAACATGGTTTTAAGTAACTTTCTTCCTATATTATACAGGATAACATGCTAAAGAATGTCCAAGTCTGCTCTGATAACGCCTTACATCTTCACAAACATTCTGCATCAAATCCTTGACTATCAACAGACAGAGCATGATAAAAGCTAATTTGGAACTACTTGCTTATGAGAACAATAAAAAAACATCAAAAAGCCACTGCTTTAGTTATGAAAAATATGTTCAAGACATTGGAGAGCTACATGTCCTGCTAAGTCCCATGACTTCACTGGAATTTTTAAACACTTTCAAGCACCCTCCTTTCCAAACACACTCCAGTTCTGCAAGTCTGCTTACAGAGTACAATTCAACTTCAGCCATGTGTGAAGAGCTTTATCACTAACATACACATTTTTAAGGAGAAGGAAGAAAGACTGCTTTCTGAAAACTGCAACAAGAAGGTTCTGTAGCAAAAAGCATCATTTTAATCAAAGCATTTGAAGCTTTGATGACAATTCTCTTTAGCTTTCTCCTATGCAGAGATGTTTGTGTTGCACTTACCCTTACCATAACAAATCTCCTCAGAGGTACCAGAACAATTTAATTATATAACCAAAGTTAAGCATCATTTATGAAAAATACGTGCAACCCTCTCCCGCCAAATATAAAACCAACAAACCCCAGAAGAACCAGCCCCTACCCCAACAAATGCCCACCTCACAATCAAACATTATTACCATAGGGAATCCCAAGGCGCTCCTGCTCTTTTCTGTAGCCTTCCAGTGCTGCAGCCCATCGCGTCACCTGTTCGGAGGTCTCATCTGAAATTGTTGTGATGTGTTTTGTTCCATCTAAGGTTATCACTTGAGCTTCCTCAACAAGGTGAGCTTCGGCCTCTGCATGATGAGCATCTGGATCAATCACTACCTCCACAGTTTCCACAGGCTTCACAATTTCAAGGATATTTAACTTGGGCTCTATCCCTAGGTGTAGATAGAACAAACAGAACAATAATAATGCAAATATAACAAAAATTGTTTAAAAGCTTTGCAATTAGTAAGTGTTAGAATACTTAGGAAAGAAGCGTGATTGAAAAGAATGATCACCGTATTTCTGCATGTCTCCTAAATGAGGATAATATAGTCCATTATGCAGAATAGAAAGCAAATATAAAGCCATCCCTCTTTTCTCTCCTGATATTACAGTTTCATCTTTTTTCCTAATTCTGTATGGATGAGCATGGGGGCATATACATAAAAATTTATGTTCTTTAAGAAACATATGGGGCCAAAACCAACCAACCCAACCCCCCAAACAACAACAAAAAAACCACAAGCATCTGTCTCTCTCTTCTCCCACCAACAGGTATTACTTTCAACCTTTACAGTACTTCCCCACTATCTACGTAAGCGTTAACATTTTCTCTCAAAGCACCCCGCAGGAAGCAGTGCATTTGACACCAAGTTAAATGAAAATTTAAAAAAAAATCTTCCAATTTTTTAGTTTTATCAGCTATTCATTTTTGTTTTGTTTTAGTTTTGTCAAGAAGCTTTGTTAAGAAGCTTGACTGTGGAGTTGGAAGATATGCCTGCACTCTGCAACAAAGAACACACTCAGTAATGCCACTAACGCTTTGTATCACTATCCCCTCTGTGGTCTCCTGAGAACGCATTTTGTCCAACTTGTACCTTGCCAGATTTCTGATGTTGTGTAGAATTTGCCCATCGTAAATGCTGAACTAATTTCTTTTCATTTTTCTGATGTATCATTTCCATTATAACAACAAAAACAAATGCACTTCTTTAGCAGATTTACATCAAACATGTTTGCACATTCCTTCACCACTTAGAGGGGTACCTGGATCTGTAAATTCTATGTTACTGTTTTGACTTTAAAGACATTGACTTGAGTTAGGCAGCAGACAAGGAGGATTCACAGAACATCAAGCTGTTAGGATAACCTCAGTGCTTTGTGCCAGGAGGTACTGCTTTGTGTCCCTCCTAATTGATACTAAAGCTTAATGTGATACATTGATTCTGTACGTGACACAGTCTTAAAATCTAAAACCACAGTCTACTCACTGTTTGTAAGGAAGAATAAATGGAATACTTACCCATAATGTACGTCTTGTAATGTAATGTAAGAACAAACTAAGTCTTTCTGATAAGCACAGACTTTTAACAGCAATTTAACTTGCAACAAATGATGCTAGAAAGGGAAAACTACCAAGGACCATAAGTACATCTGATTCAGCTGCAAGCTTTAATGCAAACTTGTGAAGACACACAGTCAGTTATATTTGCTCTCCTCCCACCCCCCTTTTTTTTTTACCCTACACCACTTGGGGTAAAACCACAGTTTTGCTGTTAAAATGACTGTCTGGGGGGGGTTTCATTCTGTTCATGAACATTAAATGTACTTCATGTGGCAATTCAGCATCTTTTCCAAGCACTAAAATAGCTTAAGAAAAGTCTCCTTAAGTATGATAAACTTCTGGTATTGTTTCTCTATAAGCTTAATTAAAACAGTACAATAATCTCTGCTGAAAAGTAGTTTATCCTTTAAAGAAATTAATTTTAAGTGTATTTAAAACATGGACCCACACACTGAGCAGTCTACCCTGAAGTGACACCCAAGAAATTTGAAGCTCCTTATTATATTTACTGCTTATAAATGTACTTTTAGCTATATAGAAATAACTTATTATTTCAAATCAAAAATGATTTGAGATCAAAAATGATTTGAGATCATCACTACTTCTGCTTTTGATTACCAGACTGCAAATACCAGAGCTACTCTGTTTAATGTTTAGGCAACAGATTCATACCAAAAATGTCTAAGGCCCAGTGAAGCAAAGAAAATAAATTAATAGGTACAACATACAGCAATATGAAATGAAGGAAGTGAAAATAAACGTAGACAACCAGTGAGAAAGTGATTAGATGAAGCAGACGTGAAGATAAAGCAAACAAGAACCTCACTTAGGACAGTAAGTGTTTCAAGTTGGCCATCTAAGCTTAACATGTTCAGCACAGGCTTGTTTGAAAGTCAGATAGAAACAGGTAAGGGAAACACTAAGGGTTGCAGTTCTATTTTTGATCTTCAAAAGAGAAGATAAAAAGCTTCTAGAGAGAACAGTTCACTATTGCTCCATAAAATAACTCCATGTCTATCAAATAACTATATGTCAAAAGAACTGTGAATCTATTGCTTTATCCACAATACAAACATGGAGATCAGTGATAAATCTCTATAGATGAATCAGCTTAGAAGTGTTGTGAAGTAACAGAATGGCATGTAACCTAATGCAACATGGGATCAAAATGAATTCACTGGGTTTGTCTGCATGTTTTCACATCTCTCCCTTTATCATATAGAAAATATGTTCAGTCTTTATAACTTGTCTTCCATGGACAGCATGCAAATTGTGGGACACAATGGTACAGAATGTCACATCCCAGAAGTGTAAGTTGGTTGAAAAATACAAGAATTCAAGGAGTTTATCTATCAAGACATGTCTAAAGATATGTCTTACTGCTTCCAGTACAACCTTCAGTGCAAACTAGGTAGGGTAGGACTGATCTGCAGGCAACCTGGTTTAGTTCTCTACATGCCTGGTATTAACCACAGCCAGAGAGAGGGCATTAACCAGACTGCACCTTTAAACTAAATCAGCATGGTTCACACTACACTCATGAATCCTTCTTTTTCATACTAAAAATAATGAAAGACCAGTTATTGCTAAAACAGTTTAGAAAACACGGTCACATGAGGAGTTACAAACTTAAAACAGGACTCAGTCTTCAGGTATCTAAATGCAAAGGACCTGCCATCCTTATCACTGCTTAGTCCTGAATCTCTGTGAACAGAGTAGAGCTATGCGCATACACTTGCTCAGAAATTCCCAGTGCAGCTGGACACTAACTTCTTACGTTAAGCATTCAGGAAATCTGTGGAGCAGCATCTGTTCAGAAAAATGTTAATCTTGCAGGTGTGCTTTGGGCATACATAAAAGAATTGGGCTCAACACAAAGAGCAGCTACAGATACTTTCATTCACAAATACCCCCTTGACCTGTTCAAGTTTGTTCAGGTACCATGTGCAATTTGAATGCCAGGTTAACTGAACTACCTGTTTGTATACCTCGCAAGCAAGAAACAAAGCAAAACAACATTGCCCAGACACATAATACAGGTCTCTTCTCCTATTGCTTAAACCAATGTCTGACAGATTGCCATTCCCTGCTGCCACTGTAACTCCTTCAATCTTAAGACGCGTACCAGACAGATGATGTCTGGGCAACAAGTGTGATGAGTATTCCCATTCTGCCTTGCCTCTACTCTAGTGATTAAGGAGGTAGAAAAGGCAAGAAAGATTTTACCCTACTCCAAACCAAACACTGGTATTCACCACCTTTTTCTCCCCACCCTTTTTCTTCTCCCTCCTTTCCTTTCCAAAAAAAAAAAAAAAGGGAGGGGTTGGGAATAAGCAAAATAAAAGGTCAGAATCAATTTTAGCGTATCTCAAGAAAAAAAAAACAAACAATCAACCTTTACAGTTTAAGGTTGGCAAAATGTTAATCTGATATTATCTGCAGTCTGACAAGAAGGAGAAATCCTTGATCTGGTATTACTTGTGTCTACATAAAAAAGGCAAAAATATTCTCCACGGAGGTCTTCAAAATTAAGAATTCTTTCACGTTCTTTGACATATGATGCAACGCAGTTACTTATCTGTCCATAGACTTGCAAGTGGCTTACTTGACAGAAGAACAGAACAGGGCCACACTCAAAAATAGCCGTTCCTGCAATTGTAGGAAAACCACATATATCTCCATTTTTCAAACTAGGAGAAAGTAGTTAAAACAAGGTGGCATGAAAGAATGGCTTTTTTAGTAAAAAGATTAAACAGGGGAAGTAAAAAAAAAAAACAAAAAAAACCCAACAACTAACCCTTAAGCATTATGTAGTAGCAGCAATGCCAACCTAATAAATGCACTGCAACCTTTTTGCATTTATGCTATTATTTATGGCAGATGAAATACTAAGGTATCTTTGTATGAAATACTATGGAAGAGCTACAACAGACTGGATTCCAGCTGGTGTTTATTTCTTTGAATTTACAGATGTCTAACCAAAATCTGATAGAACACGTGAACTGACATTAACAGCTCGCCTCTGAAGAAATACGAGTCCACTCCAGAGCGAGGATTAACATCAGTGAATGTCACTAGCTTAATTCTATAAATGACACAAGCTGGGGGACAATTAATAAACATCCAAAAAAACCTTTCAGTGAGACCTCAATTGTGGAACAGATGACAAATACAGGAACGGCACAAGAATCAGTTTTTTCCCCCCGCTGGCTCAAAGGGACACTGCAATCAGAGCAACAAGTTCATCTCCTCTACATTTCTTATATCCATGCCATTTGTTTTGTCATTTTCTGCTATACTTAACCACATTCAACAGGCAGATTTCTTAAGAGTTGCTCACGTATCAAGTATCATGACCTGAAAAACAACACTGAAGACTGTTCTGATGTTATACAAAAGTACTTAATACTAAGATGTTGCTTTTAACAGGGGGAAAAAAAATGCTCATTTAGCTATATGGTCATGCATCTCAAGTTTATGTTAAAATAAAAAAGAAAGCACAGGAAGAAAACAGAAGCTGGTAGCAAAGATATGTATCACCTGCATCCTTCTGAAATTCAAAGGATGAGCACTGCGTACTACAAGCTACTGGACTTGAATTAAGAACAGCTATTCTAATACAATAACTGAAGAATATTTCTATTTATTTTTAAAACGAAGAAACAAGAAAGATTCTTCAATCCCTATTGCATATGGGGAACTGAGGATTCAGTCCAGCACTTGACACCTGACACTTAGCATTAAATGCAAATCCTCAGTCCTAGTGAACACTGTTTAAGTACAGTTAAAACAGACAGGCTTTCTTCTGACTCATCTGTACAGAAGCAACAACAAAACAAATGTGAAGCCCAAATTTTGCTAATGTACTTTGCTGACATTAATTCAAGAACAGATAATCAAAGATACCCTACTCCAATAGGAACTTGTTGCCACTGATGACTTGAAAATACAGCAACTTCCATAGCTGTTTCACAGAGCCCATTACGGACACCACTCTCAGCAAGTGATGGCAGTCCTTCGACCCAGGCACGTCAAGGGGGCAAAGGAGAACAGGACACAAAGAACAGTAAAGCTACTAATTGCTAGGGATTCAACAACAGGAAATCCTGGTGCAACTGGTGCTACGAACAGCTAAAGACATGCATCAACAGATACCTACCAACCTGATAAATGCCCCTGTCTTAATGGTTTACCCCAAGCTCCCACCCAAAGAGAACAGCTGATAGTGATCCTAGTCTTTCATACTCATTTTCAGTTAATTACATATACTCTCATAATTCACAAGACACACGAGCTCGTACTCTTCACAGAGATGACACTGTTGCCTGCCTAGAAGGAAATCCTTTGCTTGCTTAAATACTTTGTCTGATATGACTACTCACTTTTAATGAAAGACTCATATTCTAGATAACTATGGCTATTTGATCCACAAATATTGCTTTGAAATTGATACCAATTTTCATAAGACATTTTGCATGGCATCAGTTCATGATATTTATTTTTATTACTTCTACGTATAACCACAACACAATAAAGAAGACATTCTGAAGCTGTATTACCACCAATTTACAACTAGAAAGAATAGAGGATTGGGTTTGCTCACAAGCACTCCTGAAGTATTAACTGGTCTGTAAAAATGACAAATATGATTGCTTACCTTGCCTAGATATTACTTGCACACTGAGCTGTACCGTTCCATCTGTTTTTACTCCTTGATCAAAAAGGCTTCGATCTGGGTCCAGCTTGATAAAAGCAAACAAACTTATTAGTCTTAATGTTATAACAAACTCTTATTCAGTTATACCTTTGGCAGTTATACTGTCTAATACATGGTGATGTTTGTAGAAATAGATGTGCAGGGAATTTTTTCAAATCTTATGCTACCTATGTACCTGACAACCATAAAAAACTTCCTGCTTTACTCAGATTCAAAACAAGATTAGACTCTCAGACGTTCAGACAGCAACAAATGATGTGGGATAACTCAAGTCTTTGCTTACACAGTTATTGTCACTGCCCTCATTCATCTTTCACTTAGTGTTTTTTTCCCCTTTTATGTAAGGGGGTGTCGTTCCCCCCCCCTTATAAAACATAATCCCCCAAAGTTTGTTTGATGTTATTCATACTGAATTTGCATGTACGTATTAAATGGTTTGAGGATAAGGAAGCTGACATAAAATTAAACTCCATATTGCAATGTATAAAGTGTGAATTTCATGAGCAATGAAAGAAGGGGTCAAAGCAAAATGCTTCTCTTGTAAATCTGCCATAACCTTTCAATTTACCTGGATATCTTGCAGGCAAATTTCATGTGCATCCAAGGAACATTGCAACCTGGGTTCCAGCAACTTCTTAAGATTTCCAATTGGTTCATTGATATCAATAGCTTGACTCACAAATTCTGTGGTGTAGGTTTGCTCAACAATGCTTAAGTACCAGAAGAAAACAATAAATCATTACCTATATGTTAATGAAGCTTGCACAGTACAGACAGTACAGGGAGAGCATAAATTGCCAAATTTGGTCCCATTGATTTTAAAACTGTAACTCTTCCCTTTTTTTCTAAAAAAAATCATGTCACAGTTCCAAAGCTAGGCTAAATTATTTTCAGAACAGTGTTTTCAAGATATGAAGTTATGATTAATATATTATATATTGTTAACCTGCATGTAGAGTAAAATAATTCCAGTACCTTGTGTAGACTGCATTTAAAAGATCCATGTTAAAAAACAAATACAAAAACTTAACAGGTAGGGAACAAAGAAGAAGGAAGAAAATATCCCCTCTCATACAGAATAACCACCCACATCTTTTAACAAATCACCATAAGGAAAAGCTTACGCCTACAAGAGATGCCACAAAGAACTACAGCAACACGTAACCTTGAAGGAAACATTTAGGTATCATGGTTGTCTTGCATTAAATTGATGACACTATTGGTATAGGCATTCCAAAATAATTTACAGAGAGGAAATCAGAAAGTATATGGACACAGTCAGATCATATGTAATAAAAATACACAAGGAGCTCATAATAAGGAAAAAATAATAAATGGTTTTGAAACAGTTCTCCAAAAAAAGGCTATTACAGAGCAGGTCATTTACCAGCCTCAGTTCTGAAAATTAGGAGGGAAGCTCTCAGAAGAAAAAAACTAGGCTGAAGTAACTACAGCAAAGGCAACTTTCGTAACTACAGTTTACAGGGCCCTATTAACAATACAGTCACAATATACAGAGTATCATTTCTGCTCCTTTAAAAAAAGATTCTGAATAACAGTAAAGCAATGGGCTGGAGAAACTGATTTTTTTTCAGTACATGTAAACACACTCCTACTAACATGAAAGTAGCAGAAAGAAATAGAACTATTAAGAGCGATTGGAAGAGATAAATAAAATGGTTTGGGATTTGGACAATTAAGATTATGATAGAATGGGGGATGAGAGGCTGGAGTGCAGCCCTGCAGAAAGGGATCTGGGGGTCCCTGTTGAATAGCAGTCAGCAGCGTGCCCTGGCAGCCAGGAGGGCCAACCGTACTCTGGGGTGCATCAGGCACAGCACGGCTAGCCAGCTGAGGGAAGGGATTGTCCTGCTCTGCTCTGTGCGGTTTTGGGACCCACAGTATGAAAAGGACATAGAACTATCAGAAAGTGTCCAAAGGAGGGCTACAAAGATGGTGAAAAGTCTGGAAGGGAAGACGGAAGATGTATGAGGAGTGGCTGAGGCCCCTTGGTTTGTTCAGCCCAGAGCAGAGCAGGCTGAGGGGAGGCCTCATGGCGGCCTGCAGCTCCCTCACGAGGGGAGCGGAGGGGCAGGCGCTGAGCTCTGCTCTCTGGGGACAGCGACAGGACCCGAGGGAACGGCATGGAGCTGGGACAGGGGAGTGTCAGGATGGGGGTTAGGGAAAGGTTCTGCACCCAGAGGGCGATCAGACACTGGGACAGGCTCCTAAGGGCAGCAGTCATGGCACTGTTCCTGCTGGAGTTCAAGAAGTGTTTGGACAATGCTCTCAGACACATGCTCTGATTTTGGGGTGGTCCTGTGTGGAGCCAGGAGTTGGACTCAATGATCCTTCGTGGGCCTTTTCCAACTCAAAACACTCTACAATTCTGTGATAGCACTACACTGGTTTCCAATAGTGGCCACAGTTTCACTTCAAGAAACCACTACTTAATTGCATAAGAAAAACTGAAGAGAGCACAAGCAAAATGACAAGCTTTGTATCCAGAAAGAAAGCTGAAAAACTATGGAAACAATCAAGTGTGGAAACATGGAGATGACAACGATCCTGTTACTTCAGCCAGTTTCAAGTTACTTCTTTTGCCTAGCTAGAAACACTTGCACATATTTCGTAATCATGGCCATCTCCGAAGCATTACACAGTACCTAATAATAAATTTGAATAACTGAACTTAGTGTGTGCAACCACAAACCTGAAATCAGTAAGATACACCAAAGAAATAAATCATAGCTTAATGATCCCCCAAAAGTGAAGACAGTACCTACCTTTCTTCAGTGCATTCCTGTTTCTCAGTTCCATCAATTTCTATTTCTATCAGCTCTTCTGCATCTCTCTTAGTCATGGCTAAAACGTCTTGAGAACAGAGCTATGAACAGAAAAGATTTTTTTTCCTAAGTCACAAACAAACAAAACTAGACAATGTTATGTGTACTATCCAATTTTTTTTTAAGCCAAATACCTAGGCAGCTTTTTAAATATAAGAATTCACTTAAAAAAAATAAATCTAATACAGATTTCACGAAGTATATGACAATACCCGTTTCTCATACGAATGTTCCAGGGGACACATTCAGGACTCTAAACAGACATAAACACAGACTGCAAAGCTTTGTTTCCTTGGAAGCATCCCTACTTACTGAATGCTTCTGGAGTAAGTCAAAGAACTTAACGCATATTTTTATGCTATGTATTATCTTTGTCTTCACAACAGAAGAGGCTAGCAAGGTTTCAATACTGGAAACATTCTTTCTGATAGACTCATTTATCCCAAATCCAACTGTTAATACAAGATTTTTAAATTCTTCTGAAAACGAATAGTAAACAAGTCATGCAGTTTTACAGAGAAGGTTTAAAGAAATCCAAATGGCACATCTTGTCATTCCCTTCAAAAACTATTATGTAAAATTAGTTTTGTTACCAGAAGAAATCAAGCGCTGTCTCTGATTTCAATCTGTAAGAAGTTTTAAGGGCTAGACAGGAAGTAAACAGTACCTCATTAACATCTCACCACCAAAACCAGAATCTGTTCCACTCTCACATCTAGCTCAGAAAACCCCTGAGCTGTAAGGGATGGGTTCACTGAACTTTCCGTATCACCTAACTTTGTACATCATCCTCGTGCTAAATAGGAAAGAATGAAACACCATTTCTGAAGAACGTAGGCAAGCTTAACCAAATCTCTGAAGGAACCAATGCTACAGGTGAGCTGGTCAACTGTAAAGATTTTTGGAAATTAGTTTGCGCAAAGTGCCTTACTGAAGTCTCCCAGGGAAGTGAACTTGTACTACATACAACACAAAACAAACAAAAAAAACCTCTCATCTATTAACAATCAAATTAGATAAAAAGAAGTCCAAAACAACAGGAATAAGTTTTTTTTGTTGTTGTTTGTTTGTTTTTTGTTTGTTTTCTGTTTATTTGGTTGGTTGGCTGGTTGTTTTTTTGTGAGGAAGGGAGTTTACCAGCAAGGCCACAAAAAGGGCTGGGCTATAATTTCTGCTCTTTGACACGTTCATGAGTTATTTACTAGGAATCTGAAGAACTCTTGAAAGAACTCAAGATCTTGAATGACTGATGAAAGAAAATATTCAACATTGGTAAACGCAAAGTCATGTGCATTGAGTAAATATTATAGGAACGCTGTAACTGGAAACGTATAGAATTAGGTAATACATTTTGGACTCCCTGTGGACTGGACTCTGGATTAGCAGCTGGACTAGCAGCCGTTCACTCACTCTTCAAAGACAGTTTGCCTTTCTACATTACGCAGTTGCATCTTGCAGGCTATGCAAGAGCCTAATTTCTGGTTATCCAGGGGAGGTAGAAAAGGTGAGCACAGACACGGGCAGCAGGTAGAGAAAGAGGAAGAAAGACAGTTCCATTGAGTGCAACTGCAAGAAAGGGAGAAGGCAGGGTGGAAAGAGGAAGAATAACACTACCAAAATATGTTAAGTCATAGAACTGAAGAACAGTTTGGAGAAGACTAATGGGGGAAATTATTCACTCTCGTAAGGAGTGAATAATAGACTCCTAATATTATTACCAAGCAGCATGTTTAGAAGAAAACAGATGTCTCAAAAGAAATCCAATGAAACTTGTTGCTACAGGACTGTGCAGAGACTGAAAGCACACATATGTTCGGATGGGACTGTACAACTATACACTGACCAACGCGCCAGAAATAGCTACAAAGAAGGGAAGACTACCATGCCAAGGGTCAGCCCAGAGACTCTCCATAAGAAAGATGCCCAGCTAGACATCTAGTATAGCAACTATGTAAAACATTAAAAAAAAAGAAGCAAAACATGCAAGAACCACTGCTTGCGTTACTTTCTTTGAAGGTACTGATGGCATACGCCATCCTCGGTAAGCTTCCTGAGCCTTCTCTGAGGAATACTGGGAACTCAAGTTTGATACACGGGATCTCAAACAGCCTGGCTCGCTAGGAGGGTCAAAGTGATAGCAATACTGCACTAGCAGCGCTTGTTGGAAAGAACAGACAAGGTGGTATTCGCAGCCTGCTGATGGCTGCTCTTCTGCTTGTGCTCCCCAAGCCGTAAGGCCGTGAGACCTACCCGTTACCAGGCCGGAACGTGTCCGCAGCGCCAGCCGCCGACCTGCGCCGAGACAAGGGCGGACACCTGTTAGCAGCGGCTCTCCCCCTCCGACACAGCCCGGCGCCTTCCCCGGCTCGGCTTCCGCGGTCAGGGGCGAAGCTCCATCGTCCCGCCCGGGGCGGCCTCTGCTCTCCCGTCCCCTCCCGGCCCTGTGCCGCCCGGTGAGCACACCGCCACGGCGGGGCGCGCACCCCACAGCCGCCGCAGCCCCCATGCAGGGCCGGAGCCCCCCGGCGGATGACATTAGCGCTCGGATCCGAGGGCACCGCGCGCCCCCGAGCCCCATCGCGCCCCCAACGCCCCGCTTCTCCCCCGCGCCCCCCCTCGGCGCCGTTTGAACCCGAAACGGAAATGAGGCCGGCGGCAGCGCGGAGAAACGGAAACAAAACACGGGGCGGCCCCGCGGCACGGCGCGGCTCGGGGCAGGCCGCCCTTACCCACCGTCGCTCCCCCGGGCCCGGCCCGGCCGCACGTTGCCGCCTCTCCGTTCCCCTCCTCGGCTCGGCTCCCCCCTGCCGGGTCCCGCCGCCCTGCGGAGGCCGCGGCGCGTGCTCGCGATTGGGCAGCGCGGTGAGGGCGCGCGCGCGCCGAGGCACCGCCGCCGCCGCCACCCCTTAGGCCCCGCGGGCACTACAACTCCCGGCGGCCCCCGCGCGCAGCCCGCCCTCCCGGGCCGCGCTCCCAGCAGCCCCCGCGCGGTGGTGGCGGCGGCCCAGGCAAGGTGACCGCGGTGGGTGCCCGCATCGTGGGGGCGCCTGGGGGGAGAGGGGGGTGGCGCTGATTAACGGCTAATTACTGCACTAATTACCCCGTGTACGTGCTAGATACCGTATTTACGCGTTTATATCAGTGGCGGGTGTAGGTAACTGTGCGTTTTCCCCCGTTTTTCAGCCCAGACGCCAGCGCCGCCATGGTTCTGCGCCAGCTGCTGCGCGTCCCGGGCCTCCTGCGCGCGGCGGTCGGGCTGCAGCTGCGGAGGAACGTGGGGCTCTCGGCCGTGGCCTTCAACAAGGCGAAGGAGCTCGACCCGGTGCAGAAGCTGTTCCTGGACAAGATCCGGGAGTACAACACGAAGAGCAAGTGAGTGGAGGGGGAAGGGGTGTAGCCTAAGGTAAGGGGCAGAAATGGGGGAAATGAGGATTTTAAGAAATTATGACATACATTAATGTTGTGGTTGGGCCCTGCGTACTGCAGGTGTGCTCATCTGTTAGCAGGCAATGCCTTGGTAGGTGCTGAGATCACTGGGAGCGGACTGAGTTCATTCAGATGGCAGCCACGTTAATTTATACTTAAAACTTGCCTCCCTCTGGTAATGGAATCAGGATACCCCAAGCTGGTAGGGATCCACAAGGATCAGCTAGCCCGACTCCAGCAATGCTTCTCCCCTCTCACCTGTTCTTACCTTTTACATACTTCCTTATGCAGCCAACCACTGATTAACAACCCTTCAAAGGCCTGGAAGACTATCATGGGCATAATGCACGGGAACTGTAAAGAGCAGTCTCTAGTTGAGTTTCTCTTTAAACAATTCCTGAGACCCCCACATAAAGCTGGAAAAAAACATTTCACTTAATAGACTTAAAATAAAAAAATAAAATTGGATGAGGACTGGCATAATTTTGCTTTGTTTGTAGAAGTATAATACTCTGATGCAGCTTTCACTGGCATGCTTCTTTGGTACAGAATGGTAATTTCAGCAGGATGTACTCCCAGGTTTAGAGCAAAGGTATGAGTTTAGCTTTTACATTTTGAAAGACCACCGGAAGCCACTGACATACAGGTGATACTTGGTAATATTTCTTTGGTGGTGGTATATCCTGCTATAAGAATACATTGAGAAGGTGGTGTTGACAGTGTTGAAAATAGAAGATTCAAGTCCTTTCCTCTAGGAGAAAGTTGCTGTATTAGCGCATTGACCATACCGAAACAGGTTTATGGCTTGCTCACAAAAAAAAAAAATGAGTGGGTTTAACTGTACTCTGAGGCTGTTCTGAATGACAATGATTACTTTCCTGCAACACTTCCTGATGTTGCCATGGCCGAGAGAAGGCTTGTAGTGGGAAAGCTAACAGAAAATGTACATTTTTTTCTCCCCTTTAAAAAACAGCTGATATCTTCCTTCATAGGGAACTAAGGCACTCAATAGTCTTTTGCACATTGTGGAGCATGAGTAATTCTGCAGAGTTACTATGTTAACTACTTTATATGTGTATCCCAAGAAATTCCTGCCTGAATCTCTATGAGTTCATGGTGCCCCATCTCTTGTTCTTTTTGCTTGTTTAATATTCAAATCATGATCTCTTTGCAAAACTGAAGTTAAGCTTTACTAAGATCCCTAATTCAGAAATAGTAGAGGTATACAAATCATAGTTTTGTCAAGAAGTCACACCTGGCACAAGTGAAATGCCAGAGCCCTGCAAGTCTGGATATTCATTGTTGTTTTATGTCCCTAAAGGCTGCCTCTGTAGTTTGGATTTTCACTTAATAGTAGCAAAAAACATGCACTTTACCCTGAGAATGTTCTTTATCTGTAAGTAGGTCCTAAGGTGTGTCATATCTTGGAAATGCTTTAAATTATTTGCTTTAGTTGATTGTCAAAATGGTAATTCATAAATAGCCATTAAAATTGTAGAACTTCCACATGAAATTTCAGAACTGAACTGTTAATCAGAACTTCTCATTCTTTTTTTTTTTTTTTTTTTTTTTTTTTTTTTTAGGCAAGCTGGAGGGCCTGTTGATGTAGGCCCTGAATTTCAGAAAGACATGAACGAATCGCTTGCTAGACTTCAACGGATGTATGGTGAGGGAGATCTAACCAAGTTCCCAGAATTTAAATTTGAGGGTGAGTCAACAATCTTACTGAACTTCTGATTGCATGTAAAGTAACGCTCACTAACTGGTCTTCACATAGTTAATTCCCTTTTAGTTTTTATCTGGACCATTAATCTCACGTAAAGTGAATATCCTTACTTTTCCACTTGGGATGTGAACTTACACTGATGGTTGACCAGACTTGCAGACAGAGTGAAGTATCTTAATTGCCTTTCACAGGCCCTAAAGAAATAGCCCCAAGTGGCCTGTTGTTGGCATCTTTATTTCTCCCCAAAGAGGTCAGCAGACTGTAATTTGAAAACCACTCTGTATCATCGTAACTGTGGTTCATAAACTTTATAACCTTAGGATGTAAGGGCAAACATTTTATTATTATTAGTGACAGACTCATTTTTGTTGTTTCTCTTATTTTAAGAACACCTCAAAATCTCCATTGCTCTCAAGCAGCCTTATGTACAGTCAGGTTGGGAAGGGGGGTAAGACATCTTTCCCATAACCTGTAAACAGCTGGGATTCCACAGTGTTTTGTGGGGGGCAGTGTGTTGGGTTTACGTGGCGAGGTTTTGGTAGCAGGGGGCTGCTGGGGTGGCGTCTGTGAGAGGAGGCTGGGGGCTGTCCCCATGTCAGGCACAGCAGGTTACAGAAGGCTGCAACAGACTCACTGCAGGGCAGGGCTCAGCCCATCAGTGGCACTGGCAGCACCTCTGTGATTTAAGGAAAAAAAGAAGGCTGCAGCTATGAAAGGAGTGAGGAAAATATGGGAGATAAAAAGTCCTGCAGACACCAAGATCAGTGAAGGAGGGGATGCAGACAAGTCAGAAACAGGAGTGAAGTTGAGCCTGGAAGACAGTGGATCTTTAGGAAAGGTGTTTGTTGTTACTCACTGTCCTACTCCATTTTTCATTTTGGCAATAAATTAATCTTCCACAAGTTGAGTCTGTTTTGTATATGATAGCACCGATAAGCGATCTTTATCTTGAGTTCACTTACTGATAACTTTTTAATCTTATTTTCTCCTTCTCCTGTTAAGGAGGAAGAGAGTGAGCAGCTTGAGGGGCACCTGGTAGCCAGCCATGGTTAACCCACCACAGTCAGAGACTTGTAATTCTGATCAGACTAATCAGAAATTGTAGTTAAGACCAGGAACTCATATGAAAGTTCAGGTTTTTTATTTTTTGTAATGAATCAATTTATGTGGCAGTAGGAACAGATTGAATGTGGGGGGACACCATGTTACCCATTCTTTTATTACTGTTCTCTGTCCTTTAATCTAGATTTAACAAGTTCACAAGACTGTGGCTAGATGCTTTATTTTTTGCTTTAGCAAAGATTCGTATAGACCCCTTGTAGCAAAGAGTTCAGGCATTAATAGCCCCTATGTCAAAACCCTTAGCTCTCTGAGTTTGTACCTTTGGCATCAAGAATTTGTTCCTCAGGGTTTTTGTGTAAGGTGGAAATTATCTTTTGCTGAGTGGGGTTGACATTGTGCACTCCATTCACTTACTTAGCTATGAGACAATAATCAAGAGGACAAAAAGAGCTTGGTTGCTTGTTCCTGTATCAGAGATAAGTTGAAAGTAGTAGCCAGGTTGTCCAGTAACATCCTGGTTGATTTCTTCAGTTCCCTGTCTGCCTTTTTCCCCTACCTCATGCGTTGCTAAAAGGTGTTGCAGTAGAGTGTTAAGAGGGGCACCACATCTGTCTTAAACAAGACTATACGCAACTGTAAGGTGGTAAGCCCTGCCTCAAATGTAGTTTGTTCCTTAATGCTGCTGTGGTGGCTTAGTAGCTGATGGGCAGCTAAGCTCCACCACACTGCTCTCTCACTGCCCTCTCCTCAGAACGACGGGGAAAGAAAGCTCGTGAGTTGAGATGAGGACAGGGAGATCCCTCTCCAAGTAATTGGAGGTGTGGACTGCACTGTGCAAGAGCTTGTTTAGGCTTGCCAGCTGAAAGTTTAGTTTTCTTTGAATAGCAGATGAATGGTGGTATTTTAGGCTGGAATAAAAAGAAACTAACGTGGCTTTTCTCTTTCTCTGCCCTGCTTCTTCCTCCTTTAGAGCCCAACTTTGAGGAGACTCCGAAGTGATTTCTGCAGGTTGTACTCCAGACAGCAGTGTACAATCCAAGGAGTTGCTGAACATGGCATCAGTTGTAATTTAATAAATGTGATGTTTGATTTCAGAAGTGTGAAGTTGTTATGTGTACGGGGATCCTAGTTAGCTTTGATTACCAACTTCTACAGTTACTGAGGCAGCAAGTAGCACTTCTCACTGTTAATTGATAAACTTCTTTGGCAAATAATGGTTTAGTGCTGAGAAGATAATACCAATGGTGATGCACCTGGAATAAACTTTTTCTTTCTTTCTCCTGAGTTTGTGATATGTGAAGCTTCTACAAGGGAAAAAAATCACAAGAGAACCTTAAATCTGTAGCAAAGTCTAAGGGAGGTGAAGGACCTGCAGAGGTAAAAAGACTGGTAAATAGGTACAAATGTGCTCATTTTATACTGCATCAATGAACACAAGTGAGGAAGGGTTACCCTTATAAAAGCAACTGAAACCTGTAAATGAGGTGGTGGTGTTTAAGCTTCAGTAACTAAACTACTGACACAAACGCTTCAGGTTCTGAAGAACTATTTATTTGTAACACTTCAGTAATTAGGGTCCAGATACTACAGCCTTAGTTGTACTGGCATGATTCTTTTCATAATGCAAGTTACATATGCAGTCCACAGAAAGAGATGCTTCCTCGAAGAAGAGATGCTGTAGGCATTATATATTAGACAACAAAACAATGTTTGGGCCTCAATTACCAAGCAGCTTTATTCTCCCAGCAGAGTGAGTTAAAGTCTGAGCAACTGCTTACACACTTCTAGATGGCTCTGGCAAACCCGGTACATTGTAAAAGTACTTGTAAGAATAGAACCAGAACTGGGGGGACAGTTTGAGCCCTTGACAATGCTGGAGATTTGAGTAGTAAAAGTACTGGTAACAAGGTCATCTGTCAAAGTTATTTGGATAGACTATTCCAAGTTCCAAGCGTGAATCCTTTATTGCTGCATGTGTATATCAACAAAATGAGAAGTCATCACACAAATTGACTTGCATATTCAACTTAGCTATATCTTTAAGTTAAAGGTCTGTTTTTTTGTTTTTATTTTTTATTAAAAAAACAATTAGGTTGACTAGATCTAAACAACAGCAATTCCTACTTTCCGTGTGTAGTACATAGAAGCAATATTTACAGAACAGAGGTCAAAAATCCCTTTGATATTTTTGTATAACAAGTAGTCATTTGATGTCCCTCACAGAGGCTGAAATCTTCTAGATAACAAAGGACTTGGTATGCTTGAAATCCTAAATGAAGGAAGGTAATATATGTAAGTAATAGTTCAAGTATTTTAATCATATTAACATTTAATGTGCATTTCAGAAGAAACTCAGGCAGGCAGGCTGAAAAGAAGCACACCTGAAATGCTGTCAGTTACTAGTATATGCTCTTTCTATAGAGGAAAGCCTACAGAATGTACTGCTACACAGAATAGAAGTAATACCCTATTATAAGGTAATCATCATTTGTATAAGGTATACATCAGTATAAGTATAAGGTATCATCATTTGTCAGCATGCTCTGTTTTGATTAAAGGATTGGGATAGCTTTCAGAGAACTTTTAAGCCCACTAATGTAACCTAACTGTAGATACGAAATTTTCTAGTTGAAGCTTTAGTTGGAGCTCCGTTCTTTTTGCACCAGTTTGGAAAGCTGGAGCAATGTATATGCAATTAAATCCTTTGAGCCCTCTCACTGAGGAAACAGGAAAAAAAAAACCAACACAAAAATAACCCACAATTTTAGCTTCCATATTTAATCAAGCCTTTTTAACCCACATTAATCTCAAGGGGAATTAAGGCCCCAGATTTCTGCCTTGGTGTTTGTTTGACTTTCAGTTTCTTTGGTTAACTAATACGCACAAGAACATCAGAGTGGAACACTTCCTCACAACAAATGGCATGGTTAATGAACAATAACTATTGTTACTTCCCTTTCCCCAGGTATTGGTGGCATGTAGTGCCATGCAACATCACAGTGCATGAGTGCATGCAAAAACATCACAGATCTAAGGAATTTTGATGGAACCTGAAAATGTAAACACACTACTAAATACAAACTACTTGCCTTTTCACTCATAGCTTGAGAGTTGGACTTCTTTCTGTTAATAGAACAGGAAAGGAAATTAGGTTCAACAGTGACTTTTTTGGTGTTTGTTTTAGCTCTTTGACAACTTTATTTATGGATGTATTTGTCCTGATTTTCAGTAATGCTTAGTTTTTTTTTCCTCTTGGGAAAAAAAATTACAAAATCTGTAATCCACTGAAAAAATCCATTGAATGCTTTTAGGCAGCTGTCATTATCTCATGAACCACTGCCAAATTACCTTCCCTAGGTTTACTCTTCATGGCTTCCGGTTGTGCTTTGTCTTAATTCATGACCAGTATAAACATCAGAGTATTTTAAAATAGTATTTTTCCTTACTATATTGCTTTTTACCTGCCGTTACCTAAAAGCGGTAAGATAAACTTTAAAATCAATAAATAAAAAATTTGGAGGCTACCCAACCTCCAAGGAAACATGATTTTAGTCTTCTGTGAGAACACTAAAATAGATTGAGGAATTCTGACCTTCTAATAAGAATTAGCTACTGGCAATTTAAGTGCATTAAATAAATCTGTATCAAAGGAGTAGACGTTACAATGTCTCTTCCAGTCATATTTTTACAAAACTGAAGTAATCTGTATTTATAGTTATGGTTCAATTTGGCCCCGAGCACCTTTTATCAGGTTTAGATGAGAAAAAACCTATGCCACTAGCTGAGCTGGAGGTGTACCCCATAACTACAAAAAAGGACTTTGCACATTTATCACAGTAATAATAAATAATTTTCTGACCAGCACATTGGTTCTAATGAGGAAATTAGCTGGTGTGCCAGATCAGGTTTATTTCAGTGTTCAAAAAAGCCACTGTATAAGAATCAGAACAGAAAGACCTTAAGCATCACAGTTATTAAGTAATCAGAGATGTAAATGCAATTTATGGTGACTTGAACATAACTTGTATAAAATGTTAAGATACTTACTGGGAAGAACTTTCCTCTGCAGGGGGGAAAAAAAGAAAAATTAGCACAACAGTAGTTTCCTTAAACTTGTTTGAAATATTAACTCACAGCTTCAGTTGCTAAATGCAATGTCTCATTTTGATGTACTGAGTTTGAACAGAAAAAAAATTAGGTTGCTTTCAAAGGTAAACATTCTAAATGAGTGTGGATTCTAACATCAGCTCTGTTACCCTGTTACTTTCAGGCAGTGGCCTTTCTCACTCTGACACTTGTCATCCCTTTTTGCTGTGCTAAACTCTACAGGTACTAACACAAATGCTATGGAGAGGCTGCTTCATGTCAAGCTTTTGCGAGTAATCCTCAAAAGCGTTTCCTCCATGTGCACTTTCACGACGAACCAGAAGAGGGAGCTAATAAATTACTTAATCAGAACTCAACTGCTCAAAAAAATGCTTTTGAACTCCAAATAAGCTTGTACGGTTTGTTTTCATGGTGCCTTTCTTTTCCATGCCCTCTCGAAACTAGAGCAAAGAGGCTCTGGAAACCAGGGCTCTGCTCATTGCTTTTCCTTGATTACTGTCTGGTGGCCTTGTGCAACTGTAAAAACATCTTCATTCTTAAATTATTTTGTATGGTTGAAGAAGGCAGAATAAAACTGTCTGCACAGGAAAGTTGCTGTTGTGCTAAAGAGTACTTTAGCTTAGGACCATGGAGCTAGAGTCTTCATGAAAAGGAGGACATGTTACAATCAGCAGAATTACAGTCCTATTTTTTGAAACAAAGAGTGATTTTACTGTACTTACTTGTAAAATAACCCTTTTTTTGGGCATAAAATACTCCAAGGCCACATAATGCCATTACCAGTGCCACGAATACTACAGCAGCGATGATGCCACTTACATTAAGGTCATCTGTAATTATAAAAGAGAAATCCAATGCTGTAAGCTTTAAAAAGTTCCACTGGCTGTTTTGTTGTTGTTGTTGTTTGTTTGTTTCCACCCCTAATTACTGAAGGTCCCTTTTATATTTATGGGTGGACGACTTTGGCCCGAGGTTTATAAATTAGTTACCAACATGCAGACGTGGATAAATTGTCTAAAACCATTGCTGTATCATAGCCACAGTAAGAGGAGCGTGCTTCATACTCTTCAAATCCTTACTCTGGCACAAAAGTTAGGGAAGAATAACAGGGGTCAAGGGGTACAAATTTCTTGTTCTATCTACCCATAGTAAGTACTCAAGTCATATGTCTCAAAGACTTCATGGTATTTTGCCTGAATCTGTTTAAACAAGTTTTTTCATACACAGTTTGCCTAAAATAACTGAAGCAGCTGGTGAGTGTTGCGTCAGTCCTGAAGAACTCTTCAGGTGAATTATTTAAAATTTAATGTTTTTAAAAATTATTTTTAAAGAGCAAGGCTTTTAAATTAAACACACTGAAGGCCAAAAAAAAAAATAGCACATATACCTAAAGTTAAGTTTTACACTGGGCTACTGAGAAGTGTAGCCATTTCTATTTTGAAGATGACAGCCTATGCCCATTTCCCGATATAATCCCTAAATGCTTCAGACAATCATCCATTTTAGCAAAAAGAAAAACACCAACAAGCAGAAACATTTTAATTATTTGTTGTTATTTGATCTGTTTTTGTATATGAAGAATTATTTATTTGTATCCTGACTTCAAGCATATGTTAATACATAGTTAGGAATTTTTCCACCAAACCTATCAATTTTCGTGCACTGGTTGTCAGCAGTTCAGGACTTGGGTGGATATTTCCACAACAGAGGATTTCTGTCTTGGGAACTTGTAGAATACTTGCTTGTAATCAACCAGGAATTCATTAAAAGCTTTAATATAATGATTTTCAATTAAGTTATAAGAAAGCACCACAACTTTATGGAGTACTAACAGGAAATAGTAACGCTTCTGTGCAGTATTTGAAACATTAGAAACATTAAACATCTCTTTATCTTCTTTTTTTTTTTTCATAGCAAATTTGTAAGAGCTAATTTTATATTTTGCAAAAACATTCACACATTTTGGATTATTATAGATTCTGACCTTCCAACCTTTGCTAAGTAACTGTGCTAGTTAACCAGTATTACAATTCACCTACACTTGCACAAGTAGAAAAGAAAAAGGCAGCAGGACTGTTTTTTTAAGTCAGTGCACATTCCGTGTTCCTCTGGCAGGTATAAATGAGCTTTTTTTTTCAGCTAAAGCCCTGCTCCGTTACACGACAGTCTCACATAAATGCATCTCAAAAGGAAGGCTGGCTATTCATTTAAAACAAACACCATGAACACCATGTAACAATGAAAGCCCCACAAAACACACACAAAAAAACATTCCCAAAACAAACAAGACAGTGACTGGACTGGTACATCATGCTGTACAACATCCTCAAAAACATTCTTAAGTATTAAGGACCTCATATGAAAACTGCTGCTTTGTGACATTCAGTGTTTCCCAACCTTAATGCTGGATACTGCAGTAATTTTCAAGTACTCAACTAGGTGATTTTTTTTGTGCAATTCAGTGAGACATGTTTATGCTGCTAAAAAGGAATGCTTTGGGTAGCCACCATAACTACGTATAAGGTGCTCTAATATAAGAATATGATTTTTCCCCTAAAATGCCATTATCAAACAGTATTCTGTAATTCAATCTTGTCTTAGCTTCTCAGCTGCACCATGCAATCAAATCCTTCCAACTGCAAGACTGCTTTCTGCCCCTCTTTGCTCTGACACATACCGACTTGCATTCGCCTCACTGAGCATTTCTGAGGTAATCCAATCCCATTGGAGGCTTCGCAGAAATACTCTCCAGTGTCATTCTTTGTAACGGTGTTAAATAGCTGTTAAGACAGAGTACAAAACCATTATGAGAATGCGGAAAAACACACCAAAAATGAATTTCCTCCAGTATAGAAAATTTGCCGTGTCAACAGTTTTTTATTCTTATTTTTCAAAAATATGAAAGAATGTGAGAACTTCAGTCTCATGTTTATTTCAATTCTGCTCTCTGGTCACATCCCCTAATACTTCTGTTACTGGTCCAAGTGGGTATTTTACATGGATATTTTAACTAGATAGAGCATATGTAAAAGGAGATTGTTTTTTAGTGATCAGCTCTTTCCAGTAAAGTGTATTTTCTTAGACATGCTCCCATTTCAGAATCCCTGAAATCAAAACATTGTGTTCATTTTACAAAATAAATACTTAATAAATACTTAACATGGTAAATATTAATAAATATTAATAAATACTTAACATAGTACAAAATATATTTTCCAAGTTTTTTTTTTTTTTTTTTTTTCCCCAGAAATGCCACTTTCTCTCTGATTCCAATGGAGAAATGCTGAACTGCTTTACTTATGAAGTACTATTGATGTAAAAATTCAAGTGAGAAAGCAAAAAATGGATGCTGACCTCATGTCAGTTATTGTGCTTCTCTGTATTTATTTTTATAATTAGACCTGTTACATCTTCTCCCTTTAATATATCCCATACATTAAAACTAAGATTTTTTAGAAATGATTAGTAATTTTGAGTAGCCCACTGAATTTCCACAGTGTACTGAAAGATCCACAGCACCTCTGAATGATTAGGCACACTGCTGTTACTGAATTTGATCATGCACAAGAGCAGGATGTCCACAGAATGACCCTTCCAAAAAAATATCAGCTTACATTGCACAGTAAGTGGTATATAATTTTTATTTTTAGAAGGATCAGCCATAATGCAGCGCAAGGGTAGAATGGAATGAGAAAAAGATGGCTAGTTCTCGGGGGGGGAACATAACAGAAAACACAGTAAGTTTACTTAAAGCCACTACTCATTCCCCTTGGCAATGCAAGTACAAGACTGGAACCTTTAAATGCCACTGGATTTCTGAGATTCTGGACTGCCCTTCGTGCTGCTGCACTTCCCGCTGTAGTGCATGATGTTGCTATTTCAGATTTTAAGGTGCTATCAAATATATCTCTGTTGACATACTAAGAGATCATTCTCACCTCACACTGGCTGACTAACTGACAAGGTGAAATTTGTCATTTATTTGCTAGATTCTGGTCATTTATCATTACTACAACCTTATAATTCACCCAGCTTGCCTATTACACTCCATCTGTATAGCTTGTCATTGTTCTGAGCCAGAAACTGTACCTTATACACGTTAGCACATTTCAGCATGACATTGATCTCTGTCAGAGACCTAGTGCCTTGGCTTAAGCCAAGGAGCATCACTGTACAAAACAGTAAATTTGGTCTTCATAGCTGGTTATTACAGAGTTGTTAAGACACTTACCAGAGTGCCAGACTTTTTATTCATGGTGTAAGTTATGTTTGCTGCTCTAGCACTGCCTGTTCCTGTCTTTTCCAGTAAGGCAACCCCGTTCTTGTACCACTGGTACTCAGATGGAGGGGACCCCTCAGTCTCCTTACAGCTCAGTTCCACCACTGTTCCTGTCATTGCAGAGCTGGGTACCTCACATACCGGAATAGTTGGAGCAACTGGAAAATGAAATTGCACTTGTTACACAGTCTTATCAGTACTGCCAACCTCACAACAGTTTGAGAGTCACAGAGGAGGTGAACAGTTGTGGACGTACTTAACAACTACCACATCAGTGAACAGAGAGGCTCTGAAGACAGGGTGGAAGGCAGAGTTCTGCTGATGATGAGCACTGTAAAATTTGTGAGTTGCCAAAAGCAGTGGAAGGCAGAGGTTTGCTCCCAGTCCCCCCTCCCCCCCCCCCCCATGCTGTGTCATCCTGTCTCCAATCTATACATATTCATCCAAACCCTCGGTAGCTTGTTCCAATCCTCTGCAGAGGCCTCTGTGGGACTTCTTGCTCCCTGACAGAGGAAGGATGTCTCAGTGAATCTGGAGTCCAGCATTTTTTTCCCTCACTAATATTTAAAAACACAAGTGGGGGAGGTTAAAAAGATTTTTGTATTAAAAAAGAGTCTACTGTGTTTTGAAAAGCACTCGTCAGAAAGAATTAACAAGACCGGCCATCATTACAGCCATGGCGTGAATCTCAAATAGAAGATGAAAAGCAATTGTCTAACAATTTAATTTTAATTTTTTTTTTTTTTTAAAAGCATACTCCTCCCCCTGCACCCGGTTTACCTGTTTAGCACTTTTCTTTCATAGTTCTCTGAGCAGTGAACATCAGTGTGGAAAGCGTTCAAATGCTTTCCTTAGGTTTTGCAGGAGTATTCAGAGAAATTTCTGTCAGGTTCTGCATCACAGATGCAGGACAGCTCTGTCATTAATATGAAGGTCTTTTTTTTTTTTTTTTCCAATTTTTATTATGTCAACAGAAAAGTAACTTGATTTTATTTTGGTACCTTGAAACTATCCAGAAGAAAACTAATGGTGACGAGGAATGCATGTTAAATTAAAAGAATGAGTAACACTTTAACAAATATTCATAGTTTCTTCTTGGTTGACTTTAAAATAAAAAGCAAAAATTCTAAAAACAAAACAAGACACACCTAACTCCCATAAACTTTCAAAAAGGTTTGTGCACAAGACACACAGACACCCACCATTCTCTTCAGGCTCCAAGATCTCAACTTTAAATTAAGAAGCTACATTTAAAAAAGGAAATCTGCTGAGAGAGTGGAAGAAGGAAAGAAAAAGCGTGGTTACCTCATTATTGGAGTTAAGCAAAAGTTCATGAATTTGTTATACTTTATGAAGAGATTTGAGACTATTTTTAAAGACCAATTATTTTTCTAACAAGAAGAATACTTCTTTACTCCCTGTGAGGCAAAAAAAAAAAATATAAAAAAGGAAAAAAAAAAAGAAAAAGAAGAAAACTACCCACCAAACATTAAGTAACTGGGAAAAAATAGGAGGGACAGTGGGAGAAGAATGTGCTCAGTATTCAGTTTTCCATCAAATGGAGAAAAAACAAGCAAGAAAAAAAAAAAACAACACAAATAATAATAATAAAATAATAACTTCTGTCCTGTAAATAAAGTCCACAGACTGCTAGCTGGCATTATGCAGACACTGCAGTAGTTTCTCCTTCTAAAAACAGGAGACTGTAGCATTGGAACAAACTGCTGCTTTGGAATATTTTATAAGTGTTGACAGATGCTGACTCTCCAGTGCCAAACATCATGATCAGCTTATCTAGAGTCTCAGCCACTGAGTGACTTCAGTTTTTGTAGAAACAAACATTTCACCATCACATAAATCAGCATACTTGCTAACTTCTGACAACAAAGATACACATTTATATCAATAAAGAAACTAGTTACTTTCTTTGGACTATGTTATAGAATATTAATCCAGGCACAAACATATGTTTATAATCCAAAGGAAGACCCAAAAATCCAACAGGCACACACTATATGGACAACCCTGCACGCAACACCCCTTCATTCAATTTCTTTTCGGAAGCCCAAGTAAAAAAAGTTTCTTTCTACCCAATACGGTGAGAGTAATGGTAGCCTCTCCCAGGCGTTGCCCCTCTTCACTCTTTGCGCTGATTTCACAGCGGTAGGTCCCAGAATCCTTTCTAGTCACATTTCTAATACGGATTCCTGTATTCAGCATCTCTGCTCGGTCTTTAAGATCACCTTTAAAAGAGAACAAACAGTGGTTTCTGGTCATTGCTTACAGAAAACATCTGTCTCACTGGCTTGCTCTGAAATCACATACAGTTTATGCACTATTGCTCATTTTTTCAGTGTTAGTTATCTATTGCCAAGGAGCAGCATGTAATCCCTCTCCCATGATATTAAGAACCCTCCATAAATTTGTCCACTTAGTCCAAAAAAGCCCCCAACAACCTCAGTTCAAAAACCTATGTCGTCTTTCAGTTTTAAGTACTTTTTTTTTTTTTGGTAACCTGTGGACATTTCAAGAAAGCATGTATAACTGTAGTCATGTGACAAAAAAAAAAAAAAATTCTACTTGGAGGGATGGCAGTCATTAACTTATTTCTCTTACAGGAATGATTCTTATTTGACATTTTAACTTGGTAAGAAAAAAATAATGAAGGAATTAGCAAAAGATATTGCCATTAGAGTTCCTACAATGAGATTTTCTTCATTTTACATGTTGTTATGAAATTAAACTGACTTGCACAAACAGAATCAAGAGTTCCAGCATCTTTTAAAATTAAATATATGCAAGAAAAAAACACAAGTTTATCAACAAGATCAACGTATCTTGCGAGTTCTACGAACTAACAAATTTACTGTGGCTTTATTTTACTTCTCAAGTAATATAAACATCTCTTTATTTACTTCTCTTTATTTGTTGTGTACCAGAGACCTGTATTTCCTTCAATACATAAAGCTGTGATATGTCTTTTAAAAAACAAGTAAGTAGAAATTCTACTTCCAAAAATAGATACAAATTATTTAAAAGGTACTGCTGAGTTTATATTTTAATATATATAAAAAAATGTTGCATTATTCATATCTAAGCCCCCAAATCTACAGGAGGTTTCAGAAACCTCTTTGTAAGACAGGAGAGGAGAGCTTTCAACACTTTTAAATGAATTTATGTTTGAATGTAATTTCATTTTTTAAAAAAGTCAGTAAACATACAGGATCATTTTTCTTAGTCTCTAGTTCTATTATATTTAACTTCATTCAAAATGTAACTAACCACTGAAGATTTCATTAGGAAAAGCTTTGTTTTCCCCTGAGGAAATATTCTTTTCCTCAGAAGGACTGATGTTCAGTACAAGAGTCAAGAGCATCCTCTTTCAGTCATTTTCCTAATATTATTCCCCAAGAAACAGTTGATATGTATGCTAGAGAAGGGCATGTTAAATGATCAGTCTAAACTTGTTGTATTGTCTTACCTGTAAATTCACCATTGTAGTAGACAAATGAAACTCCTTGAGACTGGATTTTCTTCCATTCTATTCTTAGACTCATCCCTTTTGAAAATTTGTGCTTGCAACTAAGGATAGCCTCTAAGGAGAAAACAAACAAACAAACAAACAACAACAAAGGAACAAAAAGCAAAAGAGAAAGTTAGAGCTTTCAGCATTGTATTGGTACACAATCAGGTTCCATGAAATTAACATTCCCCTTTCATATAGCTTGAGCAGTCAGCAAGGCCCAGATCTACTCCTCAAAGTGATGTCATCAGACCTGCTCCAGATTTATACAGATACACAGGGGACACAGAAACTATTAATTTCCCCATTAATTAGGTGGCTTTTGGATCAAAATTCACATGTTGGATGAGCAGAGATTCTGTACTACTACCCTCATTTTATGTTTCAATATTTTTGTCAGTGAGCACACCACTATTAAAAAAAGGACACTGACCCAGTTGTCATCTATATTATGAATTAGTATTCCAAGTTTATTATCAGTAGTTTACCTGGTTAAATATGTAACTTAATGCATATGAAACACACACTGGTAAGATGGTTAAATACTCTATGTAACTTGTGTATTTAGTTACAATTTCACCTTGGTTATTTTGAGGGTACGTGGATGGTGAGAGTCTGCTTCATTAAGGTTATCCAGTCAAGGACTTTTTCAATGCAAAGATGACAATAGTAAAGGGGCAGCAACAAACAAAACCAGAGACACAAGTATGACAGACAGAGCACAATGACAAAGACCATCAGCTTCCAATTAAACTGATGGGCCTGTGGTGCCAGCGAGTGCAGTCTCTGTATCAGCAGCAGGAAAGCCACAGATCTCAGCGGTGTGTGTTGGCAAGTCCTGAAGCACATGTGCCTGGAGAGCCAGGCTGGAAGGGATGGAGGGGAGGGGACTGACAGAACTTGGGGCCAGCAACTGGGGACATACTGGGGGTGTAGGCACCCCTGAGCCTCTGTCACTGACTCCTGGAAGTGGAGGTGTATGGTGTACATGCTGTGTTTGTATCTCCCCAAACCTGGTGTGCATGTGAGTACGTAGCTCATTAGCAAACCTCAGGCTTGGTAAACTGGCAAGTAGGAAGTCCAGGGTCCAGGCAGGGGTAGCAGGGCTATCCATGCCAGTACTCAGGGGATCCAAGAACATGCATGTGCTTCTGAACCCAGAGAGTGTTGTATGAGCACTTCCACCAGTGAACTTCGAAGTGGAGGAATGATGCTTGGTCTTCTACATGTAATGTTTTGTGTGAGCCTAGGTAGTATTACATGTGGGTGCTGCTGAAAGCAGTGCTTTGTATGTGGCAGTCTGCACATGCATCTCTGGTATATGCACTGAGTCTTGCACTGACTGAACCTGCAAAAGGAAAAGCAGCAAATGGGTCTGTCAGTTTGGGACGAAGACCCCCAGGACTCCAGGCACACTGCGCTGGGCTCCAGCAGCCAGGCAGTAAGACACTATTGTACACAGAGGCTGAGAGTTCAAAAGTTACTGATTTTTACTATAGTTGCCATAGCTGGGTAGAAAACAGACCAAACAGGTCAATTGTTCTTTCTCCCTCACAGCAGGGCATAAGCACATGCCATCCCCAATATGGAGCTTGCATCATATTAACCGTGGCCTATGGTCAATGCTAGAGTTACGGGGGAACTGAAGAGGAAGAGAAGAGGTGAGCTGTATAGGCAAATTATGAGGACAAACTCAGCATTTCAGTAGTTTCACTGTCAGTGGAACAGCATGCTGGAAAATATATATATTATCTTTCCTCCAGCAAATTCCTTAAGTCAAAGTATTATTAAGAATTGTCTGGATTCTTTCCTCTGATGCTGTTTCCAGCCACACATCTGACTGGCTCTGATCTATTAATAAAGTGAAATTTAGCATCTCCCAGGAGTTTTTACAAAAGAAACAAATACAGCATTGATCTCAACTGCTCATCATCCAATACAGGTCACAGCATCACAGATCAAAGGCCTTCAAAGTTTTGGCAATGCCTCTCTAGTTTTCAGGAAGCAAACATCCACTGATCAAACACACAGTCCATCTGCATTAACTGTCACCCTCATTTCCAACCTCAGCAAAAAGGGCTGCAGTGTGATTAAGAGGTATCAGCAGATCTCCCCCTTCACCCCTTTGTCTCACTTTCTAGGTCTGTTCTGTGGAGAAACAAAGTGTTTCAAAGGGGCTAGGCTGGTAGCCTAGAATCTTTCATGGGGAAAAATTGTCCAGACTTGAAAGAAAAAATGGGGCAGGAGTGCATTCTCTGCCAGAAACATGTTACACATGCGCTGGCTGCTACGAAAAACATGCTGTGCACTCAGGAAGCCTGAGGTTCCTGACTTCAGGTTGCGTGGATGGGTGGAGGCTTCCTGAATCTTAAGATTTGCTAAAGTTTCCTTTCCATTTTGTTTTTGTATCCTTCTAACAAAGAAAAGCCATCATTCAAGCTCAGCTTGCTTTTGCTACTGACCTTGTGACAGCTGGCTGGTCCCATGAGCTGTATTAGCTGACACAGAGACAACTCAGCTGAAGTGTTCTCAGCTTAACAAGTCACCTCTGTCCTGAAGGAGCTGAGCTGCCCCTGCCTTGCATGCCACATCTTCCTTTCCAAAAATGCTAGTATCATTGCCCTTCCACTGATCTTAGCAGATAAAAGCTATAGAATGGAAGATGAGGAATAAACACAGAAGAGACATCATAATAAAATCCCTCTTTAGTTATAGATCCCTTCTCCTGCCCTTTTTTTTTTTTTCCATACTAATGATATCAATGAGAAGTATTCTCCAGAACAGGTCTACTTGATTTTCATTACGGAGGACCCACAGGAAGCTGTGCATCTGCACATGGTCTACCAGTCTGGGAAGAACCATCATGGATCTTGGAGAGGTCTGGACAATGTTTGTTTTGGATGTCTGTCTGGTCCAGGGTGATCATTTGATTAGCCCTTCTCAACTGTACCAGGAGTTGGAAGAGAAAAGAAAAATGTATTTCAGATCAGCTGCATTTAGATGAATAGCTAAGTCTATCAGCTGCTACGGTTCCCTTGGTGCTGCTACATATAAAGAAAAGAGCATAGCTTTCAGTTATGTTAAACTGATCTCACTCTATTATAGAAATAAGAAAAGAACAAAGTACAAGCCACACATGTTTTTAAAAAACAGAAGACAAAGAAGAGAGATCGGGAAGCCAATCAAACTTTAATATTACCTCAAGAGCTCCTCTCTCCTCTGTCCTGTACTAAGCTCTAAATGTATTCATTTTTCTTCCTCAAAAATGACAAAAATACTTAAAACAGCTGACCGTTTCAGAGATCATTATTTCATTATTATCTCAGACAGATGAATAAAGCCTAAGCCTCAGCAAACAGTTCTTTTGATTCCCAAATTCCCTTCTCTCCATATTCCAAACAAATGCAATAAGAACAAAGAAACCCACAGCCTACAAACCTCATATACCTCCACACTACTAGCATCTCTTTCTCACCTATCCAAACATAAGTTTTTCTTCCCTGCCTCTTTAACTTCTGTATCTGATTATTGAAAGTGATTGTCTTTATAGATAATAAAATATATACATATATTTTAAAACAGACGTTCTAGTCATTGGCAATTAAAAATAGTCATTAAATTACATATACCAAGAACAGCTGATTTACAATTGCTCTCCCTCTATCTCCTTTTTCTGTAACTTCTCAGCACTTTACACAGAAGGAAATTAGACAGATGTTACAGAACGGGATATCAGGACTGAGAAACAAGTCACAGAATAGGTGGAGAAGGACCTCTGGAGAGCATCTAGTCCAACTCCACAAGTAACCTAAAATGGGGACAAAACTAAGGTTATAATAAGAGTCAACAGTTAGAGTAGGAGCAACACCCCCCAGAAAAAAGGAAGACAAACTTAACTGCCCAGCTGTCTACATATCTTGTATGTATTTATCCCATATATTTTTAATCAGAGCATACTGTGCATACTGTACCCTTAAATTCCTCTGCTTTTACATTTTTGTTATCCGTTTCAATAGAAATTCCAGTCGCCTTACGATCTGCAAGGGGACAGAAAAAAAAAGGACAATTAAGACAATTCAGCAATGAACTGTACTTTTATAGGTGCTTCACTAGTTACAAGCAATGTTTTTGAGGCTTCCTTACACAGGACAGATTAGATATTCTCTGCTACCTTACACAGGACAGATTAGATATTCTCTGCCAGCGAGAGCATGGGGACTAAGAGTTAGAACAGGGCTGGCCACGTGGGTGGCCTTGAACAATTCATATCTTTCTCTCTATGTCCTGGCACCTGTAAAAAAAAATAGTAATATTTCTCTCTTACAATGGCATGATAATATTTACATGTGAGAAATACTACATAAACAATAGGTGTTGTTTTATATTGTGGCAACATTTCAGTCTGTTTTTAATTCTGTATACTTTATTAACCTGTGAGAGTATTTTCCATGGTATTTCTATTACAAGGCAGACTTGCTTACTAAAGAATACCATGCACTACTCCAGGATAACAAATGCAAGCAGTAACTAGCAGTTACCTCAAATTCTCGTTGAACTGAGAAGAAAACATGAGTCAACATTTCTATAGTTTTAAATGAAACAAATGTAAAAACAAAAACAAAAGAAACAAAAAAACAAAAAAAACAACAATAAAAGCATACATTCTTGGAATTTCAGTATACTCAATACAAGAGAGACCCAGACAAAACGCGTGAAATCACCATTAGCCCTGCATCGATCCCCTCCAAGCTACCCTCTCCCTCACAGCATCTCATTATCTCACTACATTATCTCTCTTGAGAGCTGCTCTCCTCAAGAAAGGACACCAGTGTGCATTCCTTCATGATTCAGAAGTATTCCTACAGGGCAAAACAGTCCATCAGTTTTTCTGGTTACTCCATGGGAGGTAAGAAGTCTACCAAGTGGTTAAAACTTTGCTTAATAACAGAAAAACACAGTTCCTTACATAAGTTTATATTAACTTTATTTTCAAAAGCATCTCAAGTTCCAGTGGTTTAGACCAGTTTTGGAGACAGCACAGACACTCATCTCACTCCCCATTTCCTATGCCCACATCAGCCAACTGAACAATTGCTATGGAGGGTATGAACAACAACTGAGCCCCTCTCACCATCAACAACATTTAGAAATGTGGCTTGTTCAAATGTGCTCTGACTGACAGAAACTAGTTTAGCCTTACTCCATTTAATCTAATCTCACTATTTGCCTCTCTTGTGTGTACAGACCTCCTTTATTCAAGAATCAGTTTCTCACCCCCCCGCTACGCATACCCAGGACATCCAGTATTGACCTGAAGACATGAACAGGTGATGAATCCTCTGCTTCTTACTATTTTATTTTGATTGTTCATTACTTCTGTTAAATTATGTTCCTCATTTCTCACTTGTGTGAGTATATTTGGCTTTCAGCTAGGGGTTCTCAAACCTCTGGGTATGCCATTTTCTCTACATACAAAGATACTGTCAACAAGTCATCTCATGGCTTTCTTCTCAATTAGAGATCATCCCCTGTTGTTCAAGTGTGGCAGTGAGGTGGAATTCTTCATCCAAACTGTTCCTTTGGCCCCTTTCTCCATATTTTTTTCCCCAGTATCTTTAAAAAATACTGATTGTATCATTATCATTATCTTCAACCATTGTGTCTGAGTCATGAAGTAGCGACCAGAATAGCTATTTGAGTCCCCACCACTACAGCAGTTGCTCGTTCATAGTATCCTGTAGTGGTAGGTTGACCTTAGCTTGCTGCCGGACACCCACCCAGCTGCTCTCACTCCACCTCCTTAACTGGACAGAGGGATGAAAAAAATATGAACAAGCTCATGGGTTGAGATAAAGACTGAGACATCACCTCCCAATTACACCGTTCCCCTCACCGCCCCCTGCCATGAGGTGTTTGCCCTCCCTTCCCCAGGCTGCCCCCGAGGTGAGGCGCCGCCATCTTGGCTGCGGGGCTTGGCCATGCCCTGCGGTGGGGCCATTGGGGCTGGGGCCTGCACAGGGCAGCCCCGCCATCGCCTCACGCAGCAGCCCCACACTGCCAGCCCCTACTGCCAGCACCTCAGCACCCACACCCAGTACACCTGTACTTCTGCTACTCAGAGATGCTGCTTCCTACACATCTCACCACCTCCCTCCAAATGAAACCTCAACATTTCTCGTTTCTACAAGAATATAGCTTCATACTTGGCAACAAAAAGTGAATTTTCACATTTTCAGATTTCCAAAGGATCCAAATTTTTGTATTAACTATACTGTCCTCAGTACTCTTTAATTGTATTGTCATCTTTGTGTCAACCCAAAATAGTTACAGCAGAAGTCTGTAATATGGAAGTACAATATGAAAGTAAATAAAAAAGTGTAGATGACGATTTAAGCAATGCCATTTATGTTCACTTATAATACTAAAATAAAAAAAATATTTCCATTACAAATAGTGCGTGCAAATTTTTTCCACTAGATCCAGAACGGAAACTTTCTTGATAAACTTTTTTAAAAGAACAGAAACCACAGAAGGAACCCTGCTGACACCAGAGGAGGGAAGCTCTCCTCTCCTCCAGCACCTCCCAGAGTAACAGCTGCTCCTGCACATACACACAGAGCACATGTCTTTGATTTTGTCTAACTTTGGTCTAGAATAAGGGCTGAAATAATTTTCCTCTTTGTCTATTAAGCCTTATTTAGGCTTATGGGAAGAAAATTCTCTTTTTATTTTTTACCCAAACCATAGTGTATCTACAACAATGAAAAAAAACATGTCCTCTACACCAGTAGATAACATTTTGTTATCTACTGAAACAACATCTTCCTTCATGTTCTCATGATGGGGGCGATTATTTTTCTGAGGCCCTGACAGCAGGTAACACTTAGGATGCATTTCTAGGATGTGTGTGAGGGGTTTAAAGCCATTTATAAATTACTGGCACATCAGCCATCTCTTTCTGGACACAAAACAGCTTGAACACATGCAGTTCAGCACTTTATTACATCCACTCTTTCATAAACCTGAAAATTCTCTCTTCCTCCATAATATAGAGGTCATGAAGCTCACCAATGTACTTTAAGTATTCATGAGAACACACAGTAGGAAATGTTTGTGACTTCTAGGGCAGGATCATGACACTTACTAGTATGGAAATTATCATTAAATTACATTGTGTAGTTTGTATTGGGAGCTTGCAATTGCGCCAAGCCTGTATAATTCCTCTTGCATCAAGGGAATTACAAGTATACAAGGACCCTAGTATGCAATGTAATATGTACAAAATAGGCCAGAAAGAAAAAAAGGAAAAAAGAAATTCATACTCAGCACGCACACAGCCTTCCTCATCACACACAAACCACACTTAAACATGCTCTTCTTCAAGCAGTGCTAGAGTCTGAACTGTAAATTAAGCTAGTGCAGAGAGGGGTGCCAATTAAAGCTTGATCAAGCAGAAAAACAGAAGAGGTCTTCAAAGCTAGAGTACCTCTTCCATAAAATGCCCTTTCAGAAGAGTCTGCCAATTATTCAGAATCCAAGACTTAAGCATTGCTTTTTAATTCACCATATAAAGAGCAATAGAGAAAAGATGACATTACTGTACCACCAAACTTTTTGGTCATCAAATGCTTTTATACACAGACTGATCCACCCTCCCATTCTTACATGGAAGCAGCTTCATTTGTTTAGAAGTAGGCCCACAAAATGCACGCTTTCCATTTGATAATCCCTCTCACAGCTGTAAACTGACGCTTGAGGAATCAAAGAAAAGCACATTAGTCAAACCAAATCAAAGGAAACAGTGGTGCCTGGAGGAAATTACATGAGAACAGAATCAAAACAAAGTTATAAGTACAAGAGAAAACACAGTCTCTTGGTATTTGTTTTGCCAAGTTCTAAGTAGCAGGTGGCCTAAGGCAAAGCTGAACAAAGGATTTCAGAGGATACTGAAGGTTTAGGAAGTCTGATGTCCCAGGAATAATAAAGCGATAATGCAGACAGTTCTCTTACTGTACTCCCCATCAGAGAACAGGAAGCCAACCATTATTTAATCAAATGATACCACGAGTCGTGACACGGTCTTGTCATTTAAACACTCCCATGGGACACGGCACTTCTGTTGCCGAATTTTTCCCTATGAGAAGTACCCATAGATGGCATAGTCCATAAATGGGGAACAGGAGAGGAGAAGCTACCTAACTGTGGACAGAATTTGTTTATCAACTCAGAAGAGACTAACTCCCATTCTCCTTAGCAGTCCAAAATATGGTGACTACAACCAAAAGGCTGCCACCCAGCTCAGGGTAGCATTGGCAGGCTAGAACAGTGTTACCTGGAGGTGGGCAAAAAACAGGCAGCCAGGCTCACACCACAGGTCTGACCCAGCCATGTTGCTGTCACCAGTTGAGTGTTTAAGCCATTTTTGTCTTCCATCCATTTTGCTTGGTGAATGCTAGCCTTCAGCAAATGTTCTGGAGGGAGATCTGGATCATTAACAGCTTCCATTACTGCAAGAGTCTCTGGAGTGTGCGCCAGAGTCCTTAACAAATCTCTGAAATCAGTTATTTATGCACCAAAACGTAGCCTGAACTGAGTGAAGTAGCCTCATTAGGAAATATAAATAGAGCATTAAGTGCTCAAACTTCAGACAAGGGCTAGAAGAAATTACCAAACATGATGGGGGAAAAAAAGAAAAAGAAAAAAGCTCCACTTCCGTCCTTCATTTATCTTGAGTTACAAATATTCTTGAATCTTAATAATGATAGAACAGGATTTACGTCGGGCAGAGTTTATATGTTTCACAAAAAAAACACACCCTGCATACCTTTAGCCACAGAAAACACATAAGGAAGTAGTCTCAATTCGGACGGAGGCTGTAGAGCGACAGTAAAGAGTCCACTAAAATCCAGATGTGGATTGCAAGTTTGTATTTTACTAGGTGGGTTGTGACTGCATAAAGCATAGTAATCCAGGGAAGAAGGTATATTTTTGGGTTGACAAACTCGGTCTAACACATAAAATAACTTAAGAGGTTTCTCAGCCACCCCTGTGCTTATGTGGTAGTTGTCAGCAGCGCTACTGTAGTGTTTTGGAAACTGCTGGACTTAACCACAGCAAGTTTTAGTCATTCAGGCACTGGAGCTGATGGTAATACGTACAGCTCCTGAGAGTATCTAACACTATGAAATGTGAGGCAAGATTTTAAACACATTTTAAAGCCCTTGCTGATGTTTTAACCACAAAAAAATACAAACTAGAGATCCTACTTCATGTACATGTGTTATCCACGCATCAGTGGCAAACGAGTTTTTCTACTAGATTGAAGAAACTGCTTTTAATTTAGTTAAGTTTCTAAGACCTTACAGCTATAAGGAAAACTGCTCCTCAATATGATGTAGTGCTGGTTTCCTGGCACTACAAAGAAGTTGTTCTAGTTGCATCTGTGCTCTGCTAGTGTTTTGAGCTGAAGGAAAAACATGTGACTAGTTATTTTCACTCCTTAAACAGTACTAGAAATGCAATATATTTGCCTTGACTCTTGGGATGACAGACGTACAGAAGCAGCAAGCTTTTAGATATTTGTAAGGGACAGAGAATAAGGGGATAGGGAAAGAAATTCATAGGCAGAGTAACAGCCTAACTTTTATGCCATAGAAAGTGCCTTTTCCATAACCAGATCAATGATCTTATGAAAAGCCTTGTAAGATACTTTCATTTGTGCACATAAATACCTGATAGCCTTCCCTCCTTCCCACACCTCCCCCTTTTCTACAAGCCCTCTTCTAATTCCTGATGAATTTCTTATTCATGGAGAAATGGACTAGTTTTTCAGAGCATGGGAAGAGAGTTGGGAAGTAAATTACAAAATAATAATAATAAATGTTAAATCCGATTATTTGGTTTGGCTTCTCTTTTGGAAGAGCAGCTATTAGAAAATTAAAATTCCAACTCTATAGCTGAGTAATATATGACACACACACAAAAAAAGACCTTTCCCCCAGCCCCCCAAAACAACAACAAAAAATATCCCCAAGCCCTACGGCATTTTTCCCCTCTTCCAGCCCAGGCTCAGAGCCATGCACTGAGTAATGGAGTAATCCTCCCCTCTGTCTGCTCCCATGAGCAAAGCCATACATTTGAAGCTGATAACAAGGCCAGCATCCAGATGGTAGGGTAGTTAGCAATCTAACACGCAGAAACATTATGTGTCTCGCTGGGTAAGTCATCAGACACTCTCTTCATTCTTTTTCATTAAAGGCTCTCAAATTAACAGCAAAGACAGTCAGATTCAGAAGAAAAAATTGTCTACAGATACCCGAGTGAGACAAAGCAGTCAAGTTTTAAGGTACCTTGCCTGCAAAACCTGTATCAAAACAAAGTGTACTTTAGGCTGGTTTCTCAAAACATTTCAGAGTAGTAGGTTATTTCAGTAGAAAACTTAGGTTAAAGCGATAAAGAGTTTAAATGGCCAAGCTGCTCAAGTTCAAATAGTTTTTCTTGGATTTACTAGTTGTTTTACATTCAGAGGCTTAATACAGAAATTTTGTTTTATTTAATATAGCATACAAATAAAAATGAAAATTCTTTGCACTCATCTGTCAGAGAAAGTCATTTTTGACATCACTGTCAGTAAAATTCTGTAATGGAAATCACGTGAGAAGCAGAATGGAGAACCTTGGGTTCATCCAGCTGCGAGTATCACACAGGGCAGTAACAGCACTGTCAGAGAGCGCCTTGGAGTGGGATTTCTACTTGTATTGAAAGATCGTATTGGATGATCTGAGGGGCTCTCAGTCCCACAGGAGGGGGAAGAGCTCTTCTGTTAAAATGCCTCAATTATAGAGCAGAATAGCAAAGAAGTTTTCATTCACGATGCCTAGGGATGATTTAATGCTCAGCTTCGTGTGAGCTGCTCAGTACAGTATGAAAGGCTAGCACACCAGCCGATGATGCCTTTACTTTTAAATATATTTTTACTTGTCTAGAAGGTCAAGAATAAAGAGAGACTGTAGTTTTCAGAGTGAATTATCTGAATTTACCAGCAGTGGTCCTGAGATTTTAAGATCACATTACTGATTGTTTCAGAGCACAGCCCCAAGGACAGTTGGCCCTGGCAAGGCTGAACTGGAAGTGCTTGTAGAGGAAAAAGCAAGGAATAACAAACAAGTGGCGTGGGACAAAAAAAAGGAGGAGATTATTTAGGTCAGCCTTTCCAAAGAAACTGAACACCAAAGTAAATGAATTCCAGAGAAACTAAACAGCCTCCTAAGTGCTTTCAAGCAGACCCAACATAAATTGCTGTGTGACATAGTTTGGGAAATTAAAAAAGTTTTTATTTATAATCAAAATGTAAAATACCACTCCCTTCAAAGCTTCTATTTTTTGCCTCCTCTTCTCCTTGTGTTCGAATTCACAGTTTGCACAGGTTCAGCGCAGCGCAGACTTTATCCCAGAAGACAGACAATCCACAAAGCCTATGTTATTAACCAAGCATTTATAGCTCTCGCTTTCACAAGACTCAAACCCACTGCTCCCCGTCTCCATGGAACCTGTGACACCGGGGTATAGGGTTTTGTCCTGGCCAGGCCCCACAACAGGGCTGGTTTCCCGCTCCCTGGTGCTGCTCCACAGCGGTTTCCACAGCAACCGGGCAGGGCTCAAAGGCAGGCTGCAGGCAGGGCCCCAATACTTGCTTTGAGGTGGATCCGGATGCTGAAGACTTGTATCTGGTGCTATTGGGTTAAAAATACCATTAGAAGGGGCTATGCGAGGCAATGTCTCTTTGCCACTGCTGTTGCACACTCCTCATGTAACACGCAGCAGTGGAATTGAAGAAACAGGTCTCCAGTTGCACGGCTGGGTGCAACGCTTCAGCCGAACACCGGCCTGCACAAATACCTCAAGAAATAGTAATAGCATGATGACCATGTTTACAAAACAAGGCTGGGTCCCCAGTGCAAACTGGTGTGGTCCTCTGAAGTCAATAGTACCAGGCTGATTTACATCAACCATAAAATCAGCCCTGAAATACGTAAGAGCCGGGGAAGTGAAGAAAACAAACAATCGCCTCAAAACAAACAAACAAAAACAACCCACAATTACAACAACAACAAAAACAACAGAAAACCAACACAAAGACCCAAAACTATTCAGGTCACATTTCAAGACAAGTTCCGTAAGTTTCATGCTAAATTTCAGAGGTCTGCACCAGGCTCAAGTGACTTTTGCTGGAACTGCTGGGCAATTTTGAAAGGATGAACACTTCAAGAAGCTGGGCATTTATATACCTGCAAATACAAACCTTAAAAAGCCTTAAACCAAATTTAATTTGCTGTCTAACTGATATAGCCAGCATTAGTTATGATTCCAGTATACACCATGTAAAACTGGAGTTCCTGCTTGCTCAGAGCTAGAGGAGTCATTTAATTCCCTGAGAGTAGGATCCTGTTTCCAGATTCAAGAAAAACCATCAGGCCTCTGGGACTTCCAAGCATGGAAGTAGACTCCACATTGTTCCAGTGAGGGAATGTCTCTTTCCATAGGTAGTCTCATCCATATATGCTGGAACCAAATTTCCTGTGCAACTTCAGTCCCTTCTCAAGTTTATAACAGTTTTTCCCACTAGGCCTTCTCAAACCCTTTTTATTAACCTAAGCATTTCTACAAACTGCACTGCAGAGGATGTGTACATATTAAGTTCGGGCTTTTAACAGTAAAGGAGCACATAATGAGCCAGAACTGCACACTGCAGAGATCCCAAGTAGCAGGTGGGGTAGCTCATTAGACCAACTACACCCAAACGTCTCATTTTCAGGAAAGTGTAATAATCAAAACCAAGTCAGCATTGTCACATGTGCCCCACTGAAAGAGATGATCCATCTGAAATCTGGTAGCTAAAAAAAAAAAAAAAAGTTTGTCTCTGAAGCAAACATTCACACGGAATATACTTATATGCTAATAGGGAATGGATGCAGGAACAGCTCCTTGGGGTAAGTTTTTAAAGAGGGCTTTGCACAGGCTTCCTTCCATTCAAATTTTGCTGACTGGGATGTACCATGACTCCATTCTAGCTAGTGTGCCCATTAAAAAATATATAAATAAAAAAATCAGAGTCTCACCAAAAACAGTACAATACTTTTTAAATGGAAATACTCCGTGAGAAGATGTGTAATGCTTTGTGAATTTGGGATTGAGACATTTCCAATAGGCGTGGGTGGGTTGCCACTTGACTGAATTTCATTTGAACCATGAGTTTTAGGACGGCATCTTGCCTTGATCAGCAGCACTGAGCTAGGTATTCTTCCCCCCCCTCCAGACTACAAAGCAGTCTCTGCTAATATGAGCTGCAAGCACAACAACCTCTTCTCTCTTGGCCAAAAGAATCTGGTGAACCCTTCCTAATTATCTGCACACAGCTTGCCAAATTAGCTCATCCCAGTTCCATTCACACATGATCCCTTACACTGCCAAGTTCGCTCAGTTGCGTCTTCCTGCCAGAAGCAGCTAACAGTCATGTTTGATGGCTATTAATTTCAACCAGCATTGTGGTTTACAGTACAAAAACACATCTTTAGCCTTAATTCTGCAGGCCTTTAATAGACAGATTAGTTCTTCAATATCTGATTTTATAGGAGCACCTTCTGGCATATTTATTTGAACAGGACTGAAGTTACTCCTTTGACTCAATTAAGGCTGTTATGTATCAAGAGGAGCTAGAACAAACAGAAGATGTTTTGCACACTAAAAGGAGAAGGGTGATTAGAAGAAATCCTCCGGAAGCCAGAGCTAGGAACAATAGGTCACAGTATAATAGGTGCCAAATTTTCCTTAAAGGGGATGAAGAGGGTAAAAAACAAACAAACAAAAAACCACCTTAAAGTCTTCATCAGATTAAAAGCTATACAAGCAAAACAACACATGGATATTCAGATTAGAAAACACTAGAACACTGGAAAGTTACACAGGAAACAGGAATAAACACAGTAACTCTGTGCTTTATTTATTTTTAAACTAAGCATGAATGTTAACTCAGTAATCATCCCGGCTTTTCAACAGGAGAGATGTGTCAGGAGGCATATCCTTGAGAGTATTTGGGTAACGTTAGCTAACAAATAATTCTGCTGCTTTCGTCAGAAGAAGGGCAAGCTTAGGAAGCAAGCTATCATTCACAATTCACTAGTTCGAAGCTTCACGTAATATGTTTTGATTATCTTGTCAGCCAATACTTAAACTAAGAAAGTACCAGCTGTTTCACTGTCACAAAAGTGAAATGAAAAAAAAAAAAAGATGTCAGGAATTCTGTAATATAAAATAAAATAAATGAATGAATGAATAAATCCAGTGCACAGAATAATTGTACAGAAGACAAATAATCTTGTGAGAATTAAATATACAATCTTGTCATAATTCAAAGACAATGATAATATCAGGAACACAGAGATAGGAATTCTATATTATTTAAGCCACTGGATATTTTTAGAATAAAAAATACCTGATTAATGATTCAGCCCTCTGGCCCATCTTCTCAAGTGCAACAAGTGCTTAAAAATCTGGTGGTTCAACAGCTGTATCTGGAATGCTCTTAGTTCATATGAGGTACATACTATCAAAACCCCGTATTACATCTCTAAAATGCCTGCTAGAATCAATAGATCAACCCTTTTCATGAAATCATGACTTCCAGATAGGCACATAAGCTGCTGTAAATTGTTTTGCCATTTGTTTTGCCTACTTCTGCCCTGTATTATCTTTATAACCAACTCATCCTGAGATATGGATACCTTATAAACTCAGGTGACACTATTTTCTCCTAAACTTAACTTTCCAGTAGAAAGAAGATTAAATTATACCACTCTGGAGTACTTGACTCCGGTTAACTGATTTCAGTTCAAGAACCTCTCTTTTTGAGAAAGGTATCTGAGGAACAGTCCAAGGACTATGCTGGCATAAAGATTATACAGGCAGATGCACCATCAGCATGAGTACTGCAATCACATGGAATCCAAACACAAAATGAGGTCTTCAGATTTCAGGTGTGAAGTCACAGAACAATATTTTAGTAAGATGAGGATGTGGCACATTTATCTATTTATTTCCACTGTTGTTGCAAGGCTGCACATCTTGCATCAAGCTCTCACAGTACGGAACTAGCGTCAGCAGACAGAGCTCTGAATGGTCAGGAAGCCAAGGAAGGGAACAAGATGGTTTGTTGAATAATAGATAGCTACCTGCATTTCTCTCCTAGAAGGGAATTCATCACCACCTAAGTTCCGCTCAAAGCACCTCTGTTGAAATAAGCCTATAAGCTTTTATGCTTTGTGTTACTATGCTGTGAGTGACAAGTTATGTTTTAAGGCAGCTAAGGACCAGGTTCCTTACCAGTCAAAATGAATTACTCTTTCACGGAAAAAAAGAGTACCCACTTCAGAGCTTACAGCTATGTGAATCCTTATAGCCAAGTCTACATGTATCTTCCACTTAAACAGTCTGATTACATAGCCAAGCCCCTTTGACATATTCAGTTGTATGAGATTTTTAGAAACTCTCTGTCCACCCTGCATGTTTCCCATCCCAAAGCAGAGGCAGCTAAAGGTCATGAATTATCTACTTTTCAGTCACTGCAATTAGCAATTTAAAATAATCAGATTTCATATTACATTTCTGCTTACAAGTCTTAAGCCATATGGACAGCACTCCATACGTTTATAGGGATTCAAATGCGGAGCTGCAGGATTGGAACCTTAGCAGCAAAATCATGCTGTGTTTTCTTCTGATTTTCAGATTTTTTACCCCATCCCAAAACTGAAAGGGTTTTATATATGTACAATTTCTATATATGTACATATTGGGCACATGCTACACTGTTAACTCTACTGATATTTTATATTATATTGGTATTATCTCACTGTCTTTGTATTCCATGAAACATGAAGATAATTCAGCTTCAAAAGAAGGGCAAATTCCTCCCTACCCACTCCCACTATGTCCTTAAACGCTCGCAACAACTGATCTCTGCTGAAGCCATAGATACAGCATTGCTTCAGAATCCCACTCTGCCTCTGAGTTGATCTTTTGCTTTGTGAGCAAAATAAAATAAATCATACAATAACATAGAATCAATTGTTAAAGGTGCCAATAGGATCCAAATTCAACTTTGGCCGCTTCCTCCCAGTAACTAGATGAAATTAAAAACTGTTTTGTTCCAAGTTTGTCAAATACTAGGCTAATCATAAATACTACCTCATTCCCAGTTTTCCAAAGTTGTGTAAAACAATCTTTTGGTTTTAGTAGATCGTTACTTAGTTATTAGATTCAACTGTTTTTCCAGAAAAAAAAAACAAACAAAAAGTACCTGCCTTAAACTTTTATGATATTTTCCTATGAGAACACAAGCTTTCTGGGACTTTTTTGTGGGACTGAAGACTAGCTTATGACGGTAAGGAAAATCCTTCTTGTTGTTCCCTAGAAGACATTAAGTTTGCTTTAACTCAAGAAAAATATTCTGCACCTGCAAGTCTCTCAGCTGTATATGTAAGAACTGGCCATACCAACTCCTCTTTCTCTGTTTACATAGCTTTAAAAACTTTGCAGAAACTTTGTTGAAAAGCTTATAAACAGACATCATTTCATTATTCTCTCACAAAAGTCAGTGTGTTCTCCCAGCAGCTATTTATGTTAGAAAACTAATGCATATTGCAAAACGTGGACAAAACCTTTGTAGAAGTGCATTCTCTTCCCTTCCTCCTCCTCCTCAAAAAAGGAGATTAAAAATTTGAACACAGCTGGAAAGCAAACAGCAACTGTGTGGGCTGTTGAGAGTTCAGAATTTGGCTAGAGATACAACTGGAACATCTGAAACATATGAAGTATTCAGTAACAGGGGAAATGTAGAGCTGAAAACAATTTTTAGTCATGTCTCAATATATGCTGCTGATTCCCTGTTGATAATCAGCTTCCCCAGATGACTCTTACGTCCTGGAACATTATTTACTGAAAGGCTCCAAAGACGAGTGCTCTAAGTACGTTATCTTCTGGAAGTACCCATCATTTCAACAACGTTTAAACCCAACACAGAGAGCATTACGTTTATTTTTCATACTTGATACAGAAGTCTGCTGAAATGTTTTAATTAGTACTGTTTGAATCAAGGAATCAAGTGATGTCTAGGATGTAGGTCTTATATAGAAAAGGGAAAGAAAAAGCATTTGACTTAAAACAGAATTACGTGAAGGTCTCAGACTGTATTGCAAGAAGCAAAGCCTTACACACTTTGTGATGTCTAAGCATACTTCTCCTATGGTGCGCATCTGCATACTGCTCTCTACCTCCTCTCCTGGGCACCAACTCTGATGTTACCAGTAAATCTGGAGTCCCTGAATTTGTTTGGTTTACTAGTCACTCTAATACTACAAAAGCACTATCTTAAAAACGTTATGAGCTCTTACTATTACTTGGCTGTGCCAATCTTCCCCTCCTCCCCCCCTTTTACATTTTCAACTGTTGCATTTAATATTGAAATATTGTTTTCTTTCAATATTGATTTCCTTTCAGGACCATCTCAAATGATTACAACATTCTTGTGCATCAGTAAATCACATTACACCTGGGAGGACTATCATGTTGGTCAGCAGAAGGCAGCAGGGACACTCATTGCAAGACACAAAGAAAACTCAAATACTGACTGAAAATAAAACATTTACATTTCATTCATTCACATACAAATATTTACTGGCATTTAAATTGAAGGTTTTTAAGTCTACTCGTAGAATACAGGCCTTTTCTGCACAAACTCTTCCAATATCTAAGCACTGCTATTAATAAACTTTTAATTGGACTTTATGTGGACACTGGGGGAGGGAGATTTCCCCCTCTCGCCCCCTTGTCTTGCTTTGGTATTCTACAATTCTACAATTTGTGTTTTGGAGATAATACTGCTCTATCTAACCACTCCTACAGAATTAGGTGTTTCAAGCATCCGAAATGAGCCAGAGTTGTCTATGTGTACTGTAAGTCACTGACCAGTTATAATCTACATCTCAGGCAACGAAATATATATGTTTATCTACTTGAGGTTGCTAAAATTTGTAACTCAAGATTTAGAAAGAGGGTATAACATCTTAATTGGCAAGACATCCTCATAAAATTTGTTTAATTGAGCAGTATTTAAAGAGTCTTTAGTCATCATTACATGTATCAGAGAAAGCACTTGCTACTGTATGGAATTAACTTTCAGGAGTTAAATTTAAGTTAATTAAGAATTAACTTGCACACCTTTCACATAGCATGGGTCAGCTGGGTGCTTTACTCTCGGCAGGGCCTGACTTACTCCCTGATCTACCATTCAAAGTCAGGATCTCAGGCTCGCAGGCAGGCTCAACCCAGTGAGACCAGCTAGCGGGGCTCGGTGAAGCCCTGCAGCTCCATGCGCGAGGCCCCAGGTGCCCCAGCCGCACACAGGCCTTGGCACGGCAGGGCCTGTGCGCCTTGTCCCCTGGCACTGAATGGTCTCAGAAAGACTGCTCCATTACTACCCAGGCAAGCAGCCTCCCCAAACACAGACATACAGCCCAAGGTTATTAAATGCACAGGACAGCCCGCTTGAATCACATTTACAGAAGCGTTCACCACCAACAGCTTGAACAGTACCAAAGTTGTGTTTGTGCCTTGTCACGCTCCCGTAAATCCTGGTCAGTCTGGAGTAAGGGAACATCAAAAAAGAGCCACAAAGAAGAAGCCACAAATTTAAGAAAAAAAATCTCATCTTTGTCGTTTACGAGCTTCAAGACTGGGAGAAGGGTCAGAAAAATCAATCTAGATGGCCCAATACTCATATGGCAAAACCCAAGTGTTTTCTTTACATTTCATAGAAACAGAAAGGGTACTTGAGCACAACAGCTCAAGTACAAGGAGCCTGAACACACCTACACACATGAAAGATACCATTCCAGATGATGTGTTTTGGCTTATCTTTGCCACTATGGCTACTAGAAAGCTTCAGTTATGAACCAGTGGCAGGTACTGTCCATACACTCAAGTGGTACATTGCTGTCGAACTCACATAGTATTATTCAAGCTCCGGTCTTCTGCGCATCATTCCACCATATGTTTACAAGTATGCCAAGCACAAACATCTCTCCAACTCGAACCCAACTCCAGTCAGCATACACTAGCCCTTACCATACTGCCCCCAAGAATTTATCCCAATTTATACTGGGCACTCAGGTATGCCTTATATAAACATTTTGGTTTCTGAATTATATATTAATTTGAGCAAGACTCATGTCTCAAGAATGCACATTCCATCACTACCTCCAGTACTATGTTAGCAGTTTGCAAACATAAAATATAGCTGCTATGGTTAACATTATCTGGTGCCAAAACAATCCTATAATCCCATACGGGCCCTGTTTTGTTTCGCCTTGAGCCTGATACAGTGGTTTGGACTGACTTGAGTATATAGTAAACCCTTACAAAGTTAATCCTAGCAAAAGCTAAGTAAATATCTATCTTTTGAAACTTCATACCTGTAGGAATTGTTCTAACTCAAGTCTGACCATTTCTTACTTTTTTAAACAGTCAGGATCAAGTTATTGCTATTACACTGTAAGTTGGAGATTCTTACTGAAAACTGCTGAGTTTAGAACTCGCAGAAAGTAATCGGTCAATAACAGCTTATTACCAGATTTTCCCAGTGTGTTTTTCCCTGTGAATAACCTTAGAGAGAAACTGGATGCCTCCTTAAATTCCTGTCAACCAAGGGGAGCAACACTCATCAGTGGTTCAATAACTACTGCTGTTGTATTGCTTGCTGTTGTTCAAAAGTGGGTATTTTTCCCTTCTTGCTTCTCCAAAAGCTCCTTCACCTCCCAGTGTGTATGTTAGCAAGTGACAAGTGAACAGGACCAGATGTTCAGCTGCCAAGCTTACCTTCTGCCCGTTTTAAAAAAATCTTATCTAAGCTCCACAGTATGCTGCTGTGAGCATAAAGGTGACATAAGTCTTTGGAGCTTTCTGGAAAAAAGTGACTTTGGAAATACAGGTGAGCACAAGTGCTGTCAATCATCCAAATGCTGCTCCACTTTCATTTTTATCCCATTCTTTGGGATATTCATTTCTTAACGACTACTATTTAGATGAAGGAAACACATCATTTGTCTTGATTACAAGACACCATAATATTTGCTTTAAGCTTCCTGTGGTAGAATTACAGTACAGTAATGTCCAACACTTTGAGAAAGATGTGGCGGGCTTTTCTGCTGAAGTGTTTTGCTAAAACTGATAGTTCTTAGAAAAGTAATCAGGATGGAAAAGGATATGCCAGGAAGTAAAACTGTAAGAAAAACAGTCTTACAAATTCAGTTTTCCTTGAGAGGAAGAGGTGAGCTAACAGTAAGAGAATTACCAGTAAAATAATTGCCTTTCAGTTTCCACATAACATTTTCCTCACTTTCCATTAAAGCATTCACACCACCATTGGATATTAGCCACCAAATGGAAAAGGAAGAACTTAACCCATCTATCTTCCAAATATCCAACTGTGGTGTCATGTTATCATGGTGGAGGAAGAAATCAACCAACCAAACAAAAAAAGCAGCAATAATATAGAGTCCCTGTGGATATATGTGATAGACTATTTTAAGAAAGTGTCCTTGTTTTATACTGTTCCATAACTTCAAGGGAACCTTAATTTAGCCATTCCATATGGCCCTCGCAAATAGCTTGCAATGGCAAACATGAATGTCTATCTTACGCTTTAATTGTTTTGATGAACTAAATATTTATATTGCTGTGTGGACGTATCTTAACAATCTTCCTTTACCTAAGTTTTCACACTGGACTGACCTCTAGCATTGTTATGAGAAAGCATGACACCACACTTTACTTACTCTGAGAAGTGCTCTTAAATGTGATTGCCTTTTGTAAGGAAATGATTATAGACTGTCTTCAAAAATCTCTGAGAAAGATGACGTTTATAGTGTTGGTGGAATCTAAGTAGATGGTAACAAGCTTTTAGATCTGATTTCACAACTAAACTAGTAATTGCTACTGCCCCTCCAAAGGCACTGACAGCCTAAACCTACACATGCCCATCTGACAAGGGAAGCTTGCTTACTGCTACTGCAGAAGATTTACATGGATGTCACTGTGTCAATGTCTATCTTCAATAATAAGCATCATGTCAATGTCTATCTTCAATAATAAGCATCATGATTATACGCTCATGTGAAATGGTATGAGAGAGAAATTTTCTTTAGCATTAGTTGTACTAGAAGATTCTCCTGTATGCAAAAAGAGTTGTCCCTTTTGCGACCACTAGCACTTGAAAAGAAACAAGAGAACTTGGGGTACCCTTTGAAGAAGCCATATGTAAAAAAAGCTCTAACAATTTCAGTGTATTTCTTTAAAAACAGGTCCATACAGGTCCCCAATAACATTTGGGCTGTGGCCTCAAACAAGCTTGGTAGATCTAAATCATGAAAGATGATCCCACAAGTTTTAAATCTGATAATTAAAGAGAAAAGATGAAGTCAAAGTTCAAGTACATGAGAGTTCTTCCTCATTTACTATGTCATATGCCAATTCCTGCAGCAGAAGCTGGCAGCCAGCATGCTGCTGCCAAAATGTTCTATAGTAGGGAATTCAGATATCATAGAGGAAATATAAAAAGTAATAATACTTGGTGTAATTCAGTTAAATAGCCAACAAGAAGACCTCATCCAAGGCTCAATTAGATTTGCTAATAACAGTGGTAATGATAACTCTCATCATGGATGCCAGATGCCCTACGGTAATCACAATTACCAGAAATACATGTCCTATGACATGAAAAAAATAATTGTTGCAGCATTAAAGCTGACAGAACAGGACCATGGAGGCCAAGTAACAGCAAAAGCAAGTCCTCTACCTGCATACAGTCACTTTAAAGAGAAGAAAATAAGGGGAATTGTGACTGTCTTGACATGATAGTACAGGTGCATTTCCTGCTTCCCATATGCAATGAAGGAAGGCATTCATCCTCATTTTTTCTTCTGCATGTCCAATAGCAGGCTTTGGGGCCAGTAACCTGAACTAAGGATACTGCAGGGTGAGCCAGGAGCCAGCTCTCTCTACTGGCCGAGAAGAGGGAGACAAACCCTTACCACAGAACATCATTGCTTCTGGCTGAGTTCTCTCTGAACTGGAGATCCCTTCCCAAATAGAGTGCCTAGGTTTTAAGAGAGATAGTCTGTCTTGTTCAAATGCAATGAAAGCCATGATTTCTGGAAGACTTTCCAGTAAGGTCACAGCCAAACTTTCATCTGAGTCCTGAAGATCTAACCAAGAGGCTGGAATTGTGAAGACAGTAACAGAGGGAGGAGCCTGTCTCCTTTCCAAAGGCAGGAAGGTCTTCCAAACAAATCCTCAATTTTTATCCATTTTGGAAGCATTCTAGTATCTTGTGCAGTGTCACCATAATTCTAAGAGTAAAAAAAAAAAAAAAAAAAAAAAAAAAGGATGAACATTTGAAACAAATGCCACTTTCTATAGTCAAATTTCATTTGCTTCTTGGTATTTAAAGCCACCTGACACCCTGTATTATGGCGCCGAAGAGTCTGTGCAGGTTTGTAGGCCACTAGCCATCTATAGCAAAGAAATGTAACTTCTTAACTAGAACAGCAAGAGAAGGAACCATGCTTGAATGTCTCTTTTGGGGTTGCCCCTGCTCCCTCTCTAAATAATAAATAATAATAATAATAAAAAAGCAATGCGGTTCATAGCCTTATTTTGTAGAGATTTTAGAGAAGTATGCAGCCTTGCAAATTTAAGAAATCCCATCTCACCCAAATATGGACTCTAATTCAGAAATTATAACTACCTACAAAAGTTAATCCAGCAAACACAGAGGGTTTGATCGAAGACTGGGGACTGATAATATTCTCAACATTGAGATAATATTACCATGTATAATATGGAAAGTATACTTTAAAGACTTCCAGCCCCACTGGCATTTCCTACAGCTAATACAGTCAGTCATACTTTGTAAGTTCTTGAAGGAGGCAGAGGGTGGAGACATGACTTTTTTGACCTAGAACCTCTGTATTTGGCTGAAAGATTCCTGAGCACTAAGGAATGTTTGTTTTAAAGCCAAAATAAGTTTTTTTTTCTTTTTTTTTATTGCTGAATCAAACTATCCCCGTGAGCTCCATCCAATGTTTGTAAAAGACAATTTATCACCTCTGCATTGTCCTCGCACAGACACATTGTACTGAATTTGTTTTCAGCATCACCAGCTTAAATTAAATTTCTCATTTAAAGTAATGCAGGAAAAAGTCAGGCCTAGAAGTTTCACAGAAGGGCTAGTTTATCAGTATATATCACCTCCTCAACAGTGGCCATGACTATTAATAGCAATCATTTATGTAGATTTTCTAACTCTCTCATCATCAGAACTCACAAGTCTTACTCTGCAGCACCTTTTAAAACTTTCACAGATAACATGAGTTTACAGATCTCACGCAGACTGAGACTATGACTGATGATCTCAAACTCCCTAACTTTCCCCTAAATTAAAGGCCAAAGATAAGCTTTAACTCAAGAGAAACCACTACTTCTACACTATTTCTTAGTAGGTTCTCACCAATAAGACCCGATCTACCTCAGCACTGTTCCTGGATATGCTGATTTCCTATGATCAACTTATACGGATCTTGATTTCTACAGCTGAATTACCAAGCAAGCTCCACAACACAATGTTCACACGCTTAAGGTATCAACCCACTTCCTTCTTTTCCTCCTTAGTGGGGAACGGGCAGAACCCCTGTGCAGCATGAGAGACTACTCAACCCATACATCTGACTGGGATGCCGGTATTACTCAGTCTTATTGTTCATGTGAACATACTGCAGCCACAGGAGGAGCAGCAGACTCCCGACTGCCTTTTCTGCCTGGATTTCCTCCAACTCACACAACGATCAGCATTTGCACACCCACCTAGAGTTGCTTTCTTCACATAGCAACTTCTTATCAGCACCTTGCTGGTAAACCGAGTTCTCTCCATCTCGCATTTTCTTGGGAATAGCGAAAAGAAGAGTGAAAGAAAACGTGAGCCTGCCAACAATTTAGGCGCCAGACCCACTGTACTGCTTCCAAATCACCCTGTAACATTTCCACACTGGTCAAAGCCAGCACCATCAATGGACACAATAAATCCAACAGCTGAGCAGCCTGAACATGCTGAAACCAGTCACCAAAATGCCATAGCATCCTTATTCAGTCACATATACCCCATGAAATGAGGAAAAGATCATTTTTTAAAATAAATTCATTACATGAAAGAGGAAGTCTGCAGCAGCTGCCCGTCTAAATAAACCAAGTTTTCCATAAGGTGTTGTATAAGCAAAGACAAAGAAAAACTGCCACCAAACCGAGGCACTAGCAGTGCATATGTCATTTAAAAATCTGTCGTTTTAGGACTCGTTCCTCCTCTGCAAAGAAGGCTTTTCCACACACACAGGTTTCTGCTAGGTGAGGAGGGGTGAAAGTTGAATACAAAAACGCCCAGCATCAGCACGGTCCCACATCCACAAGACTGAGCACCCATCCCACGCTGGTCACAGGTCTCACCAGGACCGTGCCACGCAGTTCTTTTCAAAGCATTATTTCCACATACAGCCTCTTCCCCTATTGCAACAGCGGGACACAGGAATACAAGAGAGGCACGGTGAATTGTGACCTGAAAGCAAGTCTCATCGCAGGCAGGACTGCCAGTGGTAACGCTGTGCATCGATTCACCGCCCCAGGGCAGCTATTTTTCACGCACTTCCACGTGCCTTCTGAGCGGGACAGCTTTTGCCAACTCATTTTAACGCTTCCTCTCGCTGTTTTTAACGAGTTAGACAACAGGACCGCAACAACGCTACACACGCAAGCCTGCTCTGGAGCTGCACCAGCCCGTGCCGGCCACAGACACCGCTCCCCGCGTCCCTCAGGGGCCGGGAGCGGGACGCAGCCCGCGTCCTGCCAGCCGCGCACAGACGCGGGGGGCTCCTGCCAGCTCCCCCCGGCTGCCCCGACGGACCCGGCGGCTTTGGCGTCCCCCTCGCCCTGCCCGGGGCGCCCCCTGCTGCCTGCCGGCACCGGGCCGGGGCCGCTGCCCCCCTCTCCCTCCCCCGGCTCGCGCGCCCGGGGGTGACCGTGCCGCCGGGGCGACGAGCGGAGCGCTCCGGGAGGAGACAGCATGGGCAGGCGGACGGACGGACGGACACAGCGCGTACGTGCTCCCGGGGGAAGGGGCGCGGCGACTTACAGCAGAGGACCCCCAAGTAGCCGAAGAGCAGCAGGCGGAGGCTGCGGCTCGCCATCTTCCCGGCAGCGGCCGCTCCCCCCCACACCCCCGGGCGGCAGCGGACGATCGCCGCGGGGCGACGCCGGCTGCGGCGGGGCGTGGGGCGGAGGGGGCGGCACGGCACGGCACGGACCGGCCTCGTCTCGCCTCCCCTCAGCCGGCGTCCGGCGTCGGAGAACGGAGCGGGGGCTCGGCCCTCGCCCTGGCGAGGCGGTGCCAGGCTCTGGGAGCAGCCCGCGGGAGGGGCGGCTCCGGGCCGGTCCGCCCGGTCCCAAAACGGTGGTGGCCTGGGGCTTGGGGGTCCGCTGAGACGGCCGGGACAGCAGGTCGTAGCGGGCGGGGAGGTGCTCACCGTCAGGGCACCGAGATGGGAGACCCACAGGGACAGGGACAGGGACAGGGACAGGGACGGCGCCAGGACGCCTGGCCCCCAACCCGGCTCCAGCACACACGCATACAAACACACAAATACATGTAGGTGTGAGGTCTTCATAAGCTCAAGGACGTTTCTTGCCACAGAATAAACGATAAGCCTTTCGTAATCGAAGCCAAACTTACTAAAAGCTTATACATCTCACGGGAGGGGTTCCCAGTCCCCGCCTGCATTCGCTTCCCCCAGTGGCACCTGCCCTGTGGGGAGAGGAGCTGAATGGAAGCAGCCGTAACAGGGCGAAATCGTCAAACAAAACTGCAACGGGGATGCTGCTGACGATGTGGTGGAGGTAGTGCTTGTCAGAGGCACAGTGCGCCCTGCTACATGTGCAGCTGGGCTGGACAAAATGCCATGTACTGTAGGGTGCGTCCCTAAACCCACAGAAGATGGACACACGGTCACCATCAAACCTTTATTGGGAGTTTGTATTAGTTTAGGAAATTATTCATTAAATATAAACGAGCTGCAATGGCCCTTTAAATTTATGAATCAGGGAAAATACCTCATCGTGACAGTTAGTCGTGCATCCGAGTCATTTCTAATGACATCTCCAAATACATTACTGTGGATGTAATATGGTTCTCTAACAGGAAAATTATTATAAGTATTTCATAACCAGAGTAGCAACACTGGCTATATTTTTAGACTGTAGCAAAATGAGGAAAGATTATTTATAAATAAGGCATCTAGCAGCTATTTTAATGGAGACCAAACAAGTAGGATGCCATGATACTCTTTAAATCTTCTTAGCTTATTTATCACCTGAAAAAATGTTCATAGAATACAAGTAATATTTCTGAAAAATAAAAGACCATATATATATATATCAAGTATGTATCACCACTGCATGGGAGGAGCATGGAGGAAAAGTTATAGAGGTGGGGAATATTAAGAAAGAGCAGCATGTAATTAAGTTAAGGGGTAGCTTATTGGATAGCTACTGAAGCCAATATAACGACAATGAATTGATAACGAGAATGAAGAGGTAAGGTATCCTGTTAGACATCAGGATGAAGTTTAGCTACAGTAGTGTTTCCACACCAGTAAATATTCAGTTATAACTGCCCGAATACATGGACTCATATATAGCATTTAATTTGGGTTTCATTAGCATGACTCATACCACAGTAAATCCACTTAAATGCTTTGGGTTTATATAAGCATGAGGTCAGAGTAAATTTCCTTTTTTTTTTTTTTTCACTATTTTGTTTCTCTTGGAAGAAAAAGAAATATCTAGTGTACAAGATTGTCTCCTCAACATTTCTCTGTCTTTCTAGTACAGTTTCACAGTGTTTTCACAGTTTCTTTGCATTCCCCTTTTATTTCAGCAATAACTGGATCATGGCTTCTCTGCTTGCTTTATGCAATTGCTGGAAATACAAACAAATATGAGTATTTTGAATGCATTTATAGAATGTTTTGAAAAAAAAACACACTTGCAATGCATATAGTTCACTTAATGTATATACTTTTTCTGTATTTGCTGAAAATGGCATTCTTAAAAATCTGTAAATGCTTTATAAAAGAGTACAAGGCTGCTATCAATATGCTTAATCTTTTAAAGTTAAAAGCAGTAAAACAGTAAGAATAGTTTCACTAAAACAACACAGAGAGACCAACATGAAACAATTTGTTCAACATACTCCATTTAACAGTTACTCTGGGAGAGCTTTCCATGCAGACTTCTTTTTAGAATAATAAAAATAGTCTATAATTAGCATCTGCACAGAGAATGCAGGTCAAAGATAGCTATCTTATTTTGTAATAACCATTCAAGTTCTTTGCATACAAAAGCCTTTAAGAATTGTGTGGAAGTGTAATATGATTTAAAATTTAGCTGTTTCTTAATGATTTTTAGTTTTAGGTTTACACCTATTTCATGTTAGAGTAATCCACATTCTTACATCACAATGGAATTCCTTCTTCATTTAATAAACTATAGTACAACTGACTGTTGACAATAACATACTCTAACATTACGTGTTTACCTCTTCTGTTAGGGTATCACCACTGTGTTAAAGAGCTCTGTGGAAAAAAAGAAAAAAAAAACCACAGGGTTTCAAAAGTTAATTTGCAAAAACTCTCTGAAATAGCATAAGCCGAACTCATTCTTTTCACCTTAAGTATGTTTAACATTTTATAGTTGCATGATGATAAAATCAAATACAGAGAAATTAATCTCTTAAAAATGACTCCTTTTGTGATTTCTCCCTTCAGAATGTCTTGGTGGTGGTGTTTTTTTTTTTTTTTTTTTTCCAGTAGGAAACAAACCACCCTATATTTATTTTGCTGTGCTGATTTCTAGAATAACTTTTAGTTATAATGAAAAAATGAACGCAACAACTTAGAAATGGTGAATTTGGCTTAAAGGCATTGCAATGCAAATAATCACATTACAGATACGTAAGAGAGGAAGATGATTATGATTCCTCATCTTAAAACAAACAAACAAAAAAAACTTGTAATGGGGGAAAAGTACAGTGCTACAAGAAGAGAACTGGCTGCTTTATTAACAGAAGAGTAAGATTTAATTCCTGTGTAATCACTCATTTATCATGGCTTACAAATACCAAACTAGAAGACAGTCATGGAAGAACTAATGAATATTCATCCTTGTACTTCCATCAAAAATAAAACAAAAGTTTAATGGAAAGCCAGGCTTCCACACTGTATTGTATTCAGGCATAAACCTGACATATTTCAAGTTTATTTCTTGACTTTAAGTAGAACAGCTACTGTAACCATAGTTTCATGGAAGCAACTACTTATTTTTAATCTGGTGATGGTAGTATTGCTGTATCTGAGTGTAGGTCATCTCTTGTTTGCAGAGTGAAACATCCGGGAAAGCACAGAGGATTATAGGTCTGCACTGTCTTTCCCTTTTCTTCCTGTGCTTTCCTAAGCCCATTTTATTTAAACTTATTTGTGTCTCTAAGCTGAGCCACTGAGACTGCTGGAAGGACTTAGGGGAAAGATTCAGGATATGGAGCCACTGAGGACGAGAGGGAAAGACTTGCAAAAAAAAGTGCTCCTATGCAAAAGCATATCCATATCTTTATATGGACAGTAGCAGGGATGATTGTTATTGCAATTTACATTACTTAAGTTTTGATCAAGAAGACCTGTTTGAATATAATTCCATAGTTAGAGATAGAAATGTTATGTTTGAGGTGGACAGAGATGCCATAGCGTATGTATGGGTTGAATCTATGTGTACACCAAACTGTTATCATGTATGTTCTCCTAAGTGCTGAAGACTGGAGCAGAGCGCTGTTAGAGTGATTGTTCTGGTGTGATCGGGGCACAGCAATGAGACAAGTTGATGGAAATCTATTTTGTAAAACTGCTAAAGCAGATTCCACTTAATTAATGAGCTTAATCAACAAAACATATATTTCACACTCCATGTAACAAATTTTATTTCTGAAAACAATGATCAATGTGCTATGTATTTTAGTTTGTGCCCAGACTAACAGCTTGGACTACATTGAATCAAACAGCTTGAAAGCTTTCTCTTGGTATGAAGAATTACTAGCAATCGTGTAAGCATGGGATAGCAACACTTTAAGGAATAAGCTTTTTCTTGTGCAATTTTTAATGTCACCACACCTAGTTTTTATCATGTTGTAAGTATTGCTCTAACAGCTGTCCATCCTCCAGATACATTAGGCCTTGTCTCCTTTCTGCTTCTGTGGCATTTTGTTAATTTGTTTTGCTGCTTCATGTTAATTGCTTTAACTGCTGTCTGTAGAAAAAAAAAATAATTAGCTGGCAGATTATCTTCTTGTTTTGCACTTTGAACCTGAAAACCGCAAGTATAGTTTTGAGAAAAGAAAAAGCAAAGCAAAACAAAACAAAAAACATAAATACTTTTTTTTTTTTTTTTTCAATGAAGCTGTCACTGATGGCTATTTAGAGACAGCGTATGCTATAAATTACTTGTCTTGCTATAATGAAAGAGATTAGAACCATTATTGTTATACAACATAATATCTCTACAAGATTGTCCAAATGTTGTGTATCAAATGCGGCAGCCAAGCTAGAATCAGGAAAGACAGAAAATGTGAGGCTAAAAGAAGAAAACAGTAATACATTTTACTTGTTCTCAATAGTTTTTTTTTTTTTTTTTTTTTTTTTTCCTAAATATCCCCCCAATCTGTTGTACAGTTTTATCTTTGACTTGCAGAGTACAGTATTGATGCTGTTTTTTCAACTGAACTTGGAAGATTACTGTCACTGAGCAAGCAGCTCAGTAGCAATCATAGGTACATTTCTAAAAAAAAATCCACCAAAGTACATGGCATTGTCGGATGTTTTGTGATTCAGCTTAAGCAACAGTGGAGAACATGATAGCAAGGATGCTGATGATAGTAGATTCAGAACTGTATTTAAAATATTTTGCAAGAACATGTACACCACACTGTCTTACAAAGAAATTGCTGCCTCCAGCCATGAATTACTGCTACCACCACAGTTGTGCACAGGCATGTGTATATGAAACTGTACTTTAAGCCAGGTCACTGAAATAACACAAAACCCAAATCCCTCAGAAATACTCATTCTGTAATGTGTATCCGTTGAGTGATCTCGTGTTCAGCACATTGTAGGACTCTCCTGCAGTGGTCTGCCCAGAGGGTGAGTGGTAAGAAATGAGGGAGATGGGCACATGGAGGGGCAGGCTTTGTTGGGGCCATGCTGCTCCTGCAGTGATCTGTCAGCAAGCCCAGGACTGGGCTGGGAGCCACAGGGCCAGCAGCGGCCATGGTTTGTCACATACAAGTTGCCACTGGGTCACACGTGGTGTAAGAGCACCGACCGGGTTCCTGTTGCCTCATAGGGCAACCTCCCAAACAGCTTATGCCTTGCAATTATTTTTGGCCAGTTTTTCTCCGCTTCTATTACCTGTCCCTCCTCCATACCACAGACATGCTTAGAGTTGTGGCATGCAAAAAGCCTTTGGCCGTCAGCCAAACCCTTCCCAGTGTACTTTTCAGTCGGAAGGCCTTAGTTTTGGGGCACTGACAGACAGATCAATAGATCTGGGATTAAAGCAGGCCTGTAAACCCCCTGCCGGCTGCTGGCAGGGCCATACTGGGCAGCTGAGCATAATCCCCAGCCAGGCCTCAGCTCAGGCCCCAGCTTTGTGATGGGTTTGTGATTTTTTTTTTTTTCTATCACAGAAACCTCAAGTAAATACACAGAAGTAAATGAAGTAAAAACAGTTGTGAGCCAGCTGTGGCATCATGTATCAAAAATGAGCTTGAAGACTGAACTTTGTTATCAACCCCAGATCGATGCCAATGTTGTTCCTCTTTTCTGCTTTTGTCCAGAACCTGTAGATGTGGCAGGTGAGCCCTGAGTGAAATTTCCAGCAGCTTCAGATGTCTTTTGATTTCCACTGTGGGGTAAAGCTTTGCACTGTCACCCTGCGGCCAAGGATTACCAGAACACAGAGGGCTATGGCCATGCTCCTCCCAAAGCCTGCAGTGTGCTACAAGGCCCAGGAGGCTTTTCATCCTCTTTGTACTTACAGAGCGGCACCAAGAAAGTGGAAGCAGGGAACAGACCATTTTTCTGTGTGCTTCCTGAGTTGCATATATTCAACAATATATGCAACAATATATGCAGCAATATATTCATAAAAAAGATTTAGAGATTGGAATTTAAATTAGAGAGGCTGTCAAAGTAAAGAAATGTGTGGTATCAACTGGAATTTTGTCATTTGAGTCAAGTGAACAGCACATTCAAGAGTGACAGAATAGAGCTTATTTCTCTTTCATTCTCCAGACATTTTGAATTGACATCCTCAGAAACCAAAAGCTTCTTTCTATATTCTTATTATACTGTACATTGAAAACTTTTTATTCTTTCAATTAAAAAGAGATTATGTGATGTAATCATTGACTGCATATGAATCCTCAAGCCATGGAATAAAAAGTAAATAGAACTGGCAGAGTTGTGCTATAGTGGTTAAGTATTAATAGCATCTTTGTGTTTGCTAAGGACCTTTCACCTCAAGACTATAAACTGTTATATACGCACAACTGTGTAGCCTACCTGCGCTAGCCCGCTGCACTAAAAAATAACTTGTATTTAACTTGCTTCAAAAAGTGAGGAAGCACGATGTTTGACTTGCCAAAAACCCTGTCTCTAACAAATAATGGGATGAAGGGCAGGAACAGCCGCTGTACCCTCACACCTGGTTTTCTGGATGACAGCCCTGGCGAGCAGGGCTGCCAGCGCCAGGTGTCGCAGCAGCAGGAGCCGGCAGCCCTGGGGCTCACCTGGCCACAGCCCATTGCAGCCGCAGTGGAAAATTCCCTGCCCATTACTGTCCGTGGGCGGTATTAGCACATTTAATTTTTTGGATGCTGAGTTTAATTAGAGCCTTATTTATTTATTTATTTATAAATGGCACCATGTCAGTGTAGCCGTTTTGACGCTTGTGTTCTTGGTGGCCATTTTGTCTTTGCCATTGGGGGATCTGGCTGACAACCATCGCCACCAGAATTTTAAGACAGGGGATCAAATCCTGACTTAACTTCACAAATTCTAACTTTGCCTTGGCCTCGCTCCCGGCCCCGCGGTGCCGCCTGGCGGCCGAGGGCAGAGCGGCGGCCGGAACCGAGCCGCCGCCGCCGCCGTTTCCAGCGGGGCCGGGTGGAAGCGGCACCGGGGCGGCGGGGCTCGGACGGAAAATGGCGGCGCGCTGGGCCGCGCGCTGCCTGCGGGCCGGGCGGGAAGGACGCCGTGAGTGGATCCGGGGGGGTCGTGTCGTGTCGTGTCGTGTCGTGTCGTGTCGTGTCGTGTCGTGTCGGCTGCGGGCTTGTCCCACGCCTGTCGCTTCCAGGGACCGTGCCTGGGGCGGCCGTGAGACCCCTTTACACTTATAACGCCAATTTAAGTTTTTGCTGTTTAAGAAGGTTGCTTCCCTTTGCTTGTTTTGTGACTTTGCTGAACGCTTGCCTTTCTGCAGAAATTGACTTATAAAGAGTCAGCAGAAACTCTTTATTGCTCATTTTAGATAATTTCTTCTACCAGGGTTGATCTCCACACCAGCAGCTTCTCGACTGACCTCAGAAGAAATTATTCAGATGCGCAATGAGCTCTTCACCAAAGAGAAGGAGAGACAGCTATCTCTCTATCCACGAATTGAGAAAATAGAAGTAAAATACACTGGAAAATCTCACCCTGGCAGTTTGCTTATAATGAACAAAGCCTTGTCTACTCCATACAACTGTGCCATGCGTAAGTGAATGGGCTCTTGAGCTAATGTGCCACTGAAGGTGAAAATTATGCTGCCCAGTGAAGTATTTGTCTTCCAAATTAAAATTTTAGTATTATAGAGATGTAATGACCAAGGTAAGGGACTTGCATTCAGAGTATTTGTATTTAAGTTTATGTGATATTTGTACTGTGAACTTCATGACCTAAAATACATTCTGTTGATTTAAAATACATCAGCATAAACTGATTAATTTTTTTAGGCTCTATTTGCAGCTTATTTTTTAAGTCATTTACAATAGTAAAACATTTGCAGATTGTTGTTACAAATGCAGGGGAATAATTTGCTGACTCTGACAAGCAATATTAATAACCGTGTAATATGTTTTTCTCTTTCGTCAGACTTAAGTGAATGGCATTGCAAGAAATCTGTGCTAGCTCTTGTGGATGGTGAAGTCTGGGATATGTATAGACCATTGACCAAATCATGTGAAATTCAGTTACTTACATTCAAAGATGAAGATCCAGAGGAAGTAAACGAGGTAAAGTTCCATCTTAACCTTGTTGCAGGTGACCCTGATTGCAGCTCCTTGATTCTGTGTGCCCCTTCTAGTTCCATGTCCATCTGTTTCCTTGAACTTTGTTGTTGTGAAAGTTTCAATATTTTTAATGGTTGGTTGGCACCTCACAGTTAATGTTAGTTGACCTCAGTGTGGGCTAGGTGGTGTGTGGACGGACATTCTTTTCAACCTATATTCTTGCATGATTCTATGATTTGAGATTTAATATCCTAAGGGAAACATGTGGCTTTCCTTTCAAGTGCAATTTTTATTATCTTGAGGGATGTTTCAGTAATCTCCAAATAGAAGTCTACATTCTGAAGAAAGTAATGGTGGGGTAAACATCTAAGTTTGAGCCTAATTCAATGAAACGTTGGTGTGTTTTTTGTTTTTTTTTTTGATAGCTGTTGTTCATTTGGTATAGGTTGTTAGGTTCTAAGTAATAACTGTGTTTTGTAATTTTCTTTGTAGGCCTACTGGCGTTCCTGTGCCATGATCATGGCATGTGTGTTAAAGCGGGCATTCAAGGATGAGTACTCTGTGAGTCTGGTTAAAGCTCCAGAAGTGCCAGGTGATATGAATGTTTTACAGTTGATCATCTTGTCTTTCATTGCTTTTTAAGTGAGTGTGTAATTATGTTATAAAAGAAAATCAGAGGCTCTTTCTTCCAGTGTTTAAGGTACTTCGCTTTTTTATGTGTATTAAATGCTGTTGTTGCAGCCTTTATTTGTATAGATGTGATGGGTGCCTTGAAGCAATCCAGAATTTGTATTTGATTATGTGAAGTAGCTGGGCTTTAAACTGTGACAACTCAGTGGTCTCTACATAAGCTGTGTGACTGCTTTGAAGGCCATTGAATGGAGAAAAGACAGAAGCCTATCTTCCTAAACTGTTTTTTTTTATATCAGTTGATTTACTGAGGATTAAATCTTAGATCTTTGCAATCTTTCCAGATTTCTTTAGAAAAGTTTTAGCTTTGCACTACACTTTTTAAATGTCCGGAGTCTTCCTTGGCCTGACATTATCAGTGGGGAGAGGGAAGAAGGTGCAAGGGAGTCTATGCTCCTGGGTGCTCTATTGGAAGAGTAATTATTATTACAAGAATGTGGTGTACCAGGATTTCTTTAAATTAAATTCATCAGGCTGAAAATAATTTCTTCATTAATGTATGGAAGATTGGTCTGTATGGTAACTGGATTTCAGACCACTTTGGACTACATAGATGAAGTTAGTAATTTAAGGGCATAGTGTTTTGATTATGAAGTTACATGACTAATATATTTAGAAGATTTGATATGTTTCTGTGCAATTTGCCCTAATGACTACGTAACCCTATGAGCGCTGGAGTTATTAAAAGTCACCATGTATACGTCAAGTTGGAAGATTATTGAAGTTGGTTGCTAGCAACTTGTCTTCACCTGTGGCCTAAGATTCACTAAAATCAGAAAATGCCCTAGATAGGAGGTTACATGGACTTGATGATTCTTGTGGGACCCTTCCAATTTGGGATATTTTTTGTTTTAAATAACAAAACCTACAACACGATTATATATTTGATATATAAGAACATGGTTTGTTGTTTGGAGTCTTCCTACAATTCACTCCCTTTTTAGTCATTTCAGCATTTGTCTTGATTGGTAGGTGTAGGAATGGAAATTTCAGTTCTACCGGGATTTGCAATAATCTTGCATATACTAATTTACATCATTACAGTGTATGTGTAGTAATAGTATGAGCTTACTAGGTTCATAATCTTGAATTTTAAGATGTCAATAACTTGATAAATACACACCAAGAGCTCTCTAATGACTACCACAGAAATTTGAGTTAAGTACGTGTTATGGATAAACATCTTAGTTCAGCTCTAATACTGTCTGATTTATCTATGCAATAAATTCCTCTTTACAAAATGGTAAAAGTTGCACTACTTAGTAAATGGTGCAAATTTAGTATATGATGCAGAGGAAAATACCGTGAAATATTTTCAAAGTCTATTGTCTTTTTCAGTGTTGAGATCTGCAGTTTTGGGAAGCAGTATAGGTTTATTTTGTTGTTGCTGTTGTTGTTTGTTTCCTTTAATGGATGTATATTATATCAACATTAAATTAAAACACATTTAAAATGAAAATGGCACAGATTTAGTCTGCTATTTGACTGTATAATCACAGCTGAAAATTTCTATTTTATGGATTTCTTAAGATTCTGTTTTTCTTGTAATTTTAATACATTTCTAAGACTATAATATGGCAATGAAATATGTACTTCATTACAAACATGAATATTTTTCTTGTTGGAATTGGAATTGCAGTGATCTCTGGAGCTTTCTGTTATGATGTAATTTTGGACAACAGACTGAATGACTGGCAGCCAACAAAAGTAAGCACAATAACTTCATGCTCAAAAAGTTCTTTTGCTTACATTTTTGTCCATTGTTTTCCTTGTCAGGGGGAGAGGTTAGTGGGGTAGTAGGGTTTTTGTTCTTGTTCTGCCTCCTTCCCCCACTTCTTTTCATAGGGTATTTGTCCTGGTTTCAGTTAGGACAGAGTTATTTTTCCTCCTAGTAGCTGGTAGGGTGCTATGTTTTGGATTAGGATGAGAAGAGTGCTGATAACATGCTGGTGTTTTAATTGCTGCAGAGCAGTGCTTACACTAAGCCATGGACTTTTCAGCTCCTCGCTCTGTCCTGCCAGCGGGCAGGTTGGGGGTGCAGCAAGAGCTGGGAGGGGACAGACCCAGGACAGCTGACCCAAACTGGCCAAAGGGGTATTCCATACCGTCTGATGTCATGCTGAACGGGGTTGCTATAGGGGTGGCTAGCCAGGATGGGGGGGGACCGGCTGCTCGGGGTTGGGCTGGGCATCCGTCAGCGGGTGGTGAGCAATTGCATTGTGCATCACTTGTTTGTACATATTATTATTATTATTTTATATCTTAATAATCTGTCTTTATCTCAACCCACAGGCTTCACTTTCCCATTTCTCTCTCCCATCCCAGAGAGGGAGAGGGGAGGGTGAGTGAACGGCTGTGTGGTGTTTAGCTGCCGGCCGGGTTAAACCACCACAGTATTCTATTTTACATCAGGAATACAATTCAGAAACTAAATCTCTTAATTTATCATATACTGGCTCTCACTGAAGAATGCTCTGAGCACACAAATTGCGTTTGTTTCAGATGAAATTAAATCCAGAGCTGTCCTCCAGATACTTAAAAGTTTTAGGCCTATAGGGCTGGAGTAGCTCTGATCTGAAAAAAAATTCCAAAAAAGTTGGTGTGGCTGTTGGGACCTCAGTGCCATCCATGTTACTGTACAAATCCACTCCTACTTAACCACTCTTGCCTGGTAATGAAGATGTGACCATAGGCTTATAGACTTTGTATGAGTAGAACCCTCTGACAGTAAGGACGTATGTTCACCTATTAGTTTACAGCATAATCAATTCATTGTTGTAAAAGAACTGAGCACGTTCAGATGAAACTCTTCTTAATAGCTTGCTTATATCTCTTGTTCTTTGGAAAATCCAGTCATCTGCAAACTTCTATAAAATCTAATCACGTACAAACTTCTAACGGTTTGATAACTGGTGTGATCACAAGTGTTTTACTTGTATGGTGCCTATTCTTCCTCTCATGAAGTGGAGGTGTGTGTGGCTAACAAAGCAGTGTTAGTATAATACGGATTTCTTTTTCTTCAATATGAACTTGTAGTTAAAATATCTCAGAATAAGTTACTTTATAAGTGACGTAGTAAATGCAATTTCTCGTAATAACAGGTTATTATTTATCAACAAATCTGAATGTGCAAAGCTTTGGTTTCTGCAGTGAAGGAAGTGAATTTCATAGTTATTTGGTAGTTTTTTTCCTTTTGATTCCACCAGCATGGAGGTTGTTTATAACTGGGATCATGACTATGGGAAACAGGATGCAAAACTGAATATTGACCAGTGTCAAGACCGCATGTGCATATTATCATGTTAGGAAAACAGATGATGTTTAACTCCGATTAATGTATATTGTTTTTGATGGAAGAATGCCTATTGATTTATTCCTTAGCAATATGTTGCTGATAAATAGTAAGAATTACAATCCTAAAGTAGTGTTCTTATATTTAGGTTTAATACTAGATGGTCCTTACCATTTTGACTAATATTTAGTGTTTCCTATGTTTTGTCTATTCACTACAGCTGTGAAAGAGTGATGACAGTTTTATATGTTTCAATTACTTTTTAGGATGACTTCAAGTCTCTTACAAAGGATGCTAGTAAGCTAATTTATAAAGACCAGCCGTTTGAAACACTGCAAGTTGAAGCAAAAATAGCACGTGAAATGTTTCAGCATAACAAGTAAGTGTATGAATTTGCCTTCCTTTTAGAAAGGCAATTATAAATTCATTTAAATCTCTGCATAAGATGTGATAGGTGAAGTAAGAAGGTACATCTCCCACAGCTCTGATTGCACTCAAACACATCTCCATTGTCTTTATTCCACTAGCTGATTACATTTTTAATGTTATCTCCAGAGGCCAACACCTTTACTGGAGGTAGTTTTGTGAGAAATAGAAAGATTGTAGAGTTCTAAGTTTAAATGTTAAGCTTCAAAATGTCATTACTTTTAAACTGGAGCTCTGGTGATTAGACTTTCTGCATGCTAGCTACCTTAAGTTTTGCTGAAAGGCTTTCATATTCAAGTTTTTTCATATCTTGGTATCTTGAAATGCGGATTTGATGAAATGCAGTTTTAGAGCTCTACAGAGGGAAGATGGGTAAAATACACTGCCCTGCGTTACAGAAAGGCCTGCTCAAAATACTTCTTTTAGCTGACAGACCACTTAAGCAATGTTTTGGAAAAATTACCTGGTCCACGGCTTTTAAATGGTTGGAGAGAAGTGGGGGAAAATGATAAATAATTTTACATTTTGTGAACCAAAATAAAATTTTACTTGAAGCTGAAGTTGTTATCCAAATAAATACTATTTTTAGCTTAATAATATTTATGTGACATATCAACTAGCATCTCTTTACTATGTTGGTTGGCAAGCATTTACAGCAGGTAGAAGCTGAGCGGACTTCTCATAACAACTTCAGACATTGTGTGTGTATTTATGTTTGTAGAAAGAGCAGAGACTGTTTTTTGCCATGTTGCAGATGACCAGTTGTTGAGGACCACACATTGCATAAGACCAGTTTAGGTGATGAGATAGATTCTTCTGGACTTAGATATGATTTAGAAAAAAAAATTCTATGTAGTAGTAGGTTCATTTTATTTTTCTGAAAAAAAAAAAACCTGAAAACATACATGCTTCATGAAACATGTCAATACACACTGGCATATAAAATTAAGAGTTTAAATTTCTTTCAAAGCTCTCATAAATATGAACATAACTTTAATAAATGCTCCCTAAATCAATCTGTTAAGTATTCCTATAAGAACTTGGTGTTAAAGGTTAGAAATTTTAATCTTTTTTTTTGTCTTGATCAGATACAAAATGGAGATGATAGAACAGAAAGCTTCTCGGAACATGAAAGGAATTGTAACATTACATAGGTGAGCAAAACTGAACTCATTCTGTAATTTTTTCACTGAAAAGTATAGTTATATTGCAAGTAGTATCTGCAAGTAAAAAGAGTAAGTTACTTATGATGGCTTTTAATTTTAAAATAAAATCACGTTCAAGTGTTCGGGATGGGAATGGAGCTGACTTTTGGAATACAATGTAAGATGTAAAGTTCTCAGGCTGGAGGAAGGAAGCTTTTATTGTAGCTCAATCTTAAAATTTGTGACTCACTTAGGCTGGTGATACTCCCTTTTGCAGATGCCTAAACCACACTTGATTTTGGAGTCCAAATCTTTGTAAAGGAGATGCCTTTGCCATGATGGTTCTTGAAATTTTAGAACGGCGTTGTGTCTGTTCCCCTTCCTCCTACTCTTTAGTTTGTTCCATAAGAGGGTAGATAGGCTTGCCTGTTGGTTGCTGGAAGAGGTTTGTTCTCAGTATCCTTTTGCTGTGCATCTTCCTCATATCTCTCGCTTTGCTTAATTGATTTGCAACTTTGTAGGACATGAAAGGGAAATACCTGTGCGGGTGGTAAACAAACTGTTCTGCAGAATGTGTGATCTTGGGGACAGATCTTTTCCTGGTGAATGACAAAGTTGTTAACCCACTATCAAAGTCATCGTGGCTTCAAAAATTTGAGAAACTAAGGATTATCTTTCTGGACTTTGGATTTAAATTTTGTAAATTAATTTTAGGACATTATGTGACCTCTATGTTTACTTCAGGAAACCTAGAAATGCTGAACTAGGGATGGTTGAGAGTTGTTTTGGGATTTGTGTGGATTTTCTTTCATCCTGTTTGAAGTGTCCTGTAGATAGGATTTTGCTAACCAAAAATAAATAGGATTGTAATTCTCTTTGATTATATTTGTCATAGCATTTTTTTAAAATTTTGTTTCCTTGATTCCCATCAGGTTTGGTGACTTTGTGGATGTTAGTGAAGGCCCTCTCATTCCAAGGACAAGTTTCTGTTTCCAGTATGAGATAACAGCAGCCCACAGTCTTAAGACTAACCAATCTGAATTGATAAGGAGGTTCCAGGGTGTGTCCCTGCCAGTCCACTTGAGGGTAACTAATTCATTTTCTGTAATTTTTCTTTTCTTTTTAAAGTTAGGGCATTTGGCATATTTTCTGATCTTTATTTTATGCTGTGACTGTAAGAATACAGAGATGAGAGAAGGATGAGTAGCTGAAAGTGATGGCCCATGATGATGACCTCATTGGGGTAATTGGGGTTCAATTGACATAGCCATATAGTGGCTATGGAATCAGAGCTTGAAAGCTTGCATCAGAGCACCACAACATTATTTTTTTCAATGCTGAAAGCGTGATTTTGGTTGCACAATTGCTGCATGGCTATTTCATTCCCCATGCCTTAGTGAATTTTTGTTCATTGTGCATGCTGATCATCTGAGATGTTCATTCATTCAGGAAAGAACAGAACTTTGAATTGACAATCATGATGAAGGAATGTTCCATGATACCAAAATAAATCTTAGTAACAACAGCAAATCCCATCACTAATCTATCTTAAGGAAAGGCTCTGCGAAAATATAACTAGAGACAAGAGACTTTCTTCCTGTTTTTGTTGCCTTGTATTGTCTTGGTCTGTGGTCTAGAAGATGTGTTACTGTCTCCATTGGGGACGTTTACAAGAGACAGGGGGGCACTGTCTTCCTTGCCTCCTCTCTTCCTTATCATTCTGGGTCATAAGATTTTAATGCCTCTTTTTGCCCGTTACCCCTTCAATGATTTTACAGTGGATGGATGTGATCAGTAAATGTATATTCAAGCCCTCTTTAATCCTCTCAAAGAATATAGGCAAACTGGACACTGAGGTAATAAGCCATAACATCTGGATAGAGATTGTTACATATTTGTTACATCATTTCTATAAACCTGTCTAATCTATAGTAAGAAATTTTTTTCTTTTCCTCCAATAATATTATTTAATGACATTTATTACAGGCTCACCACACTGTGTGGCACAAACTGCTAGAAAGATCAAAGTGGCTGGTAAGTCTCAGCGGTGAAATACGATTTAAAAAAATACATATAAAAATGCTCTGATAGAATAGCATTTGAATGATTATATCATTCAAATGATATATGATATTCAAATGATAGCATTTGAATGGATAATATCCTCAGTAACATATCTTTAAGAATGGAAATGTTAACAGGTAAAGGAAAATTGGATGCACATGAAATTGATTGCTTTGTAGTAGAAGATTTTCTGGTATTGTTTTTGATGTCTGACTGCTGAAGTGTATTGTACCATTCAGAAAAAACATGCAGCGTTCAACTGATATTGTGTACTATTCCAAATAATGGGAGCAAATTATGTCAGGCTTATCATCTATGACTAAAGCTGTCTGCTTTTTAATAATCCCTAATCTGTTTTTAATTATCACTTTAAACTACATCTGTATTTTTCAAATTAATTTGTAGAATTTATGTTGATACCACACGCGTAGAACTTAAAATATTTTTTCCTGTTTTAATCATGAACATGAACTAAGAAAACTAAAAATGGGAGTAATGTATTTATACTTACCTAGATTTTAGGTAAGAGTAAGTTTTCTGCCACAGGCTTGAGAGAACACAAGCAAACATACTTCTAATAACTAAATGCAGGGATAATATCTAGCACTGAATGAACCTAGGTGGAAACTACTGGAGATGAAAGGAAATACTAACTCAGTAAACTGCATAAATGCACTAGTTTATTTTTGTCCATTTAAAACCTGCATGGAAAATAAAAGTTTCTTGCAAATATTCTTCTTTCAAACAGTGTTCCAAAGTTGAAATGGGCTTATCCAAGAGAAGCTTTATACTGACTGAATAAAAGCAAAAAGACATTTTTTTTTCAATAAATGGAACAATAAAATATCATAAGCTGCATATAACCAGAGACTGACTTTCAAAGCATGATTAAACCTAGGAAATTGTTATGAGAATTAAATAGCAGATGGTTTGAAGTCTTCAGAACAACTATTTTATTTACTTTTGTGGCAAAAGAGAGAAAAAATATGGTAAGCCTACTGAAATTTGTTACCCAAGGATGTTCTCAGAGTCTAACCCATGATTTTTTCTTTCATGAATTAGTTTGAAGATGTTTCTTGTCCAGACTGTTCAGTTCTGGAGACAGCAGTTGTCTTTCTTGCTACACTGACAGTGTGAGGGGAGGATTTCCAGGATCTAGAATTAAGTCATGTTTAATACAAATAACAATTTCGTTATTTTTCTGCAGGTCACTGAAGATAAAATTGTGGGAGCAGCAGCAGAAAGTCATGAGGAGAAAGGTGGAACTGAAGAAGAAAAAACTTTATCAATCTAAATTAACCTTTAATTAACCCTTAAATGTACCTAATAAAATGTTTGTGGTTTTTTTTTACATGGCTTATTTGTGCTACATGTTAAACTGACTTCATTAATTCAGTTGAGTTCCGTGGACCTGAATCATGGATAGGTACAAAGCCAGTATCATACATTTCAGTCTACTTTAATTTCAATTTTCTGTCTCTGTTAGAAAGGCATGTTTTTTTTTTTAAGTCTCATTTGTGTTAACTCATTTTGCAAATCATTATTTCAAGAACAATGATACATGTCCAGATACTGTCCTTTCTGATTAGTGTGCTTTAGCCATCCTTTTTTAAGTTGATACAATTTCAAGACCACGTTTTTAGGCTCTTTATATACTGTATTTCTTGCTGGAGTTTTCAGATGAAATTCCACTGATTACTTTACCTACTGCATTAGAGACGAATAATGTTTTAAACAAAAACTTCCTGAAGCCCATAAAGTGTTACAAAAGGGTTACTTCCCAATTTTGGTTTTGTCAGAACTGAAATTAGATTATTTTGTATTTGCTGTTTGAAAGACTTCATTCAGTAGCTTAGTGCAGAATTACCATTGCTTTATGAATGTAGAAACTGAAAAGTTATTTGAGATTAGTAATTGTCTGCTGTACAAGAGCAGTTAATATCACTTTTAAAGATCATTTACCAGAATAGTACCAGGAATGTAGTCTTATGCACATTCCCACCATAGTAAGATTTATTATGCATTTTCATTCTTTGATATTTAAATACAGTGGCTTCAGTTAAATTTCACAAGGGGTTTTTGCTGGGTAATGTTTTCTGACATTTTGTATTTTCATCACTAGCTCATTAGAGCTTCTCTCATACCAGAAACTATTACTATGTGAAGTGCAAATATTTTATCTGAATTTTGTCTCACTTACTACTTTTACCATTAACTGCATCACTTGCTTTCTAATAGATTGATACTACCGCTTTGCAAGAGCAGTAAAACATTTAAGTTAAATGAATCTACAATAACTAATAAGGAAATAAATGCTAAATGTGTCAGAGCACAGAAGAAGAAATACAAATGATAAAAGCTGGTGAAATTGCACAAAGTCTACTTAAGTTATGTGTTAAAATATGTTTGCTCTTAGGCATTTCTGTGCTTGGCACAATCTAGCTATTCAAATTTACTGTCTTACAATGAAGTCTGTCAGTATAGTAAACAGACTATGCCCTCTAGTATAGTTTCACATTAAGTGCAACACATCCTTGAAATATAATCCACATCCTCCCAGATCATTTGAAGAACTTTTTTTCCTCATAATTAGTATTGCAGATGATTCTTTAGTAGTGCTGACTTATTATTTTTTTAAAAAAAAAGATTCTGGATACAAGCTTTACTTTATGAATACACTCTCACATTCTATTTAAGACTAGAAGTGTTCTCTGTACTGAATATTTGTGTTTCTTTTGAACCTAACGTGGAGTATACTTTGGCCTTGGATTGTTGCTCTGGTACTACTGAAAAAGCAGTCAGTGGTGAGAAAATGTGTGCTTTTTTTTTGTTTTTGTTTTTTGAGGTACCTGCTGTCTCAGATTAACCTAAGTGGGGACTGATCTAGGCCTCCTATTCTGAATTTTAAGCTGGTTACATACCCATCTTAAAATGGGGGGGATGACAACCCAACTTTTATAGTGTAAAAAACAAAAAACAGTTGACAGCACTGACACGATGTCTGCAGACTGCTGGCATTGGGCAGGCCTCAGAGCTCTGGGAGGTGAGGTGCTGCCTCTCCGGGGGTGAAGCTCTGGGGAAGGGGACTTTGCAAGTATGGAACTACACTACTGAGAAGACTCTTGAAGGCTGCCAACTGAACTTTACATGCAAATAAATCTTTTTTTTTTTTTTTTTTTTTTTTTTTTTTCTTTCTTCCTTCATAGGAGTTTTGTGTGTGAGAAGGTGAACTTCTCAAGAACTTGGTGTTAACTCACATCTCAGCTTAGGTGGTGGAATCCAGAAGGCAGGTGTTCGTCTGGGAGAGGTTGAGCTGGAAGTTGTGGCTGGAAAGCACCAGGAGGCAATAGTATTTAAAAGAGAATTAGGTAACAGAAGTTAGTGTCTGCTTCTCTCTTACCAGCAGCATAGTGGTTGACAGCACTTTTCAAAGTACATGTAGATTCAATTCCATATCTAGCCGGAGAGCAGTTCAGAGCCGTGGTTACAAGAGGAAACATCTGCGGGGTTGTTTTGGGATAGTACATAAGTTACATTGAGTATTCCCTACCCAGTCTGTACAAAGTGAATATGAAAAAGTCCTGAATTGGACTAAGCATGAGAACAAATGTAAATGCTACTCAGTGATGATGGCATCCGTAGAGCAACAGGGACACATGGTCCTTGAGCTCAGAGACTCCTGTGTTTTATTGTTAGTTTTAGGCATATAAAATGCCAAAATTGTCTACCCAAGAGGAATGTTAAACGGCTAGGCTATGATAATACTGCATTTGCCTTTTTGCTCTAAAGATTTCTGAACCTTTGTTGAACTGCAGGGTGGCACCCACCTGGTTGGCTGTTTGGGATCTTTTATCTGACACAAACCTGGAAGTATTAAATGACCTATGTACCAAACTTAAAGCTGTGGAGTAGTATAAAAGTACCACAATTAACTTGGGTATGACAGTGCTCTGCCTGGGTTTAGACTGTAGATCTTGGGGCCTGGGCCCATCTTCTACATTGGAAATAACCCAAAGAAGCCATAGTAGGTCTGTTCAAAAAGAGAGAAGAAAGTAGATACTGTTGTTTTTCTATAACAACATATATTGAATGCTATAATTTAGAGACTACAGGGATTAGAGGAGGGTAGATAGACAAAAGAGACTACAAGTGTGAACAAAATCATCTCCTTAGCTATTTCTCTCTCTTATTAGATTGGTTTTCAGGTTTAAAGAGGAAGTTTTTACTGTGTTCATTCAGCAAAAGAAATGCAGATCCAGCTAGAGGTAAGGAAAATTCCAGGAACACACCATACTACAAAATATAAATGTTGGAGAAAGGTACAGGGGAGGGCAGGGAGATTTTAGGCCAATATACGTGAGCAAAAGATGATACTAGCCACATTCTGATTACAGGGGAAAGGGGGGGTATCTCTAGCCTTCTTCCTTGTCGCACATCTCAGTTGTAGCTCCATTGTGCCGTTGCTAAATTGCAGAAAATTTGTTCTGAGCCTAGAAATCTTGAACTTTCCCTTTCATTTAATGGTTTTAACCAAAACTGAAGCTTTGTATCATGGTTAAAGCTAAATAGTGTATAGTGTATAGTATATATAGTGTATATATAGTGTATAGTATGAGGTGTGGGTTGGAAGGTTAAGCTTCCACCTTACTAAGGAGAGTAAGCTTACTAAGGAGAGTAAGTTCCAGTCTTGTGTACACATTGTCTAAACAAATAAAATGATTTTTTTTTTCCAAATAAATACCCTGTAATCCATCTTTTCGTGGATTTTGGAAACAGAAAAGACAACTATGATGTAGTCTGGCTTCCTTCATAACAGAAGGAACTAAATGTCAAGAGATATCTTTTTTCATACTGGGAAGGGGAATTCTTCCCTGGGAAATTGTATACTTTTGAGTGATGAAAATGCTCAATCATCAGGACACATTGAGTCCTTTATGAGCAAGTGGAACGAGCTTTCTTTTCTATTATAACCTCTGGGAAGCAGTAATCTCTTATCTGCTGTTTGGTAATTTAGCTAATTTACTCAGTTTATCACAATACTTTTTTATGCTTGAAGTTAGTCAACTTGGTAGTGCAGCTATATTATTTTATTATTTTGTCTTAAAGGAATCCAAACACAGGAGCTCAATATCATAGAGGCCTGTGATGGGAAGAATTGGTAGTGTATATTTCTTGAAGAACGCCAACCATCTGAAAATGGTAATGCTGTCATGCTGTGTTCTTTCATAAGATTTAACCTCAGTCATGTACAGCATTAACATTTTTTTTTTCAGAGTAAAAATAAAGCCTTTTTTTTTTGTTCTTTATATACCTGCTAATATAACATCTACAACTGAATGTGTCTGTTTATCTGGGGAATCAGCTATGCAGGAAAAAAATATATAAATGGTATAATGATCATATTTATATTTGCTATTTATTTCTGAAATTCACAGATCACTCTTCATTTACTTTTTAAAGAGAGAAAACATAGGAGAACGTGTATATGATTTTTCCAGTTTGAGTTTTCCTCCTTGAAAATATGCTTTCTCTGGGCTTGGGTCTATATAGGACAGAATTGGGAGTTCCAGACTGGGTAGAGGAGAGGTAGGGTGAAATGAGTAAGTCAGATCTGGTCATTGTTTGAGTACCATGCCACTCACGAGCACTGAGGTTGGCACTGTACTCCAGGTACACAGCCTTGATGTTGACTAAACGCTCTGAAGAAGAGTAAAAAATCCCTTACTGGCTGCAGGTTTGGGGTGTTGTGCAGTAAATGAATTTTCTTTTAATACAACAAGGATCCAAGGAGTAGTATTTTCCTTTTGCAAGTACATAAAACATGTAATTGCTTTAATTAATAGTCCTTTAATAGTACTCCTATTAATAGTACTTTAATCTGTACATTTGATGGGAATTTAACTTCTGGAGATAAGCTCAATACCATCTTCAGATTTCTGCATTTCACAGAAGTCTTTGCATTAGGTTTTCCTCTTTACCACAGTGCGGTTCTCCACAGGCTCTGTAGCCATGCCAGGGCAACTTCAGCTTTGCCACCAGTTCTCTGGTAACTATGCCACCAAAACGGAAAGCAGTGGTGACCTGCAGCCTGGGGACTGCCTGCACCTAGGAGCTCGGGGACCACCTTGGCTTTATGAGGAGAACCAATACTTGCCTCAAATAGATGGTGAAATAACTGTTTCACCCTAGACTCAAAAAATGAAAATTTCTATTGACTCATCTCTTCCTCCACAATTTCATCTCCACTTTCAGAACTAATATTCCAGCAAAAGAAATTGGAATGTGCCCATTTTTTTTTTTTTTTTTTTTAATAAACCAGAGAACCAGAAATGAAAAACCAAAACCGAACTGTGCTTCACAGCACTGAAAATCCCCCTCAGAGCTACGGCTCTGACTTTGGAAGGGATGAGCTGGCCTCTGCATTGGGTGGGCACAGCCCCTAGTTACATACATCCCAGGGGGAGCCAGTGACCTTACAGCCTGATTTGGAAAAGAGTTACACCCTGCAGCAGCCCTGCCTGAGTGGAAAAACTGTGTTCAGTGAGACTGTTCATATGTGAGACCGTTTTATATGTGAGGCCATTGATTCATAAGTGTTTGTGGTCTCAAGTTGCTCTATAATTACACTGCATGTATGGGGTTCACAGTTAAAACAGTGGGAACAGAAAAGTGTGTACATATTGATACAGCACAAACATTAACCTTATTTCTTACTTAACAGTGAGTGCTTTGGGACATATTTTTCCCCCTTATGCTCCCCCACGACTACTCATTAAGCATATTTAATTAGAATATAAGACAGACAATTTTAAAGACTGGCTCTGGCAGTTTTTTTGTACCTGTGAGGAGTCAGTATCTGTCTATTTTGACCTTCCACAAAACAGATACAACAATAGTTTCTTATCACTTAGGAATTTCTGGAGATTTTTCTGAAAGCTTGTAATGCACTGGCAATCACAGAGTAAATAAATATATTTTCATTTTCTCCTAATGACCCATTAAAAACTGACAAATCTCAGAAAAGCGTTTTTGGTTAATCTTTCTCTAGCATAGAATAAAATTCTATAGAAATTAATAAAATACACACTTATGCGTGCCAAAGGTTTAATTCATTAAATTTCTTTCCTAATAATGAAATATTTGTGTTGGAAATAAAACCAGAAAACCTGAAAAGCAGTAAAACAAAATAAAAAAACAGGTTTCTGAGCTCAGAATATTACACATTCCTAGTAAGGATTTATTGATACACAAAGCTGCTTTTTCCCTGCTTTTTCCAGTGCCTTTAAACCTAGCAAACAGTCTAGCAAACATGTCTGTATGCAGAACAACTTGTCATTTTACAAGTAGAATGGAGGTTTTCTCGGTGAAGTAGTGACTGATTCATGATTTCTGTTCTCCCACAGCAGCAGTTTGTTCCACGTGAATTCTGGTAAGAGGCATGATACAGTGTTAATGCTAACATGTAGGAGTCAGTCAGAGGTAAAAACCCCTATCACAATTAGCATTAACAACATACAGCCTACAGAAGAACTCCAGAGATTGGAGTATGAGACATAAAGAACTGAAACCACCATTTTTTTCCTTTGATATACCTATAAAAAAAGAGAGAGAAATGCATCTAGAAATTACATCAGAAAGAGGACAGACATCAGAGTAAAAAGATAAAAAGACAAAATAAATACAAAAAAAATAAATACAAAAGAATCATCTGCTATATATTTAGAAAAAGTCAACTCTGCAATTGTTTTGAAGTTATTTTTAAGAGAGAAGTAGACATTTACTATTCTTCTCTGAGGGACTTTTATTTCCATCCTTCTGTTAATTACATTTTTGTGCTGCTTTATTTGCATTGAACAGAAGGAATATAGACTATAGTCTTTCCCACTTTTGTTCCTCTTTAGGTACCAGTTAATAAAGACTTCTAATACCAGCCAAGCTTCTCAAAATATTAAGAACCCCAAATAAACATGTGATCAAACAGAAATTGCCTGGTTTTGTTTTTAAGTAAATAGACAAAGTGCCCATCAGGAGATGCTTAACTTGATAAAAGACAGAGAGCTAAGAATTAATCATAGTTTCATCATTATGCTGTGTCTGTGATTAAGCAACCAAAGTTCCTTTGGATTCTGGAAAAAGTGAGTAGTCTGTGGAGAAAAAACCTGCTGGATAGATTTAGTTACCGATCTAGGATCCATAGACAAGCCTCCTACATCCTTGTTACAGTAGACTAGAATGAGATTAATACTTGTTTCTGTTGAGTAAGTATATTGTTTGCTAATCTCTTCTTAATATTAAACAATATCTGATGCTTTAACCATAAAATTAATGAACAATGATTTCTTTGACCAGAATTTAACTTTTTTTTTTTTTTTTTTTTTTTTTTTTTTTACTTCTTTCAGCCTATTATGAGCTCTCTCCTAAAAATAAAAAAAGGAAAACAGTTTTGTGAATAATACTATAAAATATTTCAAAAGTCTGCAAAGAAATCAAATAATGAAGTAGAAATGCACTCAACAGAAGAAAGATTAGAGAATCCTGATTATCTTTTTTTTTTTTTTTTCTTTACAATTTTCAGTTACTTACATCAGTGTTAAGGATGGAACAGTTGAGACAGTCATTCCAAACACGTGTAAAAAGCCCTAAGTAATGACCAGTTACTTCTCTGCTAAATAAGTCTTGATCGAAATATATTTTCCTTTTTCCATTCTAAACTAAAGTATCATCTCCTGAGCAGAGTTCAGGCTTAGTTGAATCTTGTTTGCTTTCTGCTTGTTCTCCCAGTAACTACTTTTTCAAAATAAACATTTACAGTTATTTAAGAAACAACTAACATGAAAAACTGTATGGGACATGAGACATTATATATAACACAATTTTGGAGATCTTTTTTTTTTGTATGTAAATTTAAAGAAATTTATGTACATTTATAACTTCCCTACTCTTACTAACACATGTTTTAAGAGGAAGTTAAAATGTCATAGTAAGACTGTGATCTAATTTAGAGATTTTAGGGAAATTACCTTTCACTTTGTGCCACTCTAAATGAAACCAACCAAGTATATGGTTGTGATAAGTAAGTGGCAAGCAGAAATTCCAAAATGAACATAAAATTTTGGTAGGCATAAAAAAGTGGTTTAGAAATTTCCAAACCTCAAATTTAAAATTATGATTCACGGTTCTGTTGAGTGTTCAGGCTAAACTCCTACTGAAGTCAGACACTGAGACCTGTGGGATTACATTTGCATTTGTGGGCAACGAAGTGAACAGTTTCTAAACCTGCACATCAATACTCCTAAATGGTGTGTGGGGGGGTCAGGGGTGCAGGTCAGGGAGGAGGATGGGAGATGCAAGATAGGGTATCCATTGTGGGTCTTTCTATCTCATTCTTTCTTTCTCACTTTCTCTCTCTCTCTCTCTCTCTCTCTCTCCCCTTTCAAATAAAGCAACAAAATTAATTGTGTCAATAAAAGCCATTGAGTGGATATTATGGATTGAACCTGCTATAAGCAGGGATTGGGATGTGATGACCTTTGGAGATCCTTTCCAACCTAAATTATTCTGTGATTCAATTGTTGCACTTTTAATGTCTCCTAGTCCCAGACTCCTTATTCACTTGCTGTCACTCAGGGGGTATACATTTTTAGGAAAGGCTTGATGCAAAACGCCTGTTCCTCTAGTGGGAGCCCTACACTGACTTCAGTGAGTTGGACAAGAGCTTCACTACAAGAAGTTGCCGTGACTTAAGAGTCTGTTGTTCCAAGACTAACACATTCATAAATTTGCAGATCTTAAATCTACACACATTACTAATCTAAACACATTACTAATTTTTACACCATGCTTCCCAAAAACTAATCCTTATGTATCTTTTTAAGGTTTACTAGAAATTCCTATAAGTTTTGCTAAAAAAGAGGATATTTTATCTGTGGTTTGCAGCAGCTATTTGTGGTTGATAGCACTTTCCTTTTTGTTCTGCTTTTTACTGCATTTGGTGCTGGAGAAAGGATATTTTTGAAATGGAAGGCTTCAATGGATCTGATAATTGTTTCTCTAAAGAAGCTGAAGGATTGATTTATTTACACTTGTCTACATTCAACATTACTGTTGAGCAGTAAGGGAAGAGAAAGGCTTTGGGGAGCAATACCTTTCTGCAGCCTTACTTCTGAGCGTCAGCTCTTCTAGACAGAAGTGGGTAAGAAGTTTGTTACAGCCACTGACCAGCTTGTCTTTGGTGCTTTTCTAATCCCATGGTCTTGGATTTAAATAATGGGATAGTTTTGCCTAGACTGGCACCCTGGCATTTTAAATTTGGGTTTAAGAGCTGCATAGCTTCTCTGAAGTTGCAAACTGTTCTGCTTCTATGTGCTAAAGGAAAAAAAGAATCATGCTTTATCCGGAAGTGGTGAGAAATGGCATGTGTTTCCTCTTGCTGAACCTTTGTAACAGCCTTTTGTACAGCTGTCAGATTTCCATTACATGAACAAATACATGCATTGCTGCCTGTCTTCTCACTCAGCTCTAAAAATGTTGCCTTGCCTTCAATGGAAATTATGATCATCTACTCATGCTTCAACACAATGAAATAAAATCCCCCATTGCTATCCTCACAACATTAATAGAGAAAAAGCTCATATAATCTGGTATGATTTCTCTCTTCCTCTTTCCAGCACTCACTCTTCCTTCAGTTACTGGCATTGACATAACATGTTTATTCTCCATATCATATCAGCTGATCTCTTTGGTCATCAGCTCCTATCTACTCATCTACTCTTCTGTTCCTTCATCTGCTCTAGTGACCTCAGGAAGATAAACGTGTTTTAATTTCGTTTTCAAACTTCACATCTGCTTTCATTGCTATTGACTTCACAGAAGCTGCCCATATTAAAATTGATCTGTTAGGCTAGACATTCTAGCCCTTGTCTGACCTACATGTGAAAATGTTCCACCATGCCTTTTTGTGCTTGTCCTTTCTTGGTTCTCCTTCTGCCTCTGTGGGTGGCCATAGAGTTGTCTCTGTATTTCAGAGCCTTCATTTAAGCATTGACTTTGCCTGTTTCTCTGAGATGTCCCTCTGGATTTCTTAGTAGTAACGTTTGACTAAAGACATATAAACTGCGACACTTAACTTTTCCTCTGGAGTCATCTCTGCTTCAATTGTTCTCCATTGACATTCAATTCTTAACACCACCTCTTCTGCTGGTAACATACAGAAGTGATCTATTCCACCAGAGATGTTCCTTACTATATTTCATCTCTTCTCCTCACACTTTTTTTTCCAGGCTACCCTCCTTCAGACAACTCTGTTTCTCCACAGTTCCTTTTTCCTGTTTCAAACACCTCCTAAAGGTCAGCTTCTCCTGGGACAGCTTCAAGAAATGTGGGGGCTGTCTTTTCTGAAAAGCCTGTGGGGCAGTTGGGATAAACTGAATGGTTGGATGACTTATTTTGAACTACAAACAGTGACAAACAAACATTAAAACAGTAAAAATTTACAATATTTTCTCTGCTCTTCTATACACATACGTACATGTATTTAATTTCCTGTCTGTCTTTGCAATATCCTTAATATGTGACAATGTTTATCTCTATCTTGTTGCAATATTAATGCGTCTGATTGAGACTTTACAGAGATTTGTGGCATTACTGGAAAACAAACAAACAAATAAACAAAAAAACAAACTAACTATAAATCTTTACAGACAATAATGCATAAAATAGCCTTTCTCAACATCTTCCAGAGTATGTGAGAACGGACATCACATGCATAGCTTTCTTTTTATTTCATGTATTTTTCTAAAAAATCTTTGAGGCACTTAGTCCACTCAAGTGTAGGTAGCTCATTGTTCTGTAACGTAGGCATTTCTTTGGTCAGTAAAGTAGACATGTTTAACCAGTTTGTCCACATACTCAGCCTACATTCAGATTCCTTTCAGAAGGAGAACCACCAGTACAGTTCAAACTACTTAGTTTAAGTTCTGCATGTGCTCATTTCCACACCTGTCCATTTGAACATCACTCTTGCCCTCAGTGGTCTGAGTGGACTCTTACACTGGGACACTGGTGGACTACAAGCATCCCGCTTGTTAGTCTAGTTATGTGATTATCCATTGGTCAGCTAGAGGGGATCCTTTGGCATGAATACGTAGTAAAACTCAACCTTTTTTCTCTGGATTCGTAGGAAGAGGACACGTCAGCTTTAATAGTACTTTCCAATATGAGCTATCAATAAAAAACACATACAGGTTAGGAAAGTAATACTCTTCAGTATTTGGTAGCCAGTTTAGAAAGGATAAAAGGTATCTCTGAACAGCAAAATGAATTTAGTTCTTCCTTTTGGGAAGCCTCATCATTGCAGTTGTGTAGTCACCTCCATTATGAAGCCCCTTTTCAGTGTTAGGGAGAAAAGGCAAGTGACCTGCAATGATCATGCACATAAGGATGTCTGTTCGTAGTCATGTTGATGGAACCAGACTGTGATAGACCCTAGATTCTAACACTTTGAAGTTAAAGAACAGAGACCCACACTGACCACAGTAGGCTTTGAAACAGACCTGGTGAGCCCTGGTCTGTCAGCTGCATTTACTTGTGTAAAAATGAGACACAGCTCACAAGCACGATGCCAGATTACCTGCTCAATATTAATTAAAGGCCTGATTCTGGGAGAAGAAACTTGAATGAGCTTTGAGGTCTTGAAAGAGATGTGCCAGGGAGCAGACTATAAATACCTTTGTAGGACACATGGGGTGAGACTCACACCACCCAACTGGAACTATATAAAAATAAGGTCTTTGGACTGTGCTATCTATCTACGTATTGTCCTTAACATTCAGCAGAAAGAGAGAGATGGAGAGAGAAGAGGGCCCTGGCAAGAGGTTAGCATGCTTCACCTGTTTTCTCTCTTTCTTAGGGTGTGACAAATTGCCCTCTGGAGGTGTACATTTCCTTGCATTTTTTAAAAATAAAATTTGGCGCAATATAGAAAAGTGGCTTTTGAATGTCTTCCTTCGCAGTCATGAAAAAAAGTTTTGTAAAGAATGCAACCAAAAAGAAATGTGCCAGTTTCAGAGATGCTTTTACCCTTGAATAGCAGAAATCTAATTTGACTAAAAAAGAATCAGGGTTGACAATTAGTAAAATTTGCACATTCTGTAATTCTTTTGATTACCTACAAATGACCATTACACATGAACAATACACCACAGGTATTCTGTATCCATTTTCAGAAGTACCTTAAGTCATCTATTTACATCTAATATATCAGAAAGTGAAATAACTATTTTTAAACAGAAAAATACAGAATTCAAGTCTCTTAAGATAATAGAAAAGCTGCAAGGATATGTATGTATTTACATTCTGCTGAAAATTTACTTATAAATTAAAATGTCCTCATTAGCTCTATTTCACATTGTGGACCAAGAAGCTGGAAAATTCTGAAATATATTTCAGCTATTTTGTTTGTTCTATAAATTAAGGATTGCCATACTGAAAAGTAATAAAATAAATGATTAATGTTAGATACTTGCTGCCAAATCTGAGTTCAGAGCAAATTTTTATGACAAAATTAAACCTCAGAGTTTTTACCAGACAGGTGTTAATGCTGAGCAGAGAGCCACTGTTTTGTTAGTATGGATATGCATTTCAAGAAAGTTATACTAAGTTTCTATATGGGCTTTTTAAAGCATTTTCATTTAAAAAAGAATGAAAACAAACTATATCTTAATGATGCAAGTCTAATGGTTATATTTTAAAGAAGGCATTTCTCTGTTACTTATTTATGAAATAAGGACAAGAACTGGTCCTATGTCCAAAATTAGTTGTATGGCCAAGTTTAAGCAAGTTAATTTTCCCCACCCCAGAATCTCTATGGCAAGCTGTAGGCAGTTTAGTCATAAACCTCTTTCAAACAGATTACCAAAACATTGTAGAAATTATATTCCATATAGTGGGATCTTCTAAACTACCCATCTCACAGCAAATAAAGGAGGAGTGCAGCATGCATCCACCCCCCGTGTCCTCCTAGCTGTCCGCAGACACCTTTCTCATGCTCACTGTGCCCTGAGCTGCACGAAGTGTAACCGCCAGCAGAAGTGCATGCAAGGACACCAAGGGGACTGGGTTTGTATTCACTTTAGACTGATGGTCCATGTGTGATTCAGGATGGCAGAAGGCATATTTCTGTTAGGATCCCTTGCCTGTCTGAGTATTTCTGTATTTCTGTGTTTAAATGTTTGAAGTTCAGCTGTCTGACTCTTCAGGCTTCTCAACCCTGTCCTTGGGCCCCTTCCCTTGCCCTGCTCCCATCTCCTCTGACATATGATCTTCTCACTTAAAAAAAGAGCACACACAAAAACAAACAAAAAAGCCAAAGAACCGAACTGAAAAACCTACCTGCTATGAGGCAGTTTCTTTACACAGAGATGCAAGCAAAACCAATGCAGCAAGGAGGCCACAGACTTCTTTTGTTCCATCTCACATGTTAACCATGATCACTGAGCTTGGGCTGTTTTTTCTTTTTTTTTTTTTTTTTTTTTTTAAGAGAGAGCAAAAGGGGAAGAAGTGGGGGGGGGGGGGGGGGCCAAGGGGGGGGGAAGGAGAGAGAAACAGATAGAGAGAAAGCTAAGGAAAACAAAAATGGAAAAAAAAAAAAGCAATTGAGGCAGCAACAGTTGCCCCAGAGGTCTGCTGGTCTGACTTGTCGCCTGATCGCCTGATATCCCTGCAGCACATTAGGTGAAGAAAGCCCGCTCCAAACAACTTGAGACCCTTTATAAGTCATGAAGGTGACTCATAACTAACCGACTTGCCTTGCCTTTAGTAAATCCCCTGCCTTCCTTTTCTTAGAACAGAGTTTAAAAAAAAAAAAAAAAGAGAGACAGAGACAGAGACAGAGAGAAAACCCAAGGAAAACAGAAAACTCCAATCAAACTGAGGATTTTTTTTAAAAAAACACCACGTACTTTTCTTCCCGCAGACAGCTTGGCATCAAGCTTTGAATTGAGTAATAATAATAAATGCAAATGATTGTTTAGTAGTGACGGACAGTACACTTAAGCAAGTTAAGGGTATATTGTGCGAGAGAGTTCCTGCCAGTATCGTCAGAGACCTAAGCTGGAGAGGGAGCTCACCGTGGAGAACTGTTTCTTACCCTTCTTCGTGCTTCTTTTTCATCCACAGCTATTCTGCACAGACTCTTCATATCACAATTAACCCTGGCAGATCCGGACAGAAATAATAAAATCAGAGGCGGATTAAATTCTCCTTGTCCTCAACTAATGTGCCAAGACACCTGGCAGCTGTAGCTGAACAGTTGAAAACCTATAAAAACAGGGACAAGTTCTAACTAAATTAGGGTGTATATGGAAAACTGTAAAACGGTGGGTTGTGAAACAATGCTATTAAAATTATATGTGATTTTTAACTTTCTTTACAGACTACTGCAGCTGACTTGAAAGATTTGTTGGTCTAAATGTACAGAAGATACAAATTTATACAGCTCTTAGGTTCCGAACATATTCCCAGAAAAATCCAGTTTATGTGAATTTCTTGCAAGGAAAGGTGTGGCTGTTACCTCCTGATTTTCCTCAGTCATTGAGGGCTGTGTGCTCTCAAAATGCTACATTTTCACTATAAATAATGGAATTCCTTTTGACTTTTCTTTTGAAAGTTCAGTGTTTTTTTCCAGAAATATTTTATTTTCAGAACTCATTAAGACAGCTGAAAGAGAATAGTTCTGTGTGCCATCCATTGAAACATAAGGAAATAAATAATTAAAAAATGACAAATTTCATCTTACACACTGGTCTTCTCTTTGTTTAAGTGTATAATTAGAAATGTGTTCATTTTCCCCGTTGAGCCCATAGAAGTTTTAGGTGCTTGTCCTCAAATCCTGCACTCACATGATTACATCAGCCCCTCATGCCTCATTAATAACTTGATGGATTTTGGTTCCTGTTGTTGTAGAGAGAAGATAGAAGCTGTAGTTGGAACAGGGATGTTTCTCTGATACAAGCCTCCCTGGGACCCTCAGTTATTTTTATCTCCAAGGTCCCCTGCCCTGGGGATGTTGTCATCATTCCAGATAAGCCATGCATGCTGGTGGAGAAGAGGGCTGTGGGTGGGGAGAGTATGGCAGTAACCTTTGCTGTTTCATTTCCATGCCTGTTGGTTAGAAGGAGACTGAACTTCTCTTGGGCCCTTACCCAGGAAATATAAAAAATACTGAGCTGCTTGTGGTCCTTTCCCCTCTGTGTCTCCTCTTACTTGGTACTTGTTACTGTAAGGCCAGACTTTGGGGCCAGCTTTCATGGGGAAGAGGAGAGAAGTTATGCATCAGTAAGATTAGATCACGGGATTATCTCCAGCTTGATTATTCTACAACACAAAAATCTTAATTTTTACCTCAGTCTCTTTAACATGCATTTTTACTTGATTCCTATATAAATTGGAAACTTATATTCTTAAGGAGATGATTGCATATTCATATGCATATGCCATCACACTGGGCATGTGAATGTCTGTGCGTGTTGGTCTCCTCTCTGATGACTTGAAATCATGGAACAGTTTGAATCCACACTGATGGTGGCATATCTCAAGGATATGAAGTTCCTACAACTTTTGTCAAAACAAGTGAGCAGATTAGGAAAGGCCTTATTCAAATTCCCATTTGTGGAAAGGATCGTAATTGGATTGGATTTCAATTGTTATGAAATATTACAGAGGCCAAATGGGAACTCAATTACAAATCTACAGGCAACCAGATTTTGTTCATTTTACCAATAAAAAGATGACCTGTTTTGTAAAGGATTGCGTTAAGTGCCTGAAAATACCAGTCATTAGATGATTGTGGGTTGAAGAAGAAATACAATTCTATAGTCACTAAGAACAATATTCATGGGTAATTTAGCAGGAAAGCTGTCAATTAGGCATCGATTCCTAATCATGGGTAGTATAATAAGGGCTGTGTGTGCACATCTGTGTTTGAAGGCAGGCAAATAATCAGCTTCAAATGCCCAGACTGACAAGTGCTGTGAGGCAGTCTGGTGCCATTACCCTGGTCCAGGACCCTCCAAGGCTTTCCCTCGCTCTCTTCCTGCTCCTTTAAGTTTCACTCCTTAAACTCTTTTTTGCTTCCTACAGCAATTGTTGTTCTGCACTCAAGTACAGCGCAGAACCATAGCATGGTTTCCTGGGAAAGACAATTGCCTCTTGGTGGGCACACCAAGAGACACCTTGCAAGAACATCAAAAAGGACCTTCCAAGTCACTAGAAACATTCAGTCTTTAAATATGCCACGTATTTTTAAGTACCTGGAGTACTTCTTGTTGTCCAGAGTACTCAGAAACATAAGTGACGTTGGTAAAGATGGTCAGGATTCCTGACTGCTGTGGTGCTCTGTGAGATATGCCTGACCAACAGAGGGCAATATGTCCATACAATCAATAGGCTGGTCCAAAACTTACGGAAATCAAGGAGAGTTTGAGCTTAGTATAACACTGGGCAGACCTGTAGCTTTCCTAATTTCACCTGAGATAATCACTAAAACTCTTAATGACATCTGTCAGAGACAGCGGCAGATGACAATTTGGTCTCTATTAGAAAGTGAACAGACAATGAGAAAGGTAGAAACACCAAATTTAGTTATAACTGTTTAATGACAGAAATGTTATCTTCAAAGAGAACTTGTTAATGAATAACCACAGATATTTAACATTTGGGTTACTGGAAAAGGGAATAACAATCCAGAGGCATCACATTTTAATTAATTGCAGTTTTCTTCAGATTTTCCAGGCTCATCTTTTACTCCTTGAAATAAGCTGTTTGTTTATTTTATATAATGAGTTTTCTGAGCTGAAAATTCCAAAATTGCTTAAATTAGGATTTGTAATAAAAACCAACTGTAAACTTTTATTCTGAATACACTTCTAATACTTTTATGGAAATTGTAACATGGATTAATCAAGACAGTTTTGAACAAAAGTTCTCTAAAATGTAACATTTCTATTACCAAAAGTTATTCTATGGCTTATCAGTTCTTGTCACACTGCCAAAGAAATGTCTAAAACATAATCTGAGATGGATGTTTGAAGCTTTTTCTAACTCTCTGTTCCTGTTCTCCTCCAACCCTTCACAACGGCAACATGTGCAGTCCTGGGTCTTAATAGCAATTGATTTGCATTTACATGAGAACAGTTTTTTGTTGTGGGCACCAAAATCTTGCTCAAATTTCTCTTTAAGTGTCTGTCATTGTGCCTGTCACTTGTGATACTGAAATCGTATTGGTGAGCCACAGAGGAGCCAGAATGCTCAGGTCTCTGCCTTTTCTGATTCAAAGGTCATAAAGTCCTGGAAAGAGCTTCAAACACTGATAAACAGTGTTCTCCCTTTCTTTACAATGTCTCTTGTCCATGCTATGGCGATGCTGTTTCTAAAGCTGAAAAACAAGAAAGATGTTCTGGGTGACCTGTTTTCCAGAGGGACTTGTGGCCATATCTGAGGAGCTAGAGATAGAGCCAGTACCTCCAGAGCTGGAGGAGCTCAGGAAAAACAGCTGAACTGTTCGTGGTCCTCTGCCACTTGTGTCAAAACTGACGGTGAGAAATTCCAGAGGACATGCCAGAGCAGTAGGCTGCATAGACCTTGGAGTGCGGCTTGGAGGAAGCAGCAGTGAAAAACCTGGAGGTCTGGCCTCAAACATGAACTCCAGAGCTCCTTTGCTTGAGGCTCCATAAGAAGACAACAGTGAGGGAGAAGGCTACTTAAAGCTACACCCTAGGTAAAACAGGTTCCTTCTATGTCTTTCAGGAAATTAAAAGACTCGTTCCTGGAATGTAATGAGAACTGGAAACAATAAGGACTCCAGATCAAAAAGAAAATGAATGTTATTGTGAACTGTCTTTGACATTATCTTTAAGTGTTGGAATGGACTATGTTTCTAAAATACACATTTTATTGCCTCCTGGATAAGTCCAGGTGTGACTGAATTAAATTCAGGTATAATTAAAAATACAAAAATAATACCAAATTACTGAGTGTAATTTCTAGGTGCTTTGAGTTATATCCAGACATCAAAGAATAGTTTGGATTTGTATCCTAATGGCATTTCTCCTAACATTGTTTTCAGCTTACAGTTACAGCTCCCATTATTTTTTGTATATTTTCCTTATTATAGCCTTTTGTTCCCTGGGGGAGAATTGACACCTTTATATTCCCAGACTTTAAATAACTTTACTTTCTAGCAGTTCTTTATTTTTTACTGTCCTTAACATCCATGCTTTGTCCATTTTGATGCTACAAAGAAAGTCAATAAAATATGTATAAACTGGAAGTCATTTTTACGTACTGGAAGTCCCTTTCCATTATTTCAGTGGTTGTAAAAAAAATGTTGTTTTTCTTTCAAATATGGAAAAAGAGAGGGAATATGGATATTGCTACAAACCATAGAGCCAGAGGACAAGGTAGTTAGATACTTATATTCCTCTATCCATATACTTCTGTAATCCTCAAATCTCACAAACATTGTGGGGGAATGCAACATTTTATGCCAATAAAATTTATATTGTGATTTCTGTGTGTGCTGGATTTCTGGAGCTGGCTGGATTTCTGCTGTCCATTTGCTCAGGTGGGTTCTGTCCACTCCTCTATGGGAATCTTCTCTTTTCTCCAGCAGACTAGCTCCTTGCACCACAGGCAGTGCCAGGCCATATGCCAGGCACTTGGAGCCATGACCTGATGGCGAACAGCCCTGAACATGTCACAGGGATCCACTGCCTGAAACTTACAAGGAAAAGAAGGAGAAAAGATGTAATGATGTCAGGGAAAAAAATGCTGCAAAAGAGGAGAGCAGCTGGTTGGCTCCTTGTCTGACTATCAGAGGAAATGCTGAGAGGTTTGGGGCTGTTCAGTCTGGAGAAGAGAAGGCTCTTAGAGGGTATTTCAGTCACCATAATCCAATTCTGCCACCCTGTCCACCTGGGTGGGGTGGCTGAGGTGACATGAGGGTGTTCTGCTGTGCCATCCAGCAGTGTTGTCATGTGGCCCCTGTGGTCCCCTCAGCACCATGCCAGGGGCATGGGCATGGTCCAGGAGCAGCCCCCTGGGTCTGTGCACTGAGGGACAGCTGGTGAGAAACACTGGGGAACGGGCTGGTGGCAGGTAGCGCTCCCTTCCATCATGGCACCAATATACCACTCCTTTCTCAGGAGGCACCAGTTGAGGGACAACATATGACAGGGAGAAGAGGAATCTCTGCTGGGTTTGGTAAGATAGAAGTGTAACTGGGGGAGTGGAGCATGTGCTAAATAATGAACTACTAAAGGATGCTTTCATATCAGAGTTCAGATAAATTGAATTGGCATGTATTTCCTTATGGCTTCTAAAGAACTTAAAAATATGTTTTAGGAAAAAAAAAAATTTAGGTTCACAAAAAATGAATTTGGCTTTATCAAATGATTTTGGCTGATTTTTCATATAGATTCCTACAGTGCAAATTCTTATTTTTAATTTGCTGCACCAAAATAAGATGTTTGTAAATAAATAATTACAGAAATATTTTGTTTAGATAAAATGGGTGAAACTTTAATAATAAAATCTTCAGTTGTTTTAGATTTTAATTAAAAGTTTTTTTTTTTTAATTAAATAATTAAAGTAACTAAAATGAAATTGAAATAGAATAAATGAATATGTGTAAATATTTAGTAGCTAAAATGTTATTTTTAGTAAGCCATTGGATCCTGTTACTGAATCATACCACCTTTAACTCTCCTGATGCTGTATGTGGTCAGTTACTGACGGTGTGTAATTTCACTTATCTTCCTGCACCCTCATTTTTTACCACTTGTAGAAAATTGTAAAGCTCCCAAACCATTTCATTTAAATAAAAGCTGACCATTTACCCCTTTCTCTATCATTTTTGTTTATGACGGAAGTTTGGTAAATCCATATTTTTTTTATTCCTTATCAGATGAGTGCTGTTTAACTACAGAAGTTCTTTGCTTTCTAAGATCTTTCCTCTTCAGCTATGTCCATAATTACATTAGCAAAGGATAGCCATTAAAAATATGACAGAGGAGGTTAATCACCTAATTAAGTGTGTTTAGCCTGTGTTGAAGCTAGGACTACAGAAAGATGTGTATAACCTAAAGCAGGGAAAGTTTTATATTTATACTTTTTTTTTTTTTTTAAAAAAAAAAATTCTTTTCCCCTCAGTCTTGGTAGGCATGGGCTGAAGGGACTCATGTGACTCCAGTTTGGAGAATTGATCTTCACAAATTGACCAGGTCCCCTAAGAGCAAAAGCTTCTGTAGGTGTCTTAGTTGGGAGTCACAGATAAGCTGGTCAAAGAGTCTAGATCTAAAACTAGAAGAGAAAATTTTCTCCCATCCTAACTTGACTGTTGTGCTTGCACTTCTGTGGAGGAAGGGAAAAGAAATCTGAGCAGTGAAGAAAACTCTGTGACTACTTTCAGTGCTGTGGAACTTCCGTCTATCTGCAGGTTATATGCTCTGTCTGTTTACGTAGAAAGGTAGGCATGGCTTACACAGCATTTGAGAACTTTATATTCCTTATAATAAGCACCCTGAATTACTAAGGCGAGTATGATTTTTATGAGTTACACAGAAAAATGCATACATAGATGCTCATGAGCAAAGATCAGATATTAAATCCTTCAATCCTTATTCCCTCCTGAAATATCAGAATTGTATTTTTAGGAATCAGAAGAATATTTGCATTGCTTATTGATCAATAAGAAAACTGACAGTTTGTGGAATTTATTTTTTTTTCAGAAGTATTATTGTATTTCTGAGAGTGTTGTTATTATTATTATTATTTACTCTTACTTTTACTAGGATAAATAGTTTTAGCTGTGAAACTGGGCTAAGGGACAGTTGACTTTGACAACAACCATTATCTATGCAAACTTCTTGAAAAATTACAATATGCCAGAGATGTATGGGGGCACATCCTTAGAAAGACTAGGGGCAGTAGCAGAGTAGCTGAAATTCAGAATTTAGGAAAATAAAAGACTGAGTACCAAGCAAAAGAAAGGCTAACCTAACCCAATGTTTCCTCACAACAGAAGAGTTGGCAATGTTTTATCTAAATTAGATGCTATCTGCAGCTATTTGTGAGTTCCACTTGAAAGTAAAATCCTTTCCCCAACATATGACCTATTTTTCTTTTGAAGGTGGTTCTCATGCTGTTTCTCTCTGATTTGCTTTTGTGTACCTGTTAAATGATTTTGTTCAGTCATTTTGCAGTGTAGACAGACACAGTGAGATAAGGCATGGAGCGTGAGGTTCCTTCCTACATGTTATCATTCAGTGGTTCTGACAGTGGACTTCCGCTCATTGTAGAATATTGCACAGTTACAAGATTTATTGGTGAAGAACACAAAAGTCATAGATAGTAGACAAAAATTTCTGATAAATGGAGTTAATTGTATGTATTTAGACTTTGGATCTTGAGTCTTGGATTACCTCTTCTGGTTTCAGAGGTGGACCTCCATGGTGTTTTCTCAGTTTTGGACTGCAAAGTACACTTTATTCATGTACTTTTAGGATCTTTTTGAAGTGAGTAGGTGTTTTGATAAACCATCATCTGCAGGACAGAAAGAATTATTAACAATTACACAGTGCAAGACATTTTTATAACAGTTCCAGGCTTTCTCTTTGTCTGGATGTCTAGGGAAATTTAGATAAGAATTATAAATTTCTCTAGCCTTATTCAAAGCTCCTAACTTGCTGCAGTCTGTATATCACTCTAACAATCTAGCAAGAGGTTTCAGCAAGAACTAAATCAGAAATATCTCCCAACTGTTGAAAATTTAGAGCTGAATCTGAGCTCATGGCACAGCTCTGTTTCAGGAACATACGGGGCTGTCAAATCAAGAAGAAAGACAGATGTTTATTCCCTAGGCTAAGAAAGTATGAAAATTATTATTTTGCAGATGTTAGAAACAGCAATATGGTAAAGGAGGACAACTCGTGAAAGCATCCACAAGTATTTTCTGTGGATCAATAAGAAACAAAAACAAAACCAAAAACACCCAATGAGTATAAATAAGGTTCTTAAAGAGAAAACCTCTCCCCCAGCCACTGCTGTTTCCCATTGAGACTATTGTTCTTTGTTCTAAGGCTATGATATGTCATGTATTGAAAGGGTTAATGGATTTTATCTACTTCACTTGTACTCACAGGAAAACTAGTTAGGTCGATTTCCTGTAACATAGAGAGCTGTATCACAACATGAAACACTCAGCTGACAGTTTTATGGCAAGAATTGGAAGAAGCAGATCTGTGAGACTGTGCTTCAAAGAGAGTAATGTGGGTGGGGAATTTTTACAAGCTGCACACAAGTTCAGAAATTTCTGAAGAAGTTAGGGTCCAATCAGTGATCTTTGTTTCTGTAAAGTACATGGGATTTTGTGCTTTTTTTCAGTGATGAATATTTCCTTCCCAGAATCCACTTAATGACAGCATTGGTTATTACTACAGGGGCATGGGTTTAAAAAAAGGAAAAAAAAAAAAAAAAAGAAAGAAAAAAATTGCCGGGCAGTATGATAACAAGTCTCTTTATGTCATAGAGAGAGAGACTAAATAAAAAAGTTTCAATGTTTATGTTTGGATGTCTTCTATACTCTTTTATGTGGGTCAGTTCCTAGAGAAAACAAATAATTTTATAAATATAAGCCTGCTAAACATATTGTAAACACGACAACAAAATTTTTCTCTTTAAATGTCAATAAGGTTTATTAATAACAACAGCAGGAATAACAATAGTAACAGTAACTAATAATTTAATGCATAATGCATATACTGAACAACAGTAAATAAATTCTTATTAATTAAAAGTACTCTCCACTCAATAAATGTATGAATAGTTAACTAAAACAAAAGCAACACATAAATAAGACAACTGAAGTGGGGAGGGCTGGTTTCAGTGAGGTTACAGATCTCTGAGAAAGGACTTGAGGCAGAAGAGCGTCACCCTTACAGGTGTTGCTGGGAGCAGAAACTCATCAGGTTGAGATCTCACTAACCAATACCATTGTAGCTACAACTATACTCCCATTTCACTTTTTAGAGAAAAAAAAAAAAAGGATTCTACCATTTTTCAGGTTTCCAACCTCGTGGCTGCAAAGAAGGCTGTTTCAGTGCCACGAGGAGATGTAGGGCTCCTACTCTCAACTTTCTGTAAGTGGCAACAGGAGAGGGCAACAGGAGAGTTAGAGTAAGCAAGCCTTGACAGCATGTGTTATCACCATTAGGTTGCCTTGAAAAACCAACTAGTAATTATGTGCCTAAAAATCACATTATCAAGTCACATCCAACATAGCCTTCAAAGGAGAGGCTATGGTCTTAAATGGTGCCAACAGTTTTACTCTGAGTCACAGCCCCAACTGATTTCTTCTCAGTTGGAGGAGGAATGAAGAAGGAGTATCTGTCTTTTTCAACAGAAAGGAACATGATCCTGCACCAAGAAAAAAGTTATAGCTGCATTTGAAACAAAATGCACTATTTTTAAAGAAGGACACGGTAGCACAGAAGACTGGATACCCTGTGGTTTTGCTCAGGTAAGGAGTACACCATCACATAACCAGTCCTGTTAGGTTAAATAAGATTATGCTTGTGTCCATCAGCTGTAGGATCTGGACCACCTCTTCCCAGTACATTTCTGGAACTGGAGAAAGACAAAGAAAAATACCCCAAACAGAACCTGTCTCAACACCAAACACATGAACAGGGAAGTAGCATTACACCTAATAAACTGTCTAGCAGTGTGACAGTGTGGCAGAGTACATCTGTATCCATGCAGAACTCGATTCTGTGAATGATCCATTACACTTTCAAGCTAACTCATCAGCCTGAGTGTGCCTAGCACATAATCATCCCTCTGCAGAGCAAAGCTGAAGGTGAGATTCACAGAGCAGCCAGTGCAATGCAGTTGGCAGTCTGGGCTAATCATCCAGTTGGTAGCTGGGGATGGTCCCTTCTCCCAGCAGACAGCAGGCTGTGGGCAGAGATTTGGGTTCCCAGGGTGACTCTGGTAAACAGGGTAGGCTGGAAAGTCCCTCAGGGCACTTCCCTGTGATCAAGTTCAAAGCCTAGGAGCCAGAAAAGCCCTGGCTTCAGCAAAAGCTCTGTATGTCTCTGAGTAGCAAGGAATGTGAAAACACAGTTACCAATGTTCTTCTGCTCTCCAGGGCTGCCAGAATTTACACTCAGGCATCTTAAAAGACTTATTTTAATTTGAGGCAGTTTGGTTCTCAGGTGGCCCTAGTGAGAGGGGTGTGGTGCTCTGGGGCCACAAGCCTCATTGCGTGCAGCTCCCAGCAGAGAAATGAGGTGGCAGGAAACTAGGGGGAATGATGCTTGCTATTTTGTGAAAGTCTTCTGAAACAGAAATTTTTCCATGAGGTTCATGGTCATCATAAAATTTCACTATGGTGCATAATTCTTTACCAGCTCGAGGTAATATCTCCATATGCAAAGAGCTGGAGTCAGAAGCAAAATATCAGAATACTGATATAGAAGTGGCAAAGCAGGTTTTCCTGTTATTTCATGTGTTCTGCATTTTAGGATGGTGTTTTCACCATGCTTATGTGCAGTGCTGAGGGCTTGCAAGCTACCCTAAGTGAAAGCTGAAAGTCTGATGCTATTGCAGGATTGCTGAGTCTGAGTTTAAGAAAAACACCTAACTTCCCAACACACCAGTGCTATGATCAACCCAACGAAAAGAGGCTACTGCACAATTTAATTGAACTTGTTTTTTCCTTCCTTTCCCTGTATTCTCCAGTCCTGTGGAGAGAAGAGATGACAATGTAGAGCAAGAAAGATTTATTATGAGCCAAAATATTTCCCTGTCACTTTAGTGCCACACAATAGTTGACTGCTCAGCACAAAGTGAGACTTAAGAGGCAAATAGTCTATTCTACTTCTTTAAAACACCAAATGACTATGTTGCTGTGTATTAGATGCTCACAAAGAGACAAATGGTTATGAAGGGCTGCTTCAGCCATTTTGGCATGACACTTCAATGTCTTAGGCATTCTTGAGCTAGTAAATGTATCTGGGAGGCTGAAAGACCAATTCACATTTTTCCAGTTTTTGTCAGCATACACCAAAACACCCATCTGTCTAAAAAATTTGCTTCCAAAGCAACACTGATGAGATGAAAAGGGATACAGTTGCAGGAGATGAGACAAACCGGTACTGGTAAAACACATCAACCTGAAGGAACCTTGGGAGGAGGAAGCTGGCTGAAAATAGGAGCCTATTTCCTCTAGGACTTTTCACTATCAAGATGTAGCTTAGTTTGCTGTTTGAGGTTTTGAAGGAGATCGTTACAAGCGTGTACATGTGTAGAGATATATCCCTCCTTCCCCCCGGGGGTCCGGGGGGTGACGCGGG
>CM021731.1:107319539-107389396 GCA_011075105.1 Heteronetta atricapilla | reverse complement strand
TTGTTGTATTGTTAATGGGTTGATTTTTTTTGTTTTTTTATCTCAGGAACCCCCCCCGTCCACACCCGCCCATTTCAGTGCTTGTGGTAGGCCATCAGACAATTCTCACAATACTAAACATACTACTAATACTACTAATGATTTTCAGGAAAGACAAGACCATGTCAGATGGAGGACCAGTAGATTTGTAAATTACTTTCTGATTCAAGAAGATATGCATGGTTACGTACACACACACAAACATATACGCTTACTTCCAGAGTCCCTACAACTCCAATGAGGACTTCCTTTCCATAGGAACAGAAAATGAAAACCTTCATGTATAAATATCACCTGCTTTTCTGAAATTTCATCCTGTGAAAGATTTTATATAGCAGAGACCACAACTAAAATCAAGAAACGCACTGAATATTTTCATGCCCAGCAGACATGTTTGTCTTTCTTCCAAGTGACATGGCTTCATATGTAAAACTTTGAATTTCTAAAGTGACTCACTAAATGAATGGGGGCTCTGTTTATGCTTTCTTCACCTTGTTAGCAAAGAATGCCAAACCACTGAACGTTAGGAAGCATTCCTACTTCATTTCTTAGAAGTTTTTGCTGTTCCCCTTTCTAATGAAGGCTGCCGTTATAGTTGTATGTCAAGAATGATTCATATAACACAAGATAAGTTTACATATGCCTTGCTTTGTGTACTTTCACTTATTCATAAACTTACACACTCATTCTTGTTTTAGATTTGAATTCCTGGATCAGGATTCATGCTCATTTTCTCAGAGGAAGACCATTTATCACATTGAATCGCATTTTAAGCATAATATTTGTCAGCTGGGCACTTTGATTCTTTACCTTAGATAAAAACAGACATTCAAAAATAGTTCTAACACATAGTCTGTCAAGATACACGTACCTTTATCTTCTGTAGTATTTCAGACTACAGGTAGATGGTTTTATCTTATGTGTACTGCTGAATTAATTTTACTGCTTTATGTGATTGATAGTCATTTTTATGGTAACATTTTGTCTGGCAGCAGTGGGTGGTTATCTACTGCGTTTCCAGAAAACTACTTCTAATAATAAATATGCCAGCGTAGGCTACAATTTTTTTTGAAAACCCTCGTAATAGGTACTAGGTATGGACATGACGTATGAAAACTAAAACTGAGAAAGTTTGGATAAATGCGAAAGGTCAGTCCTTGATTGAGACTTGATGCACATCCAAGTGAATACATTTGCTAGCACCCATTTGTTGCCAGGGGCATTTGCTTTAATGGGCTTGGGTCATTCTATGGAGAGGAGGATAATAGTGAAGTCCCTTTGGGCTTGAATGCAGCAGATTTGGACCTTTGGCAGAGGATTCAGCTTGTGTTAAGATGGACTTTCACGTCTGTGTTTGTTACCTTGGATTCTCTGTAAGGTCAGTGGGAAGTAACAGACATTTTTGGAGACAACTCATCTGGCCTATTTTAGATTTCTACTTTAGATGGAGATGATGTGTACCCTAGAAGATCTCTGTGATCTATACAGAAAAAGATCTCCATGACTATACAGAAAATCTATACTTTTATCTCAGATGCTGAGGTCTATTTACTTATCCATATTTTTATCTGAAGCCTACTTAGTCTAGACATTTTTTTTTTTTTTTTTTTTTTTTTGGAGGGGGGTGAATCCTACTCATAGGGCCCAGGACAAGGCAAAGACTAAATGGAAAAGCACAACAAAGTGCACTAAACTTGGTATCTGCCTCAAGCAGGAGGTGCTACACCTATAGTGATTGAGACCCAGTACTGATTAGCAATATTAATAATATAAACACATTTACAAAGTTTTGTGGAGTTATCCTAAAAAGATTTAGGTTGTGCATTTATTTTATAAAATTGCAGTTTCATTTTTTATTTGGCTTTATTTTTAACATATGATGTTGCAGACAGGTACTCAAATTTACTGTGACATGATCTGAATATAGCTATAAGATTTCACAATTAAAAAAAAGTCTCAGGAGAAAACATTTGAAATCCATTCATTAAAACTATTAAACAGGATTTATCAATTTGCACTTTTATTTATGACTAGTTCAAACTAAATGTATCTGTAATGATCTGTATTTGCCAAAGACTGGGAGTGGCTGGACATCTTCTGGTGCTGAGAGAGAACTCTTGGCAGGCACTTACTATAGCTAACTGGTGAGTTTCTTATTTATGGAGTGCAATGTAAGGAAATTTATCTTGATCTAAACATCAAAACTTTATGTGAATATTTATATGGAGAAGTCCAGACTTTGATGACTGTATTTGACTTCTTAAAGGCATGTCATATGCATATAATCAGTTCTGTTTAAAGTTAGACTGGATTTACTTCCTGCTAGTCCACTCTCCCCAGTCCAGCAAAGCCACAAAATAAAGGGGATGATAGGGAAGGAATCAAGTCACACCCTTGCAGAAATGCAATTTATATATATATATTTAGATGTGCATCTAAGAACCTACTCTAATGTTGCATTCCTACCTCCTGGTAAATAGCTAAGACAAAACTTTTCAGTTTAGGATTTGAACAAAGGAAGGTGGCACCTGAAGAATGCTCCAGAGCCATCAGCTTCAGCAACACTCCAAGTTTCTTGACCAAAAAAGAAAAATTTGGTTGTCCAGATGTTTCTGTTATGGCTACAATGAGGATCTTGTAGGAGAACTGAATTAATTCATGAATCCAATGATATAAGATTTGAATGTCCGCATGAACACATTTGTATTATTTTAACGTTCTGAAGTGTAGACTATAGTTACCCAACATGCAGGCACTATATGCTGTGCCATGAAAGGATTTACCTCACTTGAATGTCACAAGCATTACATGCTCCTGAAAAATTCTGTTGCTCCCCTCTTTCAAACAGGAAATGCCACTTAGATTTGTCAGATTTTTCGAAACAGGACTGTGTTGTTACCATGACATTTGCAATATGAAGCAAGACTACTATATCCTGACTATCTTCTGAGACATGCACGGGGAAAAGAAGAATACTAATTAAAAAGAAAAAGAAAATTGCCTTACTTGGATTTCACCCCTGCGGAGTGGGGTGACCAATCAGGGCTAGGTGCAGTGAGAGGATTTGGTATCTGAGCTCACTGAAAATGAAAGATGTTTCATTCCAGACAATTATATCATGACTTGACTGGAAATTTGTGAAGCTCAGTTCTTCCTGGGAGTACTAGGTAAATTAATTTCTCAGCTGAATGTCAAACACAAGTGTAATATTTAATTAAAAAATACAGAGATAAAGCTTTCTGAGTGGTGAGCTTGCTTCCACTGATTATTTTTAAAAACAGGATATGTGTTCCAGAGTTTTCAGGTGGAACAGAGTCACTGAGAAAACAAAACAAAACAAAACAAAATAATATATATATATATATATAAACAAAAGCAAATTCTGTAATATCATCTGGAATATGTAACTACATGTTACACTGCTGGAGTATGAAGACAGGTTCTTGCAGGATGTAATATGGTATTAACAACAAATAACTGTTAACTTGTTGGTTAAATGGATTCTTAAATGTAGTTTATTCAAACACATCTTGTGGTATCTTGTGGTACTTAGGGACATGGTTTAGTAGGTATTATCGGTGGTAGGGGGATGATTTGACCATGTGATCTGAGAGGTCTTTTCCAACCTTAATGATTCTATGATCATAACTAATGTCTTTTTTTTTTTTTTTTTTTTTTTAATACTGAAGTCCATACAGCATATACCATAGAAATAAGAACTATTTATTTTATTTGAATATTATGTAATATTAATAAGATTTCACTGGAGAGAATTATTGAATTTGTTAATGCTGGTCTAACATATGTTCTAGATAATGTTGTATCTATGGGAGACGCCCACTTGTTTTAGTGTGAATTTACTTCACTGGAAGTTGGATCCAATGTATGAAGACAGAAAATCCCAACTACTTCTAATAAAAAAGCAATATATATATATAAATCATATATGCACTTTTGCAATTTGTATGCACTTACTCAGACGCATTGTGAAAATATACTGTTAAATTTAAATGAAAGTCTTGTGTAACCTATTTTTTCCTGCTGGCAACTTATTCACTATTATCCAATGACTCAACAAGTAGATGAGTGATTTGGAAACAGATTTCTCTGTTTGAGGTAGACAATTTCATTCAACAAACGACACTCAGGTAAAATTTTTTATTCAAAATATAAAACAGGTCTCAGAATGACGAGCTATTTTGAGTTTCAAGCATATAGAGTTTTACACAAATGTCCCCTCTCCATGTTTCTTCTCAATAAATGAATCTGATTTTTGCAGTGTCCTGCAGTCCTTTTAAGCCAAAAGTCTTATTAAAGTAATTGGTGTGAAGTCTGATATATCTCTTGGGAATGTTACCAGGAAAATCTAAACTTCTCTCACTTTTACACCTTTCATCCTGAAACTTCATTTAATCAAATGAAATTACTCAGGGTTCTTACCAACCACAGGGGAGAAGCAAGCTCCTAAACATGTCTTCCACTTTCCCAAATTGATGCCTTCCCGTTGTTTTAGCTGGGGCCATAGGCCCACCATATTTCATTATGTTGACTTAGGCCTCCAAATCAATACTGATCTAAATACATACTGCAGTGTTGTGGTGTGAACATTGTCTAATTTAAGAATTTGTCTTTTAGATAATGAAATGGTCAGGTCACACTAATATTTTACTTAAAGCAGTCTTCAGGTTTCTTGCATAAGTCCCTATCTGCCCCTGTTGCATTCACATGGGTGTTAACTGTGGTTTAACTAAAGCATTTTTTGAAGTATACGTCTTACTATCCACTGGGCAGTTTTGTATGCAGTCAAATTGTAAGACATGACGAGAGACCTAACCTTCAGTATTTCTTAGCAGAACACAAGTGTGAATGGTTCCGTGCACAGAGGAAGTGGGAACCAGTCTGTTCAATGTGTTAGAGAAGAGTATATCTAATCACTTTTAATGGAGAATTGTGCATGGTGAGAATAATGATATTTGCTTGTGTGTGTTCTCACATTTTTTTTTAATTATTATTTGATTAGTTCATTTTTAACTCCTCAAATTTACTTCAAATTATCTTATTCCAGGAGCATGTCCAGGTAGAATATCAAGTATGTCACCAACATTCTGTGTTTGTAGAGCATTCCTCAACGTGACATTAGGTTGTCTAAGCCCTACATCTCACTTTCATTCCCTAGCAGAATCCTGTTAAATGACCTCTTTCTTTGACAAATACTTCTGTGAGTTTTGGAGACTGTTTTTGCTAATCATAGAAATGTTGATAACATTGCTTGACTTCAAATGAAAGAGTAATTTCAACAAAGCTAACAGGATTACTCAGGAAATTAATGTGGTGTATAGTGAGCTATCCCTGCTTACAGAAACAGAGCTTGAATTTCTGTAGGATTCAGAAGATCACTGTGGTGCACTTATGAAGGCAGTGAAACAATTTTTTTAGATCCTTTGAAACACATACACAACAAATGCCATTGCCTAAAGGACATTTGCAACTCAGTTTTGATTTGGTAATGTTTCCTTCTTTGGATCTACATTTATAATGAATTGCTTTTTGGTATTTCAAGGTGACTAAATCACAGGTGGATAGAAAAGATGATACTTATAAGAGAATTGTTATTTTCTCTGGATACCTACATGCCATTAAGTTTCCTGACAATTCCAGCTGTTTTTTGTGTCCCAGGGTGGAGATGTCTCAGTTTAATGCATAAGAATACAGTTCAGTGGTCATACTAGTTCTTTGTAATGTTTTTGCCCTTTCATCTCTTGACATTTGCTTACGTTAATTTTTGTGACCTTCATGCTTTTGCCACTAAAGAGAAAAAAAAATCAAGTTTGCCACCAGACTAGAGGCAACAATTACAAATGCATTATTTATTTGATATATATTTGCTTTTACTGCAATCTTAGAGTTAGAATGAAGGAAAAAGGCTTACACAGAGGGGACTTTCAGCTCGAACACATACAGAAATAATTGCAAATGAGGGCTGTGACTTAAAGAGCAACATAATTTTTAGTGATCTTACACCACAGATGTCTGGAACCTAACATGTCTGGTATTGGCTAGGGCAGGTTGGACCATTGCTGTGATTCATCCTGGCAATTCTCAGATGATTTTGTACATTGAATGGGGATTCCCAGTGAACAAGGGCAATTCTAAAAGAGTGCTTGTAAATGAATTTTAGCTGCATTTCAGAATATTTCTGACCTCAGCCCATTTGTAAAGTCCATCAGGACTAAATGTGTGTTTGCCGATGTACTCACTCTGCTACCCATTCACATTCCCTCTGCCCTCAGTCTGTGGGGATTCTGCACTGTGCAGTGTGAAGTAGTGATGTCTTCCTATTAGTGCAGTAGAAAGACAAAGACTAAATTCTAGAAGCAATTACTTCTGACTCTCTCATTACACAAATCTCTGCTCTTTTCCCAGCACCCTCTTATCCTAACATTTTTTTCTTCTGATCTTCCTTTTCTCCATTCCTTTACTCCAGGAATTACTCCTTCATACTATGGTCACTCTTACTTTTACTTCTACCTTATGGATCTGAGCATATCACTCTCAGCTCATTCCCCCTTTTTAGTTACCTCCATCATCACTATTCACTTTTCTTGACATTCATCTAGCTACCCAGCTTCTATATACTTCTCCAACCTTTTTTTGTAATCATTTTTTTGTAATCATTTACATCTATCCACAACTTGTTTCCTTCTCTTTCTCAAATGACAATGCCCATCTTCTATGGCATTTATCTCTCAACTGTCACATACACTCACACATAAAGTAAGAAAATTAAAAAAAAAAAATCCACTTTTAACTGTTCTGCAGTTCTCTTAGTATGGACTCTTATTTCACAGACCATGCCTTATTTTTGTTGATGAGGGGAGTTGATGTTATTGTGTCACTAATATTCTTATTTCAAAATATACAGGTTGTATTTAATGTTGAGAAACATTTTGAAAACTTTAATCTCTCCTCCAACTCCTACTCTTATTCTGGATAATCCCTACATCTGAACATCTATCCAACATGTCAAAGCTTTTTGTTCTTTTATGTTATATATTGTTTACCTTTCAAACTTTTCAGAATCTTCAGCTTAGGATGTGGAGAACTAATCTGTCATCCTTAATATCCTCATGTTAACTTTTACATCCTCTTTTTTTTGTAGAGCAATTTTTCAGTCCTTTCACCTTCTCCTTTCTCTCTTATTTCCATGCTTTCTTCTCAGAGTAGGATAGCATCCCATTAGTCCTGAGCCTTGGCTCAGTTTTTAGTGCCCACTCCTTTGTCTTTGTTCCTTTGCTGCTGTGCAGGTTTGAAAGAAATCCAGTTCTTCCTTCAGTACAATCTGTTCCATCCTCCATCAGCTTTTTCATCTTTCAGGCCAAGGAATAATTCTTACCTATTGGATTTCACGTCCAGAGATACCACTTCAATGCAATCTTTTATTTCTCACTTTACTATTGTTTTCCTTATTTCCACCCTTGTTTCCTTTTTTTTTTTTTTTCTTCTTCTTCTTCCTTTTATTCCCAACCTCTCTCTTTTTATCAGAAACAAAAATGATGAAATCCTATATGATCTTACCCCTCTAGGGTCCTTGAATTATTTCCTGCCCTTTCCCATCAACCCCATCAACATTTCAACAACTGTGAAAGACTGTCAAAGCTGGCTCTGGAGATTTGGCATCTGAAGAATTGGCTTCTAAAGATTTTTTGAGATTCAACAGTCATGTGTGGATGCTACAGAAGATACATGGAGAAGAAAAACAGAAAAATCAAAATAGTGTTGTTTAAAACAGCCTTTGTAACTACTGTTCTGGCATTTCTAAGAAGATGGAGCTTGGTTTTGGTTCAAGAAGGCTAAGTGAGCTAGGACATCAGTTCTAAAAGCTAGGAGTAGATAAAGAAAATGTCTTAGAAGCAGACTAATGTAAATTGAATTGCAAGACTGAATCTGAGAAGCAGATGAACACCCAGTTGTGTGCTACAATCCTAGTATATTGATAAGCCAGACTGAAGAATTTGATGATCAGGAGTTCACTGAAGCATGCCAGAATACACTGTGTTTTCTGCTTTTTCTGGGTGTCTCCTTTTCCTTCAAAAACCCCTCTGTCTTATCTTGAAGTGAAGCTGAAACCTATACAGTAACCCTGTATGTGGAAGCTCTCAGGATAGACATAGCTAATAAACTGGTGAACAGGATATTTGTCCTGGGAAGGTATCCAGGCACTCATTTCAACTAAGCCTTTGTTTCAAGTCAAGTATTCAGACTGGAGATGAAAATTTATTAATGATATTTCAGTTTACAGCAGTTCTGAAGAAAAGCATCAGGTTCCTGATTTGTCTCGACAAGTCTTTGACTTTCATTCCTCTAGAGTATGGGTAGGCATGGGTAGCCTCTGCTGCGAATGGAAGAACAATTAAATTTATTGTGTCCTTGGCTTTCAAGGGATTTTTATTTAGGATAAAATATTTTGCCTAAGTTACTGATGTTAAAGACACTATTATTTTCTTTCTCTCTTTCTTTCTCAACCCCCCAAGTAAACACTTTGGCTAGACAACGGATATCTAAAAGCATGGCAGACAGGTTTAACCTATTTAGCTACAGGAAAGAGAAGTAGATTATGGGACCAAGCCTATGGGACCAGTGGCTGCAGGGTTTGTGCCAGCAAGGGCACAAAGCCTGGGTCAGTGCCAGCAAGGTTTGGTGGCGGCTATGGCCAGGGAGTTTCAGATGCACAACTAAACTATCCTTTGAGGCTGGGCAAAGGTGGAGAATAGATCAAGGACTTATCTTTGGGATGGATGACCTTAGTGACTAATGAGGGATGTTTTACAATAGGCCAGCAGAATTAATAGCAGAAACAAATAAGATACATTTGAAGGAATGGGAGCTGAGAGTTACTAAAAAAACATTAACCTGTCTTTCAAATCATCTTGGCTCAGTGGAGTTGCTCACTAAACACTTACAGAACAAGCTTGACATGACCTCAAACTCATTCACAGTTACCTTTGTAAACTTTTAGAAAGAAGTTGATATTTGAAAATCCGCAGGTCAGTGAGTAGTTCAAAAGAGGAAAAAAGACTCTGAGACTCTTCCTATCACAAAATACTGAACCAAGTACTGAAATAATTTATAAAGACCTAGAAGAAAACAGGAGATAGTCTATGGCCTGTATAGATTCATTAAGAACAAATTGTGTCAAGTTGCTTCACTCACAAATTGCTTTATGCTCGGAAAGGTGTTTGAGATTACATCCTGGCATAAGTAATGCTTTTGAAACTTTCTCACATGATATTGTCACAAGCAAATTGGAGAAAAATTGTCTAAATTAAACTGTTATAGAGTGGGTACAAAAGTGGATGGAAAACTGTTCTCACAGATTATTAATTAGTCATTCATCACTAGAAGAGAAGGCTATATTGAGAAGGGTTTTAGTAGCCTGTTATTTTTATTAGTGTCTATGAGGAAGGAATAGGGAATGACTCTTAAACTTGCAGATGACACCAAGTACACTAGAAGTGTACTTCATTCAAAGTGTTCCTGATAAACTTGAAAAACAACCTGGAAAAGAAGGGTAAAATGCAGAAAGGACAAATGCAAAGTTATGTCCTGAAACTAAACTTTCTGGTGTTTTCGGTACATACTTAACATTTAGTGTGTATGTATTTATCAGCCAGAGTAATACTTTCAATGTTGGGCATCATGTGACACGAAGAACACAGAACAATTGGAAAAAATCCAGAAATGAGCAGCAATTGGTCCACATCTTAAAGCATGTCACTTATGATGAATACTTGAATGACCTGGGGTTATTTAGTCAACAGAAGAGAAGACAGAGGTATCATTTGGTAACAGTCTTGAAAAATATAAGAAGCTAACAGAAAGAAGAAAGAAGTAATCTGTTCTCTATGTCTTTGACACACAAGACAAGAAGTAATAGACTTTGAAGTCAGAGAAACTGGGGTAAACTATTAAGAGTTAAAAACAACAACAAAACAACCACAAATGCACATGCACAAAACAAATATCTTCCAGGAAAGCATGAACCTCATAGCTTTGAGGCAAAAGACTTATGGAAAGACATCACCAAAGATTTTTTTAAAAACAGCTGTTAGAAATGTTGTAAGTATAATGCTACAGCCTTTTGAGGCAGGTGATTGGACTCAAAGAGAATCCATTTCTCTCCTGGTTTCTGTGGTTCTGTGATACAGCTTTTTACAGAGAAACCAGAGCATACTGCTTAGAGAAGTATAAGGTTTGAATTTAAGAACTGTCTTCTGTATTTCTGAGAATGCCTCTTCAGGTAGGAACAACCATGTTTCTATTTTGCTTTAGGTAGGGACAGTCATGCCAATACTCAGTTTTGTACCTATACAAAACCGTAGTTTACATGTACCTATAAAACCATAGTCTGGCATAGCTCTGTCCATTCTGATTCACAATTCACATTTTCAGGGATGGTGCTGAGTACACTAATAAACCGTAAAGGCCCTGACAAGTCTCACCTGCAGCCTCCATCTGCATCCATGTGTCATCTAAAGTCAGCCCAAGCCCTTCATGTCTTCCTGAGCCATGGTGGAGAACTGCCTTGGCCCTGACTCTGTCTAACATCCCCTTGACTGAGCCTTCAACCTGTGGACTGGCTCCCTGGCTTGACTCAGGAACAGCCTCACCACCAGGGACTTGCCCAGCAATTGCAGGACCTGCTCCTGGCCGCAACCTGCAAATTGATTCACTGGCTTGACTCCAGACCTGTCTTGTTACCACAATGCTGCCATATGGTCTGGCTTCTTGGTTGGACCTGGCCACCACTTGTGAGTCTGTCCTGCTCCCTTGCTCAGGTGCTTGGATGTTGCCTGGGGATCTCCCCCCCCAGCTCCTGTCTCCTGTCCCTTAGGTGGGTGACCTGCTTCTACTGCTCCCAGGGAGCCTGGTGTCTGGCTGTGCAGGGCCTTGCCTCCACAGACCCTCCTGAGGCACTGCCCCATGTGTGGGCACTGAGCTCCCCGCAGACCCCTCTACTCAACCGCAGTGGCACAGGTCCATTTTCCCCATCACGCCCACCCTGTGCTCACTGCCCATCTGTGGCTGCACCTGCCCATGCTACATCTCTCATGTCACGTACCTTTCCCTCTTACTATCCTTGGGCTTGGTATACGTGTCCTGAAATTCCTCCCCGTCTTCCCACAGCACTTAAATCACTCTACAGTGGATCCCTGCTGAACCCAGACCTCTGCAAGATGTGAGGACAGACTTTGCTGGGAGTGGAGGCTTCTGCTTAGCCCTGTGGGCATGGACAAGCCTGCCCACAACTTGGGCTTCTCCAGTTGCTCCAGGGCCCAGAAGCTCACACCAGCCCTGGGGCCATGACCCTGAGCCCAAGCCCCAGCTAGGTCACAGCAGGGCCAGGCTCCAGTTCTCCACTTCCCTGGGGAATGCCTGGTGTCCAGGGCAGAAGATGCCTGAGTGTTCCTGGCTGCCCTGCTCCTGGCTGGGGTGGTGAGATGAGACCTGGCTGTTCCAGAGAGCCCTTGGCCTTAGGTCAGCACCTCCACGCTTCCTGTTTGCTGACACCCATCTAGAAGCAAACATGAATGATGGAAAAGTTGTTCTGTGATCTTTAACAAGCTGTGGAGGCTGTGATTATTTCAGATGGATGGCTGTCAGGAAAATAATAATTTCTGTTCAGATAGGCACTACACAGATATAATTTGGGTTTACCTATTAAAGTACAAACCTCTTTAAGTACTATTTTTATATGTCTTTCATAATGCAGTCTTGACCTTTTATGTATGTCACACCTATTTTCAGGGTCCTGAAGTATTTTGCAGAATGAAAGGGGCAAAAAGGGTCAGATAGGATAATCTGCATAAAAAACATTATCAGGGAAGATGTATTTTGGTTATAAAATTTCCCTCTCATGTTAGGCATTTAAAAAAATGCTTTTTTTTCTACAAATGACATCAGCTTGGAAATAACCTACAACTTCTCTGGATATAAGAGATCAGCACACACTCCCGATAGTAGTATTAATCAGACTTTTCACTTCTGTTATGCATACTCCTGGTAGTACAAAGTGAAAAATTGAGATATGATAAAAAATAGGTTACATATAATGAAGAGTCTTAAATTATAATTTATAGTAGCATGCATTTATTCTTGAGGGAAAACAAAAACTGCAAACCACAAATTCAGCAATGGAGTTATGTTGTAATTTCAGTGTAGTCATTTCTTTCTTTAACTTGGAAGTATATGCATAGTGTTTTTAATCCTTAAATCTTGTTTGTGCTGAAAGTAACGAACACTAACATCTATTAAAAAATGTAATGTTTATACAGTATTTATTTTTTGAAAAAGTCTTGGAGAAAGTGAGAAGAGAAATTCTAAAAAAAAAAAAACCCTACTTATACCCAGTTGTTCCCTTCCCCCTCCAGTCCTGGAAACTATTACTCGAGTTGTTTTCTTCTTCTTTACAGTTTTTGTTTGCACTTTCAGTCTCCTGACTGGAAAAGAAACTGAATACTCACATGAACTGAAGAAAAAAAAATAAAAAAGAATGGTTAATATTTCTGCTTTAGAGAATGAGGAAATAACAGAAAGGGTAGGGAAAAATCATGTCTTCAAGGGATTTCCAAACAGAGTTATATCAATCTTTATCGAGGAAGAAACTGGGAATATTTCAAATTTTAGAAACATTTTAGTGCCAAACTGCTTGTTACTGTTTGTATATTGAGTTTTTGATCATCTTGATCATCTTTTTGATCATCTTTGATCAAAGTGCAGAATTAAAACACATCTGCCACTTGCAGAGTCCTGCCTCCAGAGAAATCTGACATCTGGTGTCAAAATGTTCATTTACAATCCACTTACAATAATAAGTGGCAGACATTTTTTGATACTGGAGAAAGAATAAAATTATAAAATGCCATGTAACCATGCAATACAGTAGTAGAAGTGATGTTCAAGGAGATCATACTGATCACTGAGGAACAGCAACAGATGAATGAAAAAGTTCTTGCAATGAGATGAGGAAACACTTTTTTTTTTTTTTTTTTTTTAAACCAAGTGTGGGTGCCTAACAGAGATCACTGGTTGCTCTGCGTAAGAATTATTTTACATAATTTGTTAACGTGGACTTTTTCTATTAATAATAGAGAAATATAGGTCCTGTTAGTTGTTGATTCAACTTTACTTTCTTACTGACCTTTTACAAGATAGAATTAATTGGTACTTTCTGGCTATGGCTTTCTATACTGGTTGTAGAAGTCATCTAGATGACTTAGTGTAGAAATATAGGCTCTCTTGGCTCTAGATTTCCCCCCCCCCCCATAGGGCTAGTAGACAAACATATTCTGAGTTCCTTTCTGCAGGAGAAAAATTTAGGTTTGTGGTCCAAATTATTCCCCACCTACTGCAGATTAGCTGTCTACAAATGCTCAGTGGGATTTGGGCAGCTACCACTGAGTAAGTTTTTAATTTGCATTGCTCCCCTCTTTTTCTAGGAGAGTAGAGAAGAAATTTGGTTCTATTGGTCATTCCACATTGCAGCTTGTATAAGACAGCAGGCAATGCTGGAGTGTTCTCTCTTGCAACAGTGGATAGGGATATCACATATTATAGCTATGCTTCTTCAATATAGTTTACTGAATGAAGTACAGCAAGATCTCTTGCATTTGCAAAATGAACTCTCTAAGCTTCCACTGGGGGTTTACAAGTACCTTGCATCACATAGGACATGGTGGAGGCAATTGCATCCAGATCTGGTAGCTACACATTCAACTAGTTGTTAGCTTTGGACTAAAATATAAGGCTATCACTCCTGAATGTCAGAAAAGTTTACAATTGACAATGAAAGATTCTGGCTTCTGTCAACACTTTTTATACCTGTCTTACTGAAATCAAAGTTCTTCTCTGCAAAGTCTATTTCAAGTTATTTCCTTTTCATTCAATATAGGGCATCTTCAGTGTCCTCCTTCCTCGATTTTCTAGAAAACTCAGCCTTTGCTAGTTTCCTTTGTTTTCCCCTGTCCTGAAACCCTCAGTGTTTTCCCTTTATATACATTACTGGAAATTGTGAAATACATTTAGCTAAGTTCTTTTAAAACTTTCTGAACATAAAGATCCTTTGCCTAACTACATATATTCACCACTGTGCTACATACACCTGAGAAGAATGATTCCTTGGGACTCCAATTATAGTTTTTGAAAGAGGAGGAAGTCCTGTTCTGAAGTATCAACCACAGGTCGGTAAAAGGACTGTGCGCAGAACACAGTTTCCAAAAACCAAAAGCTCTTCTTTCTTGGTTGTGAAAGATCACTTTCCAGTCCCAATTAGGATGCTTCTTTTAGTATGTTGTGATTTATCTTCTTCCTCCTCATGTATGAGACTTCCACAGTACTTTTTCTTTCCAGGCCTAGCCTTCCTCTTTACCAACTGGCTATCAAAAGAGAATTCCTTCACTCAGGCAATTCTCCTTTGAAAGTCACTTTTACGTTCTTTCCTCATAAGTTTTAAATGGATTCAGTTTTGATTAATTTTCTAACTAAGCAATTCCTCAAGCAGAAAAACACTACTTTTTCACAATTTAATAATGGACCTCCATCTTAGCAAAAATACCTTTCACGTTCACAGTTTTGTTCAACATAAGTGACTACCTATTATGAAAAAAAATCCTCACATTTTTAATCACAAAACCTTGATTTAGTTTCTTATAATTTTGCCAGTCTATGATCAGTAGAACCAAAATTTCAGGCAAATTCCCTACTAGAGTCTTTAAATATATATATATATATATATATATATATATATTTGCTAATAAGTGGCCATGAAAATGCACCAATTTTATTTAAGCTCAAGATTTAGCAGCTTAAGCTCAGATACTTTGGCCTGAAAGTTTTATTTGGATTAAAGGTCTAGATTAATTTTGGAGTGAGATGAATATTTCTGGTTAGTCTGCAACTGTTCTTTTTAACGTTCAGTTATCAGTGTAGGAAGGATTTCCCCTGTAGTAATTAGTAATTTGAAAAAAAGAAAAAAGGTGGCTGAACCACAGAAACAACCTTTTTAATAAAATTTCATTTTAAATGTTAAACAGTCTCTACAACAAGTGAGTAAGGGCTTAATCATAAGTAAAGTATCACTAAAAGGCAGCTTGGTTAGCTGGATTGAAGTCAATCTGCCACAGACAAGCATGCCACAAATAGTTCTGATATATGAAAGACTATTTTTGAACTTGGCAGTCTTTTGCGTTTTTCATAAGCTGATGGAAATTCAGTTTCTAAAAAATCAACTTATAATGTTATTAATGCACAGAAGTTCCCTTTACCACAAAGCTATAGGCTTTCTTGTTACTCAACATAGGCACAGACATATAAATAAAAATTTGTACTTGTAGCCTATCTAGTACTATTATCTGTGGATCTCACAGTGATTATTTTTGTCTGTTTAAATGCACATTAACAGCATGAAAATAAAGCCATGCACTTTGATACTTTTCATAGCTCTTATCAGTGGGTTAGACTACAGACTTCAGTCAGACAATAAACAACCTTGCATGACAAAAAATACTAAATCAAATGAAGTGATGTATTTGGAACTCTCATGGTTAACAAATGTTACTGATAAGCAATAATTATCACTTTGTCCCATTCAAGAGCTAAACTAAAAAACAAATTCTGGTTTGATTGCAACATAAGTGTATTCACTATTGAAAAGCAGTTTTTTTTTTTTTATTTTTTTTTTTTTCTCTCTCTATTTTATGATTCACTCAATGACTAGATCAAATAGGATCACCTAAAGTTTAAATACTAAAAATACTAAACATTTCTCCTGCAAAATCAAGTCTCTCAAGCTTAAGAAATAGCAAAATTATTATTATTTTTGTGAAGTTCAACCTTACCTTTGAACAAGCTCCTTGTTTATGCTTTCATTGAGTTATTTGGCTTGTTTTCAATTGTTCCCAATTGATAGTTACTCAATGAACAGCTATTTATTATATTAATATAATCATGTGGATCAATAAAATGTTTACTCTAATTGTCTGTCCTTGGAGACAGAATACTAACTCATATGACATTGATTATTCCACAGTAATCAATTTATTCACTTAATACTGCAAACTTAGAGGTACAACAAATATTGGCTTCTTTTTACTGAAGGAAAACTAAGGCACAGAATAACTTAGATGTAAAATACCTAACAGCTTTAGATATCCACTTCAAGTTATCTAGAGCTTAATTTTTACCAGAACACTTACTATTAGCAATTTTCAGACTGAAGTTATACCATTTACCAACTTCATTTTTCCCTGCAAATTCCCAGCTTTGACCCCTAGAGCAGAATCTCAAACCAACCATTTAATGAGAACCTCATAATCAGTAATCACCTGAGAAAAAAATTTAAAAGCTTTTCTGCTTAGCTGATGAGAATCTCTGTAACAGGGGCAGAGATGAAGTGTAATTTGGTGGGATAGATTTCACTTGTCTTACTCAGAAGACCATCTTGTCTCCTGTTTCAGTTTACACCTCCCAGTGTCAATGACAAATGAAACAAAGGTGTTATGAACAAGTGTTTCTTTCAGTACAAATCACTGAATTTATCCCAGGGACAATTCATAGTAGAATTCAATACTACAATTCATCACACTGAGAATGGTAGAAGTTCTTATACCATGTGGTGATATAATTAAGACTATTACAATGCTCAGGCAGGATTGTGGAATTAAGGTGGCTGATACCACTTTAATCCTCACATTACTTAATTTTAGTGTGATTAATTTTACAGTAGTCATTTAAAAATATACATTTATGCATAATCTTCAAGGTCTTAAAACACCAGACAAAGACAGAGGACAAAAAGAAAATTAGGCCCTACAGCAATACATAATTATCAGCAGGGTTGCTATCTTTAAATCAATAACTCATAGTTCTGACATTTGAGATAAAAGAAACTGATAATGAACTCTTAGGGACTCATTCTCTGTGTGGACTGGCACTGAAGTGGAATTAAAACTTCTATTTTACTGTAGGGTTTCACATGTATTCTCTAATGTCAGAGAAACCTGGTCGTGGAAATTTGATTCTCTGATAGGGAACCTAGTCTGTTTTAACATGTTATTTATTTTGGATTTTTTTTTTCTTTTTCTTTTTTCCAATTACCAGTGTTAGTGATCATTTACTATTTCTTTCTGTTTTCTTTTGCCTTGGTCCTAGGTGCTAGTTCTATGAATGAGACAGTCTTTGTCTTGTGTAGACGATTCTCAGCTCCATGGGATTCTGGTTTTGGTACATCCTGGTGCATGGGTTTAATTCTGGGACTCGCTGTTGCAATATGGAAAGCACATATACCCACACTTCATTCTGATAATTGGGTTTGGTCTTCTACTAATAAAATGTGTTGGAGCCTTGGATCTAATGTATTATTAAATTATTTAATTTTCAATTATCATAGTTCATCATATTTGAATAAAGGTAAAAGGTTATTATTTTCTTATAATGGAAAAAGTTAATTTATTTTTAACAAGTTCACACTTGAAATTGTTCAGATTTTCTGCAAAAAATTCTGAACAGGCCACGAGGAGACAGCTAGAAAAAATCTTCAGAAAGATGAGTGAATGAGTGACTGGAAACTGTCTTGATAGTGGGAAAATTGTTATCAGTCTTTCTCAGAGCACCTGAAAACTCTCACCTTCACTTGACCTTGCAATTATATATCAAATGTTTTAAGTGAGTTATTTAAATACCTGAACATATCTGATATTACCCATATGCATATTTTTGAACAGTGACTACCATTAAAACTGCACCATTCATCTGAAATTCATCAGTTGCTTTTTCTTCTGAATATCAAAAGAATTGTTTTAAGTATTATAATCAAGATTCAAGATACAATTCCTATCTCTTCCAGAGGCAGAAAGGCTACACAACAGTTACACTCTGATTTCCCAACTTCAGAATCATTAGAGATGCCAAACATGGTGTATGCAATGATAGGCAATGGTATCTTTATAGCCAAACTGGTGAAGGATAGATAGGCTATAAGGTAGATGGAAAACTGACTGCTATCCAGAAGAGACCTTGTCAGGATGGGCAAATGGACTGGGAATTCCCAATGAATTTCAACAAAGGCTAATGATGAGACCGGGTCATCCTAACACCATGCTGAGGAGCAGGCTGGGGCCTAACTGGTATGAAAGTAGTGCAAGTGAACACATGATGAACAAGAATGAGCAGTGTGCACCTGCAGGAAAATGGTCAGCCATATCCTAGGCTGTGTTAGCAAAAGTATAGTCAGCAGGTTGAGGGAAATAATAATGGTTATTCCTCTCTGTTCAGCATTTGTGCTGGACTACCATGTCCTGTCCTGGGCTTCCCCAGCACAGGAAAGACATGGACATAATGGAGAAAGCTCAGTGGAAGGCAGTTGAGATAATGAGTGGGCTGTAAACACAAGCTGTGATGGGATGAGAGCTAAAGGACACAAACAGCAACACAGGAAATCCCAATTAGATGATAATGATGATGATGATTATTATTATGCAATAGGGTATTAAACTACCGGAACAAGTGGCTTAAAGAAGCTGTGAAATATTCATCCTTGGAGGTGTTTATAAATTAGGAAAGCAACCTTCTCTAAGTTCACCCTGCTTTAAGCTGGGGGGATGGACCAGATGACTTCCAGAGGTCTCTTATGAGCTATGTAACTATAATTCCGAACGAAAAGAAAAATGAAAAAAACTTTTCCTGAGAAATACAAACATTTAAAGTAAGACTCTCCAGTATTGTTTTTACTGACCTCCAGTGATCTATGGATACTGAGAATTACAAATCTGCAGAACATATTCATCTGTCCACGGCAAAGCTTCAGGTGATCAAAGTGAGAAGTATTCACAGTGAACACTCCTCATGCAAAGCAGTCTACTGATTATGTGTCAAAGTCACTTTTTTCTGTGTTAGTACACCTCCAATTCACCATTTGCTTTACAGTGCTTTTTATAAAATTATAAAAAATTGCAGTCCCAGACAGCCATTCTGGTTCACTGCCAGTGCAATAGGAATTGCTCATCTTTTTTTCAGTCAGGTAAGCCAGTACAGTCCCAGCGCTGGGACTGGTTTGACTGATGGTAGAGCACTCCAAAGCAGAGTCAAGTTAAACTGATTCCTCAATTTCCATCTTAAGCATTCAGCCTAGCTATGAACAAGACATTACCACAGCTGTTAACTACTTGGAACACCTGACATCCAACAATTCTCAGTAAATCAGCAGCAACTTTCCCTCAGTAAACATCTGAAATTTGTTTACTATGTTATCATTTTTTGGATTCTATTAATAGTTACACTGTTCTGAAGATGCTGATTCAATCTTTTCTCTCCAAATATAGTTTGCAACATTTAGTTTTCCTAACACACCAGAAAGAGACAGGGGTACTGTTGAGTGGTGTAGACAGTGATCTATGTATTTGCCCTCCACATAAAAATTAAGCATATTTAATGTATTGTCATAAAATATGTCCAGGATGGAGTGGTAAGTCATTTACTCCTCCTCTGCAAGAGACATTGCATGTACCTTCCTTGCAGAGTACAATGTGTTAAAATCCCATGTCATAGCCTCTGTTCAAGAAGTCATCTTGGGGACCCAAGAACCTGAACACCCATTGCTCTCTTTCTAATTTCTTTCTAATTTCTTTCTCTAATTTTGGGGAGAGGGTGTAAGCACTATGGCACTGGAGTCAGTGAACTTTGTAAGCCTTGATCTATTGTCAAGCTTGAAGTCCTCAGGACACAGAAGCATTGACGATTTCTGTGGCTGGGATCCAAAGGTGAAGTGAAGAAAGTCAACAGTTTCTGTTCATACTCATTGATTGGCTAGTGGCTTTTGATTAGATCTGTTAAGAATTTCTATGGCAAATCATATTTGGCCACAATGCATAGAACAAAATGGAGTCTTCAAAACTGAAATCTTAAGATCCTTCAGTGCTTAAATTTCGATTCTGCTGCAATGTTTTCTTTACAGTTGGGAAAACTGAAGCTTAATATTTCATTTCAGATTGAATCTATCTGAACAGAAACATGACAGTTTGTTGAATTGAGCCGAATGGTATACATTCAGGTCAGATTGAGTTGATGCAGTAGCTCCTTGAAGATGCAATTGTGGGGGAAGAAATCATATGTCTTCATTCTCTTAGGAAGAGGTGAAAGTGAAATAAGTAAGGCTGATTGTGTACTTTGTCTATTCACATCTTTAGGTCCAATTTAGAATGATGGATATTTAAATGCATACATTTAAAATGATGTCTTTGTTTGTGTGCATATATGTATATGTATAGAAGCATGAATTTCTGGGAGAAATACATATTAAATATACTCTTATATACTAATAAGTTCATATATTTATTATATATGTATCTCTATACATGTAATAAAATGTATTTTTTTCTCTGGGTAAACATGGCCAGAGCTCACAGGAGGGTAAAAGATGTCTACAGATAAACAAAAAAATTCTCTTTCTAGATGTTTTGTTGTGGTACATAGCAGTTTTATTTCAACATGTGATTAGGCCTTGTCTGAACAGTTCATGTTTATATGATTGTTATTGGCAGGACTTGTGCCACAAGTAGGCAGTAGGAAAATTAATAGTGAAAGAGTTTAAATATATACCTGAACGAGTTAATGTTCATAAGACTGTATGCAGAAGAGCCACAAGATGGCAGGAGCACCACACACCGGTTTCTTTTCACAGCATTTTGGTTTTATTTTTCCTACTTTTCTTGTACTGCTTTGCATACATAATTTACATAGTTTTGATGGTTTTAAAAGCCAATTCAGTTCAACAACGAGTCACTTTAAAGGTTTTAGGTCTCTTATTATGCATGCTAGAATCCAGAGTAAATGCAGTAGCAACATTAAATTTAAAGTGTTGTATTAGTGGAAGAATGAACCACTTTTAACATTCAACTCCATAATCGTTTCCTTATTTAGAAAATAAATTTGTATCTCCATCATATTTTCAGCTGTTTAGGAAATGATTTTTTTCTTCTTTGATCAAGTTCATAATGTTAAAATTTACTAATGGACTGGCAAAATTCTCTCAATCTATTTTTCACATAAAAATTCTGAAAAAAAAAGAAAATAAAATGCAAGCAGGTCCTTAACCAAGTTAATAGGGGAGTAGTATAATTTCTGTGCTACTGAAGGAATGCATGCCAGGTGCAGCACTACCAGGGTCTCACCCAGGTGTAGCGCTGATACAGTACTTCTGCACTTTGAAGAAGGGTTGAAATTTGGGTGAGGATCTCTTGGGATCACCAGTTTTTACTGCCACTAGGAAATGCACTCTAATTTGACCATATGATAAGCGTAGAGGATTATAAATTTCCAAGCACTTAGAAGAATGCTTAAGAGTTTGGCAGTTTGTTTTGTGAGTCATCTTGCTTGAGCCTGCTCTAGTTACTTTAGAGGTTTTTCCTATATACATGTATACATTACTGAGGGTGAAGAGAATAATGAAATCTGAAGTGGAGGGAAGCCATGCTCATGTGGAAGAGGAGGGAATATGACAATGATTTTTCTATTAGGAGGATTAGCAAGAAGATAAACTGTAGGGTGGCATGTGGAAGAGAATATATTACACTGCTTAACAAAGCAGAGGAAAAAATACATGAGAATTTTGCAAGGGTGAGTGACAGAGGCAAGGAAGGAAGTGTTATTGCAAGTAGTATCCTAGGAGTTGGTGGAGCCTCACTGCTTATGTCTAATAGAGCTCATCTTCTTTGGATGCTATGGACACCAGTCTCAACTGCAGTTTCCAGGACAGATTTCATAGGAGGTTTTTATTCTCAGTGGGTAAAACTCATTTTATATGCACATATATGGTACTTTAGCACAAGCGATGAATGTGAGAGGAAGAACATTTTATTTTATTTTATTTTATTTTATTTTATTTTATTTTATTTTGTTTTGGCAAGTGGTATGTGTAGGCAGGGTCAGCACTTAAGGCCTACTTCTTTTTGTTTTAAAATCCTGTTTTCAGTTTCTGAGATTTCATGGCTTAAAATGGTCTGGGTGAAAATGCCCATGCTGGGCGTCAATTTTATTTCTGTAAGAGATATAACTACGTGGTTATATGATTTCCCAGAATGTAAATAGGGGGAAATTACATTTGCCATTTTAAAAGGATCTTAAATATTTCACTGAGAAAAATCAACACTTCCATGCTTGGAAGCAAAACTCTAGTATGATTTGTTTTTAAATCTGGCCATTAACTAATATTTTATTTTATTTTATTTTATTTTATTTTTAATAAGCCCACAGTTGATGACATTTTGCATGACTGAGAAAAGTCTCAAAGTGTCCATGCTGGTCCACATACACATGGGAAGACCCAGTAAGCAAGGCTGACTACAGCTACTTCCACTTAGTGATTATATAGGTTGGTAGTTTCTGCTGCTGGCTAGGTAGGAGGTGGCTCCTTCCTATAAGCATACCTCAATGAAAGATAAGGAAGGATCTGTAAATCACAGATGTAAAATATCTCCTGCCTTTGTCTTTTCCGTAGCCAATTTGCCTGTCCCTTTATTGCTCTCCTCTTTGTTTCTCTTTTGGGAGGGTTAGCAAAATCCAGTTTGTTTGTATTTCCGAGATGGTATGAACTAGCTCAGTCTAGTCCTTCCAGATTGCAAATAAGGTGATTGCTTTAACTTGAAGCATCTGAGGAAGCTATAACAAGAAGGGATCTGAGAGATTTTAAAGTGCTAGGATAATCTGCAGACACCTCCAGATAGCACCGCTTGCCATGGCAAACAGTGAAGGATACCAATTTAACAGAAAATCTTCATTTTGACATTTATAAACCTTTGGATGTCTCATGCTGTAGTCTTTCTGAAACTTTCTTGTATCTCAGATATGTGTATATACATACAGAATATTTGTGCATTTTTCTACTATATCTATTTATCTAGCAATCTAGTTATCTCTTGGCATGAATAAAATCTATTCTAATACAAAAGCACAGCTTTATATTTCTCTGTAAAGTGGAAAATGTAAGTAGTAATTTTACCAGCAGAGAAAATCTATTTGAAGATTTTTTCTTGATGGCAGTTGCTTCCCGATTTTTTATTTTCTCTAATACAAAGTGGGATGCTAAAGTACACACCTACCATCATAATCCATTTTAGCTGTTCAAACAATATCATGCTATCAAAGGACTTTGATTTTACTATGTGGTACTGGACTTTCTTACTGCATCAATATATTTTGTGTGTCATTCAAATCTATTTTATACTCACTTTCTATTACAATTACATATTACTTACTGTGAGTATCATGTGTAATCATCTATAATTCGTACTGCTACATTTATTTAACATATTTTACGGGCATTACAAAGATAACTGCAAAAGAAACTGCAAAAAATTGACCTTCTCCCTTCTGTCCCCCTCTCAGTTCCTGATCCTATCCTAGTGTTTCAAAGGCATAAACAATTTGGAAATTGGGGGATTGACCATTTCACCTTTATGCATTTGTAAAACTTGTTGTACCGTTTGGCTCTTGATTGAACTCCCAGAGCTATTTATACAGTGTGGTTGCTGCAGGCATCAGCAATTGTGTTTTTCTGTGTAGGTGGCTTAGATGGAATCCAATTAGAAACAAGAATATCTGTGAACATTTGTTATTTTACTAAGCATTTGGAGGAGGAAAGAGATAGCATATAGTTTTATTGCCTGCAGTGTAGTCATAATCCCAAAATGCATACAAAAACTATATAGCGTTAACTGTAGAATGGAATTATTTCCATCATTGAATGGGATAATGTACCAGGCATTATTCTGTAAGGTCCTCCCCTATGTATGCTTTATCATGTAATGCTTTGATAAGAGTTCAGAACTGCAATATATCTTTGTGTGTGTGAAGAATTTAAGATCATTTATTTGAGTTTATTTTTTTTGGAAGATTACAATCTTTCTCCGACATTTGACAGAAAGTAGAGAAGTAAATACTAAACTACAGAATAACACCTCCATTCAGCACATCCTCAATTCTTACTTTTCAGAATTGTGTCTAGACTCATGGGACCTCTGTACTAAATCAGATGAAAATATTTGTGAAAATACTAAGATATCCAGTGAAACAAAATTGAATCACTTTATGGAACTTAAGGCAATGCTAATGGTGGTGTCTTACTAATGGAGAAAAATTCAAGGAAAACGTAGATCCACCTGTAACCTATCACACCTAGTGACTGTGTTCCCATGGCATCCCCTTTCTCCTTAAAATTCTTTCCAAATGAAATTTGGAAGAACTGCATTCTGCCAGTCTAGCATACGCACATCCTCTTGACTGAGGATCCCCAGTGTATTACCCTGGAAAAATAAGCTCGCAAATCCAGATTTACAACTGCCAAAATGCCACATAACACCAACTGCCAAAATGCCACATAACACAATAACACAGCCAAAATGCCATCACTGTTATAATTGAATAAGCAATGTTTATGCTGAAAAGACAAACTAATTCAGCTAATACTTGGCATTTTTTTTTTAATAATCTCTATTTTCTTTTTCCAAAGAAAAAATATATTGGGTTAGTTACAGTTAAGAATCTGTTCACATTATAAACAAGTACTGATGAGTAATAGAATCTACATTTTTGTTTGTGCCAGACCTTAAAAAACAAACAAAACCAAAAAAAAAAAAAGACAAAAAAAAAAAAAAAGATTCCATGACAAGCTATTAAGAAAATCAGCCCCTGTTTGTTAGGTAAATGAAATATGATCTGTGTAAAGGATCTTTGCAGTTAGAACTAAACATTAGATTCCAGCTAATTTATTTTACCTTTGCTGCCTAACTTGCAAAATATTTTTCATGAAACAAATGTAAACTGTTCATGAGAAGAATAAGGTTGCAAGAAGCTGCTTTATGTCTCACTTTTCCATAAGCAAATCTATGACATTTGAGTAAAAATGCTTTTGGTACGTATTCATCAAAACACCTCTTTATATACATAATTTTCCAGTCTGTCTAGTTAGCAATAAATATCAGTGTAACTGATAACAAACCAGTTTGCCCTTTCAACTTTCATTGAAAAAATAAAAATTAGGTTTGAGTGACTAGTTTAACTCAATCATGATAATGATGAAAAGTAATTATCTAATAAAAAGACTTTTGATATGAATCATTACATGTATTAACATACTTCTTCAGATAGAGCAGTGTACGGATTACAAGATCCATAAAGTGTATTTAAATGAATAATTTATTTATTTATTTATTTCCACTTTGGTATGGAAATGTATGTGTACTGGGTCTGGCTGGGATGTTAACTTTCCCTGCAGCAGCCCATACAGTGCTGTGCTCTGGACTTGTAGCTAGAACAGCAGTGGTATCACACCAGTGTTATGTCTGCTGCTGAGAATGCTGGCACAGCATCAGGACTTTCTCTAACCCTCCTAGGGGGTGGGCAAAAAAGTGAAAAGAAACATCATCAGCTGACCTAAACCAACCAAAGGGATATTCCGTACCTTATGATGTCACACTCAGCAATAAAATGTGGAATAAGGAAGAAGGGGGGGACGGGTCTCTCGTTGCGAAAATGTCTGTCCTCCTCCCAGACACCAGCTACGTGCATTGAGGCTCTGCTTCAAGGACGTGGTCAAACATCACTCATTTGTGGGAAGTAGAGAGTAATTTATTTCCTCTGCACTTCCACATAGCTTTACTTGTTTTGTTTTGTTATTCCCTTTCCCCCTCCCTTTTCCCCTTTCCTTGTTTCCCTTTAGTTGAACTGTTTAATTAATAATTATATTTCCTTAATATATATATTTTTCCCTTTAATTAAATTATCCTTATCTCAGCCCGTGAGTTGTTCTTTCCTTTACTTCTTCCCCTCCTCATCTGAGAAGGGGGAGTGAGAGAGCAGTTGTGGTGTTCAGCTGCCTAGCAAAAACCACCACAGTATGGTACTGTATAAAGTCATTTCTAGCAGTGAAATGGTTTCACTGTATTTATTAGTCAAGGATACAGCTGGGCCAATGTATGAATTTTTTGACCAGTGAAAACTTTGTCATCACCTCTGTCAGTTCCACAAAATGCTGTAAATCAAATTAAAATGAAAATTCCTAGTCTGAAACACTGAAAGCTTCCATAACCTAAAACCCTTCTTAGTTTCATTAATGATGCTGTGATTCATTTGAAATGTAATGTTCTGATGTGAATGTTTTTTACATTTTAAGCATTAGTTCCAAGTAGTCATTCAGACAGTATCTGTGTGGAACACTCTTGAGGAGCTGTCTATAAAGCTGATGTAGCTGGAGTGTCCCATGGAAGTTCATGCAGCACAGCAGAAAGCAGATGGGAAGGGCAGTCAGACATGAGACTGTGACACTCTCAGTGTGTCCGTAGCACAATAAATCTGATGCAGTCCTTGAGTTCAACAATAATAAACTGGGAGATGGCAAAAACATACCTGAAGTTCAGTAGGAATTTCTAATAATGACCTAATTTGCTACTATTGTACATAATACTAGAAAGATCTAATAATTTGGGATGTTCTATTTACCTTTTACTAACTTACAATTATATAAAGACAGTAATGCTCTTCCCTTAACATTTACTTCTATACAGATATTTGTCTCTATCTAGCTTAAATATTATAATTAAAGTAGACAATGATTGCCACCTCAGAAATTGTGAAGAGCATCCCAGAATGTTGCTTAATGGCTGTTTCCATATAACTCTGTGTGTACTATGCTGTGCTGTCTATAACATACTGTAAAGCTAACGTTAATTATGCAGAAAATTGTTCATGTCACTGTCCAGATGTGATGTATGAGAAAAACATGAGCCTGTAGACTGATGTTGCCCCAGCAAAAATGCCATTTACTAGAAGAAAATCACATAACTGTTTTAATGGGCATTGTTCCAACTGAGTTAGACTGGTGAACAATGAGAGTTCTGTGCTGTACAGTACAATGTTTTGTTACTTTATAAATTCATGATGCAGTAACATCAATAATCATCTTCCTTAGTACAATATGGAAGTCATTGCAATTATGAACAAAGCCTTCCCCAAGTGACTTTTGTACTGGATTGTATATATATAAAAGTCAATATTAACAATTTAAATAAAAATGGTAAATTAAAAGGAGAGTCGCTAATGCGATATAATAAAATCTTTCAAAATGTGACACTTTTCTTTTTATTTCTGCTCACAGGGGAACAAGGCAATGACATTATAAAGAAAATGTTACCTCAAGAGCCTCATATGCTGCTGTTATTTTAGGTGTTCATTTTCAGACTCCTGTGGAGTTTGACTGAATTAGTTGCTTAGAAATACTTTTAATACAGTTGTCCACTTCTTTACTTCTTACATGAAACTGAGGCGTTCTCTTCCTAAAGATTATTTATATATTTATTTATTTTTTTACAGGACTGCTGTGTACATCACCTTAAAAGTACCCAGGCTCCAATAATGAGAAATAAAAAAGACGTGCAAAACATAATTTACTCTAATGCGTAATGTTAAAAGTATTCATTTTCAAAATTATTTGTAGTCAGCAACTGTAAAAAGGAAAGAACAAACATCAATATCTGTCTAGCAAACTCAACCATTTTATCTGTGCCTTGGACTGACTCTTTGGAATAATGAGTTTATGTGGGTTGTAAAACAAGACTCAGGAATGGAAAGTTGGGGTAAATTACATGACTCCATAACAAAGCATAAGAGTGATGAAGAAAACCAGTAAGTCATTGTTACTCTATGGGTCTGAGGCAATAGGTAGGCTGATTGATTCCCTAAAAAGCTGTAAAGTGCATCAGTCACTGATTTTTATGTTGGACTCTTTAAAGGCCAGGGAACATTATCCTGTCTTTTGCTCAGTAACCTATTCTCATCTAATGGCCTTTAAGATCAAGGGATTCTGGCTGACTGTTCTGAAAAAGCATGGAAATTTCCAAGCTGGTTTAATTCTGTTAATGGCAAAAGAATCTTCAAGATAGAGGGACCACTGAGATGTTAATCTCCAAAGTAAGCAACACATACACAGTACATGATATGACCACTTCTGTGAATCACACAGCATACATGGTTGGTAACTAGGTAACTAGATGTTCTCTTGTCCTAGATGGAAATGTTTTCAGAATTCAGTTGGAATGTAAAATTTGTAGATTAATGATATCAAAGATTGCAGATTGTAAAGGAGAAAACTAACCATTTTCTTATGGTAGTATACATTCCTTCAAAACGAGGATGCAGTATGAATCTACATTGCATATGTATTTCAAAAGAAAGTAACATGTGTTATGACTTGTCAGCAAAATGGTTTGTTATGATAACCTCTGAAGAAATTTTCTAAAATAAGATCTTATGACCATAAAGAGAATTTATGACCATATATTGTGAAAAAAACAAAGCAGAACAACCTGCTGTCCCTTTACATTGCAATGGATTTGGGCTCAAGAGTATCTATTACTAATCTAAGTTAAAAAATATCAAACATCATTAATATCTCTGCATGAAGTATTTTTAAAGTCTGTTTAAACACAAAACTTAAATTCTGAATGCATTTATGAGGCTTTGAGCTCTACAGACAAATATCTCAAGCAACTGTGGCAATTTCCTGTAAATTTTCCAGTTCTTGAAGAAAATTTATCACCTTCCCTGAAAAATCACCTCTTTTGCCATTGTCTGGCTACCATTACACAATTACTGAAATAAGTATATCCTCTTTTAGACATGTTTCAACAAAGCTGCAGGTTTAGGAGTCTGCTGATTGCTACAGACTGAACATAATTTACTTTCATCTAGTAAGTACTCTAAAGATTTTGTACTGTTTTCTTTTCCCATATTCTTGAAAAAATCTTCTCCAGCTCAGCTAATGTGACTCTGGTCAGAGCAGTAGGCTTACCGTAGGAAACCGTATTGTACAAAACTTGCAGGACTTGCACAGTCCTTGAAGAGCTTCATGTAACCCACTGATAAAAATGTACTGTTGTGCATGTTCCACAGAAGATTCATATCTTCTCACATGTGTTACAGGACTAGCTTATGAGCTTTAATCATTTCAGCTCTGGAGCTCCAGAGTGTGTTAGAAGCCATTGTGTAGGCTGCTTCTCTGTAATTCTGCAGATAATGTATTTTGGAAGAAGGTCTTAACATTTAATTTAGGACTCTGGCATGAGCACATCTAACATCTCTTCAGTAGTGCTTCTGGCATTCTTCATCCTTCCTGTCCTTATCAGTCTTAGGAAAATTGTTCAGATTAGCAACTTCATCACTATTTTCCTGAAGTCTTGGTGGAGAAGAAGAGAAAATTCTCAGAATTCTCAGCAGGGTTTGGGTCTTCACTGTAAATGGACTGATTTTCTGTGATTTTTTTGTGTTTCTAGGTTCAGTCTAGGCATTCTCTTGACTACATTAGGCACTGATGAACATGTAAGATGCTCAATACCCATCATGGTAAATCTCAGGAAAGAAATTTCTAGAGATTCCTCCTTGACCTGATCACTGATTTTTAGAGATCTTTGATTATTATGTGACAAACATTTATTTCTTTCAAAAAGGGTACTTAGAGGTAGTTAGTATTATTTAGAGACAAAAAGAGACAATAAAAGCAACTTCATGGTGAATGCAAGGAAGTCAAATTCTTTCTAACAAAATCCAGCTAAAGATGAAGACATTTTTAGAAACTTGGCTGTGGAGACCTAGTTGCTCATACTGAATTCTCATGCAACATAACTATTTTTCTTTAATGTCCATGGACATTAAAAGGACATTAAGGGTTCTGGTACTTCTGAGGTAAAAGATATTTTTGGAATAATCCCGCTATGTTCTCTGAAGTCTAGGAAAGGACTGATCATTACATGCAGTAAATTGTAATTCTTATGATTTAGTTGAGTGTTTAGAGAGTCCTCATAAAATTTGTTTAACTACAAGGGAAACCAGTTTTATATGAACCATGTTCAAGCTGAGGTCCAACATTATTTGCTGAGTTGCTTGCAATCCTTAAGTAGAAGTTTATTTTCATTTTGACTTTAATTGTACTGGTTTGTTAATTTTTCATTTAATAAATATTTGAAATTGACAGTTTGAATAAGGTAGGAAATTAAAGTGATTGATATTTTCTACTTAATGTAATTCTTTTAAGTGATGTTTAACAAATTAGATCAGATAATGAACGGCCTTTAGAAATTATTAGGGGCAAAATTATTTTCTACGGTGACTCCAATCAGTTCAGTAACATTATGCTGGAGATTAATTTTTCTCTGAGTCTTTCAGGCTATGATATTAGATTTCTAAAAATTAAAATAGAAAATAGAAAAATGAAAATAGGATCAAAATTTTATATTGATAAAACACTCATGTATACTTGAACAAGTACAATAACAACCTTGAAGTTAGATATTTCTTAGCTAGTCATGGGATGGTTATATGATATAAAGCAGTTATGCAACATGATTAATAAATGTATTTGTTTATGCTTTTGGATTAAACAAACAAACAAACAAGGAAACATTATGAAGACAGTAAGCATATGACCCCATGACTGTGGTCCTGTCAGTCAGAAAACTGGATATGTTTTTTTTTCTGAACTTACCCATATCAGCTTAAAATGCATAAAATGTAAACTTCAGGCAATACTGTCTTCCTATATTTAACTTTGCTCACACTTCTCTGCAAGGTTCCTTTGCTTACATAGCCTAGTGAACTGTAAAGATACATGCACGCTGTGTACTGACAGTTGTAGTGACTGTACTAGTACTACTACTGATATTGATACTAGCATATATATCAGTTCAGGATTTTTTCCACCAAATATTTTAATAAGTTTTCCACAGGGAAGGACTATGATAAGTGGTTATATCCCATCTTAAGATATCATTCTGAAATGTGTGCACGTGTGTGCATTCAACATCACTTTGGGGGAGGTGAGATATTTGGAACTTCTTCACCAGGGGACCAAATTGGATGAAGAGTTTTGATACCTCTATAATGCAGCCATTCAGTGTTTGAAGTTTTAGCATGCAGACTTGCAAGAACAATCTCTACAGAATGAGCTCACCTATAGCTCACTTATAAGCAGTGCTTCATAAAAAACTTCACAAACCCAAGCAGTGCTTCACAAACCCAAACATGGGGCAAGGTATAACTGTGCTTTATTTCTCATGACCACTGTTCAAGATTAAAATTTCAAAAAATGCTGGTATCTCCAAAATCGGGAAGATAAGATCTGCCTTTATTTCAAAGTATTAACTCCTTCTTAATGGCAGACAGGTATGACATTTGGCAGAATAGATACATTCAATAGTACCTCTGGTACTTAGCCCCTGCTATAACCAAAGACACAAAGGACTTTGATATGTTTAATATTAGTGTTAATAAAAGCACTTGTTTGTGTTTTATAAGGCCATACGTTTGATTTAACGGAGATACTCAAACTGACCTATGTTATGTTCTTCCCCTGTTGCATTTGCACTGTAGACATTATAAACAATTTAATGGGAATCTTACGCTAATTGAAGCTAGTACCTTGGAGTGCTGAAGCAGCAGATGTACACTTGCTAACAATGAAAACATGGAATCTCTGCCAAACAAAATATAATCCATCATAAACAACATAAGAGCCTAAAGAAAGACAATAATTTAAATGGAATGGAATATGTTTCCCTGATGTGTCACTTTCAATCGCACACTGGCTCATTTAGAACATGAATTTCTCTCAGGGTTTCTCCAATTTGCAAGGCTTGCTGACTATTCTTGCACTGATAGTGTCCATTCTCTCTTCTCTTTACAGGGTGTTTAAGTGGATAGTGTTCATTAATGTTAATAGAAAAGCTTTGGATTAATTCTTTTGAAAAAGTATTCAGAAAAAGTATGTTATTGTTTATGACACAGAATATCCACCCGTAAGTGATCTCCCGCTACCCCAACCAAAAAAGAAAGCTGTATATTTATGAAAATGTGTGCTCATTTCAACTGAAAAATGGATCTGATATGAAAGTGAGTTTCCAGTAGAGCAAGTAATAATTCAGCATTTATGTGCTGGGAAAATTGTGATATGCTGAAAATGCTTACGTTGTGCTTCAGGACACCATGGTGTTTGGTGTCCTGAACTGCAAGGGAAGAGCTGAAGAAAATTTTAGCATTGAAAATCTGCATCTTTGGATTTTTCCAGGATGAAAGGTTAGGTTTCTGACTTATGGAAGCTTTCTCAGCAGAAGTAAGAAATATTCCTATGGCTTTAAAAATTGCCTGGCTTCCAGCTGTAGGGGAATGAGATGGAAAACAGACCCTGGCTCAGACTGGAGTCTCCAGTGCTGGTAGGACATTAGTTTTACGATAGGGCAGAGCTGTAGATACTGAAAAGTCCTGGGCTGGGATGCCTGTGGTCTGGTATCCTTAGCTGTTGATGTAAGAAGCTTGGATTTTTTTTTTTTTTTTTTTTTTTAATTATTTGCTCAGTACCTCTCATGGCAGGTCTAAATATCTTAAAAAAATATTTTGTCAAGGCCTAAAATGGCAACCATTAGTCATGTGAGTGTTCTTGAGACCTGGTCTACAAACAGCAGTACATCAGTACACATGTCTCCAGACAGGCTCATCCTTGCTGTAAGCATTCACTGGCTCAGTGCAAGAGCTCAGGTGAATAAAGGCAGCTCCTCTGGGCTCAGTATCATTGATGCAGGGCTCTGCTTACAGAACTAACTGCTGAGTTTGGATTCATTCATTTTTTAAGCATAGATGCAGTAAAGTGAGGCATATGAATGGTCACTCTTTTCCACTTCAATACTCTATTTGCAGTGCAAAAGTGGGCCTAAAGTATTACGTATGTGGAGAATTTTTATTTGAATGTTTTTTTTTTAAAAAAAAATTTATTATTATTTTTTTTAATCTAAGCTGCATGCTAATAACCACTTTGATAATACTGTCACACTGTTATGATCTGAGGAATTAAATAAGGTGCCAATATACAGCTGTTCCCTAAAGCCTGTTCACATATACCTTCAGCTTCACAGACTTGTGCTTTTGCCTCCCTGCCCTGAGAGCATTGTGGAACCAACCACACTGCCTGTGCACCCAACAGCTCCATCTGTACACAACAAAGTGCAAGAGGGTGGAAAACCAAACTACTCTTTGCCTCTCTTTCACCCACTGCTGCTTGTTCTCATATACATAGTAGACCCAAGTCAGAATGTGGGAGAAACTCATCTCTCCTAGCTTTTCTATCTATTTTCCTTATAAACCATTTTACCTTGCGCTATGTTTGTCCTCCCAGGTTCCTGAAAATGCTTACCAACGTTGTCCCTTGACAGTAGTTACCATTACAAGGTGTCTAATTTAAGTATCATTTGCAACTTAAGACAAAAGCCCAGTGGACTAAACATTAAAATTTACTAGTGTGACCTAAAAAACTCAGTATGTTATACTTGGAGATGTCCAGCAGAATGAATGAAACCCTTTGTTCTTGGCTCTGATTCTGCATAGTCTACTCAAGGCAAACTCCTGAACTTAAGGGGTACTCGTAGGTCAACAATGATAAATAGTAGTAGTGCTTGGAAAATACTTAGTACTAATTAAAGCTGAAGTACTATAATTAGTTTATTTGCTTATTTCTGGAACCTTTTGTGGTTTAGATATTGATTTTATACAACAGGGAGGTTTTAAAAAAGGATATTGGATCAGAGGTTTTATGTTTTCTGAAGGCCTTTCACCGAACCACGCCTTTCAACGAACAAGGCCTTTCAACGAACCACCGAACCATATAGCACAATCAGAGAGAGAGAACTGAAATAGAAGTTTCTTAAAAGGACTTTTTTTTTTCAGTTGTCTTGGAAATTTACAGGTTTCAAGGCACTTGGTAAGGAATGATGTTAGTTCTGTATTTTTAAAAATAAAAGAAATAGTCTTAGCAAAATATTTCACAACTATGTAATTTATTTTCTCCTTTTGCATAGTTTTTGATTTGTGAATAATTTCTATGCCTCTGATCATAACACTTTCATTTTATTGGACATCAGTGCAAATACTAGAAAACATAACAAAACCAGCTAGGCTTTAAGTTGGACAATTATATAACAAGTTTATTTATTCAATCACACTGAAAATTAATTTTTGACCTGTTCTGCCTCTCTTGTGAAACAAGCTTCCTTCTGTTCTTTTTATTTTCATTACATGGTTTCTCTGAAATGTCTCCTTAGAAAGTAAAATATCAAAGACATGTCTGGAATATGGAATATCTATATAGAGTATTCAGCAAGTTCCACTTAGTCTGCAGAAATTAGCATAGCACTTTTTTTTTTTTTTTTTTTTTTTTTTTTTTTTTTTTTAAATTGGGATAAGGCAGTTCTCAGACTCCTAGAAATATTTAATTCCCACGTGACAAGGGTTTAAGAAATGTGATCACTATAAAAGTCCTTCAAACACCGAAGTGTCCTACAGATATTTGTGCTAGGTCCATGATACTTCTCTACACCCATTATCACCAAGTGATTTAGGAACCTAGGTGACTGATCTCTTAAAGTACTTAAAAACATTGAGATTCGTGGACAATCTTTGAAGCACATGGGGAAGAGCAAAATACTTCATCACAAAACCCTAAAGCCTCAGCAAACCCTCAGCAAACAGACAACAAAAATCCAGCTGCTCATCTACCACAGACACACAAGCAAATTGGATGACTCTTAAATCCCACCCTACATGTCTTTTAAGATTACAGTCTTAAGATGAAGCTTGAAGCTTGTGTATCAAACTCTCTCAAAATCCTGGGGACTCTTCTCTTTTTTCTTTCTCCCAAGTCAGTGAGCGGTTTTGTTCACTTTTTCTCTTTCAAAGTGTGCCTGATGGTGCTGTTACACATGTAGGATAATTGCATGATGAATAGAACATAAATGTAGAATGTAAGAAACTACAGCTCAGTTTCTCTCCTTGCCTAGGGGGAATTAAAATTCAGATGTCGCCCTAGAAATGCAGTTATAGCAAGAACTTTATATTCCTTTTAATGGTGTTGTGCCCCAGTACAGGAAATAAAGATTTCTTGAACCACAAGGAAAAGGGAAGAGCAAGTATAATTTCTGCAGTGTCCTTCCTCCAAGTCAAACTTAACTAGAATGCTGTGCTTTGGTGAGATCTCTGCAGAGATTCAGATATGATGGGTGGGATGTGTTCCTGTGCAACATCAGTCTGTTACCCACTGATGAAAGTACTCTCCTGGCTAATGGAAGTCTTCAAAGAACAACTGAACATGGTTTTTCTGCACAAATGCTCTGACCATTAAGCACCTGGATGATCTTTGACATTACAAAATAAATTGGTAAGTAGCAACTACATCTTCTAGTGTACCTGAATGTGTTGCTGTGCATGATGCATTTTTAGGAATTGTAAGGTGTGGAGTGCTTGGTTTTTGGATTGAAGTCAGGGATAAGTACACACACATGGAAACTATACTTTCAGGTCCATAGGGAAGCATTAATGTGCACTGGGTTAAGCTGCTTCTGTGAAAGGTAGTAATCAAGTGGGGATTTTCAGGACTGTCACTTTAAAGTAGTTGAACTCTGCCAAGGATTTCTCTTTTCAAGATGAGTACTTTTGCTGCTCTAGCTTTTGATTTTTTGAATCCAACTGTCTAATCCAATGGTACTAGAGAAAGTAGTGCTTTAAATGATTATATTTGCACAGAATATATTACATTCTGTTTTATTTTCAGGGAAATGGTGTCTACTTGTATATGATGAAGAATCTGTAGCTCATTTACATCTGCAAGTAAATTTTTATTGTTTTGGCATTAGTTCTGCCCTGTTGTCATGTCTTTGCTGGTAAACTTGCTGATTTACAATTTTATTTATCTATTGTCAGGTGATCGGTTTATTGGTTTTATACTTGTTAATATGAATAGTGTCTTTTTTTTATTACTAATATGAATAGTGTCTTTTTTTTCTGAAAAAAAAAAAAACCCACCAAGATTAAATTAAATTTCATATATTTTTCTTATATTTGGTTTGGTTTCAGGAAATAAGGTCTAAGATGTAGGCTTTTTTTTTTTTTTTTTTTTTTTTCTGTATTTGTTGGAGGCTAGCTCTGTTGAGTAGTTCTTGGTTCTGACACAGCATACTGTCTCATTAAGTTCTATCAAGTTTTACTTGCTGTCAGAATTCCTGTTACTTTAAACTTATCTGATGAATGCATGATATGCTCAGGACTTACAGGTCTCGATAAAGGTCTTGTCTTGAAAATTAGATATACTGGTTCTAAGAAGAATTTTTGCTATTCCAGATTGTGATTTAATTAGCTGATCACCTTTCTGCTGATTTTGATTTAATTAATTATCACCTTTATGCTGATTACTTTTGCATTAAGAATTCCCTGTGTATGCAGGTTCCCTCCCCCCCCCCTCATAATTCTCTTAATTAAAACATATTACTTTACTCTTTAACATAGAGGTAAAAGATATCATCCACAATTTTTGATTTATAATAATTAATATAATCAATTGTGATACATATAATCAAAGTTTCTACTCCAGGCAGAATATTCAACATCTTTTTTACTTTGTTTATGCTTTTATTACACATGTGACTTTTTTTTTTTTTTTTTTGGTGGGCTGTCATAACACTATGAAGCATACCTTTTTGCAATTACAAATGGATTTGCAATGCAGTACTCAGTGTTGTGCATTATTTGACAACTGACTTACTTCTGTGGTTGGTTGTTTCTTGTAGATACTGATAAAATATTTTAGACAGATGCCTTTGAGGATAAGGGCTGCTTATTCTCTGTTCACTTTGTTATTATTTTTATTTTTAAAATTTGGTCACTGAACACATTTAATCTTTTTTTACCACTGTATTGGATGTGGGTGTGCCGGCAGGGGCCTGGGGGCTGCTGTGTGAGGCGATGCTGGGGCTGCCCTGTGCTGGCCCCAGCTGGCCCCAACAGGTCCACCACAGGGCCAATCACAGCCAACATGGTGGCACCTCGCCCTGGGGGGTTGGGGAAAGGAGGTCTGAGAGTGATGGACAGAGAGAAGATGAAGATAAACAGAGTGAAAAACAACAAAGAGAACACAAAGGTTAGAGGAGGAGGTGCTTTGTGGAGGAGCATGCACCCTTCATCCCTGGAGGGACTATGGCCTGTGGAGACCCATATCAGAGCAGGTACTTCCCCAAAGGGACTGCAGTCATGGATGAACCCGTGATGGTGCAGGTACACTCCAGAAAGGATTGCAGTCTCTGGAGTACCCGGGCTAGAGCAGAGGAGGTGGGAGGAGGAAAGAGCAGCAGATAAAAATGTCCACCCTGACTGCAACCCCTCCTTGGCCTCACTGTGCAACTTGTGGTGATAACACAAGGAGGGGAGAGGAGGTTGGAATGAAGTGGTGCATAGGATATAGGGAGGATATATATTTTCTCCAAGTGTGTAAACATTTGTTTTCCCCCCTACCCCACCACCTGACTCATTAATTCAAAAAAAATATTGGTAATAAATTAAGCTAACTCCCCCAAGTTCAGTCTGCTTTGCCAGTGACAGTAGTTGGTGAGTGATCTCCCTGTCTTTATCTTGCCCCATGAGCTTTCTTGCTCTTGTTCTTACAGGAGTTCCCTCCTGTTTGCTCCCTTAAAGGTGTCTGGCACACAACAAGCAGCATCTGTGCTTCCAGCTGTCATAGGATGTTCATATCATATTGCATTGTAAGTTTGCTAAAGCCCACAATACCATTACTGCTTATCTAAGAGTCTGCCAATGTCTCGCTTATAGCGTCCTTCTAGACATCCCAAGAACTCATTCAGTCACTCTGTGTTCCTCTGTACTCCATGTTCCCACATAGATCTCTGAAATTTGCTCAACACATATTACTTGGTCTTCCTTTAGGTATATGCATCTCTCATTTACAGAGTGACCCAGCTGAAACAAACCTAGGGCAAGTTAAGTACAGGTGTAATGATGCCCTTGTTGCTTTTGCAAGATTAAATCATAATTAGGCTTAATTACAAATAATATGGCAGAATAAGATATTTGTAAACAAATTTGTTGTATGGATAACAGTTAATGCACAGATGTGTCAAAAAAAAAAAAGCTAGTGAAACTTTAAAGTTGCCAATGGGAGGATTTGTGAAAAAAAAAAATCCTTAAACTACAGAACTTGCAAGTACAACAGGGTGTTTTACAGGACATTGGGGGTAGAGGTTAAAGCAAGTCATCCTTTCATCTCTTCACTTTTTTTTTCTGATGAAAAACTAAACATTTTTTGTTTGCCATTAAGGTTTGAGCTTCAACTAAATGGTAAAGAGTCTGCATCTCCATCAAAGTCAGCAGTGTTCATTCCAAGCAACTCAGCAGTATACATTTTTGCAAGCATCCATTGTCTTTGTGCTACCACTGTTAGCCACTAGCAAAAAAAAAAAAAGATATTTAAATTTCCAACCCATTGACCATTGAGGTTGTCTACTCTCCTTTTCAAACTTGAAAATGAAGCCTCCTTTAAACAGCACTAAAAGAGCATTTAGCCTTAGGATGGACTTGGGTAAAAAGATGGTAAGGGATTCATCACTATGAGGGGCTTGAAGCAGTTCATAGATAAAACAATCCCTGCCCTTTGACTTCTACAACTTCACAGATGCTAAAAGACGCTGACATCTTATATCTATAAATTAATCTTACAAGTTGGAACCATTAAAAAATAAGTGAAAAATTGTTATGTGGTACAAATTATAGATGTTGAAGCTGTAGCAACAATAAGGTAAATGTTCATATTGCACTGTATTGTGGAGAAAGTATGTCATTATTTTTCAGTTCCATTTGCTTGTCTCTTTGTTTCTATAGCGTAGAACCTATTTTAGGTGAGGGTCCACAGCCTTCTATCTTACTGGTAATAATAAAAGATGTGGGCTTTTACAGAAAGTTTGATCTAGCCTGCAATGAGATGAGTTGGTGTGGTTTGGACAAGTGCCACAGAAAGATAATTGCCTTTTTTGTAGCAGTAAATGATCATCGGCTTGGTCTCGCTGATTACCACATATCTGGAGGAAGGGAGGAAGGGTGCTGTCAAGATAATATCTTAGTTTCTTTCTTTTCCCTTTTTTCCAGATCTGCAAGCATTTAATCTGATATGCCTTGCTAAACTACAGGTAATGATCTGTCCAGGACATAATCCTTTTTTTTTTTTTTTTTTTTTTTTTCCATTATTTTTATTATTATTTTTTTCTCTTATATAATTCCACTTATTGCCCCAGATATCATTCTTTGAGACTTTTTCTAACTTCCATATAACATTATTTCTCTGATGATTCTGATCCATATTCCTTTTGGGCTGTTTCACTTTTCCTTGCAGCCTCTCTTACACAGTGGAATAATGCAAAAGGACCTATTGAAAGGATCATCAGTTGGCTCTCATTGCTTTCTCAGGGTTGGCCAGAGTGCCTCAGCAACTCTCAAAATAAATACTTAATTATTCAGGCGAAAAGAAGATTATCGTACCATTATCTTACCTTCTTATTAGCATATGAAGAGAAAAACTCACAAGCTCTGCCTTTCTTTTGCCTATTAAAGTTACAGTGTGGGTTAATGTGGGTTAATTATTGTTGTCTATCTGTCTCTGTCATAATGGAACTTGTTCTCTTTACTGATGCTATGTGTAGACACATCAGATTTTCAGAATTTATTTCCCCCTTTTTTTTCATATTCTGCTGTTGCTTATTGCAATTAGTATTATTAGTAGTAGCAGTAGTACTATGGTTCACTGCTATCGAGTATCGTTCAGAGAATGTTGCTTTTTTCTTTGGCAATTTTGGCTGATACCAAAGATAATAAATCCATGCTTTAAGAAGTAAGGTATTTTTATGATGCATAAGAAAACACTCTTACCTTGAATTTATGAATTGGTTCTCCTATCTGTTACAATACTTGATAGTGCATCACAATTTCCTCTCCTTTCCACCCATAATATACAGTATATTCTCCTACCTCCAACTCTAACTTCTTTTTACTATGTTTTAGATTATTTTGTCTTAAGAAGCCTTGGAGAAAGATAAGCTAGAAAGTTTGTAAAGGACTGATAAATTCTATGTGTATAGGAGGTATTATCTTCTGAGAATATCTCAAAAGAATAAAACAAATGAACTGGGAACAATGAAATGTACCAAAGCAAGCATCTCCAGAAATGAACAATTATCTGCAATCTTTTTCAGCTAGAAGCAGGCTGCAATATCCCTATGAATAAATATACACTCCTTAAATTAGCCTTCTGCAGTCATATATTTTGTAATTTGAAGTACAGACTTCTTTAAAATGGTAAAGTTTTCCACCTTTATGACAAATGTGTATCATTGGCTTAATAGATGCATTTCTTATTTAAACAGTATCTTTCTCTTTTTAAGCAGCAAATCTGTTGTGAGTCAATAAACTTCTTAATAGTACAGTTTTCCTGCCCTTCTCCTCCCTATCTTTGGAACAAATGGCATATGGCTTATGCTTTAGTGAGTAACCCACTGTATAAATGTTTATTCACTGTTACTTATATAGGAAAACATGTTGATTTTTTTTTTTTTTTTTTTTGTAATATTAGAATAAGCACATTTTCTCTGTGTCTGCCCCTAGGTTTCTGCTAGGCTGGCTTAATACACTGATTTACATAGTGGGATGAACTAGCAAACAGATTTTAAATCTGAAATCTTATATACTGCTGAAAGTAGCAAATATCATGAAAAGAGCACCAAATGTGCAGAATTTGTCAATTTTCCACACACATGCACTATAAATGCTCCTGCCAAGGACTTAAAAATGGCAGAATGCAGATAAGAGTCTTTTTGAAAGTTATCTTTCAGTGTACAGCAAGGTAATTAATATGACATTCCAGTATAGTAATTATGTACAGTGCATTATATTCCTGGCTTTTTCTGTGATGATATTGTAAAAGACACTCAACCATTTTCATTATTATTTTATGTTCTCTGGAAGTGTATTTATTACAATATTCAGAAGTTATTGTTGTATGCTGCAATGTGCTTCCTATGCTCTGGAAATTTTAAATATCCAGCAGTGAGCCAAATACTGTGCTGATGAGTCTCTTAGCCTTTTTACAAATCTGCAGACTACTGCTAAATTTAAATTAATCTTAACAAACACAGAACCAAATATATACTTTCAACTCCAGAACCGGAATTTTTATATGTTTTACATTCTATATGATGTGATGTATTGTTGGACTTGATGAGCCTTTTCCAACCTAAATGATTCAATGATTCTATGATGTTATGTCTGCAACTGGGATCTTGCTGAATTACTTCATACATGACAGCCCTTTTGAAGAAGAAAAACCAGTAAAGAAAGAAGTAGTTGAGCTGAGCCTATCTAGCACTTTCATGACTTTTTATTTTTTATTTTCATTTTTTGTATCTTCTGAGGTTTTGTTTTTTACAACTAGGTTTTATCATCACTAGGCTGGTCTGGATCTCCAGGTCAGGCTCTATCAATGCTGGGTCTGACAGACTTTTTTTTTTTTTTTTTTTTTTCCAAATTGGAAATGTAAAATCTTTAAAATACCTCATAGAAAGAATTTAGCAACTCCTTTACTGGTTACTAACCTGCTGATTTAGTATATATTGTAAAGATGTAAACATTTTATTTGGATTTTTGGAACTTTCACTCTCAGGAAAACCGTGCTTGTACCTTGAGATTTTTGAGTCATCACTGAGAGAAAAAAAGGCAAAACATATTTATTTATTTATTTATTTTCCACACAAAAAGAGTGCATGATTAATTTAGAGCTGCTACTGAATTTATTATGGATTGAATAAAAATGTTAGTTATTCATTTTTAAAATACTATAACTGATATTCAAAAAAATATTAATCAAAGGAACTTGTAACACATACATTAGATGTGTTGGTTATAAGAATTTCTTCCTCTAAGTCAGGTTCACTAAATCAGATATGAGCTAAAGCTCCTTACACCTCTGAACATGGCATGCAAAATCTACCTCTGTGAATTACACTGCCTTTCTGAGTTTCTTGTGAGCTTGGAAATAGTTCAGGGATCTTTTAATGATGAGTTCTATGGAAATGATGAATGACTATTCAAGATACCATTATTAAAGGTGAGTTAATATTTCTTGTTTAGTCCTTATATCTTGCCCAGGGATGTTTTTATTCGGACCTAAAACTGTCGTAAACGGGTTCAGCATAAAGCTGAAAAAGCCTTAGAGGGAGATATGGTTCCTCAAAATAGGCAAGACTAGGAAAAAAAAAAAAGTAGTCTATTTACATTCTATTCTAACCTCAGGGCTAGCCATAAAGCAAAACTAGAATATTTTTGGTCATTTCAGAATTAATTCATCTTTCTATTCCTTTTGGGTTCACAGAGAGATAAAGTGCCAACATATAACAGAGGTATATAGCAAAAATGATATTAGACCTAAACTCTATTTAGGAAAAAGAAAAAATATCTGAAAAGTATGTGATGAGTGGAAACATCTAGCTCTTCAATGTGGTATTTGTCTTTTGGAGCTCCTTTCCAAATATATCAGTTTTTAGCCCATTAATTTATAAATGCCAATATATCTTTTTAGAGTTAGAGTAATGTAAGCTTTTTTTTGTAACTCTTTTATTTAAATCCTAAAAAGAAGAAGAAGAAAAAAAAAGGTGTATTCTGACTGTTTCTATGAAGAAAATAGAGAGGCAAAAATACAAATCTTGGCTTCCTGGCACTGAATGTGTGAGAAAAATCTCAAATAATTTTCTTCAGGCAGGATCTTCTGTGAAGCTTATTTTATTCACAATTGCAATGGCGGGCATCCTGTCAATCAGAAGCACATTTTAGTAAACAAATCATAACCTTTTATTCCCTATTACCCAACACCTGATCACCTCCCCTGTTTCCTCATTGGCTGAGTACTACAGGTTCAAAAGTTACTCAATGTACCTCTATCCCATATATGTACTTTTTTTTTTTTTCTTATTTTCAAGCCTTTAATTTCTCCTTTCTTATGTTTTGAGAACTTGTGATCTTTGTTTTACTGTTCTCACACTGCTCGTCCTCTTTTCCTCAAGCTTCCACCCTATTTTGGAACAGTGAGGCCTTCTACTGTCCACTTATCTACTTAGCATTTCTCCTTGTTATGACTACACAACTACCTTGGAATAAAGAAAAATAATTCTCTGCTGCAAAAACACAACTTTGTTTCTCACAAATGGAAGACAAGGGGGGGTAAGCTGACTTCACTAAGGAATAGCAGTTAAGTCAAAAAGACTTTCAGAAACAATTTAAGGCAGTTTTCATGTATCGCAAAAAAGAGCACAGGATATAAACAAAAGCATTTAATGATACTTTGTCAATATGTGTGCCTGGAGGTAACTATTATTTTGGAAGACCATTACCCATCTGTTGGTAGTTTCATAAACAAACATAAGTAATGGCAGAGCAATTTGTGGGCTTATTAATCACTCTACTCTACCTGCTGGAGGTGACACAGGAGGAAGAAAACATTGGGCTCACGTAGAGTGGGCATGAAAAGATGCTGTTGTCTTGGATGGAATGTGTCAGGTGGGAGGAAAAGAGCTTTCAAGGTTTAGTAATCATTGGAGGAGCATACTGTCTGCTGTTAAGAAGAATGCATTTGTGAGAGTGTTTGCGTCTATGCATTCATTACAGTGGCTGTGTGGAAAGGTTGCAGTGCCCAGCCCAAAGCAAACAGAAAAAGTGTGACAGGGGTGTAGAGGGCTCAAAGATTTGACAAGTGGCAGAACAAGGGGGAGGTAAGTGGGGAAGGGATGAGATTCACCCAGCAGGAAGAGAGGAAAGGATGGAGGAGTTAACAAATGAAAACAGCCTGCACAATGAGGTGTGGTGGTCTGCCTCAGCAAGCAGGTCCTGCTGCAAAGTGAGTTCCCATTGTTGCATTCAGGAATTTCTAACGTAAGTGCTTATAATTTTCTTTATAATGGCCTCAACTCATGTGGCCACTTTTGGACTTAAATTCACTGTTTTTCACTGATGCAATGTAAAAGGGTATCTGATGCAGGCCTGGAAGAGGCCAGGCCCCCTCTGATTACTGGGTGGTTGGCATTGGTCTTGCAAGTTGCTTCCCTTGCTTCTTTCATCCTTTCAGTTTTCTGACTGTGTCTGGCCTTTCTGTGGCTCCCAGCAGTTTGGGGAGTTCATGTGAAATAAAATTATCTGGAAGCATGATGATCCTCCTTAGAAAGTTAATAGAATGGGAAGCTTGTGTTGGAAATTCTTAAGACGGAAGGTAAGAAAAAATGCCAAACTGACCAGTTTTGTTATTAGTGTGTACAGCATCCCCTTCTTTTTCTGTTGTTCTCTATAATTAGGAAGTAATTATAATAGTTCTTGTCAAAAAAAAGAAAAGAAAAAAAAAGATCAAAAGAGAAAGAAAGCCACATGCATGCAGAATTTGCTTTGATGCAGAAATGAGACAATATTTTGACCAATGGACCAATGAGACCTATTTGTCAGTGGCTTACTGCAATTGTAGAGGGTTGGTGGCTTAAATAAGTGTCCCTTGAAAAGCCTAGCTTTTGTGAGGTATTTTGTTAAAGAAAACTTCTACTCTTAGAGATAATTCATTAAAGAGGAAAATTAATGACTGAAGAAAGCCTCTGTGGTCCTATGGGCAAAGGCAGGACAAGAACTGAATGAGTGAAGCTGAAGCCAGACAAAGGGAAATCTAGAAATTAAGGAAGTTAAACAGAAATAAACAAAACCAACTAGAAGTGATTAACTTTCTAAAGAAATTACCAAATTATTTTGTAGCTTCCCTGTTTCTTGATGTCTTCAATAACGCTTGGATTGTACTGCATTGGAATCAGAATAGGTGTGAGACAAACCCAAGTAAATAAGCTTGGCCCAAGAGAGAAATGCTGAAATGCTGGTGAAGGTGCTGGATGAGAACCAGCTGAAACCAAAAGCTGGATGAGAGCCAGCTGAAAGAAGTATGCAGGACACTAGCAGATGCAGTAGGGAGCTAACGAGCTTACCCCTCTCTAAGGAGGTGTGGCTACTGAATACCAATAAGTAGTCTGATAGAATGTCATCCTAGAAAATCAAATTAAATTGAAACTCTCATTTTTTCCTGAACTGAAGGAATGAAAGTCATTGTAATTTTTTTTTTTTTTTTTTTTTTTTTTTTTTCCCCCTTTCCTGAGATTTTGTTACTCCAAAGTTTTGAAGACTTTGTAAAGGAGTCATACAGTAGACTCTTTATAGACAATGATAGAGGGGAATAGAATAGAATTGAGTTGGCAGGGACCTTCAAAGGTCCAGCTGCCTGAGGGCTCACCTCAGTGCTAACCGAAATTTAAAGCATGGTATTGAGGGAATTATCCAAATGCTTCTTGAACACTGGCAGGCATGCGGCATCAACGACCTCTCTAGGAAGCCTGTTCTAGGGTTTGACCACCCTCACGGTATAGAAATATTTCCTCATGTCCAGCCTGACCCTCCCCGGAGCAGCTTTGTGCCATTCCCATGTGCCCTGTCATTGGTGAACAGGGAGCAGAGACCAGCACATCCCTCTCCACTTCTCCTCCTCTGGACGTTGTGGAGAGCAATGAGGTCACCTCTTGGCCTTCTCCAGGCTGGACAACCCAAGTGCCCTCCGCTTCTCCTCACAGGATATGCCTTCCAGCCCTGATACCAGCTCCAGTTTCGTTGCCCTCCTCTGGATGTGTTCAAGGATCTGAACATTCTTTTTATGTTGTAGAGCCCAGAACTGTGCACAATATTCAAGGTGTGGCTGCATCAATGTTAAATATAGTGGGAGAATCACCTCTTTTGACAGGCTGGTTACGCTGTTTTTAATGCGGCCCAAGTGCGCCTCTCAAGTGAGACTGTGGTTGTAGTTTCTGTTGACTTCAGTTCATCTGGGAGGTACACAAGATGTTTCAAAACACCTGAGTAGAAGTCCTCTGGTGTATGTTTCATTTTATGTACAATGTTCAGCTACAGGCAATCCTCATTATTTAGATGATGAAATGAAGCATGTTGTGATGTCAAGCCACTGCACTTTGCTTATGGGTCTTGAAATTTGTCCTTTTGCTGCATCATTGATGTGGGTATGGGCTTGTTTTTGACTTGTCCTTAGCATAGGACCAAACTTTATTTAAACTTAACTGAAGCATTTAAAAAGTACAGTCACGCTGACAGCTTCCATTCCTCTGCTAATTAATTCAGATTTTTGCTGCAATCCATGTATAACATGCATCATCCTTGAATAAATGAACAAATGCATATGGAATGATGTCTGCTCAAAACTGATACAAGTAGAAAAAGGAAACTCCATACCCCAAGGATATTATTTATTTATTTATTTATTTTTAAAGATGTAAATGTTTAGCTAACAGTTTGGAAAATGGAGCTATCCACTTAGCTTATTTAGTCTTATGAAGAAAAAATAGTCAGATAGATGCAAACCATAATTTTACGTGCATATGAAAGAACAGTTGTTAAATTCATTCTGAGATTAAATCATCATGCATTAAAGATACCCTACAGCAGAACAGGAACTTCAATTTTTATTATTATTATTTAGTTATTTTCAGAATGCTTTGTTGTTTTATCATCTTATGTATGTATGCTTGCATGTTTATTCTATTTATTTTTTATTTTGAAATGAAATCATTATGAATGACCAGTACCAAGAATGGCTACTCCAGATATCAGTCTGTGCTGAGGGAATTTTAGGGAAAAATCAGAACGGAGGACCTACAGTTTCAGCAGGGAATCTAGAGATGTGTGAGAGAGCTGATTAAGTAAATAATTATTTTCATTTCACTTATCAAAAGGATTTTGCTCATGAGGCATGTAAGTAACCTCAGCATACTAATGAATGCTAGCTTTTATGGGCTTGTTCCATAAAATGGAGTGGACAGATGTGTAGTAATTATGAAAATTAAACAAGTATGATAAAATTGAACCTTTTAAAGTTGTTTAAAATCCATGCATGGCCTTTTATATTTTGATTATGCTTAAAAAAAATTAAAAGCTATTGAAGACATTTATATGTTGCTGCAAGTAAAATATTATGACATGAGTGGATGTCACCTTGTTTATTCATTTAGAAGTTGCCTGATGATAGCAGTGTACACTTCTGACAATGGAAATCAGTGTACAATTAGTTGATAGGCTCCATTTAGAGGTAACTGGGAAATGGTCAAAGGTCTGTAGTGTGCAGTAGATAATTGCCTTTTCTTGCCCTCATCTTTGTAAAAGTCTGAAATGAGAATATGAAAAGTAAAACTGTTAAAAAAAGTTAACTCAGAAGAAACATAGCTGCATATACACTTTTCCATAATCAATTCACCTTCATAGCAGGGTAAGAGTGATCCCAGTACCTGAAGAAGTATGTATTGATACCGCCTGATTATCTCCATGTGGAACTGAAATGTAAACTGAGACCATAGGAAGAGATATCACTTGCCAAAAAGAGTCTTTCTGATGTATATATATATCAGAAAGATATATATCATATATATGATATATATCATATATATGTGTATATATATATATATATACATCAGAAAGACTCTTTCAAGATTCAGAAAGATTCAGTCAAGAGTGATCAATCTTCCTGATTTTCATTACAGTGTGTATATATATGCTGCTTTTGTTTTCTTGGTCTCAGAATGTAAGTTAAAAACACACCTGAAGAGGAGTGGTCAGTCTGAAGAGCGAGTAAGAGCACCTTGCTTTCTAAGCAGGATATGAGTTTCCAGAGATTTCAGGATCAGGAGGTGCAGGCAAGGATAAAGAAGCAAAGTGTAGTTAGGAGCATGTAACTCTGGCAGGGACTGAGTGTCTGGTTTAGAGAACAGGAAACAGACACTTAAGCATGACAGACAACAGAAAGAGAAGTGTCAAGAGATCATCAGAGACTCTGCAGTCTGCTGCAAACCTCAGAGATACTGAGCCACCTGGGTGAAACTATTAGCTGTGGATTGTCCCTCCAGTGACCCATAACTTTGTGACTTTACAGATAGCAGTCTCAGCAAAAGTCCCCCCCCTTAAGTTTCTGTTCCAGAGTACCATGTGTTCATTTACATTTATGCCACCTGTAGTATGACATTTTCCAGAGTCACAGCTGAAGTTCCTTTGTGAACTTTCCCCTCTCTCCACCTCCTGTGTCTGTTCTCAAAGAAAGGAATATGCTTTTCGATATTATAAAATTACATTTAAAATTACATTTAATTCACTTTTAAAAAATATCAGAGGACAAGATGTCTCCTTTTGGTTAGGCTCAATATTTGAATTCTGGTGCAAACCAAGGGTTTTAAGAGTGAGACATTTCTTTGGTGTCTTGAGTTCAGACTGTGTCCCAGCAGCCATTAACAACAGAATTTTTGTCCGGCTGTAATCTGTGTTTTGGAATCAGATGATCTATGGCTCTAGGAAGAAAGTATACAATAGATACTTCTTGTGTATTTCTTTATTTCTTATTTTTTTAAAAGTCTGACTAACTCAAAATGTCCATGTATTCTTTTATAATGGAAAGAAGAAGTAGAACTTTTTTTTTTTTTTTTGAAAAGGGGCATAACAGCTCTTGGGAACCCCTGGAATTCTTACCACCATCTCAAAACACTGTCCAGTAGACTGAGAGATTAGGATGATCAGAGTGACTAATTAGTTGTGGAATAGTCAGAGAACAACTGACAGTGATTCCTTTCTACTAAATGCTTCAATGGCCGTGAAGAATTGTTTTATTTTTTTTTTTTTATTTTATTTTTCCTGGTTAAATTAGTATAGTTGCTTAATAGTAATACTAATAGAGAACAGTAATAGTACTAGAAAAACACTTGCAAGATGAAACCTTGAGATGTGTACGTTGTAGCTGCCCTCTTTGCTGAAACCTCAAGGGATGCCCTCAGCCTAAACGTACTACCATGTGGATTTGCTAAGTTGAACCAAAGTTTAGTAGTTTTCTCCTTTCATCTGAGGTGGCCATATGTGCTATGCATTTGCTACTGGCTCATACGAACTTACAATAGATGGAGCATTCCTGGCCTGAGATGCTCAACAGTGTATAAGTAAGATTATACACAGAAGAAACTGAAAACTAGAAGAAACTACTGGATGTAACAGGAGGAAGAAATAACGTTCTATTAGTACCCTCAACATCTTGTTAGCTTAATCCACCTCAATTGCTTTTGTATTTATTTTGGTAGGAATTTTAAGGAAATATTTGAATAAGGAAATAGAATGTTTGAAGTATTTACAAAGAACATCTCCTATGGTTGACTAACTATTTCTGCTTTGTGGGTTTCTACAGTTTTTCCCACAGTTTTTCCTGTAATCAGCAAAGCCATGTTCTGCTTTTGTGGGAGGAGAACTTGATCACAATTTTAATGAATGCTTTAGAATATTCAGGATTTAAAATGGTAGTTAACTAGTGCAACTATAAATTAGGATTTTGAGTTTTAAGACCAAAAGACATTGCAGAGGTTAGTTTCAGATACCATACTGCTTTAATCACAGATAAACACAGGAATTACACAACTTCCTTGCTTCAAAGCAGAGGTGGTACAGGTAAGAAGACAGATGGGTGAGCCCAGTGGTTCCAGCTGTGCCACCTGTGCTCCTTTAGCTGTGAACATCCTTGTCCTCTCAGATGTTCAGGAGGCCAGAGTCCCCAGAAATCTCTCCCAATTGACTCCAGACACTCTCTTCTGTAGGGTTGGGTAGGGAATACCTAATACTAATTGACCTGTTCTAATTTCCTTATGCTTCACCTTATGCTTTTGCAAACCCAGAAGCAATGTGTAAGAAAGCTTCAATTTTGCCTGAATTTTAAATTTACTCTGGAAACAGTAAAAACAAATATCTTTATTTTACGTAAAAACAAAACCATTATTTTATTTCTACATTAATCTGTATTTTTTTTGTCAAATGTGATAGCACAACATGCCTGTTGTATTTTAAATTTCTTTCCCATTTTTCCAAAATCAAGGCAGTTGCTAACCTTATCTGTGTTTTTTTTTTTTTTTTTTTTTTTTTTTAAATATAAGGGCACTCTTTAGTCTTATTGAAACAATGCAGACCATTGTGAGAATCCTTTTATTCCGATGCATAATGAGAAATGCAATTTCAGTTGGGAAACTTGACCAGTAGAAGGAAATAAAAGATGCAAAATACCTTGGACAAGAACTCTCTCCAGATAACACAATAACATAGGCAGTTGTTATTCAATGTTAAATTGTTTCAAAATAAAACATTGCAATATTTTCACATAGATTTTAGAAAAAGCCTTCTGATTTATGGGTTTAGTTATTGTTATGCAGTAGTCGGAGAATACTGAAACATCAGCAATATGTTGTGGAAATGCTAACATTTTATCACTCTCCTAAAAATGAATGAAAATACACATAGTACACCTACCTGTTAGCTACTGGTAGCACAAACAATTACTCTAAAAAGGGCTTATTTTTGCACAGGCAAACATCTGATGTATATACCACTGGCACAGATAGCTTTATGATACTTTCTTCCCGTTCTCTAATATAAATTGTTTCTGAAAATTCAAGATGAAGAAGGATATGTATATGTCACTGCAGTTAAGGCAATCATTCTAACTGCTGCTAAAGCAGCCCAGAACTGGGGTCAGGAAAAAGGAGGAACACAGTGAAGATCCATATTCAGCTTAAATAACTCTACTTGAAAGAAAGAAGAAATAATATTTTTAAAAAATTAACCCTGTTTAATGGTTTGAGAGTAATTTTCCACATACATTTTATTGCTTTTTTAAGCTGTTACATCTTTCCCTCTCTCCATTTTCATTGTTTTCCATCTCCCCCAAAAAACACTGTTACTATATTTTATCTTTACTCTTTCATTTAACTTTCAGTATCTGTTCACATCCCTCCTATTTTCTATCCTTTTTTTTTTTTTTCCCTTTAAATATGCATCTGTCTGCATTGTTTTCAAACTGCTTGAAGTAAATTCAATTAACCAAAGTGAGCTGTTGACAATTTCTAAAGGCATTCTGATAAAACATTGTTTAAAGCTACAATACCTTGCTAAAGTTTGTTCAAATGAATTCCCTCAGAACCTGAATTTCTGTGCTGCTAGCATAGCCAGAACAGGCTGCTGGAGGAAGAATATCTCTATTTTCCACAGAGAACTGCACTTATAGGTATCTGATAGTGTTAACAGCAATAATTATGTTACTAGTAAGGAAAGGAATAGAAAAGAGAATTAGAGGTTCTTTTCACTTATGTGAAAGTATCTTCCAGAACATTTATTATAATATAGCCACATTTAGTCTGCAAAGCCCTGGTGGCAGGAGCAATGCAGTGCTGGAAGACAGGATTCACCAGATGAGAACATGACACATTTGTTATGTTTTGTCCAGCTCCTGCATGAAGGAAGGTGCAGAAAGGTCAGAGACCCAGGCGTCTTGTTCTATTTTCAGGGGAAAGCTCAGGTGCTGCACTGAAAATTGATAGACTACTTGTTGCATGGCTGGCAAACGGGGATACATGGCCTCAAGCGGTGACTAAGCTCCCTGCATGCTCCTGGTAAATCCTTACACAGTCTCATTTGTAAAACAACACCCACCTTCTGTGTCAAAGAATGAGCACTCCCTGACTTCTGTGGAATTTGGAAAACTGTCTGATGTGGTGATGATGACCCTACTGGTGACATTTTTGTCTTACCTAGTGAGGCCATTTCTATCTCTACTTTTCCACCACCCTATGCCAGTCACTGACAATTTGTGCATAGCTGGCATGAGTAATATCCTTAGTATTCTGCTCAGGGAAAAAGAATTGCCCAGTGTCATAAATCAACACCTGTCTGACTTGTCCCTTCACACCTGAATCCCACTTAGAGCCTCTACTTATCCTACAGCTCCCACAGAACTGCAACATGCAGGTTCAGTGAGAGCAACCTTGAAGCTGCTTGCAGTTCAGGCAAGCCTGCCTCTGGAACCCACGCCACTCACACAGTTTGCCTTACTTTGCATCTTCTCTATCTCTGCCTATGGCGACTGTACAGCAGCAGGTGAATACTTCTGATTAAGCTGGCAAATAAATAATAGCCAAATAAGTAATATCTGTCTCATGACAGCTGAGCTTTATGCATGTTGAAGAGCTATCTTTCAAGGTAAAGGAATCTACTCTTTAGAAGTGTATTTATTTTAAAAGTGTATTTTAAAAGTGTATTTTAAATTATTTTGCTATTCCACCTGCATCTTTTTAGGTGTCTGTTGGAAGCAGCTGCAATTTTTGGCTCACATCAGATAAACCCTCTTAAAGGAAGAGCTTTAGTGTAATTTTTACATGTGCTCTTTTTCATTTCTTTGCTTCTCCCTTATGCAAAATTATAAATAAACAGACTTGGATTGTATTTTGCATATGGAAAATACTGTTTATATTTTTAGTTCCATCTCATCTATTTTGCCTACACAGTTAATCAGTGCATTTACGGAGTTCATGGAAATCCAAATGCATTGTGCTAACTCTATACTTCTTTCAAAAGATGAGTTAATACTGAAAACACAAAAAACATACATTTCAGAAACAGGAAACCATCATTAATTTTTTGTCCCCTTTGGACTGAAGGATCCTAATCAGTTAATCAATTGGATCGTTTTCTTTCTCATACTGATTACATAATATCTTGGCTCGTGAGATGAGATGGATGATGGCAGCCATTCATTTAGATAATGATGTAGCTTCCCCAAATAACCAATGGCTATGGAAGTTTCCTCGCCCAATCTTATTCCTTCTGCTGCTTTCATATTCATTTGCAGTACAACTGCATAAAAATGTGGCACAAGTTCATGGTTCATGTTGTAAATGATTCTTCTTGTCATGAGAGTGACCTAAAGAGAGAATTTGTAAGTGACAAGAGCTTGCATTTACAATAAGCAATCTCCAGGCAATTATCACGTTATCACAATTATGAGGAAAATGCATAGTTGGAAGAAAGGTCATTTGTTTTAATGTTATCTACCCCCGATGTCACTGAGTTTTAAAGTAATTATATGCAACCTTTTATTAAAAAAGAAAAAATGGAAGCTAAGTATGAGGATTCTTTTCTTAAATTTTATTATCATTATTTTGCTTGGATTCTGTGAGCTGGGATGCCAAACCTCTGTTACATCGTTGCAGCAACCCTGACAATGGAATGCATTTTTTTTCCCTCTTTAATATAAGAAAACCAGCATGACATCTTGCTTTCAAAGGCATTTGATAAAGGAGCCCACTCATGGACCTGAGAGGAAATCAATGGAATTTACTAATTTCATGGGACTCTGTGATGCTTAAGTCCCATGGTATAATTCATTGCTTGTATGTGATTTTTCTGACAGCATTCTGTCTTCTGGTTCACTCTGTCTTTTGTCTCACTCTCACATATTTTTTGGCAAGTTTGCTTGTAATTTTAGGCTGTGTAATCTAGGATATGGCAAAGCACTATGTTGGCATGCTATAATGAGATTTTATTTTTTATACTTCTGGAAAGTAGAACCTGTCAGTGCAGCTGAATAGCACTGTTCTTATTAGAAAAGCTGAAGAAATAAATCTGTGGCCCTAATACATATTCTCCAATGTCTCCCTTCAAACAATGTGGATTAAAAAAGAAATAATCCCTACTGCCCATTTGAAATTCCTGGCCTAAGATAGAAATGAGCTATTATATTTCTCTTTCTCTCTTCTTCCTGGGAGCAATGCTAATAATTTTGCCTGGAGGTTGCAAAGCACAGGTGAGCTAGTACAGGCAGAAACATTTCCATTCATTTTTTGATGGATGTTGCTTTTTTTTTTTTTTTTTTTTTTTTTTTTTTGGGGGGGGGTGAGGGGGAGCACACTGTGCACCACAGTTTGTGGCTCCTGAGAGTTATTGGAGGCTCAGGTCCAGGAGTTGCTGTGCTTTCTGATGTGGCAGTTATGCCTTTTCAGCACATGTTTATGAAAGGAGAGACCCTGGATTGTGTGCCTGTCTTCCCTGGTCAGAGGAGCTGGTTAAGTAAAATGTACTGGATAGCCATGAAAGGGAGGACTCATAAACAGGCACACCTTTGAGTCATAAGAAAAAAAATAGTATATGTTTACTTCCTCAGGTACTGGAATATTATTTTCATAGCCAAAGGCTGAACAGGTTTTTTGCAATATGCTGGTACAACACTGAAGTTCAAGGCTTGCTTTGGCTGTTATTCCATTGCTCATGAGTGTTGTGGCTCCAGATTAGGAAGTACATACTTTTGCCTGGTCACAGTCACATCAAAGCTGTGTTCCCTGCAGTGGATCTTCTGGAGAAGAGATTCCCTGCTGCTTTTTGTGTGTAAGCAAAGACGTAACTGTCATGAAGTAATTTCCTCTGGTACCTGCAGTGTGTGGATTTTGAGCAGTCCCACACTGCAGTAACCTCCTTTTGGGCAGGGTCTGCTCCCCAGCCATGTCCATCCAAAGCCATCCAAAGGTTTGTTCTCTCAGTTAGTGTGTGTTCCTTTCCTTCTCCCATCTGTGCTTCTGTGTAACAGCAGATTTAACTGGCTCTTCTTCTCATGTTTCATTGCCATAATCCTACAGTATGGTCCACCACACCAGTTCATTCTCCTGTTATTTGGTGCATTTTATGTGATGTGGGGAAAAGATTGCCTCCAGAAATATAGTCTAGATTTTACATGGAGACTTGTGTGCTACAGTACTTTTTTTTTTTTTTTTTTTTTTTTTTCTAACCCCGTGTCTACCACTTTTTAGTGGCTCTAGCTCAGGCACTTCACATACATTTCTGAACTTGATTTTGTGGCTGCCCACATTATGATTTGTTATTATACCCATGGATGGACTAGAAGGAGGGTGCAGAAGACTTTTGCAGAGTTTGATTCATTTATTTATAGTTCAGAAGAAACTGAAATTATGAAAAACATGGTAAAGTTACATTTTTGTTTCTTTTTGGATATATTTTTGTTTAATTTAATAGTATTGAATTAACTTTGCTTTTAAGGCTGTTGAACAGACAGGAAAGATACTTGGAAATGTCTGTACTGACAGAAAAGCAACAGCTGAGAAGAGGTAATGGAAGAACTCTCTCAGATCTGTACCTCCTAGGTGACTGCTGAGCTTCCATTTCTGTCATTTTTCCTTCTGGTTTAAAGAAGAAAATGAAAGGAGAGAAAAGCTGGAATGTACATATAGAAAAGAATTTACAATTAGAAGATTGCCACAGCTAGAAGATCTGGGAAAAGAGCTGAACAATGACCTGCTTTTGACTTTGACTTATTGCAGAAATGTTTTTGTTTGTTTCAGAGCAATGTAATAGGGTGGAAAAAGGTCAAGAAAGAGGATTTAGTGAAAGGTATTGAAAAATGTTGGCCACCATTGTTCTGTTTAAACTGTGCTTTAATTTGCTGTACATTTTCTCCCTTTGGATGCTATTTTTTCTGTTCCCGATAATCTGAAGGAAAAAAAATTGTAGGGTCAGATTATTGATCTAGGTCTCCCAAATACTTACGGTCTGTTACTCTAACAGCTAATTGAAAGGCTTCTGTCATGTGTGCTTTTGGGAGCTGAAATGCCCTGTTTTGCTTCTAAGCTTTTTGATCTGAAATAACTAAGTGAGCTGTTTTAGAAAGCTGACTATGGAGATGTATGTTCCTAATTTCCTCTTTTTTTCTGGCCCCAACTGTGTATAGCCTTTTTAGCTCTTTTTAGCAAAGAGTCATTAAAAGCAAAGTAATTGTCTCTGTATGCTTCTATTCCTCAAATCTTTGTTAGATCTTTAAATATGCTTTCTGCTTGAAGTTCCACTTTCCATGTACAGTGGAGAAATAGACATTGTCACTTAATTCTTTGTAGAAAACTAGATATTTTTAGACTTCTGTACATCATCTGTATTTGTGACTATCTCATATCTAGCCTGTATGAGAAATGTTGTGACTGAAGGACTATGTTAATTTAAAATGGTATTTCTTATCCAAACCTGTCTCTGTGCTCTGCCTGCAAATATGTTAGCATTTCTATAACCATATTCAGGTTAATTAATTCAATGCACCTGAATTTTTCCCCACACTAGGTCTCTGTTGCAGGTTAACCCCAGTGAGAAACAGCGCCCCACACAACCACTTGCTCATGCTTCCTCAGTGAGATGGGAGAGAATGGAAAGGGAAGAAGTGAGAAAACTTGTAGGGTGAGATAAAGGTAAAGTTAAAGCCATGCATGCAAGCAAAGCACAATAAGCAATTCATTCACTGCTTCCCATCGGCAGACCTATGCTTAGCCATTGTCAGGAAAGAACAGCTAATCGTGCATTTCTTAGGAAGACAAACAACTCTTTCACCCAGCTTTTATTACTGTGCGCGACATCACATGGTGTAGGACATGGTCATTTTATGCCTGCTGTCCTGTCATTTTATGCCTCCCATCCCCTTGTGAACTCCTGGCCAGATTATTGTCAGGGCAGTGTGAAAAACAGAAAAGGCCTTGGCTCCAAGCAATCACTGCCCTGCAACAACTAAAACATCGATGTGTTATCAACAATGTTTTCATCATAAATCCAAAACATAACTCCATATGAGCTAGGATGAAGAAAACTATCTCTATCAAGACAAACCCAGTACAGTTTCCTGATTTAATGTTTCAGAGAATGAGATTTTTAATACTTTTAAAATATTTTTTCATAGTTAAAATATATTTATGTATTTTTCTCAATATTTACGTGGTAAAAATATGATACTAATTTAAAAATGTTAAAAATTTAAAGGTCCAACTTTAGTAGTTGAGGACTTGCTCCAGTACTCTGTTATTTTTGGAAGTATGAAGTCAGGCAAAACAAGAATCTGACCCTACGACATTTTCATTTTTGTCAGTATTGAGCCATATCACAGGTGTTGCTAATTTCTTCCTATGACAGACAATTAGTTTCATGTCAGTGCACTCTTGTTATCATTAAACTGCTATTATTTATATTTATGCAGTATTTGTCTGCTCTAGTCTGAGAGAATCTACCATTTGAGGCAATATGCATGTTCATGATGATGAGACTTGAGTCTTTGTAAATTAGTTTGGTTTCCATATGTAAGTTTTCCTCATGGAATCTAACATGATCTAACTTCATAATGGGAAACACAAATTTAATATTTTAAAACTCCTTTAGATTCTGATCCTGTATCTGATTCTGATTCTGACACCTTTCCAGACATTTCTGGTGTGCCTGCAGGATATGGGAGCCTGGACTTGAAGGTGTCCAGCAGAAGACTGTATTGCCATTTACTCTGATAAAGGCGGAGGTGGAAGAAAAGAGGGGCCAGAGTCTTTCATCCTAACATAAAAAAAACCTGTTTGCACTGACTGTGAAAATTCCTACTGTCTTCTTCAAGACTGAAATTCAACTTCTGCAGGCTCAACATTAGAAATATTTTCTTGTAATTCTGATAATCCAATTTGAATGTCAGATGAATGCATAAGGGTTTCACCTAGGTTTTCTGCTCCATCGTGTAAATGCTTTAAAAATGAGATTTAAAAAATAACAGTTAGATTATTTTCTACATGGCTTTTTATTTAAGTGCTTTGGATTCCTATTTCAAACATTCCTGAACAGAAGTAGCAGGTGAAATTGATACTTCGCAAATGAAAAATAAGATTCCCAAATACTCATGTGATTTTAGATGCCAAGACTTAGGAAAATGAAGGAAATAATATCCTAAGATGCTTCATAAAACTGTGAAAGTTGGAATTAGAGAGGCTAGAAAGTTTTAATTGTGAACATTCTCTGGCAGCAAAAGATACAGGAGTTTTTCTCTGTAGAGAATGCAACTTTGAAATGAGACTTGAAGGACTACTTTTCAATTTAATGTTGAGATTACTGTTTAAAATGAACTGTGATATCTTTATAAAGATATTCTATTAAAATCATCAAACTGTTTCAGTGTTATTCCTCCAAATCCAAGAGTTGTCAAAATTTTCTGCAAAAAGTAGAATCATATAAAAGTAAAAGAAATAGGAAAAAATAATAATTTTCCAGCAGTGTCAAATAGATTATGACAGTTTAAGGTATAGGTTCAGAAACAATTAGAACAGGCCATGAATGATTCAGCCAGAAAATTTGTTAATGTGTCATGCAAAAGTCCCTCTATATACTCTTGTTTTGAAAGGTCAAGTTTTGCTAAAAACAAGAGTGCTCCAGATAAGATGGTCCCAGGAGGTCTAGTCTACCTTCAAAAACTGAGCTGCACAAAAAAGGTAGATAGTAGGCAGAAGGAAGAAAAACTAGTTTGCTTATCACCTGCAGAGAGGCAACAAGACCTGCTGGAGTGAGCGAAGGGGCAAACACTGTCTTTCTCTTTTCAGTCATTCTCATCTCTCTTAGAGAATATTCTGGATTTGCCCATGACTCAGTGAATGACATCAGAAATGGCACATAAGACATCTGTCCCTTATTGAATGGCAATAATATGTCCCTACCTCAGAGAGGTGTTCTGAAGATAGATTTGTTTCCCAGTAATTTGACTGTCTGAAATAATTTGACTATATAAATGCTAATGATGCTGATCTGGAACAGTGTTTCCACCGTTTCTTGTAATTTCTGGTGTGTAAAACAGACTGTCTTCCTCAGCTGGAAATTCCTTGTGGGGAGGAAGCTGTCATGATTTTGGCTAAGACGGAGTTAATTTTCTTCACAAAGGCTCATGCAGCGAAGAGCTCATTGTCTGCAGGTGGAATCCCACTGTGAATCCTGGTGTGTTCAACTATGGTTTTCTGAACTGTACATTCTCTTTTATGTGCATAGGTACTGCTAGATAGAGCAAGGTAAGAACAGAATGCCAACATACAAGTGGAAGAGAGACTTGAAATTAAAAAATATATATATATATATGACCAGCTACTTGGGTGGAAAGTAATAAGTGGGCTTAATTTTTGAAGTCAGTGGATGAATGGATGATAAAGATTCCCTTGTTCAAATCCTTTATATAGCAACATGATGAAAAGACTAAAGCAGATAGCAATTTTGCAATTGTAACTACATTTTTTTTTTTTTCTGTAAAAAAGTGACTGATTTTATCTACTATTTTTAAGATAAGTCTTTTACTAAGGAAAACATTTTATTTAAAAAAGAGACATGGACAAACTGAAAAGTGAAAAGCTAATGAGTCATTGTTACTGGAAGCCATTTTCTTCTGAATGTCATGTTCCCATCTTAACTACATGTCCTAGGAAGAGCTATAGCCAGGAACTCCTGTGACATGTCTGCCTTCATTTTTCATGATGGGAGATTGGTAACCAGCACTGGAAATGTATTCTGTCTAAGGAGTACTGTTTTTGGAGAGGAATATGAGCCTGGCGAAGGTACAGTGTCAGCATTTCCAATACAGAACTTTTCATGCTTGCTTTCTTTATATATTTCCTCTATAAGAATGACACTATTTATTCCTTCCACTGTATATTTATAATGAGGTCCCATGGCTTATCACAGTTATCTTTTCATTCAGTTTGAATGAATTAGTTCTGCTGCTGTGTAACTGTTGGGCCAAACATTTTTATATATAATACTCCAGAGGTGATGGGGGTTGAACTTGCTCAGCAAGTCTGAAAATAATATGTTCTTCTCAGAGTATTTCTAGATATGGGATCAAGTTTTTCAGGCACTCATTTTCAGAGATATGAAAATTTACCCTACATAGTACTTTATATAATGATTGTTATACCACTGTCACCAATCAGTTTGAAAGGAGCTGCCTGATTTGAAGCAGAGATGTTTTGATATAATGTATTTATATTTATAAAATCTGTGTGGCCTGGGACCACTGTGTTTACACCATGATGGACTGATTTTTCAATACTCTGAAAATATATCAGTGAATGCAAATCTTCAATAGGAGCTTTCCTACAACAAACAAACAAAAAAATGAAGAAATTATTAATCTGTTCAATTATTAAGCTTCTTTTGTGTTTGTTAGTCTATTAACACTAGTCCAGGCATTGCTACCCACAGACTTTACTTTTTGAATGCCCGTCACTGAATATTGGAAACTTGTAAAAGAAATCTAATAATAAGTCTTGCAGAAATATACAAATGCTCATGTAAAATGTAGTATTGACTCTTATGTATTTCCCAACCTTGTAAACTTTATAGCAAAACAAAAGTTGCCTTGCACAGAGCCAAGATTTCATTTTTGAATGGGGGCAATAGTGCTCACCTCAGAAATTTTATTGAAATGTCAACGTTTATATTGATGCATGACTGGATCAAAGATGTGAGTCTCAAGAGCACCTCCTCGTGTTGAAAACTTATCTGTTTATACACTTCATGGTATATTTTTTGCTTCTCAGAAGACTCTGTTTCTGTATCAAAAAATACAGAGTTCTGTATTTATCAAAGATATCTGACCATTTCTGATGAAACTAAGTTGATTAATAATATTTATATCAATATCAATGTCATATATTTTTCAAGCAATATATTCACATACCAGCACTCCCTGATCTTTGACCCCTGACTGGGTTTGCTTAAAATTGGTTTAAATGCTAGTATACATCTGATATATTATATGCCTTACATTTAAGACTTATAAATGTTATAGGACCCACTGGAATGTGTCAACAATTTTCCTATGGCATGTATTTCAGATTGGAAGTTAAGAGAAATTTCTTCTCAGAAAGAGTGGTGAGGCATTGGAATGGATTGCCCAGGGAGGTGGTTTAGGTGGATGGTGATCCATGGGGGTGTTTAAGAAAAAGTTGGATGTAGTACTTAGGGACATGGTTTAGTGGGTGGTATTGGTGGTAGGGAGATGGTTGGACAAGATGATCTTGGAGGTCTTTTCCAACCTTAATGATTGTATGATTCCATCAGAATTTCTTTTTCTCTGAAAGCAGTCTATTTCAAGTTGCATTTTAAAAATCATTCTTTTTCAACATTTTCTGGATAGAAAGTCTTTATTTTAGAATTCAAAAGCTTTCTTTGTTTAGTGTTTTTGAGCAAATGTTAGGGGAACAAAATATTAAGGTAGGTTTTTCTCTGCCCTTCTCTCCACTGCCAGTGTTCTTAGATGAAATTCTTCAAGGGCAAAATATATTTTGTTCCAATTTTGGATCAGAAGAAATTAAAAATATCTGTTTTTCATGCAACAGAAAAAAAAGGCTTCCATTTGTATTGCATACAACTTTAATAATAATAACCCTTATGTAATCATAAACCTTCAATAACTACATTTCCAGAGACCACCGCGCAATGTGCATAGAGGAATTGCCTGAAGTACATTTTAAGAGTCATGATTCAGAAAATTTTACTAGCCTATATTCAAAAATGATCAAATTGCAAAACCAGAACTACACCAATGCATCTGGAGTTATACAACTCACAGTGTCTTTCTCTTTTCAAATTTCCTCATAAACTGGTACCTCACTTAACATTTCCTTGCTCAGGACAACCTTTTTGTTTATAGGTCTGCATTTGTCTTTACCCACTACAGGCAAACTTTCTGATTTTCTGTTGGCTTCTTTATTAAGCACTTATATTCCCTCACACATCTCCTAAATCCATACACCCACAGTGTCCATATATTCATACTATGCTACTTATGTCTCTCTATATATACTAACACACAGAAATATGTGAATGTGTAAAAATATATATGAATACAGAAGAGGGAGTGAGAGAGAGAGAAAGAGAGAGGAGGTTTCTGATGCCTGTGGTTTCTGAAGGACAAGAAGACAATGCGCATAAACTTAAAATATAGGTCCCAGCAGTTCATAAGGAAAAATCTCTCTCTGTGAGGACAGTTAAGCAATAAGGCAGGTTGCCTAGTGAGGTTGTGTAGGCTTCATCCTTGGAAGTTTTCAAGACCCCAGTGGTGACAGCACTGAGCAGCCTGGTCTGATCTCAGAGTTGGTCCTGCTTTGGACAGGAGGTTGGATTAGAGACCTCCTGAGTGATTCTGTAATTCTACTAGCTTGTGTGAAACTCTCATTGTCCTCTCATGTTTTACATAAGGCAGCCAGAAATGCAACTTCAGTTGTCAAATTATAGGGTAGGAACCTAGAGGTCAGCAGAGAAAAATATCCTTGTGGTTTTAACCTCACATTTCACATTTAGAAATAAAGTAGAGTTCACACCTTCTCCTCACTTTTTTCCCCCTTCCCTTGCCCTTGAAAATTGTAGGTAATGGGAACCATGGATTAATCTCCATCCCAAATGTCTCATCCTGTCTAAAATTCTTTCATCCCTCAACACTGTGAACTAAGCTAGGAAAATGGGCTAACATGGCAGAAAGAGCAGATCTAGCACTCATATGAAGACAAGAGTGTCAAGATAGTCCTTGACTTTTTGATCTCTCAAATTAAAAAATAGTATGTTACATCCAGATTATGTTCCAGAGAGTTTCACTCTGAGTCTCTCTATAGAAAATTCACAGAATTTGATGGTGCTGACAGAAGAAGCAAACTAACAAAGTCAAAAATAGAATGATCCCTGCCAGGGCATATTTTTCTGTGACCAACAGCTGCTGGAAAGGGGTGGGTAGGAGAGGAAGCAGTGATGAAATAAAAGATACAGACAGAGCAAAAGTAGATTACAAAAATTATACATTGTTACTGCAGTAGAGTAGCATCAGTGGTGGTGAACTATATGACAGATGAGAGAGAAGAGAGACTGACAAGGAACCAAAATAGACGTGTCAAAAATACCTAACTATCCAGTTCTCAAAAAGTACTAGATGTACTTATAGAGCCTAGAATCTGATGACTGTCATTGAAACTCGGGCATCTAAACATATAAAAGAGCATGTGTTGAAATCAGTTTGGATTAAGCATCGGCTCTGCTTATCCAGTGTAAAATTATCAGGCATTTACCTGCAACATGGATCATTTAAGTGGCTTTGAAGATGTTGACTTTAAGCCACATTGGAAAATGAGTATCTGGCTTAAACAATGCATTAGATTTTTTTGAAAGGGTTATCCACAAAGCTTATTTACCAATTTATCTGCAGTCACCTTATATGGCTTTTCCAGAATTGTCCAGTTATATTAGTATTAGTGGTAGTTCTACTACTAGGCACTTCATTTTTATATGTCATTCTGAATGCTTAGATTTTGCATTATTGTTTGTTACACCAAAATAGGTATATGTTGTTTAGCAATACTTCTTTTGTATGTAACTATGTAAGATCTCTCTACACCTGTGGCAAATCTGTCTCTTGTCTGAAGACAGACTCAAATTTCTTAACTCTCATTCAGGTGGCTTTAATCATAACATTGTGCTTTCCTCTCTTTTGGGACATTTATATTACCCAATTCAGCCGTTACATTGCAAGTCTCCATCTGTAAAATGTTTCTTTTCCTCCCTTGGAGTCTGGCTTGAATTCCAGTTCTAAATTTAAATGTAACTCCATTTTTCTTGTCTAATAACCACTGAGTAATTAGGCTTTTACATAGAAAAAGAATTATCTAAAGAAATGTATTCCTGTAAAGGGCATTTTGAGTGCTGTAGATAAATGCCTCTTCTGCCAGGTTACCTGCAGGTTGAAAAACAAAATCCTGTTAAAGAGATGGATGTATCCTTAGTTATCCATACTTATCCAATTCCAATTTTACAAATTTTCAATTTGTAAGACTATATTCCATGATTTGTGTATCTTATCTCTTTCATATTACAGAAGTTAATACAGAATACTTTCATATTACAGGAGTTATTACAGAAGTTCATACTTCCTAAAAGAGACATTTGTTTCTAATAGAATGGCACATTTAAAGATTCACATAATCATATCTTTATAGAAAATGCAACTGCATCTGGGTCTTTGTTTTTTACTATATTGTGTTGTAAAAGGAATCTTGATGGAGGCCGATCTGGTTGTTAATAATTATTTCTATTATCTTATGCAGCCAGTTCCTGGCTTATTTCTGTTCTTAGTCAAAATGTTCTGGTAGTTGAAATGAGTTATTGTAAAGTTGTAACATATTCCTATATAGTGCTGTATATTTTAATGTGGTTTGCAGACCATAGGCTTAATAATTTGTCTTATTGCCACTGAGAATTCATCCATTGGTCGTGTCCATGCACCACAGTGGACTATGGAAATTCCTGATTTAGGTCAGTTATTGGAAGCATGTGCAAGTGAAATGGTTCAAAATTGCCTACAGGCATTTAATGGTGTTCAGATATCCTTATGCTACATCACATAACATCAGAAACCCATAGTGAAACATTTTGGTGCCGGTGCCTGCTCTCTGCTCTGATTTCTCTCCTTCTCTGGTGTTGCACAGAGCTGGAGCTCCTAATTTCCCACTGCAGTGTCAGCAGTTAGCAAGGCTCTGACACATTTGCCCTCAGATTGGGTGCATCTCACATTCTGCTCTCCTGGTGCCTCAGGTAGGCATGATGACTGACTTCAGTGTTTGAGAATACATCCAGCAGGAACATAATGAGTTCTGTTCATGTTGGACAGAATTTAATTCAAACAAACTGAGCAAAATCAGAAAAGACCTACTATTGTGAAGTATTTAAATTTGCTTGTCCATTTTACATGAGAATGCTTAGGGGGTACTCAAATGAGCAGCTCAGCTGCCAGATCAGAGAGAAAGGCTTCTCCTGGAAGAGTAGCACTGATTATGTGGAGGGGAGATAGTTTCATCCATAAGCAGAAGTAGACAAGGAAAACACACACCTAGATATTCAGATAATCATTTTAACTAGTCAATCTGTGGTAATCTTAAATGACTTTATGTTATGAGTAGTGGAAATACAGAAGCATGGTTTCACATTTTTCTGTAATATACGTCCTGCTCAGCTCTCTGGCCCATAGCACTGCCAGCTTCTTCTGGCTGGGCAAATAAGAGAAAGTGGTTGTCTCAGTGGCACTGGGGAGCTGCCTGACCAGATGGCTTGTGGCTGCCGATTTACCAGCTGATTCCCATTCAGTGTATGAAAAGGTGAGACTTCCTTTGAGCACTGGCTGCTATCCAATTACGATTTTTGTGGAAACTGGAGACTTTGAGCTCTCTGTTCCTGTGTCAATTTGAAAATTGATCAGTGGCTGCAAAGGCCTCTGGGAAAATAAAATCTGATGGTAGACAAACTGTGATTGGGTAAGCTTGTTTTCCTTTGGAAGCCAGGATAGAAAATATTTTTTCACATTTATTTTTCATTAAACTGTCTCTCAAGCAAAAGATTAGATATAGCAGCAAGAGAATTGTGTTGTATACAGTGTAAATTTTCAGAATGTGTGGACAAATCAAGGCAAATGTCACACAAACTGATAGTGGTGGCCTCTTGGGGTAAGGCAGTTCAAGACCAGATGCCATAAAAATCTTCATGAGACCATTAGTTATAAACAACTCTTTATTTGTAACTGTCCTGCTTCTTGTTGCTATGTCATTTTTCATGAAAATCTGAATGCCTTTCCTTTCTAATATTGACAAGGGTTTTAAAAAAGGTTATCAGTGCATGGGTTTTTTGTATTCAGTAATTCCCATGGCAGCAGTGAATTTGGAAAAGCAAAGAGCACTTGCAGAATGTATCTTGGAGATAAAAATCCCAGACAAAAGCTCTTTTTCTCCAGATATGTGTTTGATGGGTGTGAACCATAGAAAACCCTAGTAGTGACTAAATAATTTTCCTTTCTTTGGAATGTAACAGAAAATGGTTACTGAGCAGCTTTTAAAACAAATATTCAGAAAATGCTGTTGAAGCACCAGTAGAGGGCATTGTTATTCCATACAGAAATACATATTGCAGTAGTCATAAATTGTGTTGTGCATTTACTTTAGCATTAAATTTGAAAATGCTGTAAGCTGTATGTTTTTTCAACCTCTGTACATCACAGTATTTGTCTGTCTTAACCCCGAATGTATAGGTTCTTTTGGTTATTTTAATTTAACTGCCAATCAGTAAAGCCTTTGAATATTTCTATATTCCTCATCTGGAGACTAGTCTGCAGCCCATTCAGTATTCAAATGTAGTACCATTTCCTCTTTCTGAAAAAACATGGAGTAATTAGGCTTTTCCATAGACAAGTGATTACCCAATAAATGACCTTCTGCAAAAGGCTGCATTAAAATGAAGCAAAAAGCATATTTAGTGCAAATGATGGCCAAGCAATAAGGTGCAGGAACAAAAGAGGAGTTTTGCAGAGCCAATCTACTTCAGTAGCTTTAGAAATAATGAAAATGCTTACTTGTGGTCTACAGCAAACATGATTATAAGTCTGACAATCTGAATAAATTCTTCAGTGTTAAACGTGATGGGCTACTTGCCATATTGACCATCAACTCCCTTGAAATCATAGGTACAACCAGAAGAAAACAAGATTAGATTTCACAACACATATTACCCATGTTTATTTTAGATATAAAGTGTAAACAGCATGGAGATGATAGAAGATAATGGCAGAGTTGCATATAGCTTCCCATGTCTTTTTTCCAATATACTTGCAGGGATATCAAATAAGAGTTGTGAAGAGGATGTCTTTGAACTGTCGTTTTAATGGAATGCTCAGTTTCAGGGTCTACTTTGATTAAGCAAATTTGAAAGCTCATCATGTGCAATCAAAGCTACATCTGTGTGTATTCTGACATCTTTTCACCATCTATTCCTTCACAGACTAACTAGAAGTTTTGCTAGCTGCACCTGGAAACAAAACATAAGAAAACAAGTCAGTTACTGTTCCTTCAGAATCAATCCTAGCGTTTAAAGTGAGAAAGCATTTCTTTTTTATCTAGCAATGATACTAAAGCTTGAGAAAGCTAGAGCTTTTTTTCTCAGTACTGAAAAAAACACTGTCACGAGAAAATATTTCAGTCACAGAATTTTGTAAATATTTAAAAGTTTGTTTAGAACTTTTTAAACTGTCACTATGAGAACAGTCTCACCCCTGGGCATTTCCTGGAGCAAATAAATGGTTGTGGGTTAATAATTCTCAGGCCACCCTTGAACCTGACTACCTTGCTCAGCTTGTCAGCAGTCCCTCAAAAATGCCTTAAGCTCAGCTATTACTGCTTGATCAGATGTGTCACCAACTGGGATGGTTCAAGTGCTGGGTTTTTACCCATCCTACAGCTCTGTTGATTCACTATTTCCTAAATTCCTGATCACCATCCCTTTAGAAGTGATATGAGAACCCACTCATATCACTGGCCATTTCCACATTCATCCGTGCTTGTATGCAAAATAGAAAGGTATCAGAAATGGGTATCCTTGTTGTTTAATTATTAGTTCTTATGTCATTTAGCCTTGTATTCTCTTAATATTACTGCAACCAGGTCATTTAAGTCCAGGTGCTAATTTACCAGGAAAGAGAGAAGGATGTAATGTAATGGTGTAATGGTGGCCAGCTGGCACAGGTAATTCCTTTACTTCTGTTAGTCTTGTATGTTGCTTTTTTATCTAAGAAGCCTTGTAAGAATTTATATTTTTTCCCAGATGCATTTATACCATGGTATGACTCTTGGTTCTCTTGGTTCTCCACTCTCAGTAACAGCAGGGAAGAAAAAAAAAAGACTTATATCTACAGATGTATTAATATTAATATAAAATGAAGAAATAAGTCAGTTTTCCTTAACATCACAGCACTGATAATCCATATCACTATGTGCTAAAGGGCTAAAGCCTTACTACAGCTGCATTTTTATTGGTAACAGAATATTATTTGCATTTCGGCTGGCCTTTCTTCATTCATAAAATAAATCTTCTCAAGATATCTTATGCCTGTTAGTAGCTTTTCAGAATAATTAAAAAACAAACAAACAACAAAAAAACAAAACAAAACCCAAAACAAAACAAAAAACCACAAACTTTTGATTTTGAAGTTTCATTATCTAAGTGAACCCAAGACAGGTACCAGAAGGCAGAGAACTTAAATTCTAAAGAATCTGTATCAGAGTGTTCTCCTAGGAATCTAGATTACTGTGTATTTTTGAGTAGATCCCGTTCACTAATCATGGCTCAAACATTATCTGTGGCATTGTGTAACTAAACAATAAAGGTGGGTAAATTCCTTCCCAGGGGACTTTTTCCAATTTGCTTCTACATAGCTAGGATTTTGTCCTCAGACTTTAATGGGATTTGAAGGTGTTTGGCACCACCTGGAATTGGACTCTTCTTCCTTGATTTCTTGGCTGGGTCCTGGCACATAAAAACTGAATTTTAATTAAACCAAAGGAACTGAAACAACCTGCTTTTGTTCTGCCCTCAGCTGAAAACATAAGAATATGCAAAAAGATGTTTCTCATGTTGCTATTCTATTTAATATCATACACTTGTTGTTATAGTAACTGAAGTGGTGAATTTTTTTTAGCTTTATGTTGACAGTGTTCCTTTAAATAAGAAAGAGAAAAGTAGAAAATAGCATTTCTTAAAAAGTTGAAATATTGCTCAACAAAAACAATCTTTCTTTTTAGCAGCTGTTTTGTGTAATCTACATATCTATATTTTTTTTGTCTTCAATCTGAATTCACTGTTTTGTGGGAAGAGGATATGATGGCAGATCATAGATAATGGCAATAATTATCACAATATTATTTAGTAAGGTACTCTCCAAACATAATTTTTTAGTGGTTTAGCAAAAGTTTATATTATTCCCCAAATAATTTCCTAACTTTTTGTTGGATTTTTCATTTTGGTTGTATTGAGAGCAACTGTAGGAATATCACTTAATCAGTCTTGAGCATTTAAAGGTGGGACAAAATGCAGCACCTGTATTGAAGGTCTTGAATTACATTTTTTTTTCCATATATATAGGCTTTATGTTTTCAAAAGGTCAGATGACTTGAGCTTTATATTTTTTATACACATATTATGTATGCCTTAATCCTTCTTGACACTGTAAGATCATTTTTTGGTCCTGTTTTTTTTTTTTTTTTTTTTTTTATCTCATGTAATTGTGCTGTCCAACCTTTTAAAATTTTCCCCTGTATGTTCATATTGAAATAAATGATTTATGAAATGGTAGAGCCATGAAAAATCTGTCACAGTTAAAAAAAAAAAGGCTTTTCATGACCTATATATGGCTTCCTGTAACTTCCAGTGAGATGCAAATACTGTGTCTAACACTCTATAGGACACTGTTTGAAATGTAAATAAAATTGAGAAACATTTCTATGTCCAAGCATTGACTGTTTTTGGAAAATTAAATTGTTTTTATACTTATTTGACTGCTCTCACATTATCTCACCTCTTCTTGAACTTCTGCAATATGTATTTTTGGTTCATATGTACAAGACATTTGTATGCTATCATTTTAATGTCATTAATGACATGAGAATATTATCTTCATTTTACATCAGAATATTTAACTTGAGATGTGAGTCATTCCTGAAAGCTTTAGGAATACTAAAGATTCAATTTAAATAAAACTGATGAATCTTTGAAATAGAAGCTATGTCTATGCTTCAGGTGAAGACTGTGCAATAGACCTTAGGGTCTGATTCAGCAAAACAATTAAAATTAGATTTAGCTTTAAATTCATGACTAGATGCCTTTCTCTTGTCCCACTTAATGGTTCTTCCTGCTGTTATATAATTCATTCAAGATGCAATTCAGGATCTGTATCATTTGCAGATGGTTCTCCCATAGCAGAAATATGATGTCGTCCTTGAATTAGCATAATAAATATTTTTCTCTAAGAAGAGCTGTAGTCCTGCTTGATCTTTATGAGTTGTAAGCTGTATGCAAGTGATATTCAAATCTAGCCGTTCACCCATCAATAGCATCAGGAAGATGCTCAACAAATATACAGAAAAAATATATATAAAAAAAAATATATAAAATCAAATTCACTGCATCTTCCATATAGTGTTTTAATTATGCAGTAGGCTATGATTGAAACCTTTGGAGATTTAGCTGTCTTTCAAATTTAGGTTTCTTAGGTTTCCATCTCAAAGTGAAAAAAGTGTGGTACC
>CM021731.1:107274799-107319529 GCA_011075105.1 Heteronetta atricapilla | reverse complement strand
ATTGCCATTTCAATTCTTTTTTTATATATTATCAGGAGACTTTGGGGGATCATATTTTTTCAGTGTTTACTTTTAGAACTGACTTTTGGTCTCTTACTGTGTTTAAATGAAACCTGGGACTGCAGGTTTTAATGCAAGTTCTTGAACTTTACATGTTAGGGGAACAGAGGAGTATAAGAACATCAAAATGTTTGAAGAATTTGCCAGATAATGCTGCAATGTGTGTTTCTTTTTTGTTACCTACATTTCTTCTGCGCCACTCTGCACACTGGCTATTGACTAAATCAATCAAAATGTTAGTTTTCTGACAGAGGTCAGCTGATCCAAGAGAGGTCAAAAGAGAATAACTTCTGACTGTATCTTTAAATGGAAAACATGTAGGGATTCTACAGTTCTCCACAAGATGCTTTTATTGTTAAAATACTTTAAAGATTAGTAAAGGTCATCTATATATAAAAGCACTTGGAAGAGATGTCCTGACACCTGTAGCTGAATGATTTTTAAAAGCTTTGTTACATTCTCTTTATTATGCAGTCAAGAAACATCTGGCTGGCCTTCCTCTCCCACAGTCCATTACCATGATTCTTATTTCTTTCAATATACAGTTAGCTACACTTCTGTCAACTACCAGCCCACATCCTTTGCAAAGTGTAAAGATTGGGAAAGAATTACTCTTTTTGCAGGCTTCATACCTCCTCTATACAGAGGGGAGTGCTAGAGATGCCTGTGCAAAAATAGAATAAAATGGAAGATTGCACCTTCAGTGTGTGGCTGTTCCCTTTACTTTGATCCTTCCATGGCCACTTCCTTTTCTGTTCTGGGAGAACACAGCAAAATGCAAATTCACCCTGTGCCGACCATGAAGCATATTCCAACACTAAACAGCAATACTTTGAAAGGGAGAACTAGACATGATACAGCTGTTTAAAAAGCCAGAGTACTGCTGAACAACATTTTCCCTTTATGCATTAGATCTGCAACAGTGTTATTCTCACTGCAATCCTATGGCACCATCCCGCTCTACCAAGTATTCCATTAGCCGAGTACCAGGAACAGCCAGTTATAGATATGAGTAAACCCTGCAAAGATCACTTACTGAAATTTATCTACAGGAGCTCTGCTATGCCATGTCTATGCAGGCATAATTATTTATGATGACTATTAATTAGCACTATTTCCATTTTTTTTTTTTTTTTTTTTTTTTTCTTGTGTTCTTGAACTATGCTAACGAAAGTTCAGGAAAGAGTGGCATTTATTTCGTACTCCCCAGAAGGTTTTGTTATATAAATAATAAAATAAAACAGCTGTTTTTAATTGTCTTCCTTACAGCCAAATGACAGACATTCTGCTGAACTGAACTTTTATGTAATGCACCCAAAGTATGAAAGCATGGAAGGGTGATAATACTGCAATAAACAAGATGTTGGTTGTTTGAATGCGCATTCAAATATTTGCAAGTTGGGAGAGATCGCAGTGTCCATAGTTTTCTAAAGGCTGGCTCTGGCTCTTGGAGGGGATTAAGCAGTATGGAAGATCTGGCCCAGAAACTGCTGGAAGCTAGGACAGGTAAATCAGTATATCAGAGGACGTTTCCAGGGTAAGGCCAGGCAGACCAAGACTAAAGAAAGGATCTGCAGAGTGAAACCATGTATCAGGCTGGTCCCCTCCATGAAAGGCTGAATTGCACAGTTTAAAGCATGAAATACCTCAGACAGGTTTCCCTTAGTCCAAACTGCAACTACATGAAAAGAGACAATTAACCATTTGGTAGACATTGCCAACTTAGATAGGCACTTCCAACCCACAGCTGAAAATAACAAATTAGCTATGCTTCAGTGATCATATTTCTGAGTGGCCACCCATTTCCAAAAAGCAGAAAAAGAATGCCTTTCAAAAAACTACAGATTGCTTGCAGCATTTTCTTGTAAATAAAATGCAAGTACTTGGTGTAAAACCTTCTATTAATAAAGCCTTACTTACAAAAACAAATCCCCTGGTAAAAGATGCCCAGCATGGTATTAAATAATTTTACTGTCTTCTGTGTGTCAGGACTGGCACAATACAGATCTGTCTCTGACTGCCCACTGAGTGCAACATGATGCTTAATAGTGAAATGCTGCTGAAGCAACTGTGAGACCATTGAAAATAAACCAGTTTATTTTAAGAACAAAACAAAATAAAATTCTGTATCACAGCAAAACAGTTACAGATGAGCAAGGCTGTCCACAGAAGTAAATAACGTGAAAGTAAAGAATAAATGTATTATAGAGTACACTGGCTGTGGACCAAGAAATACATTTCAGTATAATTGGTCTGTTGAAAGAATCGATCTGAGTACAATCTCGCTATGCCAAACTGAAGTAAATGTTATAAATCAGTGAAGCTGTATCATCTGAATAACTGTAAGAAGAATGAAGCCATTCAAAGCTAACATTGTTTATGCAGTTTGTATATATATATATATATATATAAAACTGCAACGTTTGTCTTGGAAAAAAGGGACTTGTGAGCCTATTCACTGGAGGGATTCTAAGCATCTCATGCAAGTTAAGAAGCTGCGCATCTCACCAGGGCAGAGAGTAATGTCAGTGTTACTCAGATGGGGCTCCAGCACAGCATGCTGGGCTTCATTCCCTGCCTATATGGTGTGTTCTGTGGGCAGACTCTCACTTGCGGTCAGACATCCTATCACTATACATTTAAATACCAATTGTGTGTGACTTAATCAGGCAACAATTTATGCTGTCTCCATGTTTGTGGCTACCCAATGAACCACAGCCATGACTTTCAACTGTGAAACAAACTGGTCCATATTTTCAAAGAGGTCAAACAGGAAAGTATTTCTTTACTCTTAAAATGGCACTTAGTGAGTTATGAAATAAAAAACTTAGAAATATGGAATACCCAGTAAATACATGTATCTATATAACACAAATTCTTTTGGAAAAGATTGGTTTTTGCACATTAGAGGAAATAAAATTGACCTTGTGCCTCTGATTAGTTATCTGACAAATGCAACACAGGGAGCTTTACTTCTTTCAGTCCTTGCTCAGATGATTTGAAATGGTAGTGTCACTTGGTCTGATCCTTAGGTACGCAAGAGAATGAGAAAAATATGGCAAGGAAATCCAGTTTTGTCCCACAGACTGCTCTACCTTGAAAGCCATTGCAACCAGCACTTACACCATGAATAGCAAAAATATCATAGGTGGAGTGACATCTAAAGCATATCTTTCAAAAATCAAAGCTTTTATGTCATCCTAAAGCTAATATAGCAGCAAATTATTCACATTCAGACTATTGTTAGTTATTTGCTGGTTTAAATTATAGTAGTAGCAAAGCAGAACGTATATGTTGGTCTCACATTTTTTACTTTAAAATAAATCTTACAAAAATAAATTATTGGTAGCTTTCATTACCTTCATATGGAAAAGCTGACCATACATGTGATAGTGGAATATGTAGTTATATATGGATTTTTTTTTTTTTTTTTTTTTTTTTTTTGCCTCTAACATATACCATTAACTGCATTCCTATCCTTCTGTCCAGTCCTGGTAACCTGGCTCCTCCCATGGCCTTCCTTTTCTAGCTAAGGAGGAAATTGCTGCCCAACACACACCCAGAGCTCTTTGGATCCTCTTCAGAAGGGCAGTTTGTCTCCCTGCAGTTCATTCAAGATCACTTTAAAGCCAATTATTTTTGCCTTGCATGGTGTTACATGATAATTAATGGGATTATGTAGAGATGGTTAGGGGCTCTTTATAGCTACAGTACCTGGAATATATTGTATAATAAAGCAGTGTTATAAAGCTACAGTAGATATGAGGCTTTTATCCAATGTTCCTGAATTTTGTATTATACCATTACATTTTAAGTTCATTGCACTTAATGAAAGTGATATATCCTATTTTATTAACCAAAAAGCAGCAAAGATATCCAAAAAACCTCAGTCATGAGACATTCGGGATGAACTGAAGGGCACTGGTGTACTTCTTTTATCTGAGAAAATTAAGTCTTGTAACAGGACACAATGTATGGATTTGTCTTGTCATATCATCCTGCAACTCTCCCCTCCCCCACCAATATTTTTGTCTTTCTTAATAATTTTGCTTGTCTGCTGTGTCTTATTTCTAAGTTATATACTTTCAAACTTGATCAGGTGGTGTTTCATATATGGTTAACCTAGTAAAGTTATGCTTATATCTGCAAACAAGAAAATACAGAATAATTTGGGCTCAAAGATGCTACAATAATCTTTTCAGTTTCAAATATAATTAACAGCATACCTCTCAATCATATCTTTTATTACAGGTTTTCAATATGACCTCTGATAGTGTCTTCACCTCGCTATGCTGAAATTAAGGAACTTGGCAAACTTCATGATTCACCTAATACATACCTCTGAATTACCTAGTTTCTGGATTTTTTGTCTTGTCCTATTTTCCATGAGTTAAAATACAGTGTTAACTAGGTAGTAACTGAGAATTTTGTTAGTGTGATAAAATGAGTTTAATTTTTTTATTGACTTCTATTATTGAAATGCATTTTTATGCTTTGAATATCTCTAATTAAAAGTGGCCACAACTTAGTCAGACATGATGGTCTGTTGTACATTCTGTATAATTACAAGAATGACCTCTGTCAAGGTGAACTTACATTTGAGAGTGCCTGTTAATAATTTTGTGCTTTAAAACAAAGCAAACAAGTAAAACATTTAAATTTTTAACTATCTCCAGGCTAAATGTTATAAAAAGAACTTGTAAAATCATGACACATCAAATTCTTCCATATTGTTAGCTTCTAACTTCCTTAGGTTCATAATCTCAGAAAATATTAATTTTACCTGGTTCATATATGTGTATACATTTATATTGCAAACCTCTTTGAGCAGAATTATTTGTTTCTTTCTTATTTTCTTCCTATGCATAGAGAGTTGTGAAAGGCTCCATAACTCTGAAGGAGTTATGGAAATATAAAACAGGATGATCTTGTGCTGCCTATGGCAGGTAGGCAACTGAGGGGCTAATTAGGTGCTTGTTACAGTAGGAATGTAAACTGAAGCAGTGGATGTTTTGGAAAAGTAATCTGAGAGGAACCACATCTCTCACAGCATAAGTTACTGAGTACATAAATAAATATATGTAATGTTATGACAAGCCTAGCAGAAGTATATATTACCCTAATTCGCTTTGATTCTGTTTTCTTACAAGTAACTGGCAAAGGTCTTACTGACTCCAATGTGTTGGGACTATAATTATTGGCAGCATGAGGAAAGATGTTAACTCAAAGATCTGTCATAGGTGAAAAGTTAGGTAGTGTGCTAGGCTTGTCCTCTCCTTTATCTTGTGTTCAGAAATAAGTTGGTCTCACAGGCTTCATCTGCACTCTAAAACGGTGGTTATATTCAATTTCTTTGTGCTCTGCATTTTACCACTGGATAAAATAACTCATTTCTCACATTTGAAATATACTTACTGTCTCTCTTACCCTTCTATGAACGACCTATTGTCCATCCTCAGTGTAGGCAACTATCTGCTTTTTTATTTTAATATATTAGTATTCCTATAGCTTTAAAGATTTTTCAATCTAATAAAATGATAACCAATCAATTTTTCTAATGTAAAGATTTAAAACTGAGAACTCCTTGCTAAGAAATATTTTCAAGCTAAGATGCCTGCTGGACTGTGTAATAGACTCTACATGATTGACCTAATTCTGCACTCTTAAAAAATTTGTCTTTATTGATGTTTTGTGCAGTGCTCAGGCTATGAAAAATTGTGCTTCCTTCTCTGCAGTTTAGAGAAAAATAAGTCATGGCTGCTAATGATTTTATGCTATCTATTTATTAGAAATAAATGAGCATGGATGGTTGGTGATATTTCATTTTGTACCGGTCTGGTAATATTTGTAAATAGGATAATAACTTTTCTAATACTTCCCCTCTCTCTCACTTGAGACTTGTTGCTGTCAAACCCAGGAAAGGCAAGTCAGGCTGATGAGCTAGTAAGTGCCATGAGAGGTACTGAAGCAACACAACAGCCTGTCAAATCAAGTGGCTCCTCCTTTCAATCATGAGAGGTTCCAGGCCTGAAAAATAAGAGCAGCATGATTTCTGAGAATTAATTGGAAATCTTTTTTTTTTTTTTTTTTTTTTTTTTTTTTTTTTTTTTTTCTGCTGACTCTTGGCCTTGAGGACCTGCCAGGCTGGAATGGATCTTAGGAAGATATCTAGGCCATCCCCACACTGTGGCTACTACCATCTATAACTGTGTTATCCCTGGCAGATATTTATCTAGCCTGTTGTTAAAATTCTCTAGTGAGGGAGTGTTTGCAGCTTTCTAGGCTATTTATTTAAGTCTACCTCTATTTATATTGCTAAGAAGTTTCTCTGTTGTATAAACCAAATCTTTTTTGTTGTGATCTAAGTTCATTCATTTATCTGTTTACCATTGACATGAACACAATATTCTTCTGTGTTTGGCAGCAGCTTTTTGTGCACTTCATTGTTATGTCTTCTAAATCTTCTAATCTTTAAAGCAACCATTATGAATCACTCTTGAAATCCAATTCATCTCTTTTAGGTCTCAGGCCATATTGGTTGTTCTCTTTTTCATTTCACCTAATTTGGCCCATAGTGTTCTTCAAAATGTTCTGCCCAAAAGTGGTCCTTGTATTCCGACTGCACTCCTAAGCAGACGTAATTAATTTGGTTATTGATTACATTCAGTGTTCTAGTCTGATGAGATTGGCAGACCATGCTGCTCTTTATAATACCAGGGTGATACGATACTTTGGTGTAATAACTTGCATGAAAATGGAACCTAAAAAAAAAAGTTTTCAACAGTACCTGGTATCATCTATCTTAAGACTATTATCCACCTTTCTTTAGCTTGCTTACAAGCATGACATAAGAGACTGAACTTTTGTAAGATTTCTGATAAATTTTTGAATTGATATCAAGATTTGCAGCATCAAAAACATGCTACTTTAATTAGAGAGGATTTTTGTTCCCTTGCAATAAAATGCCTCTAGTATTAGCTACTTTTTTTTTTTTTTTTCAGGAAAAAAATGTCAAATTTTGGTGGGGGTGGTGAAATGGTACCTGAACCTGTGCCTTCTTAAACTTTATTTTGTCTTTATTGAAATAGATTTGGGGTTTTTAAGCCTTATTTTCCTTTTAAGAGGATAACTAAAAAATCCTTTCCCCCCCCCCCCAAAAAAAAAAAAGCAACACAACAAACAAACTCATCAATGTGTTCATGTGCTTTGTTCTGATTTAAAAGATCACTTTTCTTGCTGTCTTCCAAGGAGAGAAAAAAAAGAAAGCATTTTTGAAGAGAAGATATTTGAATTTTCCAGTTAGTAAATCATTTCTGGGGTCAAATTTGCATATTAAAAGCAAATCCTGGAATGCAAACTTTGTAATCTTTGTGGATCCATATAAATAAATTAAAAAGAATGCAAGTTGTTGTTGAGGCAAAAGTGGCATTCAGATTGATTAAGACCATAAAATATTAGGATTATTTTATAGTACCTTGCAGTCTTGGTCATGTATCCAAATCCTGTTCAGCAGTGGCATAGTCCAGGAAGACAGTACTTGCCTAAAAATTTATGTTACTTACCTGGAGAAACAACAAAGTTCCTTAGATTATAGCTGGATGCTTGGAGGATAGCAGATAGGTGTTTGCAGACAAATGAGAAAGCAAAAGAAAACAATCATTTTGGTAGAAATAAGTTATAATGGGCACACTCTTCTAGGCTGGCGTAGGTGGGAAAAGTAATGAAAAAATAAAAGCAATTAAAACCTGGGAGTGATGGTTGATAGTTGGCTGAATATGAGCCAGCAGTGTGCTCAGGTGGCCAAGAAGGCCAACAGCATCCTGGCCTGTATAAAAAACAGTGTGACCAGAAAGGCTAGGGAGGTGATCGTCCCCCTGTACTCGGCTCTGGTGAGGCCGCACCTCGAGTACTGTGTTCAGTTTTGGGCCCCTCGCTACAAGAAGGACATGGAGGTGCTTGAGCGAGTCCAGAGAAGGGCTATGAAGCTGGTGAGGGGCTTGGAGAACAAGTCCTATGAGGAGCGGCTGAGGGCGCTGGGCTTGTTCAGCCTGTAGAAAAGGAGGCTCAGGGGCGACCTTATCGCTCTCTACAGGTGCCTCAAGGGAGGCTGTAGCAAGGTGGGGGTAGGTCTGTTCTCCCATGTGCCTGGTGACAGGACGAGGGGGAATGGGCTTAAGTTGTGCCAGGGGAGTTTTAGGTTGGATGTTAGGAAGAACTTCTTTACCGAAAGGGTTGTTAGGCATTGGAATGGGCTGCCCAGGGAGGTGGTGGAGTCACCATCCCTGGAGGTCTTTAAAAGACGTTTAGATGTAGAGCTTAGGGTTAGGTTTAGTGGGGACTGTTAGTGTTAGGTCAGAGGTTGGACTCGATGATCTTGAGGTCTCTTCCAACCTAGAAATTCTGTGATTCTGTGAAAACAAGGTCCTGTATAAGCCTGTCTTTTAATATGTGGGAGAAGGAATAGGGATACTTCTACAACTATCATTTAAAATAAAAAATGAGAGGAAAGACTAATTATTAGAAACAGTTTAATGCATAGCAGATTATCTCTACATATAACCATTTTAATGATAAAATTTAAACCTTTAAACCTCACTAAGCTTTGACTTTGCTCCTCACCATTGATACATATTGTAGCAAAGTCAATTAGAATCTACAGTAAGCCTTTGAGCATGACAACTTTTACTTGGATTAAAGAGAGGTATACCTTTGAGGTTAGGGGTGAATTCAAATCAAAAGCTCACACTGAGGAAGGAAATGAAAATTCGCCAACACGGACAAAGCAATTCTTTACAAAAAGCTTTTTGCTATTGTTAGTAGATATGATAATATTTTACAAAGGTTGATACATTGTAGAAATGTGTTTGTATTTTATTAACTTTGAAGTTAAGTTTTCAGAATGTTGCAGGTAAAACTGGGCAAAACTTCTATAACCCAGCAAAAAGCCCAAGTAATCTTATTTTGACAGAATATTTGCTGAAGTTCAGCTTCAATTAACTGCCTGCATCTCCTGAAGTTTCAGGTGACCTCTTCTGTTTGAAATGAGGCAAACACCACAGATGGTGGAGTGGCATTTCAGCCTGCAATGGGAATTCTTCTTCACAGTTTGCCTCAGCACCTCTTGTTTAATGCATTTATTTATTTTTTCTTCATTTTTAACATTGCCAGTACTTGTTTCTTCCATTCCCTTGGGATTTCCTAGAGTTTTATTTTCACATCTTCTGTTTTATGAAGCAGAGGAAGACAATATTTCCTTCTTTCAGAATAAGCAAATTGACAATGGGAAGCAGTTGCCTTTCCCTTGACTCAGTGGAAGTAGTAGCAAGCAATATTTTTCCAATGTGATTGCTATTACTTCCCAATGGCCTATAACTCAGTCTGGATTTAAAATCGGCAAATCTGCAATCTGCACAGAAAATAGCCTTGTTATTGTGCTGGTTGACTGAGGTAATAAACAAAATATAATGCAGGAGAAAATAAAGAGAGGATCATAAAAATGAATGTCGCATAGAGAAGACGGCAAATATTTTCACTAATGTTGTTCTGTTGCTTTTTGAATGCATGACTTTTAGCAGGAACTAGAAGCTTCCCTTTTCCTCTCTTTCAAGGTTTATATGGCTTGCTGTAAAAATTCAAACTTGAAAAAGATTTTACTGTTTATATATATATAAGAAAAATCTTGATCAGATCTAGTATATGGGAGTGTAAAAATGAGCATAACCCTATAGAGGAGCTGCAATTAGGACCGTGTGTAGCCTGCCTGTCAGCTGTCCATCAGCTAGTTCTCTTTTCACTCTAACTGTGGGTGGGTTGAAAGGAAGCAGAAAAGATTTCTAGTGTAGGAAAAATGAAGTCTGTCTTGCTCTTTTGCTAGCGTCCATGGGAAAACAATTTTTTGCCTTTAAATGGACAACAGCATACCTAAGAAATCATACCATCCTTAATGAAAACTTAAGTGAGTGGAATTATAGCATCAATTGTATTACATTAACAGCCATGAATGAAAGTCTAACAGCTGGAAAGGATATGCTGATAACCTTTGCTGGAACCTGAATGTAGCAACAGAAAAAGTATGTTCTCCAAAGCATGGAGGATGTGGAAATATGATTTACCTATTTTCTTGCTCTTCCTAACTTAGATTTTAGCCAGTGGGTTTTCAATGAACCATATTGTAATATAGTAAGGGTTCTATGGAACTGTTATTTACAATTATATTGATTACTTTTTTTTTTTTTTTTTTTTTTTTTCTGTATAGGTCTATGAAAGATGTTATCAGTACGAAAAATATTAAATAATTTAAAAGCTTTGTTTTGTAAGTTGAATCACAGAATCACTAAGGTTGGAAAATACCTCCAAGATAATCTGGTCCAGATAGCCCCCTACCACCAATATTACCAACCAAACCATGTTCCTAAGTACTACAACCAATCTTTCCTTAAAAGACATTCTTGAAAGACTGTCATCCCTAGAGGACCAATGCCAGAGCACAAACGCTACCCAAAGGACTCTCAGGAAAGCCATCGAGTTAACTATAGCCCCTGGCTGGAGCAGAAGAGAAGTGAGAAACATGGAACCACACAGGAGTGATTTGCCACTCATTGCTTCTTCATTTGAGTTAGTCTATTTGTAAGGTTATCTTTCTGCCACTCATTGCCACTTCATTTGAGTTAGAAGCAATGAGTGGCAGAAAGATAACCTTACAAATAGACCTCGCTACAGGGTTTGGGTGTGTAATTGAATGTTACGTTGCATTGACAGGAGAAGATGAAGCCAGGAAGTGAGATGAAGAGTTTGATTGAAGGACTGAAGTTGAGTCTGGGGAAGGGGGAAGGACAGGTATTTCACTAAAGACAGTTTTATTTGTCTCGTTCTTCTTTCTTCGTCTTTTTCTCCTCCTCCTCCTCCTCCTCCTCCTCCTCCTCCTTCTTCTTCTTCTTCTTCTTCTTTCAGTGTTAGCTCATCTTTATTGACAGTTATATAGAAAACTGAAGTGAATCTTAACTAATGAAATGCCACGATACTTGGTAATATTAATGCTTTGGTTGCTGGTCTGAGAATGAGATTTGGGAGTACACTAAATGATTGGGTAAACCTTTAGAGTAGTGTGTATTCCTAGCAGAGGGTAATTAATGCCATCCAATTAGAATTCAGAATTCTACACAGTTGAGACCTAATGGAGCAAATAATTATGCTGGAGGTGTGTACAAATTAATCTGAATTTACAAATGCTAAACTCACATTGAAGACTATGGCTTTTCAAAGATCACATGAATATTGTCTTTTGAGATAGCAAACTGAATATTTAAAAGATTTCCTGTGGGTATATTTCATACTAAACTTTCATTTATTATTAAGGATTGCATGGCTGTAATTCCTCTTTGTGTCTCAGATTTCCCACTGGTTATGTACATACAGATGGTATTTCACTATTTTACATTCAGATCCTTTATTGCAGCTTCAAACTTTCCAATGCAACAATGCAAATAACTTTTCTTTTTTTTTTAATGCATTTATGATGACTCTGCCAGATACTGCTGCAACCAAAATTAATTCTGAAAACTAGCAGAAATGTGGTTGAAGTTTTCTATCCAGAACTCAAATAATATGAGTGGTACTGCAAGAAGATAGAAAAACATATTGGGTTTTCTTTGTATCTGGCTCTTCCTTATTTGAGACTTCAGTTTTTGGAAACTGGCCATTTTCTGTTTGTGAAGAAGTAGGTGGGAGTCATACTTTCTAATCATTGAACCGCAGAATATGTTTAGTGCTGCAATCACAAATAAGCACTACCTGGATTCCAGTGTCAAAAGGTCATTATCTGGTGCAAGAAGCCTCTTCCAGCAGGTAGATTTAGACTGTGGTGCCAGGGTATGGACTCTTGATTCTGACCAGAGATGTTTGTGCTACCACTTCAAATTCTAAAGTACAGCCACTTAATCCATTCTCTTGGCATATAACTCTTCCACCAGTACATTTTGTTACTGGATCAGCCCTACAAGGTTGTTACAGGCTTATGTCACCTGCCAGACAGCATCACTCCACAAGAGATTCAGAACATACAGGCAGAGAATCAAGAGCAAAGCAGAGTTGCAAGGCAGAGGCCAGCCTCTGAGCTGAAGTGTTCTGGATCACAAAGCACACTGATTCCCAAACCCCAAAACACAAAATATTAGCTACAACTGTACCAAGGTCATGAATACAGTTTTTAATTTTATTATTATTATTATTATTATTAGTGTGCCATTTCATGTTTGGCAATAGATTACTCCTGTAAATGTATGCAGTCAGAACAAATAATCATATATGTCCACTCCACTTTGATGTAGCCTGCCTTCACAGCACTTGTTTCTGCTTAAAAATGCTGCAGTGTTTTTGCTTTCTAGGTAACAGTGTTGTAGTCTGAAATTAACAGTAACTGACTCTGGTTCAGAATATAAACCACACTCAGCAATATTCTTTAATGTATTATAAATATCTCATACCTTATATAACACTCATAAACAGAAATATTTATTTTAAATTGTAGAATTCAAATTTCATTTGTGGGAGTTCCATATCCTGATAACTAGGATTTTATCTCATCATATTAATGATAATTCATTCTCTCAGACCTAAGACAAACACCTAAAAAGAATGAATTTTAATATATATGTATATATATATAAATAGTATTTTCCATTGTGAGTTACATGTTGTTAATACTCAAAAAGCAAGCACAAAATCAAAAATTAACTCTCATTCCATTCACTCATAATAGTGTTGTTTATTTCACATTCACATTTTGAGGTTTGTAAGGGATGAACCATCTGAACTGAAAGAATATCTCTGGGTACAGTAACTGCAAACTTTCATTACATTTTTGAGAGGGCAAAAGTGTCTGTTACAGTTGTATGCATTTTTAAAAAAATAATTTAAAAAATAGCCATAATGGAAATTGCAACATCTCTAGAGTTCTGTTTTCTCTCTTCTGTCTCAGAAGTACACTAAATAAGTCTCAGAACAACTCAAAAGGGAAGGTTTTCATAGCAAGTTGTAAGAAAAACAAACAAACAAACAACCCTCCCCAAGTATTTGTGTTTGCGTCATTTGCTTTCTATGCTTATGCTATAATAGATTTCTTTAGTTTCATTTTAGGTAGGTTTGCTCACTATGACTTCAAAATGTGTGGTATAATAATCAGGAAATCTTACTGTTTGACAGTAACAAAAACTAACTATTTAATTATTCTAGTAGTGAACCTTTCCATTATACAGAGTCTGTGACATGTTACAATAAAGGTCAAATAATCTAGCATTTTTACTTAGCATTCTGCAATCATATAATAAAGATCTTTTCCAAATTAACGCATATATGCAAAAAATTAGAAGCAGGACATTTCTCTGAAAATTGTAATCCTGCATTTCTCTGGTTTTGTAATTTTGCTGAGCACTGAATATACATTCCTTTGCACCATTACAGATTATCTTCATTTCATGAAGTAAAATCATATAAAATTTTACCAGATGTGACAACTGTAAAATAAGAGAACCCAGAATGAGTGAAATTTCATGTAACAAATTTGTTTGCCATTATTGCACTTCCGCATATCTTAACTAGTCCCTCATTTAGCAAGAAAACTTAAATGTATATTTCACATAACACACACCCATTCTATTGAAGGAAGTTAAATCAACTCCAGTCTTTGAAGGTTGTCTGTACATTATGTGTACCTGTAGCAGTTGGGGTTACCTATGACCTTCAGATTCTCTAATGTCTTTATCAGAACTAAGCTTTATTTCTTTTAATATTGATTAAATATAGTGAAATAAACTGACTTGTGTGGTGTGTGGGTGTGTGTAGAAGTAAGCTGCTTAATTTTCATTTTTAAGCTAAAAATGGGAAGACTTTGGCTTATCTCTCTCTTACCATCAGATGCGATATATTTTAATCTTTAAAGTCCCTTAACTTTTTTGTTAACCTTTGTGTGGAAGCACAACACAGCCCAGAGAAAGCAGTCTAGGAGGTTTCTGGAGAGCGTGGAAGATAGCTTCCTGACGCAGCTGGTTAGTGAGCCTACCAGGGGTGGCGCCCAGCTAGATCTTCTCTTCACAGAGAAGGACTGGTGGAGGATGTGATTGTCGGGAGCTGTCTTGGGTAGAGTGACCACGAAATGGTGGAGTTCACTATTCTTGGCGAGGCCAGGAAGGGGACCAGTAAAACTGCTGTATTGGACTTTCGGAGGGCTGACTTTGGGCTGCTCAGGACACTAGTTGGTGGAGTTCCTTGGGAGGTGGTTCTGAAGGGCAGAGGGGTCCAGGAAGGCTGGGCGCTCTTCAAGAGGGAAATCTTAATGGCTCAGGAACGGTCTGTCCCCACGTGCCCAAAGACAAGCTGGCGGGGAAGAAGACCAGCCTGGCTGAACAGAGAATTGTGGCTTGAGCTTAGAAGAAAAAAGAGGGTTTATAATCTTTGGAAAAGTGGGCAGGCCACTAGGGAGGACTATAAGGATGTTGCGAGGCTGTGCAGGGACAAAATTAGAAAGGCCAAAGCTCATCTGGAGCTCAATCTGGCTACTGCCGTTAAAGATAACAAAAAATGTTTTTATAAATACATCAACACAAAAAGGAGGACTAAGGAGAATCTCCATACTTTACTGGATGCGGGGGGAAACATAATTACAAGAGATGAGGAAAAGGTGGAGGTGCTTAATGCCTTCTTTGCCTCAGTCTTTAGCGGCAATACCAGTTGTTCTCTGGATACCCAGTACCCTGAGCTGGTGGAAGGGGATGGGGAGAGAGATGTGGCCCTCACTATCCATGAAGAAATAGTTGGTGACCTGCTACGGCACTTGGATGTGCGCAAGTCGATGGGGCCGGATGGGATCCACCCAAGGGTACTGAGAGAACTGGCAGAGGTGCGGGCCAAGCCCCTATCCATCATTTATCAACAGTCCTGGCTATTGGGGGAGATCCCAGCTGACTGGCGGCTAGCAAATGTGACGCCCATCTACAAGAAGGGCCGGAGAACTGACCCGGGAAACTACAGGCCTGTCAGTTTGACCTCAATGCCAGGGAAGCTCATGGAGCAGATTATCTTGAGAATCATCACGCGGCACTTGCAGGGCAAGCAGGCGATCAGGCCCAGTAAGCATGGGTTTATGAACGGCAGGTCCTGCTTGATGAACCTGATCTCCTTCTATGATAAAGTGACGCGCTGGGTGGATGAGGGAAAGGCTGTGGATGTGGTCTACCTTGACTTCAGCAAGGCTTTTGACATTGTTTCCCACAGCATTCTCCTCAAGAAACTGGCTGCTCTTGGCTTGGACTGGCACACACTTCGTTGGGTTAGAAACTGGCTGGATAGCCGGGCCCAAAGAGTCGTGGTAAATGGAGTCAAATCCAAATGGAGGCCAGTCACTAGTGGTGTTCCCCAGGGCTCAGTGCTGGGGCTGGTCCTCTTCAATATCTTCATTGATGCCCTGGATGAGGGCATTGAGTGCACCCTCAGTAAGTTTGCAGATGACACCACGTTAGGTGCTTGTGTCGATCTGCTCGAGGGTAGGAAGGCTCTGCAGGAGGATCTGGATAGGCTGGACCGATGGGCTGAGGCTAACTGCATGAAGTTCAACAAGGCCAAGTGCTGGGTCCTCCACCTGGGGCACAACAACCCCAAGCAGAGCTACAGGCTGGGAGATGAGTGGTTGGAGAGCTGCCAGGCAGAGAAGAACCTGGGAGTGATGGTTGATAGTCGGCTGAATATGAGCCAGCAGTGTGCTCAGGTGGCCAAGAAGGCCAACAGCATCCTGGCCTGTATAAAAAACAGTGTGACCAGCAAGGCTAGGGAGGTGATCGTCCCCCTGTACTCGGCTCTGGTGAGGCCTCACCTCGAATACTGTGTTCAGTTTTGGGCCCCTCGCTACAAGAAGGACATGGAGGTGCTTGAGCGAGTCCAGAGAAGGGCTATGAAGCTGGTGAGGGGCTTGGAGAATAAGTCCTATGAGGAGCAGCTGAGGGAGCTGGGCTTGTTCAGCCTGTAGAAAAGGAGGCTCAGGGGCGACCTTATCGCTCTCTACAGGTACCTCAAAGGAGGCTGTAGCAAGGTGGGGGTAGGTCTGTTCTCCCACGTGCCTGGTGACAGGACGAGGGGGAATGGGCTTAAGTTGTGCCAGGGGAGTTTTAGGTTGGATGTTAGGAAGAACTTCTTTACCGAAAGGGTTGTTAGAAATTGGAACGGGCTGCCCAGGGAGGTGGTGGAGTCACCATCCCTGGAGGTCTTTAAAAGACGTTTAGATGTAGAGCTTAGGGTTAGGTTTAGTGGGGACTGTTAATGTTAGGTCAGAGGTTGGACTCGATGACCTTGAGGTCTCTTCCAACCTAGAAATTCTGTGATTCTGTGAACATTAATCAGCTATTGAGGACTTAGATGGCTCTGAACAGTACTTGGTCATTTGATCACTTCTCTTCTCCCCACTTTGTAGTTTTAATTTCTAAAACTTTTCCAATGTGTGAAATTAAACCCAATACTTGTAACAATGAAGGTCAGATTTTCAGGTGGTGTAAATTAGATGATATGCATTAAATGGAAGAAAAAATAATAAATTTTAATGACAAGATGTCAAGTTCTTGAAGTTTCTAGGTCTCCATTTTGTACCCATCCTGTTTGTCTGTGCTGCTGTTTTCCTGTATTTTACTTTCTTGATATTAATAAGATAAAGGGTCTAACTGTGTAATCCTGGATAAAGAAAAATCTTCTGTAATTTCAATGGGTTATTTTATTTATAAATTGACTGCTGTGAGTCCATCCTTAATACAAAACCACACTTAGCACACTTGTTTTCTTCTGTAGAACACTTGCTGATGTTCCAATTTTTCTGGTTTTCTTTCTGCTTGAGTTGAGGTGTTATAGTTTCTGCTCATGCTATTTTTTTTTAAAATTTTTTTTGTAACCATCTTTACTCAGCTTTCAGGTATGATCCCCTTAAAAATATTAGCTCTGTAATTCATGTACCGAAATAGGATATTTCATGTAGCTGAAATAGGATGCTACTATGGCAACAGCATAGTAGCCATTTTGTTCCATCTTTCTACAGATGTATTCTTATCAGCTCTGGATCACCTTCTTTTAATTTAAATTGTATTTTAAAAAATTTTTGATTTAGCTACCTCTTTCTCTAGGGAGTGGAACTTAGGAAGAGTTGATCCTCAGTGCTCTGTTATTTTAATGGAATTCCTAACATCATGAAGTGCTGCTCTTTCTTTCAATACATTACTCTAGAGCAGTTTAAATTCCAAAGCTTATTTGGTAGTGTTCAAAATAATGATTTTGAATCTGTAAATTTTATAATGATTTAGATTCACAGATACTGTCTGAAAATTCTGCATTGTAGGCACAGGCATTTATTTAGGTAATGTCACTTGCTAATGTTAAGAAAACCTTAACAGTAATGCAAACTTGGACTTCCTTTTATTAGCTGGCATATCAACATTAATGAAGTTTTTTATTTTTTTATTTTTTTTTTCCTTTTGCATATATTAAACATTTCTGAAGCATTTTAAGACACATGGAGAACAACAGAGATAACACTGAAGACCTTTAAAGATGAAATAACACCTTATCTAAATATATAGTTGGAAAATGATGAAGTTTTGATTAACTTCAGTACAATTAATCCAAAATCTTAACGGGGGAGAAAAAGAAAAAAAAATATAAACTCCATTTATATGTGGATAGATTATATATAAAAAATAAAGACACATATATATGTACATATGGACACTTCATATACAATATATAAGTATACAAGCAGTTTATCTTTTTAAAAAACATTTCCTATTCTGGTTTCTATCTTAAGTCTAGAAATGAACATTAAAACCTAAAAAACCTATGTTTTTTCATGTTTCTGTGCAGCACCAGGAACTTTGAGAAAATATCAGTTTGAAGAAAAACTTACAGTAAAACAGTCAGAAACAACAATATGGGTTTTCCCATCCAAATCCTTTACAATATGTAAAATGAGAACTTGACTGCAGGGTATGGATGATGTATGGAGAGGAGAAGTATTGCAATATGTTCTGCACAGTTTTAAGAGCTGCCCGAGGGGCTGCTGATCTCAGCATAAATGATGCAGTGGCCTTTCTTGCTTTCAGGCTCATCCACGTGACAAGAGAAGATCTTAAGGGTCCCAAGCTGTACCGTGCAGTGGAGCTGCATGACAGCAGATCAGCAATGCTATGCCACTTACAGACAGACTGAGATGAAAACTGGGAAACAACAATTTAAAATACAGATAAAGTCCACTTTCATAATAGATTTTTATCGTCATTTGGATTTTGTTGATTGGTTATTAACATTTATTTCAAAAAACTTTAATTATCAATAGCCTGTTTTTCAAGCATAGCTTTCTCTTTGAAATATGTAGGTCTTGTATTTAGATTCTTGGTGTGAAAAATGTTATAAATAAACTTAATTGTAGATAAATCTAAAAATATCTTTTTGCAAAATGAATGTTGATGCATCTGAAGAAATTTTAAAGAAAATATTTACATTTTTCATTTAGTTGTTTTGTGTAAAATTAACATTGATGAGAACACCACAAGGGATCTGCAGTCTAATAGTCTCTTTCTCTTGCACTGTTATAAATTGGTAATAGGTCCATTAAGAATAAAGTATATACAGTAACAAGTGGAAAGACAACTTGTCTCTGGCATACAAAACTGGAGAGATTTCAACTACAGATCTTAAATCAGTTCTCTGGACTGAAGAAAAAACTTTTTTTTTTTTTTTCTTTTTTTCTTTTTTTAATGAAACCCTTCTGAAATTTGTCCTAATTTAAAGATTATAGTGAAAACAAATTGCAATGCACTATCTAGCTATTAAAACATGTTAGCAAACAGTGTTGAAAAGATAACATCTGGTAAAACAGCTATTAAAGAAGCCAAAAGTGTTTAATCAGTTTTCTTTCTGTCTAAGAGTTTAATAACTTTTTTGCTTTTGCTGAAATAGGGTTTCAGTGCACATTCTCTTTAGACAGTATAATGAAGAAGAATATATTACATTTACAGTCAGAATCTCAAGATTTCTAGTCGGATGACTAAATGACTATCGCAGGCTGGTTAAGAAAGTAGTCATTTTCTAATCAGTCAGAAAATAAAAATAGTTTTTTTTCTCGCCTTTTTTTTTTTTTTTTTTTTTTTTCCCAGTTTCTCCTTTGGTAGATATTTTTGAGAATCCCAGTTACGTTAACGTCTCTTTCAGCAATGGGAAGTTTAACATAAAGAGAAGCAGAGCAACACCTAAACTGCTGATTAGTTTTTGCAACACTGAATGTCTCAGCACTGAAATTTTGTGTACTTGAGTCACCAAGATGAATCTGAAACCATTTGTTAGATGAATGGGGGTTTTAGGGGAATAATTTTCATCTAAAGTCTTGTTTGTACGCATCTTTGCCTGAAACTGGAGAGGCTCAAGGTAGTCATAAATGTAGAGAAAATAGTAGGTTATTTTGAATAACAAGTCACTGAACAGATCAACTTACCCAAAGTATGCAAGTAAGCTTAGTTTCTTTCACCAAGTACAAAGGTAACTAGGAGAGCCTGGTAGTACTGTGAGTTTACAGGGTGCTGCTAAAGAGTACTCTATAACTGCAGGTTATAGGGTTATTAGATCAAACAGATACATGAGCCTAAACATTTATTTTCAAGCTGCCTTTAGAATTTCTTAGATGACTTTGAACTTACTCTGACTTCTCATCCCTATTTTTTTGCACTCCTGTCCTAATGGGCTAAAAAAATACTAAAAGCACTATATTGATCTGATCTTTCTTCCCAAATATTTGACTGTTAAGACTCCAATTCATAAATACATGCTGCAGGAAAGATTCCATCTCAGATATGGAATGATCTTATGAATAATCCTAACACTTCAGGAAGAAACTTAAGTGCTTTAAAACATGTAGCTTCAATTTGGTGCTTTCTTTGGAGAAAGCTTTACTACTTTAGGACCTTGATATAAAGGAAGTTCAGGGAAATTTTCCACACAGCTGGAAGACCAGGAATTCTACTTCGGACATCTTACTAAAGAGAACAGCTTTGTTCGCTGTATTCTGTGTCCAGGTATGTTAGACACAGAGGTATAAGCAGTCAGGAACAGATTAATCAGGGGAACCTCTTCCTCCTTTGCTCTCCTCTGCAGATTCACACAAAACAGTTCTGATTTCTCCCATATTATTTGATGTGATTGCATACAGTTTCACCTTTTCCATCCCATGCAATTGGCATTGTCTGGCTTAGTAAACATGCAGAAAAAGCAAAAACAAAACCAACCAAACAAACAACAACAAGAAAAAAAGAAAATCATTGTTATTTCATTATTATGGTTCGAAGTGTACTATTAGTGGGAAAACTGACCAAGAAGACATATATAATAGAATAAACTAAGAAAAAGCTACTTGAGAAAAAGGGAAGGAATCCAAGATAAATTTAACATTTACAAGAGAGATTAGACTATATGTTTATATAGTAACAGGCCCTTTTTTTTTGGGGGGGGGGGGGGGGAGAGGAGGGAATAAAAAGTGCATATGCCTGAATACAAACACCTTCTTGAACCCCATAAAACTTGGTACCTACTGAAACTCTTTCTGAATGAGTATATTGGGCACAATTGCCTTTTTGGAAGGTCTTCTGGTTTCATTCTTATCTGTGATACTTTTTCAGTTGCTATTAAAAAGTTTTAAATAACACACGAAGATAGATATATATATATATATATGAATTAAAGGCATATAATAAATGTGTTGATTTTACTCTTTTAATCCGAAAACCCTTTTTGTTATGAATTATTGAAAAACATGAATATGAATGTTGTAGTGATGTTTGAAACCATAGCCAGAAAACCTCTATGAAAGTTTTCCTCTGACATTGCTATAGGGTAGTCATGCTATAGCCAACATAGAAGATAAATACCCTAAACTTTAAAAGTTTTGGATCTACAGCTGAGCTAAGGGCCAGTTTTGTCAGCTGTTACATGCTGAATGAAATATGGGGAGATAAGGCAACACTTTTACTGCATCTCAAGAAAAAAAAGCTATCAGGTTGTTCTGAGTGCCAATTACCTTGAATTTAGTGTAATTCCCCATAGAATTAATTCATGCTCTTTTTGTTGTTGTTGTAGTTGTTGTAGTACAAAAGCAAATTAAAAAGACAGCAAAAACATTGGATAGGGCTTTGAGCAACCCTGGGGGGGGGGGGGGGGCGGGTTGGGGGGCGGGGTGGAAATATGTGATCCTTAAGGGTCCCTTCCAACACAAACCATTATTCTGTGATTTTGTGGTACAGCACACAATCTGTGTTATTTAGACAAAGACTGTGATATTAAGACAAAGATATTAAGACAAAGATATTAAGACAAAGTGCCTTAATATCCAAATGACAAACTTATGATCTCCTTTGCAGTCACTGATGCACAGAATATGTCCCAAGGATAAAATGCTTTTTTGTGCCAATACCAACAAGTGAGTCTTCTCATTGACAGCTTATACTTATATGAATATGAAGATAAGGTTTAAGAGGAAATGTATTCTTCTGTTGGTGCTTGCATCTGTTGTGCAAGTGCTGAGGTGTTGGCAGCAGGGGGATGGGGAGTCTGAAGTTGTGGCCTCAGTGAGGTGATTACCCCAGCTGCCCGGTGCTGACCCCAGCCAGTCCCAGATGGCTCCAGTGGCCCCACAGCAGGGCACCAAGATGGTGGCACCTTGGGGGCAGCCTGGGGAAGGGAGGGCAAACACCGCATGGCAGGGGATGGTGAGAGGAGTAGTGTGAGGAGCGGCCCTGCACAGACAGCAAGGGGAGAGCAGGAGGGAGGCAGGAGCTGCTCCAGGTACCAGAGATGGCCCTGCAGCCCTGTAGAAGACCGTGGTGAAATGGATGCATATACTCTGAAGTACTGAAGCCCATTACAAGGACCCACATTGGAGCCAGGGAAGATTGTGCAGAGGAAGGTGCAGTAGAGAGCTCTTAAAACCACAGATCCTGTTTCCTGCTTTCTGTGCCATTCAGGGTTGGGGGAGGTAGAGGAGCTGGGACTGAAGTTGTAGAATCATAGTATCATTTAGTTTGGGAAAGGCCTCTAAGATCATCTAGTGCAATCTTTAACCTAGACCTGAGAAAAATAGAAGGATAGGGGAAGATAGTGGTTTTAATGTTTGCCTTTATGCCTTAAAATTAGTCAAACTTATTTTAATTGACAATAGATTAATTTTCCCCAAATCTGTTTTGCCCATGATGATAACTGCAAACAGTCTAACTGCCTTTATCTCAACTCACAAGCTTTTTCATCTGATACATGTATAAAACTACTTCTAGTAATTCAGTTTTGCCATAGTTATTTTTAATGTAACATTCAGCTTGCATTTTGTATCAGGTCTAAAATGTTGCAATTTATCATGACTTTTCTGTGTGTTGATTCCCTCAGCAGTCTGAACTGGTTGACTGTGAAGGCTTTCTATGTGCTTTTCCAAGCTGTTGCAATATTGGTTAGAGGCATGAACATTTCAAGAGAGGGCTTCCTGGGTCTGTTAGGGAAGCTTGGGATGTTGTCAGGATTGGTCTTCATGAGTCTTCAGTCCTTTGAGAATGGCTTGATTTCACTTCCTTAAATAACTTGACACTCTTCTAACATATGGTAGAAAAGTTAAAATCTGGTCCAGAGTATATTATAACCTGCCAAACAAGAATATCTGGAACTTTCCTCTGTGGTTTGTTTGTTTGTTTCTTTGTATTAATTGTGTGGGGCTGCACTGGCATCATGCAGAATTTAATGTATGCTACTCCACATGCTTTTTTGGAGTTTATGAGCATTATTCATTTTTAATGGAATACATTCAAGCCTTGATGAAACATTCTTTTGTTTTATAATAGAGGTGCTTTCTTTGCAGTGCAGTTAGAACAGAATTCCCTGCAAGTTTCTTTTCAATACCTAACTAGGACTAATTAACATTGCTGGGTAATTCACTGCATGTCTGAATTATTCATTGTCTTCTCTCATTGTAATACTCTTAGTATGTTTATTAGTGTTACAAATTAACTCTGTTGTAATTACACCATAATTAGATTCACAGCAATACAACCAGAGAATCAGTGGTAACTAGAAGTAACTAAAACTGTTACTACTCTATAATTGCACTTGTAATTACCAAATAACTGTGTTGTAACTATGTAATTTAAAGGGATGCCAAAAAATTAGTCCTTCCACCTCTACCTGAAACAGATATTGTGTGTATACACACACACACACAATCTTAAGAAATAAGGCTCGAATTTTTCTCCCAGTGAAAATACATCTGAAATACATCCGTACTCGCTCAAGACTATCATCCACTCCCATATGCATCTGCTATTTACATGCAATAAATCATTTCTATTTTGAAAGGAAATTTTGGAATAGTTTGGAGTATTTTCAGACACTTAATATGCTTAAACTTTGGCCTAAGGTTTTTACGGGGCAACGCTGCTTAGTTTCTTTCCTGTGTAGATATCACATGTTGCTATGAATGGATATGCCAAAAGTAACATGTGCCAAAACTAGCCTCAGAACTGCAAGACTTTTATATGCTTCCACATGATAACATATCCTAGGCAACTAGACTTGCTAAAAGCTAACATGAAGTATTACATTATTATGGATATACTGTTTCTGGGATGTTTGTTAAAATGCTCTTTACATGACAATCACACTGGACACTGTAAATGTGCTACTTTTCTAGGAGCTTATCTGGGGAATCCATTTAACTATGTAGACTAGCCCAAAGCTCCTATTACCACAGTCTGACTGGATTCATAGTGGAAGACATAGTAGGATTAACTATGACTTCTTGAGGCCCAATGGCAAGATGGAAACCCAGGGATTTTAGTTCTGTTCTTTGCTGATGATTCTGCATAGATTCTTGATTTACCACCTTTCCTAAAGCATTTTGAAACCCACTAGTGGATGGTACTCATCAATAGCTGGATTTTATTTCAGAAATTCTGTGAGTTATACATGAAAGAAGAATACAGCTCAGATTTTTCCATACCACCTCCTGTATCTTTCCCAGATGTGTTCCCAGCAATGAGCAGCAGAAAGCCAGGTTTGGTCTCAAGAGAAGGAGAAACTACATGGAGACCAAAGAAGAGTCAGGTCAGCCTCCCCTACTGTCCAATGACTCTCATACAACAGGAAGCCCATTGTTTCACTCTGGATGACAGTATGATGCTATAAATTCATTGCAAATTGAATGTCTTATTCTGCTTCCTCTGATGTCTGGAATACTACAAGAGTCTGAGTGGGTTTAAACAGTGTGCTGTCCTAGAAATTAATGAATGGGAAAGTAAACTGCATGGACTTTATAAACTAGCAGTTATAGTTAGTAGAGTCTGTGTTTTAGATGTTAATTTGATACAGAAAGGAATATATATATATATATATGTATATATATTTTTACTGATTGGAAACTGCTTTTCAGTCTTCACATATCTGCATATTGTGTATCATCTATATGCATTTTGAACAATACAATAAAAAGTACAGAATTATAATGCTATATCCTGATTTCCTGAAGATACGTTCTAAAGATTTTGCAACATCAGCAGTGTTAGTGGAAAGGGAAAAGTAGTTGGTTATATACACCTTGTCAGAGACTAAAAAATGCATATAGACTTCATACAAGATATAGCCAAAGAAATCTGAATTACTGAGTAAGTAGTTCGCAAATCTTGCATAGGCAAAAAACATCTTGTGCTTATAAAAACTGACATGGAAAATTTTAATACTATTTATTTATTTATTTATTTATTTTTCAAATTTAGACCTTTAATCAGCCAGGGAACTTGCTTACCTTTTAAATACAATGACTTTTCCTTCTAGTAGTTGTTCGTTTTATTTTTACTAATATTTATTTTTACTAATATGGATTTCTTAAACCAGAACACTGAATGTTTGAACAAACGCAGAGCTTACATGTTTAAAAGTATTTACATTCTGATAAACTGACATGAAGACTTACAGAATGTTTCACTGATTCATTGATAGCTTTTCAATTCTGACACCTATATTCTTTTATTTAAAATACAATCACTGGCATGAAACTGGACAGGACTAGTCTAGGATAGGACTTTAAAAAATACTTATTTTTAAAAAACAAAAACACAAACATGATAATGTAAGGGATCTAAGTCAAAATTAGCCATGTAACAGAGAGCTGAGGCAAGGTCTTCTAACTTTGTTCAGAATTCAGCATGTTTAGACAGAATGTAAGTTAAGAATCCTCCCCTGCTAGTGTGAAATCTCATGTTATTGAGCATGGAAACTATCCAAACATATTTCCACATAGTTCTGAGCCACAGAATTCCCTACTTTTAAAGGCAACCTAGCACATTATATGAATGGGTTCTATATGCTCAGAATAAAGTACTATATAAAGCATAAAAAATGATCATCCTCTAAAGTTCTCTGAAAATACTGTCAGCTAGTTAAATGTACTCAACATGTATGCACTCAACATGCTGTATGTACTCAACATGCTGCATGGTGTTTTTTTTTTTTTTTTTTTTTTTTTTTTTTTTTTTTATCCCCCTATTTTTCTGCCAAACTCCAACTGAAACTGTACCTTTAGCACTTCAGTAAGCCAACAAAATTTCCGTGGCTAGAGCTGGCATATAAAATGAGTTCACAGAGGAAACTCCACTCATACAGGCTACATGCTACTCAGCATTTAGTAGTCAAATGCAAGTGGCTTGGGATTTTTCTAAAAGAATTTATTCTAAATTATGTTAGTCAAACACTGTGAAAAACATGTTTTTTGAATGATACAGCTCAGAACATCGCAACTAATTCTTCTATTGCCACAGGATGGATACTGAAATAGGAAAGTGCAGATAATACATGGTTGGAAGACATTAAATGATATGGATAGAAATGGATGATCCTGATGACATGGCTACAGCTTTAAAATAAGGATTAGTAGCAAGAGTTTCTGTACAAACCAGATGCTTGCTGAAGAAATTTTAAAGATGAGAGCTTATTTAACATGTTACAAGCTAACTCTAAGTCACCAGTGGGATGTGACATGGAAAAAAAGATACGCAAAAAATGCAAGTGCAGAACAGAGTGATAAATGCAAAACCTTTATGGCCGAAACAGGGAAAACAGTAATTATGTTTTAAGAGGTGCCTCTAGATTTATCTAGAATGCTGCAGACAATTCTGTTCATCCATGTTCAAGAATAATGTACTCATATTATGAATGCAAATAATGGGTATGGGAATGACTTAGAAAGAGAGACCCTGTTCAGCATGAGGGCACTGTATGAGTCTGGCAAAACGAATACTGAAAGATGTTTAGCTTTTAAAGGTACATGAAGGTAAGCGAAGATTGCTGAAGGAGAATTTATTTAAACTAAAGATCAATGTTATCGCAAGGAGAACTGGGTGAAAACTGGCCATAATTAAAACTCATATTTGGAACTAGATGAAAGTTTATAACTCTCAGAGGAATTCTGTTTTGAAATAGCCTGTCTGTCTTGGGAAAAGAAGGATGAATTAGACTTAGTACCTTTGTACCTGATGCGTTTATGGATGGAACTCCAATAGCATGACCTCTGCAATGTCAGAGTACTAGAACAATTGGATTGAGAAATTATTTCCAGATCTAAATCCTGCCGACACAAGCAGTGTCAGTTAACTCTTAGCTTTCACTCTCCTGTCTATCCTGACATACACAACCAGGTACCAAACCATGGTGTGCTTTCTTGCTTGGTTTTGATGATTTGATAAATATACTGTCTAGCAGCTCAGCATCTCATAGAAATTGCTGGTGAGTATTTGATTGTGAGGGCGAGTGCTGCAAAACCTGCAATAGTGAGAGTGCCAAATGTATATTAATATAAATTTGATAGATTTCCCAGGGTTAACCAGAAATGGTTTTGAGGTTTGGGGCTGATGGTGCTGTGACTCATATTAATGACAAATGGCAGTAATACAGTCCTAGCAAGCAATTTTCAAGCTAGGCACGGTGCTCAAAAGCCTAGCAGAAGATTTGACAGCAGGTGATGAGTTTACATTACAAACTTCAGGTTGAAGCTTAATATTTACCAGGCATAGGTTGGAGAATAATAATAGAAAACAAGTATAGCCTTGCATAGTGGAGGACTTCAGCCATTTCGAGAATCTTAAAGTAGAAGATAAAGAAAAAAATGGATAAGTAGCTGACTGAGATGACTGACTAAGATCAAATATAAAAAGTAAGCACACAGAAGGTGGAAGCAGGAATGCTTCAGTGTATTGGGATGGACTGAAGAAAGTCAAAGCTCAGCTGGTGTTGAAACCTGTGAAGAATGTAAAGGGTAACAAGGCGGACTACTGCAAGAAATAAGGGTGTAAAGAAGACTGAGGCACCCAACGCTTTTCTGCTTGATGACAAGGCCTGCCCTCCCATCTCCCAGTTCTCTGTTCCTAAGCAGAACCTGTGGGAAGGCAGCATTACACATCACAGAATAACAGAATCACAGAATCACAGAATTTCTAGGTTGGAAGAGACCTCAAGATCATTGAGTCCAACCTCTGACCTAACACTAACAGTCCCCACTAAACCATATCCCTAAGCTCTACATCTAAACATCTTTTAAAGACTTCAAGGGATGGTGACTCCACCGCTTCCCTGGGCAGCCCGTTCCAATGTCTAACAACCCTTTCGGTAAAGAAGTTCTTCCTAAGATCCAACCTAAAACTCCCCTGGTGCAACTTAAGCCCATTCCCCCTTGTCCTGTCACCAGGCACATGGGAGAACAGACCAACTCCGACCTCTCTACAGCCTCCTTTGAGTTACCTGTAGAGAGCGATAAGGTCGCCCCTGAGCCTCCTTTTCTACAGGCTGAACAAGCCCAGCTCCCTCAGCCGCTCCTCATAGAACTTGTTCTCCAAGCCCCTCACCAGCTTCGTAGCCCTTCTCTGGACCCGCTCAAGCACCTCCATGTCCTTCTTGTAGCGAGGGGCCCAAAACTGAACACAGTACTCGAGGTGCGGCCTCACCAGAGCCGAGTACAGGGGGACGAACACCTCCCTAGCCCTGCTGGTCACACTGTTTCTTATACAAGCCAGGATGCTGTTGGCCTTCTTGGCCACCTGAGCACACTGCTGGCTCATATTCAGCCAACTATCAACCATCACTCCCAGGTTCTTCTCTGCCTGGCAGCTCTCCAACCACTCATCTCCCAGCCTGTAGCTCTGCTTGGGGTTATTGCGCCCTAGGTGCAGGACCCGGCACTTGGCCTTGTTGAACTTCATGCAGTTGACCTCAGCCCATCGGTGCAGCCTATCCAGATCCTCCTGTAGAGCCTTCCTACCCTCGAGCAGATCGACACACGCACCTAACGTGGTGTCATCTGCAAACTTACTGAGGGTGCACTCAATGCCCTCGTCCAGATCATTGATGAAGATATTAAAGAGGACCGGCCCCAGCACTGAGCCCTGGGGAACGCCACTAGTGACTGGCCTCCATTTGGATTTGACTCCATTTACCACGACTCTTTGGGCCCGGCTATCCAGCCAGTTTCTAACCCAACAAAGTGTGTGCCAGTCCAAGCCAAGAGCAACTAGTTTCTTGAGGAGAATGCTGTGGAAGACGGTGTCAAAAGCTTTGCTGAAGTCAAGGTAGACCACATCCACAGCCTTTCCCTCATCCACCCAGCGCGTCACTTTATCATAGAAGGAGATCAGGTTCGTCAAGCAGGATCTGCCTTCCATAAACCCATGCTGACTGGGCCTGATCGCCTGCTTGCCCTTCAAGTGCCGCCTGATGACTCTCAAGATAATCTGCTCCATGAGCTTCACTGGCACTGTGGTCAAACTGACAGTTCCCCGGGTCTGCCCTCCAGCCCTTCTTGTAGATGGGCGTCACATTTGCTAGCCGCCAGTCAGCTGGGACCTCCCCCGATAGCCAGGACTGTTGATAAATGATGGATAGGGGCTTGGCCCGCACCTCTGCCAGTTCTCTCAGTACCCTTGGGTGGATCCCATCCGGCCCCATCGACTTGCGCACATCCCAGTGCCGTACCAGGTCACCAACCCTTTCTTCGTGGATAGTGAGAGCCATATCCTGCTCCCCATCCCCTTCCACCAGTTCAGGGTATTGGGTATCCAGAGAACAACAGGTATTGACACTAAAGACTGAGGCGAAGAAGGCATTAAACACCTCTACCTTTTCCTCATCTCTTGTAACAAGATTTCCCTCCTTAGTCCTCCTTTTTGTGTTGATGTATTTATAAAAGCATTTTTTGTTATCTTTAACGGCAGTAGCCAGATTGAGCTCCAGATGAGCTTTGGCCTTCCTAATTTTGTCCCTGCACAGCCTCGCAACATCCTTATAGTCCTCCCTAGTGGCCTGCCCACTTTTCCAAAGATTATAAACCCTCTTTTTTCTTCTAAGCTCAAGCCACAATTCCCTGTTCAGCCAGGCTGGTCTTCTTCCCCGCCAGCTTGTCTTTGGGCACGTGGGGACAGACCGTTCCTGTGCCATTAAGATTTCCCTCTTGAAGAGCGCCCAGCCTTCCTGGACTCCTCTGCCCTTCAGAACCTCCTCCCAAGGGACTCTACCAACCAGTGTCCTCAGCAGCACAAAGTCAGCCCTCCGAAAGTCCAATACAGCAGTTTTACTGGTCCCCTTCCTGGCCTCGCCAAGAATAGTGAACTCCACCATTTCATGGTCACTCTGCCCAAGACAGCTCCTGTCAATCACATCCTCCACCTGTCCTTCTCTGTGAAGAGAAGATCTAGCTGGGCGCCACCCCTGGTAGGCTCACTAACCAGCTGCGTCAGGAAGCTATCTTCCACGCTCTCCAGAAACCTCCTAGACTGCTTTCTCTGGGCTGTGTTGTGCTTCCAGGATATGTCAGGGAAGTTGCAGTCCCCCACGAGAACAAGCGCTGAAGATTTTTCAACTTCTGCCAGCTGCCTGTAGAACTCCTCATCCGTCTCCTCATCCTGGTTCGGTGGTCTATAACAGACCCCGACCAGGATGCTAGCCTTGTTGGCCCCGCCGATCCTAACCCAAAGGGTCTCGACCTTGTCATTCCCACATTGTGGAGGAAGAAAGCCTTAAGGCGTACATAAGCTAGGATAATGGGTGTAGGCGACAAGGCTTTGTTAGTGGAGGGATGCAGGGGTAGGTCCTGGGTCCAGTGAGGCGATGCGGGGGCTGCCCCATGCCTGACACATCTGGTTCCAGCTGGTTCCAACAGCCCCACCATAGGGCAGAGCCGGAGCCCACAGCCACCCTGGGGGTGCTTTCGGAAAATCCTGTGTAAGAAAGGGCAGAAAACATCCATCAGAGATAAAGGGGGAAAATAATGAGAAACAGCACTGGGAACACCAAGATCAGAGAGAAATATGAGGAAGAGGAGAAGGAGAAGAAGGAGGAGGGGAGGAGAAGGAGGAGTGAAGGAGTGCAACTGAGTATTAGGAAAAAGTGAAGGAAAGGTGTTTTCCCTGTGTGTGCAAATATTTATATTTTATTTTATTATTTTATTTTTCTTTCTCAGTATCTGAAGCAGTACACAAGTCTTCTTTTCAGTTGATAATAAATGAAACTGAATCCTCCAAATCAAGTCTGTTTTACCCACATCAGTAACCATTAAGCAATCTCCCTGTCTTTATCCCAATCCATGTGCTTCCTCACTCTTGCTCTGATTTTTCCCAGCCTCCCACCACCTGTCTTGCTGGGATAGGGGTGATGAGCAGGCGACTGGGTGGCAGTCTGGATCTGTGCTGGAAACTCATCCTTTCTCTCTTCTCCCTCAAGGTTGGCAGAGGAGAGCCTGGAGGAGCAGTCCTAGTGCTGCTGCAGCAAAGGTTTATCAGTAGTGCTCACCTTAGACTTGAGCTGTTTCATCCATGAAGAAGAAGGCCCCTACCGTCAACAATGAGAGAACTAAATGATGGTGTCTCTCCCTTGTAAAGTCCTGGGCCAAGAGGCACAGTGTTGACGGGGTGTATCACATCCTTTATCACCCACAAGCCTCTGGAGGCAACTCCTGTCAGATGTGAAGGAAGAGTAACCCCTCAAGGAAGATACTGTGTATCAACCAGACAAGTGAAACACCATGTAGAAAGGTCTCCAGTACCTGAGGGAATTAGCTGTGCTCGAGTTGGCTTATGGGTCCAGATGAAATCTGGTGCAAGCAGTCTACATGGCAGATGTTTGTACACAGTACACCATAATTGTATGCTGGCAGAGGTGAACTGGAGCAATAGAGTGGAACCAACAATGAATTTTGTGTCTGGCCAACTCTGACAATAGGAAGAAAACCTTTTTCCCATTACAGGCCTGTGTCTTGGCTGTGGAGAAACTGTCCAAATAGGTCCAGCACCTTGAAGAACATATATCTTCCTCCTCACCCATATAGACCAATATCTCAGCTATTAACAGTCAGCATGAGAGTTCTGTGAATCCACAGCATGTGGCAATCTGGTTTTATCTGTGTGATCACAAGGAGGTCATGAGGAAGTGAGATGCTGAGGCTACCTTGACCCTAGAAGGAAGAGAGGAGAGAGGAGTGGGTGCCAGTGAAGATGGGGAAGTTGCCTGCTTTTGGGTCTATGTGGGTTGTCTGGGGCAGTGGGTCAGGAATCAGAACACGGAGGGGATTTCAGCACAAGCAGGACACCTTGTGGGGCAGACAGGGACTGACAGTGAATCACAGAATAACAGAATCGTCTAGGTTAGAAGAGACCTCCAAGATCACCGAATCCAACCTCTGACCTAACACTAACAAATCCTCCACTAAACCATATCCCTAAGCTCTACAATTTTGAAGACAATGCCCTAAGTCACAGGCAGGCTAGAGAGCTCTAAAGGCAAATCTGCACAGCTCAAGGCTGCAGTATGTCAGAGACACACAACCTTCCCTGGGTACCTTGTGCTTTCCATCTCACATATGTTCTTCCTTGTGTGAAATGGCATGTATGGTGATGTGATGGCACACTTTCTGGAGTAGAGCATGATCAGCACCAGCTGGTCTACATGTGCTACACTTAACAGTGTGGTTCTCCCATGTGCAGAGCTATTCAATGTTTTTCCAGGAAAAAAAAAAATCACTTATCTTGAGACATTTGTGTAGTCTTTTTTAATTCAATGAGGTCCAGCTTGCTCCAGAAAACCATATAATGGTCACACACATAATGCTGAATAATACAGTATAGTGTACATCCTTCAATATTTTCAAGATATCCAGTAACCAAAACTAGAACTATTGTTTTAATTATCTGACTTCTGAACAGTCTGATATTTTTTGGGTAGAATTGGATGAGACATGCAAAAAAGATGTTCATTTAGGAGTATGCTAGTATGTTTTTACTCCTTTACCCACTCCACAAGTTCTTTTCTCAGTCTTAGTGAGGTCATAATTCACAGCTTTGCTGATGCCATAGTGTCATCCAGTTTGTTCTGAACTGAAACTGGTAAAAGCTGAGTGAAAAACTTACTGGTTTCGAGTAACACTGAATAAGAAAACACAACAACTGAGCTTTACGCATAAGGCCTGTAGTTTGGCCTTTCTTTAAAACCAGTGGGCAGAATGAAACAGGTACTCTATCACTTTTCAGTCCTCAAGTGTTCATTATTTAACATGTGTGTTGTTTTTTCCCCCCTCTCTGCTGGAGTAGGATGATTTAGAAAAAGAAAAGCAGACTTCCTCCAAACAAACAACAAAAAAGACATATATATATATATATATATATATATATATTTTGAAGACAATAAATATATATATATTTAAAAAAGACAACTTAGGGGAAAATAGCTGAAAAAATGTTTCTTGGAAGTCTGAGTGAAATGATTATGGAAAAATACAAACAAACTTGGAAATGATCTTTCTTTTGCTGTATCTTTTTAAAAACAGCTGACCTATTCATAACCAATGCTGGTCTGCCTTCCTCCTTTTGAACTTCAGTGGGAATTAAGGGAACTCAGTGTTCCTGTATAGAGTTGCACATCAGCAAATTGCTGCACAAACAAGCAGACTTTGGCCATTCTGGTCTGGCTGTTGGACAAGTGGGCTATTTTGCCATTCTATAGCACAAAAGGATGTATGTGAGGCATGGGCTAGACTGTGTGGAACTTCTGGTTGGTGATGAAAAAGTTGAGAGCCTCTGGGTAAGGATTAAGGGATGAACAAATAAAGGGGATGTTGCTGTGGGACTCTATTGCAGACCACCTGGCCAACAACGCCAATGAATTATTCTTTGCAGAACTGAGAGATGCCTTGAGATCAACTCCCCTTGTCCTTATGGGGGATTTCAACTTGCCACGCATCAACTGGGATCACCACACGGCTGACACGAGCAAGTCCAGGAGGTTCATAAAACACCTAGATGATAACTTCTTGATGCAAGTGCTAAGGGAGTCAACTAGGAAAGGTGCCCTCCTAGATCTGTTACTGGAGAACAGAGAGGGTCTTGTACGAGATGTGGCAATTGGCAGCCATCTTGGTCATAGTGACCATGAAGTGGTTGAGTTTAGAATTTATGGTGACAGCAGGAAAACTGCCACCAAAACTTCAGCCCTGGACATGGGGAAAGCAGACTTCAGGCTGCTCAGGGAACTAGTCAGCAAGGTCCCCTGGGACACTGCTTTGGAAGGCATTGGCATCCATCAGTACTGGTCAGTCTTTAAGCACTGCTTCCTAAAAGCACAAGATCAGGCAATTCCAAAATATCAGAAGTCAGGCAGGCAGGGCAGGAGGCCAGCCTGGATGACCAGGGATCTTCTACTGGAGCTTAGGTGAAAAAAGAAAATGTATGGCTACTGGAAGGAGGGTCAGGTGATCAGGAAGGAATACAGGGATGCTGCTCATGTCTGTAGGGAGAAAATTCATGTGGCCAAAGCCCAACTAGGGCTGAAGCTGGACATATCTGTGGGAGACAATAAAAAAAGTTTTTTAGATACGTGAACAGAAAAAGGAGAACCAAAGGAAACAGGTCTGCTACTTGATGGGGAATGTCTCCTCACGGACAATGACATAGACAAAGCAGAGAAGTTAATGCCTTCTTTGCCTCTGTCTTCAACGTTGATGATGGGCTTCGGGACTCAGGGTGCCCTGAGCTGGAGGACCTTGATGGTGGGAATGACAAACTCCCAACTGACCCTGAATGTGTGTGGGATTTACTGCTCCACCTGGATCCATACAAGTCCATGGGTCCGGATGGGATTCATCCCAGGGTGCTTAAAGAGCTGGCTGACATCATCGTGGGACCTCTCTCAATTATTTTTCAATGATCTTGGGAATCTGGAGAGGTCCCAGTAGACTGGAAGCTGGCAAATGTTGTGCCAATTTTCAAGAAGGGTCAGAAAGAAGACCCAAGCAATTACAGGCCTGCCAGTCTCACGTCAGTGCCTGGTAAAATTATGGAGAAGATGATCCTTGAAGTTACTGAAGTGCACCTGGGGAACAATGCAGTCACTGGTCCCAGCTAACATGGGTTCATGAGGGGTAGGTCCTGCCTAACAAATTTGATTTCCTTTTATGATAAGATCACCCATCTAGTCGACCAAGGGAAACCAGCTGATGTGATCTTTTTGGACTTCAGCAAGGCTTTTGACATGGTTTCCCATAGGATCCTACTGGACAAAATATCCAGCATACAACTAGACAAAAACATCATATGATGGGTGAGCAATTGGCTGATGGGCAGGGCTCAAAGGGTTGTGGTAAATGGGGCCACATCAGGCTGGTGGATGATCACAAGTGGGGGGTCCCTCAAGGCTCCATTTTAGGGCCAGTCTTCTTCAATGTTTTTATAAATGATTTGGATGTAGGATAGAAGGTGTTTTGAGCAAATTTGCTGACAACACCAAACTTGGAGGAGTTGTGGACTTGGATGAGGGTGGAAAGGCCCTGCAGGGAGATCTGGACAGATTGGAGAGCTGGGAGATCACCAGCAGCATGAAGTTTAACAAAAGCAAGTGCTGGGTCCTACACCTGGGACGCAGCAACCCTGGCTATATGTACAGACTGGGCGATGAGACACTGGAGAGCAGGTCCACAGAGAGGGATCTGGAGGTCGTGGTTGACAGCAAGTTGAATATGAGCCAGCAGTGTGCCCTTGCAGCCAGGAGGGCCAACTGTATCCTGGGATGCATCAAGCACGGCACTGCTAGTCAGTCGAGGGAAGGAATTGTCCCGCTCTACTCTGTGCTGGTGCCCCTCACCTCGAGTGCTGTGTGCAGTTCTGGACACCACAGTACAAAAAGGACATTCAACTGTTGGAGAGTGTCCAGAGGAGGGTGACAAAGATGGTGAAGGGCCTAGAGGGGAAGATGTATGAGGAGGGGCTGAGGTCACTTGCCCTGTTCAGCCTGGAGAAGAGGAGGCTGAGGGGGGACCTCAACACGGTCTATAACTTCATCGCGAGGGGGAGTGGAGAGGCAGGTGACCTATTCTCTTTTAGAGAGAATTCTCTTATTCTTCTTTGTGGACAGTAGAAGAAGTTCCTATTAATTCTTAGTGAGAGCATTCTTATTTCCCATTATTTCATTGCTGTGATTCTCCAGGGTTCATGGAATACTTATGTAAGGTCCTACATTTCTAAAACAAAGCATAAGGTGAACAAAAAATTCAAAATAAAATAACAATAATATAAAAAAGAAAAAAAAAGCCAAAACCAGAAAGAAGACTCCACCAAAAATGAACTGTCTTCTCTCCTTTCCCAAAGCCTGAGTGTCTTTTTCTTTCAAAGATTACATTTATAATAGCTCACTGGGATATTATTTAAACACGCAGCAAACACATCAGAATTTATTTCACATATAATTTTTGAGTCTGTTTGCATTGTGTGTGATTTCTCTTTCTTTGTTATTTTGGTCTCCTTCCTTTTAATGAAAAGAAACAATTAAAATTAGGAAGCTGCTGAAGGAAAGACATGCAGTGTTTTAAAGACACTTCAAAAAGTTGTACTGGAAATGAAAGTAACAGATGCTGATTTTTCTACAGTTAAAGGTTTAAGTAATTTCTTTTTTAGTTCATTGATGTTTCAAAGAGAATCAATCTTAAAAAAATCACACAAGTTATTGGTCTGTAGGCAAGTTCTTCTAGTCAAAATGATCAACATACTGTATTTTTCATTTTATTATCTGAGTTATATAATGGCAAAAATCACAGCCGAGACATGACTACAGACTTCTTGTCTGCATCTTGGGAGTTTTTAAATTCTGACTTCCCCTCTGCTTAAATCTTTCTCCCTCTCCCCTCTCCCCTTGGTATTCTAGGTTTTAATCAAATCCTTAATGTTACTTCAATGCAATTTGTATTTAATAGATTTAGGCTTCAGTTAAATACTTCTCAGTTATCAGAAGTCAGTGATTTGGAGAAGTGCTGCAGCAGAGCTTTTGATACTGAAGGCTTAGTGAAAGCTCCAGGGCTCAACAGCTCTGAAATGTTGCTGTTCAGTGTGGGAAATGGCAGTTTGCTTCCATTAGCATAAAAATGCCTCCCCAATTTGAATAATTATGCATGCTTTGTCTTAAAGCAATTGTGTTTCATGTAAGATAACACTTGGGAAAGGTCAGATAATTACTCTGACTCAATTGCTCATTTGAACTGTATACTTCCAGAAAGCATTAGGAAGAAAGTTGTTTCTAGGGTGAGAAAGTAGGGTCTGAGAAAAAAATTATACCTTTCCCAGATCTGCTGTGCATCCTTTTCCTTCTCAACAATACTTGTTTTCATCTGTGGGCAGATACTGTATTTTTGATATATAAGGGGATTGATCCAATGACTGTGAAACAAAATGAAGTAATGATGACTTCAGAAAGCTTAGTGTCCAGCTTATGATGGGGATTTCTGCTATTTCTTTGGGTAAAATATTTTTGTAAGAAATGTAGTCTCAATACTTTCTGAGGGTTTCAGGTACTCTGTATTGCTGCCAATATACCGTGTAGTAAAAGCGAAGAAGCATGAGTAAGTTATTTGGCAGTTAACCACTATTAGCAGCAAACACCTATGCATGACTGTTCACCAGCTGACTTTGTAATACTTTTTTTTTTTTTCTTTTTTTTTTTTTTGTAATTGTGCTACTGCCCCAGCATCCCAATCAGAGTCATCCAGATTTGTGTGGAAGTTGGGTCAGCATTTGATGTGCCTGAAAGTTGCAAGGATTTTGTCAGCAGAAAACCTGAAAACTAAAGAATTGAGAGGGAATATAAGCACTAAATTGAGTGTAAAATAGGAGGTGTGGTGCAGAAAGACACAGATAATTATCACACATTCAGCACTTGGTTGGCAGTGCTGCCAAAAGACCAAGGTTGCCAGACAGATTCTGCTATAACTTCTTATTTTCTGCTCTTTTACTTTGCCTACCCATGTGGACATTTTTCCACATTGGGTATCCAATTAGGCTGAATATTTTGGAACAATTTTAGCAAAAATGGCTCCACCATTTTAGAGGAATGAAATTAGGGGAAAAACATATTTCTTGCCAGCATTTTTAGAGCCCTTTAGTTGGGAAGTTCTGGAGACCTATGGTCTAAGGCAAAGATGGAACTTTTCAGATGTAGGCTGCTTTTACGACAAAGTTGTGATTTTCTCTACTTTTTCAAAAGAACTGTCCTAATTTGAAGAACACACAGCTTTAGAAAAATATCACTCTGTCCATGTTTTCTGGATACTAGTGTATGCAAGGCAGGTAAATGCACTGGAATTTATATGCAAATATAAAGAGAGGAAAAAATGAATTCAAGTACAGACAATTTTGGGATGTGAAATAAGTGCAGAAGGTCAGTGTACATGGCAGCATGATTAGTTCATAGATTGGGAGGGTGAGAAATAAGTGAGGGGAGAGGATGTGTTGTGTTGGGCAGGACAGTGTAGTGTGTGTGTGAGAGAGAGACCTACAGACATCATTGTTGATTTTGTTGGGACTGTAAAGAGTGGTTTTTTTGTTGACTATGGGAAAGATTTACCCACTCTATTCCCATGTGATTTCTTTTCACTCTTGCAGGAACAAGCTGAGATTTTTGAAGCACTCATACTGGCAATGTAGGTAAGAGGGTACCGTTGTTGTCTCATGCTGAGTAGTCTCTTCAACCAGCATCCTGGTTATGATAGGTGCTGTTTCCTAGTCCTGTGCACTAATACATCTTATACTTGATTTTCCCCAACATAGAGGTAATATAGCACCTGATTTGGTGAAGTATTACTAAATTTATAAATTTATTATTCATTGAGCTTTTTTCCACAATTCTGTGAAAAACACAATGTCATTCCTTTCTTCTTCAGTGATGGATTTGCATATATCTATGGTACACAACATATGACAGCAAAAGTAGGGAGTCAGATCTATCTGCCTGTTCTTGGTTTTTGATTTCGTTACACATGCAATGACAATTTACATAAGCTGCAGTTAACAATGAAAATGTGCTCAGAACATTTTAAGTTTTTATTTTAAATGTCCTGTCTTCTGGAAAACTGAAAGAAAATATATTGAAATTAGGGATTTAAAGGGTTAGTCAAGCTCATCAATCTCTATGTATGCAGTACTGCCTTTGAAGAAATTTGCTTAAGTTATTCTCAATGGCAGGGAAATATAACTACTCTCCTGACTTGCTATTATCTCCGATTTTGAAAGAAGCAGCCTGATTTCCTGCAATTGTAATTTAAAGCCAGGTGGGAAATTTCTCCCATTGCTCCTTCTTTTTGTTTAAAACTTATTCCCAAATTGCAACATTTTTACATCATAAAAAAAGAATCTTCTGGTGAAGGCTTTTCTTTTACACTCTATGTGCCCTTTAAGAATATTTAAGAAGCTATTCCCCCTTAGGTGTGCATATAACTCCTATTACCTTTAATGGGGTTTTAGGTCCATGCTTGAAGGGATGAATATAGAGTTACTGTGTTTGGGGAAAAGAGGACCAGTCCCTTATGCAGCTGAGATTTCATTAGAATTTCAGATGCCAATTTTTAAGAGGAGGGTGGCACTCAGGGGGCCTACGTCTCATAAAGTGCCCAGGGCAAAACAAGTACTTAATCTGTCTTGTGCTATTTCTTATTGTTGATGGTGAAGTTCAAAATTGAAGTTGTACAGTTGTGCTCTTACTATCAGTGCACTGAATATATTTTTTTACATTCTGGTAACTGGGAAAAAAACTATTTTATTTATTTATTTATTTATTTTTGTCTGCTAAAGTCATTATAAAATGTAAATGAATACATTGTAAGTCAAATCTGAATTACAAATACTCTGGAGTTTTGTGTGAATACTATGAAAATTTTCTTCATCTTTAACAGCTACAGGCATGGATAGGATTTTGTAATAAGGTTTCTCTGAAAGTTTCCTGGTTTTGTGAAATTCGAAAACTTCTGATTTTCAATTTGGAAATATGTGTATATACATACATATATATATATATGTTCATATACCACAATACATATACGTACAGTCTATATACACATGACAATACTTTAGGCTAGCTGTTCTTTTATTACAAAATCATCCAAGTATGATCACTAACTGTATGCATTTGCATGGATGAAGTTTTCGCAATACACTAGATTATTAGAAAATTTTAGGGCACCGAAGTGTAAGTTTGCCAAGAGTCTAGTTAAACCTCTACTACAAGTTTTCTTTAGTAGTTCCTAATTTAGTATAAAGCAGTTCATTAGCTGGTATAGGCTTTCCTTTTTTTGGTTCCTAAATGGTGACTAAAACAACTGTGAAACACCCTAGAATGAGTCTGTTTTGCTTTCCAACAGAAGATGGTAGCAGAAATAAAGCTCTTCCTCTGCTTCTCCCCACAGTAACACTGACTTCAGCTTTGTAAGCCAATAGAAGGCTACAGTACTACCTATCCACTAATCATATAATGCTCCAAGGTTTTAAAGACAAGCAGTGTATGAGTTTTGTTAATCACCTTCTTTCATTGGATTACTGCTCAGCTTGGTCTTGAACACAAAAAGAATCAAGCAAAACTCAATGTAGCTTTAAATACTGCAGGGTGATTTAGTTTCAGCACCATAAGATCTTGGAAGGGGCAGCAGGAAATGATCTATCAGTCATCATGTTGTACTCTTGTGTTCACTTTGATGATAAGCAATCTTATTAAGGTGGTTGTGTGACAAGTACTTTTAGCATTTGTAGAATTAAAAATTTTAGTTATCTGGTTATGTCATCATAGAATGGCCTGGGTTGAAAAGGACCTTAAAGATCATCTAGTTTCAACCTCCCTGCTCTGGGCAGGGTTGTCAACTACTAGAGCATGCTGCCCAGAGCCACATCCAGCCTGGCTTTGAATGCCTCCAGGGATGGGGCATCCCCAAGCTCTCTGGGTAACCTGTTCCTCTAAGCCTTAGCATCTTCTGAGTGAAAAACTTCCTCCAAATATTAGCCTAAAACTTTCCTGTCTTAGTTTAAGACCATTCCCCCTTGTCCTATCACTATCAACACATATAAAAGTTCTTAACAGTGAAAACACACACAGTGTGTGCCTGTATCTCTTGTGTGTGGGTGTGTCTGTGTGTGTACACATTGATTTAGTAGCCTTTTAAAACCAAATACTCTCTTACAGAAATAGATTCAAACATAAAACTTATTTCTACTGAACATATATAACATACATAAACAAAGAGCAAAAAAGTCAGTGAAACCATTACCTTGAAGTCAGAGATATAAATCTCTTTTCCTCCTACCAACAAGCCTCTTGAAGCACAGTTTTCTCTTAACCCAAATATAAAATTTCTGCAACACCATGTTCAGCACTCCTTTGTATATTGTCTTTATCATGATTATGTTGAAATAACCGTTATAAAAGTAAATACAGGAGCTGATTTCAATGATCCTTTTAACAGAGGCATTGTGATTCCATGTGACAATATGCCAATTGACTTTCGTGCTGTATGTTAAGTAGACTGCAGGATGTCTGCCTATGCAATATAGACATTGCTTCTACCATACTCGACTTGTAGATATTTCCTAGGAGGTGTATAAAGCTCTTTAACTTTATTGTTGTCTGTAATAATCCCTTTTACTTCCCTGCAAAATATATAGTAATTCATTGTAATGTCAACTATTTTTCAGTGTAAGTTTGTTAAAAGCAATCATAATGATTTTTTTTTTAAATTAAATGCTGATATTTTAACACATTACCTAGAAGTATTAGAGCCTCATGTTACAAAACTAACCTGTTTTTGAACAAAAACCAGATTTATTATTTTTTTTTTTTTTTCTTCTTTTTTTTTTTTTTTTCTTTCTTTCTTTTTTTTTCTTTAAACAGAACTGATTGATGGCTTTGTTCAAACTAATGGGGTGATAGGATGGGGAGAGGAGAAAGTGGATTTCATTAGGAGAGCTAGGCCAGCAAAGGGACCATTTGCTCTGACCAGAGTCTGCAGAGCAGACTTTCCACCTGGCATTCAGGTGGAAAGGGACCTCAGGAGGTCCCTAGTTCGACCTACTGTCAAAGCAGGCCAGCCCTAGGATCAGATGGGCCTGCTCCAAGCTGTCTCCAGATAAGTCCTAAAAACCTCTAAATAAGAAGATTGCACAATCTTTCTTCTGAGGAAAGAGTTTTTCCTTATACCCAGTCTGAACCTCTCTTTCTTTAGTCTTAGGCCCCTTGCCTCTTGTTCTCCTGCCACGTACTGTTGTGAAGATCCCAGCTCCACCATCTCAATCACCTGCCTATAGGCATGGATAAGCCACTGTTAGGTACCCCTGAAACTGCCTCTTCTCCAGGCTGAGTAAGTCCTGGCCCTTCAGGCTCTGTTTGCAGGGCAAGAGCTCCAGCCCCAACAGGATTCATGGCAGTTGGTGATCTTCGCAGCCAGGGCATGCTGCTGGCTCATACTCAGCTTGCTGTCATTCCAGCTTTACAGGGCCTTTTCTGCACAGCTGCTCCACACTCAGTCTGTTCCCAGCCTTTTCCACTGCCAGGGTTTTTTCCTGCCCCGATGAAGGACTTCTCATTTACCCTTGTTTACTTTCAGGAAGTTCTTGTTGGTCAATTCCTCTAAGTCCTTTTAATTAGAATTGAAGTCTTCCCTTAAAAGTTTCCACTTTGCCATCATGTGCAAACTTTATATAAGTGTATTCCATTGCCTCTTCCAGACCATTTAATAAAGATTTTATACAGGATAGGTTCCATAATAGACCTCTATAGTACTCCATTGTGATTATGTGCTGGGACAAAAAGTGATAATTAAATGAATTTTGACAGGTGAGCAAGAAGCGGAGACTATAGTCTGTCAGTAGCAGTCATTGTTAAGAATTTCTTCCTGTCTGGCTATTCCTTTCTGTCTATTTATTTATTTATTCATTTCCTTAATATGTTTATACTGTTTCCTAAATCCTAATCTGTGAACTTTGTACCTCAGTTTGTTCAGGTTATACTTGCTGCTGTTACATCCTCAGTCACAGAGATTTTAGCTGATCACCTGGCATCAATGCAGAATATTGAGTTATCAACCCATTACCTGCTCCTGACTGATCTCAGCCCTCAGCAACCAAAGAAGAGACAGTACAAAAACAGGTAAACTTGCAAAAACATAAAAGACAGAGTTTTCTATGTAGTTGTTTTACTTCCAATCTGGATGACTTTTACTGCATGCATAGATTCTGTAAGTAAGATAAACACATCTTAAAACACTTTATTTATTTATTTAAAAAAATATAGTAAATAGTCTGAACCAATAAGCTACTCTGCTAAGCATTAATATGCTCACTACTCCTGAGCAGGCACCTGGAGTCCTTGCTGATCAGGCAGTTAGTCAGGTGGGGAGAGATAGCTTTCTGCTCCCTGGGACAAGATGATCCCCGAGGTTACTGAGCTGCTGTCTATTCCCTGTTTTTCCCTTTAGGATTGCATACTTCTCAAATTGATGTCTTTTGCCTTGAATCCTTGAGATACTATTTATCCCCATCTCTGCAATCTTACCTCTGCAATTTTAGCTTTCTTATCTTCCATGGCTTCAGTTTAGAGATTTTCTCACAGCTTAGACAAATTCCTTGGAAGGTTGGGCCAAGGTCTCACAGCTGGGCTGTGTCAGAGCTGGACCCTGAATCACAGGCAGCTGACCCTCTGAGTTGGTGTAACAGTGAACCTGACTTTCCCTCCCCCTTCCTTTTTTATCATCACCTCTAAGATCAGCCAAGGAAAGGTCAGTCTCAGTGTTGATTTTCAGGCTGGAGAAAAACTCGGTCTACTTTTTCTCTGATTTTAGGACATGGAAAAAAAAAGGCTGAAACATGCAAAAACAGTTTTTCAAAGTGCGTATATATTGTAACGCACCTTGTCTTTCATTCCAGTATTGGAATAGAAGATGTAAAACATTTGCACCTCCATGGTGAAAAGGAGAAATCTACTACTGTATCCGCAAGCCTCTTGCTTAACACCTGTTATAGAAAGGCTGCTTGCCTACCTAGGATTCCTGTTCGGATGCTTCTGGCTGTGCTCCAAGACACGTGGTTGATGGATGTCCCGAATCTGCTTAGCAACCATCTGCTTTGAGCCTGGGAGGCCACCACCAGTCACAGAGATGGTGTGGTGCAGTCCTAATACGCACAGCAGATGCCATGTTGTCCTTCAGCAGCTGCTATGCACATTAACTGTAGTTTCTGTCAGCTTGGCCATCTGCTTGCCAACACAAATAATTATTTCCCAATCTATGTCCAGTGCTGGCCACATCAAGGCCACAAGGAGAAAAAAGAGCAGTTTTTACTTAGTGACAAAATGATATCTAATGAAGACCAGACTGCATAATGCTGCCTTTCCTATCCCTTTCCTGGCAACCTTGTCTTCATATTGCAATGCATAAATAAAATGATGCTTGGCTGACATCATTCATAAAACCCATTTCATGTTTCCAAAAGAATGACTCTGAGGGACAGGATGTAATGCAGTCAGGAGGGAATTACCTTGGTTCACTGAAGATGTTCCTGAAAACATATGCAACTGCTGGAGCTCAGACTGTTTGAATATTTCTGAACAAACAAATGAAACATTTTGGTATCACACTCAGCATGGATTTACACATGAGAGATGATCTTTATAGGTAAACTATGGATAGGAGAAGGCAGACCTGGGAGACCCCAGAGTCTTGTTCTGGACATAGCTTTAAGGGTGCTGTAGGGGATAGTGGATAGCTCTTCTGGAGCTGTCTCAGTTCAGGTTTTCTTCAGATAGCTGTGCAGTGGAACAAGGGGAGCTATTCTGGATAATATACAACATTATGCAGACCTCCCACAACCTTTAAGTCAGTTTGTTTGTAACATACCAGAGAAGTAGAATCTGACAAGATTCAATAGAGGAAAACTTATGCAATTTGAACTTTTGGAAATATACATACAACCTTTCATCTGTTTGGTGGGAGACAGATGTGAAAATATGAATAAAATAGCTAGCTGGAAAGTAAAAATAAAACTATGTAGATATCTACCTATACTTTTTTTTTTTTTTTAATCTTTTGTTCTATTTGCAAGGCAGGAAGATTAAAGGGAAGTGTTGAACTATGACCAGAATGTTTTGAATTTGTGCATGTTTTTCTCAATATAACGAAACTAGAACCTCACAGAATCACAGAATCACAGAATTTCCAGGTTGGAAGAGACCTCAAGGTCATCGAGTCCAACCTCCGACCTAACGCTAACAGCCCACCACTAAACCATATCCCTAAGCTCTACA
>CM021731.1:107179386-107274399 GCA_011075105.1 Heteronetta atricapilla | reverse complement strand
ACCTAACGCTAACAGCCCACCACTAAACCATATCCCTAAGCTCTACATCTAAGCGTCTTTTGAAGGCTTCCAGGGATGGTGACTCCACCACTTCCCTGGGCAGCCTGTTCCAGTGCCTCACAACCCTTTCAGTGAAGAAGTTCTTCCTAACATCTAACCTAAAACTCCCCTGGCTCAACTTAAACCCATTCCCCCTCATCCTGTCACCAGGCACGTGGGAGAACAGGCCAACCCCCACCTCGCTACAGCCTCCCTTGAGGTACCTAAAAAGAGCGATAAGGTCACCCCTGAGCCTCCTCTTCTCCAGGCTGAACAAGCCCAGCTCCCTCAGCCGCTCCTCATAGGACTTGTTCTCCAGGCCCCTCACCAGCTTCGTCGCCCTTCTCTGCACCCGCTCAAGCACCTCCATGTCCTTCTTGTAGCGAGGGGCCCAAAACTGAACACAGTACTCGAGGTGCGGCCTCACCAGAGCTGAGTACAGGGGGACGATCACCTCCCTAGCCCTGCTGGTCATGCTGTTCCTGATACAAGCCAGGATGCCGTTGGCCTTCTTGGCCACCTGAGCACACTGCTGGCTCATATTCAGCCGACTATCCACCAGCACTCCCAGGTCCTTCTCTGCCTGGCAGCTTTCCAACCATTCCTCTCCCAGCCTGTAGCTCTGCTTGGGGTAAAGTTACTACAAATTACTACTTTGAAAAGTTACTACAAATTATTGTTGCTTTTCTCTCAAAAGTTCCTATGCCATCACAGATAGGTCTTTTGCTTGTAATGTAGTTTTTGAGAAATTACCCACAGAGTATAGCTGAACTCTACTGTATCCTGGTCAGCTGTTAAAAACATGGGGTATACATGCAGGCAGGGAAATTTCTTCTAGCTTCAACAGAATTTGTAACTGATGTGGTTTTCATGCTTAAGTTTAGATCCTGACAATTTCATTAATCAATGATAAATCAAACATGCCAGTCCCTTGGACATGTTCTGCAGAAAGCAATCTTTACTGATTTTTGAAAGCCTGGGAGTCTTATGTCATGTGGATGTAAAGCACTCCCAAGTCCTTAGGTAAAGCTGAGGCCAGTAGCATTCCTCTTAAAAAGAAATACTTAATACTTAATGGAAATAATGGAAATACTTATTGTTGGATTTATATTCTAATGCACATTTTCTCTTTATTTCTTTTTTTATTTTTGTTTTCAATTTCAGATAGGCAAGGGTGACTAATCTTTGCTTTCTTCTTCAGAATTTTCTCTTGTATTGTGTGATGAATGTCTAAGGAGATTATATCTTGGGAAAAAATCTCTTGAAATATGAAATCCCAGGATTTGTGAAATAAAGTATGAATACCAGGGGAAATAATTTCAAAAGCTTATACCTGACCCACTTAAGGGTCAAATAAAGCCAACCATTTAAATATATATTATGTAGATAGTATTTGTAATTTAACACAGAGGAACTGAAGAATCTGTGTGAAGTTTCACATTGATAAATGTTTCTGAAGTTGCACAGACAGATTACAAGGTATTATCACAGGTAGCTACTATCTTCATCAATAGTATATGTTATATGTGTTGTTCAAACTTAAGTAACTCATTCCTTCAATGACAAATTCAGACTGTAACAGCTTGGACACTCAGAATTTGGTCTATTACCTTGGTTACCATTAATATAAAAAGCTTCGAACTGAAATAAAATAGATTTCAGGCCATCAAATGTTTCTATAGAATATTCTTATTTCATTATTATTGGTAACCAGATTTTAAAACATTAGGTAATTGATATAACTTGATGTAGATGGAAATCTTGTGTTAAAATAAGGTATATATAAAATAACCATTTGAGAATAGAAATTTATGGGGGATGGTCACTGTTTCTACAGTCATGTTTTCACCGGCATACAAAAATGTTGCATTAGCAGGAGTTTAAAATAACATATTTAGGATTGCAGGAACAGGATTTCTGGCAATTCACATAGTTTCTGTATGTTAGTATTTCTGTCACACTATTTTTTCTTAGCTCATGGGATATATGGTTGAAGAGTTTAAGCCAATGCCATTTCTCTAATGGCAATGTATCCTAAAATGCTGGACAGTAAATATCCATTCCTTTCAGTCCTTCAGGTATGTCACTTCCTTCATGTTACTAGTTCCAATTTGGTGAAAAGATGCCAACTGTATGCTTGCAAGATCAGGTTTGGGTATCTTTATACACATTCCATTATCTTATTTATCTTCTGTTTTTCTTAGCAGTGAAGGAAATGAGGCATACTAAATTGCTATCTTCATGTCTGCTTTCTCTTCCCCTCAATAACTTCTGAATCTATTGGCCAATTTGAAAGGGGGTGGGGAAGGTATCAAAGATAATTACTTTTCTAACTTGATGAAAACGAGTAGCTGAATAGATGAGAAACCCAAATTTGTGTTCTTTATGGGAGGAAGGCAGGGAGATGAGCTGTGATGTATTCTTTGGCTGTATCAGTCTAGCCAGTCATGACAGGAATTGCATACAGTTGAAACATCTGTTTTCTTTCAGTAGGTTTTAGGGCAAATGACCATGTTATGAGCTTACAGGCAAGGAAACAGAAAGCTTAGTGGACAAAGAACATAAAATTAGAGAAATGCAAAAAGTGTAAAGCTAACAATTAATGGAATCGCTTGATTCTTGTATGGGCCTATTTCATTGCTAAAGTGTTGACAACAGTAATTTATTATATTAAAAACATCAGAGTAATAAGGCTTGAAAGTCAATAGGATTTGAATATCAGAGACTTGTTGGTAAATCAGAACTTTAATACACTTATGAAATGATTAGTAATTTTAACACTGCATTATTTGGATACTTTCAAGAGCATCTAGCTTTCAGAGGACAAGGTGCTGTATATTGCTGTGACCTAACCATATTTCAGTTCCACTCACTCAGAAGGGAGTGGCGAGGCAGTTAGCGCGGCAGTTCGCGCAGGCTGGGCGGAGAGCAACCCCCGCCCACACGAACACCTCTTAACGACAGCCGATAGCTAGGCGATAATGGTCTCCACCAGGCACGGTGCTCTCTCCAGGAAGTCGGTATACACCCAGACCGACTACCCGTTAAAGAATGCAGCAGTTCAGGTCACCGGATGCAGGGAGTGTCAGAGCCTGCTGCTGCCATCGGCGGGAGGCAGAGATACTGTGTGCGTGAGGTGTGAGCAGGTGGACTACCTGGTCCGCATGGTGGCGGAGCTCAAGGAGGAGGTGGAGAGGTTGAGGGATATCAGGGAGTGTGAGCGGGAGATAGACTTGTGGAGTAACTCCCTGCAGGGCCTCAAGGAGAGGTACCGGGGTGAGACACCCCAAATGGGGGTGGACCCCCTGCCCTGTCGCTGTCGGGCAGAGGGAGGGGACCTAAGAGTTGAGGAGGAATGGAAACAGGTCCCTGCTCGACATCACAGGCGATGCCCTCCCCTTCCGGCCCCACCTTCCCAGGTGCCCTTACGGAACAGGTTTGAGGCCCTGGAGCTCGAGAGACCGGTGGGTGAGGAAGAGGAAGCAAGTGTTCCCAGGAGGATGCCTAGGGCGAGGAGGTCGACTCCACACCTCAGGACTGCCTCCATCAAGAAAGACAGGAGGGTTATTGTTGTGGGAGACTCTATTCTCAGGGGAACAGAGGGCCCTATTTGTCGGCCTGACCCTACCGGTAGGGAAGTCTGCTGCCTCCCCGGGGCCAGGGTCAGGGATGTTGCCAGGAAGCTTCCTAACCTGGTACGCCCCTCTGATTATTATCCTCTTTTGATAGTCCAGGCAGGCAGTGACAACATTGAAGAGAGAAGCCTGAAGGCTATCAAAAGAGACTTTAGGGGACTGGGACGGTTAGTGGGTGGAGCGGGAGCACAGGTGGTGTTTTCATCCATCCCTACGGTGGCAGGGAGAGGTATGGAGAGGACACGGAAAGCCCACCTGTTAAACACATGGCTCCGGGGCTGGTGCCAACGAAGAAATCTTGGGTTTTTCGACCATGGGGCACTTTACGGCCTGATGGCCGTAGACGGGTCCCTATCCTTTAGGGGAAAAAGGATCCTGGGCCAGGAGCTGGCGGGGCTCATTGATAGGGCTTTAAACTAGGTAAGAAGGGGGATGGGGCTGAAGCATGGATTGTTGGGGCTGTGCCAGGGGGAACAATGGCAAGGCCGGAGGATAAGGTAAAGGCCCAGCTGAAGTGCATCTACACCAATGCACGCAGCATGGGTAACAAACAGGAGGAGCTGGAAGCCATCGTGCAGCGGGCAGGCTACGACTTGGTTGCCATCAAGGAGACGTGGTGGGACCACTCTCATGACTGGAGTGCTGCGATGCCTGGCTATAAGCTCTTCAGAAGGGACAGGCAGCACAGAAGGGGTGGCAGTGTGGCTCTCTATATTAGAGAGTCTTTCGATGTTGTAGAACTCGAGGCTAGGAATGACAAGGTCGAGTCCCTTTGGGTTAGGATCGTCGGGGTCAACAAGGCTAGTGTTCTGGTCGGGGTCTGCTATAGACCACCGAACCAGGATGAGGAGACAGATGAGGAGTTCTACAGGCAGCTGAAAGAAGTTGCGAAATCTTCAGCGCTGGTTCTCGCGGGGGACTTCAACTTCCCTGACATATCCTGGAAACACAACACAGCCCAGAGAAAGCAGTCTAGGAGGTTTCTGGAGAGCGTGGAAGATAGCTTCCTGACGCAGCTGATTAATGAACCTACCAGGGGTGGTGCCCCGCTAGACCTTCTCTTCACAAACAGAGAAGGACTGGTGGAGGATGTGATTGTCGGGAGCTGTCTTGGGCAGAGTGACCACGAAATGGTGGAGTTCACTATTCTTGGCGAGGCCAGGAAGGGGACCAGTAAAACTGCTGTATTGGACTTTCGGAGGGCTGACTTTGGGCTGCTCAGGACACTAGTTGGTGGAGTTCCTTGGGAGGCGGTTCTAAAGGGCAGAGGGGTTCAGGAAGGCTGGGCACTCTTCAAGAGGGAAATCCTAATGGCGCAAGAGCGGTCTGTCCCCATGTGCCCAAAGATGAGCCAGCGGGGAAGAAGACCGGCCTGGCTCAACAGAGAATTGTGGCTTGAGCTCAGGAGAAAAAAGAGGGTTTATAATCTTTGGAAAAGCGGGCAGGCCACTAGGGAGGACTATAAGGATGTAGCGAGGCTGTGCAGGGACAAAATTAGGAAGGCCAAAGCTCATCTGGAGCTCAATCTGGCTACTGCCGTTAAAGATAACAAAAAACGTTTTTATAAATACATCAACACAAAAAGGAGGACTAAGGAGAATCTCCATCCTTTACTGGATGCAGGGGGAAACTTAGTTACAAGAGATGAGGAAAAGGTGGAGGTGCTCAATGCCTTCTTTGCCTCAGTCTTTAGCGGCAATACCAGCTGTTCTCTGGATACCCAATACCCTGAGCTGGTGGAAGGGGATGGGGAGCAGGATGTGGCCCTCACCATCCATGAAGAACTGGTTGGTGACCTGCTACGGCACTTGGATGTGCGCAAGTCGATGGGGCCGGATGGGATCCACCCAAGGGTACTGAGAGAACTGGCAGAGGAGCTGGCCAAGCCGCTTACCATCATTTATCAACAGTCCTGGCTATCAGGGGAGGTCCCAGCTGACTGGCGGCTAGCAAATGTGACGCCCATCTACAAGAAGGGCTGGAGGGCAGACCCGGGGAACTACAGGCCTGTCAGTTTGACCACAGTGCCAGTGAAGCTCATGGAGCAGATTATCTTGAGAGTCATCAGGCGGCACTTGAAGGGCAAGCAGGCGATCAGGCCCAGTCAGCATGGGTTTATGGAAGGCAGATCCTGCTTGACGAACCTGATCTCCTTCTATGATAAAGTGACGCGCTGGGTGGATGAGGGAAAGGCTGTGGATGTGGTCTACCTTGACTTCAGCAAGGCTTTTGACGCCGTCTCCCACAGCATTCTCCTCAAGAAACTGGCTGCTCTTGGCTTGGACTGGCACACACTTCGTTGGGTTAGAAACTGGCTGGATAGCCGGGCCCAAAGAGTCGTGGTAAATGGAGTCAAGTCCAGTAGGAGGCCAGTCACTAGTGGCGTCCCCCAGGGCTTGGTGCTGGGGCCGGTCCTCTTTAATATCTTCATCAATGATCTGGACGAGGGCATTGAGTGCACCCTCAGTAAGTTTGCAGATGACACCACGTTAGGTGCGTGTGTCGATCTGCTCGAGGGTAGGAAGGCTCTGCAGGAGGATCTGGATAGGCTGCACCGATGGGCTGAGGTCAACTACATGAAGTTCAACAAGGCCAAGTGCCGGGTCCTGCACCTAGGGCGCAATAACCCCAAGCAGAGCTACAGGCTGGGAGATGAGTGGTTGGAGAGCTGCCAGGCAGAGAAGGACCTGGGAGTGATGGTGGACAGTCGGCTGAATATGAGCCAGCAGTGTGCTCAGGTGGCCAAGAAGGCCAACAGCATCCTGGCCTGTATAAAAAACAGTGTGACCAGCAGGGCTAGGGAAGTGATTGTCCCCCTGTACTCGGCTCTGGTGAGGCCGCACCTCGAGTATTGTGTTCAGTTTTGGGCCCCTCGCTACAAGAAGGACATGGAGGTGCTTGAGCGGGTCCAGAGAAGGGCTACGAAGCTGGTGAGGGGCCTGGAGAACAAGTCCTACGAGGAGCGGCTGAAGGAGCTGGGCTTGTTCAGCCTGTAGAAAAGGAGGCTCAGGGGCGACCTTATAGCTCTCTACAGGTACCTCAAAGGAGGCTGTAGCGAGGTGGGGGTTGGTCTGTTCTCCCACGTGCCTGGTGACAGGACGAGGGGGAATGGGCTTAAGTTGCGCCAGGGGAGTTTTAGGTTGGATGTTAGGAAGAACTTCTTTACTGAAAGGGTTGTTAGGCACTGGAACATGCTGCCCAGGGAGGTGGTGGAGTCACCATCCCTTGAAGTCTTTAAAAGATGTTTAGATGTAGAGCTTAGGGATATGGTTTAGTGGGGACTGTTAGTGTTAGGTTAGAGGTTGGACTCGATGATCTTGAGGTCTCTTCCAACCTATAAATTCTGTGATTCTGTGATTCACCAGTTACAAACATTTAATGTTTCTGGTTAGAATATTACTCACACATACAAAATTGTCATTGTAAAAATTTATTATTGAATTCCACCTGACTGACTTACTTTAGTGTTGCCACTGGTGTGAACTGCTACATTCACAGCTTTTCCTTCAGTGCCGGGCATTACACAGAATGCAAATGGTACATATTCGGTGTGGCTGCCTTGCATCACTGTCAATAATGTTGTCAGCGTTTGAACAAGCAAAATAAAATCAGATCTTTCTTGATTTCTTGGGGATTTTTGCATCTGAATTTTCTTTTGTGGGAAAATGCCTTGTAGATGGTCTAATGGTTTATGCAGGGTTCATTTCAGGTAGCACCTAGAAGATCCAGATAGGTGTAATTTGTGTCTTTACAGAGAAAGTGAGTGAGACTAGAGAACTCAGCAGTCAGTGGGTATGGCTTTTCATTTTTATCTGGTGCTTTTTTTTTTTTTTTTTTTTTTCCCCTGGGCAAGAATGATCGGCTCTAAAGATAACATATGAAACCTGATTCTGTGCTGTGCAACATTAGGGTGATTAAAATAAACATCTTTTTCACCTCTGCTTTTCTTAGAACTAATCTAGAATATATACAGAATCACTCTGTATACTATATATATAACTGCCTCTATATCAGTAGGATATCATGAAATTAAAAATATACAAAAAAATTTTAATTAAGAAAGAGAATACTCAGAACAGTGAATGATAAAAAATGTAAGATCAAATGTACTTGTGGTAAACTGTTTGTACATTACCTAACTAAATGCAGTTTTTCTTAATACTAATTCTACATACATTTGTGGTAGGAATATTCAAAAGAAAATAGAAATCTGAAAGTTTAACTTAGGAAAATCAACAAAAGTGTGTTTTTAGGAAAGAAGAAATAGAATTCATATTCAGATATAAGAAAAGCTTGTATTCTCCAGTGTATTTCACAAATGACAAGTAATTTCTAAGCAGCTGTGATTTATCTATTGGAAATGAGTTAATATGGATTTATATAATGTGTATCCTTCTGGCTCAGGTTACCTCCATAAGATTTACTGAACTTCACATTGCAGTTGTTGAGAGGGCTCTTTTTAGTCAAGAACACTGATTGGAAGAAGAAAAAACACATGTATTTTTTGATTTTTGTGACTAAAATATTGATTAATATCATCATATGTTGTTAGCTGCATTACATCCATCACCAGAGGAAGAATTAGAAGAATGGAAGTTATCCTTGATTAAATTTGAACTCAGAGACAGCAATGTTCTGAGGTTTTTGAGACAATAGTCTCTACACTCACAAGTGTGGTAGGCAGACACTCTGGACACCTAACAAAACCGTAAAATATGCCATCACAACACAACAATAGTTCTTCAGGAAATTCTTATGTGGGGAAAGAAGGATGAAAAAAAAATTATTTGGCTGAAATTTCCAGCTTTAAAACCTTCTCGTTAAATATTTGAAGCTGGAAATGAACCTCTGGCAATTGCACTAGTAGAAACTGTATGAACTTTGACATGAGAAAAAAAAAAAAGAAAGAAAAAAGCTGTATTTCAAACACTGTATGCTTCACTTCAAAATAACATTATGGCTTCCATAATGCTGCATTTTTCTAGAAGTGTCCCTGCTTTTTTAGTCAAATTGCAATATTTTAATATAGCACAGATACAGTGCTCCTGTTAATTTTGTATTATGATGAAAAAAATATCTATTTTATTGCTGTTGTATTGATTGGTGCCACATCAGTGTGTATCAACTTTTACCTGTCTACTTTTATTAGTAAGCAATACTTTGAAAACACAAAAACCCACTATACTATTCATCTTCATCTTCCTTGAAGATTTTCTCCAGAGACAATTGATATATAATGAGCCAAGTTGATACATTTTCCAAAATATTTTCACATCTTTTTAACATTGTGTGGATGAAAACTGTAGAAAATCTTTCACTAGTGACTGCCATAAATTATTTTATTCTTATAATATTGCTTTCCTTTTTCTTTCCTGAAAAAACATTGTGAAATGTGTTCATTTGATTCGTGTCAGTGTGGAAAAATTCTAGGGCCGCATGATGAAATATAACCTTCTATTTAAGAAAAACAGAGTGATTACTGTACATAGTTCTTGTATCATGCAAAGGAATGGTCCAACAATTTGTGTAAATAGAGGGGTTGAAGGGTGAACATTGAGACTCTAGTCTGGGAGATAAGAGGACCAAGGAGTTTTTTTTAGGAAACTGCTGATTTTGCAGGGGATGCTGCCTAAGCCTCTGATATCCAGCAAAGAGATCCACCAAATAAGGAGAAAGGGGGAGTTGAAGGACGACCAAAGGACAAAGCCTGGGAGGAAGAATATGAGCCTTCAGCACAAGAGACCCCCAGAAAGACCACCAGAGACTGATACGTATGTGTCTGGAGAGTGTTTGGATTCTGGGAACTAATTATAATAACCCTGCCTTTTCTAGGAACAGTGATGAATATGTATTAGTCTAGGAGCATAAAAATCAGCCCCCTGATGTAACAGGTGTGCATCTTGGTGGAGCAGAGACTCCCGGTGCACCCAGTGCTGTTAGAATGCCTCTATTCGCTTAATAAATTACAAACTTTAATTATAATCCTATTTGGGACTCAGTCATTTCTCACACATGACTACCATGACTTCAGATTTATATAGTGTTGCTAACAAAACTGTGAGTGGAGCAGTAAGTTGTATGGGCATATTATTACTAATCTTTAAAATTCTGTAGAGCACAAGCTTTTATTAAAAAAAAAAAAAAAAAGAGTCAGAGAAGAAGAGAGAAATAACCAGTCTGTAGACAAAAGCTTGTTTCAAAATATGAGCTGCTGTCAGGAAATCTGCAGACAGGCTGACCTGGTACCTTCAACAGTTATGAAATGCTACCTTTAACTAAGAGGATGTTAATTCTGAAAGGTAATTTCTGAAAGTTTAGGTGTTAAACATATTTTTCTTTATTATATGCTATTTTATTAGAAAAAGTGAACATATTGGAATGAACCAGAGAGAAGGTGAGGAGTGTACCACCTGTATTTCTTTCTAATGTGACCTCTAGAGAGAATGTAATTCACTGTTATGAAAGTCTCTCGAAGAATGCTGCGTTTTCATGCAGAACGCTAGTAAAAAGTACTTTTTAAAAACTATTCACAAATATTCAATCAGTTAAGTGCTGAACTGTGTTCAGTGATATTCGCCATTATTTTATATTCACTTCCACAAATGAATATAAATTCATTAAGATGAATTCCGTCCCTGAAGTAGCAGTGAGATGTAAAAATCTCTTAAGCCTCCTTGCAGGTTCATGTGATTGCTAATGCAGAAACAACCTGCATGGATACTTGGTCATTCCTGGAATTCATTTAGCAAGCAGAAACAATTGATCCATGAGTCAAAATGCTCAGATGTAGTGAAATGCAGAAATGGAATCAGGCTGCTATCTCTGATTAGTGGCTTGCAACCTCCAGGCTTGGTCCTGCAATCAGGGTACTTGTGTGGGCTAATAAAACTCGAGAGTCCCACTGACTTTAGATGGTTATGTTCATAGCATGCTGACTAATACTGAATTGCAGGATTGAGGTCTACGGGATGAAACAGACTTATATCAAACTTATTTCAGGGAGAAAAGGGCTATGACAGTTCAGATAAGCTTGGCTTTGTTTCACAGATGATCTATGAAGAGAAATAGGTGAGGAAAATTTGCATTATCCTGTTCTGATTAGCAGCTATAGATTGAATGTAAACATCTGGAATCCTGTTAATGCAGTGCATTTAAAATAAATAAAGAGATGGTTAAATGAAGACAGTCCATAATGGTGAGAGCTATTTAATATAGGGTGTTAGACTGCAGTATATCTATAATGAAAAATACAGTTTGAATTGTGGTGGAACAGTGCAATTCTGTCTAAGTTTGTAATTTCTGGCATGTGGAAAAAACAAATGTATCTAAAAGCATTTTGGTAGTGTGCTCTTTCTGGATTGTCTGCTTTTAGGAGAAGGACAGTTGTGAGGACTGGAATTCTGAATGCTACAATTATAGGATGGATGAAATGACCTGCTGAGCTTACCAACTTCCATTTCTGTGTTAAAGAGAGTGTGTTTTGAAGAATAAAAAATGGGGAATTACTGGATGTTTCTGCAATAAATATTGAAAAGGTTTCCATCTTAAAATAATAATATGTAAGAGAAACACCTCTGGCTTAACTTTTCTCATAAATATTTCAAAACTGTATTCTTCCCTCACTAGTGGCAGTAGTTTCTTGAGGCACAGAGCTCATTCTCTGCATGCTAGACTTAGTTAGTAGGAAGTCTTTCCTTCAGAAAATACCCCTTCCAGAAAGCGTGCAGAGTTAAATTATTACCATTGCCGCAGAGCTTAGAAAAAAAAGATTTTGTATAATCCGACAAAGGTAGACCTCAAAACCAATTTCTGTGATGTTTTACAAGGCAGAGCTTTTCATCCATGGATAAATATTGAAAGCAAATGTGGAGTCTTACTTGTGTTTGTTTGTGCTTTTAAATTAAAACTACTGGACCTAATTCTCTTGTATGTTCCACAGTTTTTACACCTGTATTGTGGTATTAAATTCAATAGAGTTTCTTCAGCATAAGACATAAGAACATAGCATGATACCTGGTTTTGACTCCCTTTCCTGTCTTACTGTCAGACTTGGTGAGCTTGTTTTGGTGAACATATTACTAAAACACTAACAACTGCGTGAGGATATCAAAACAGAGAGGTTTTTGTTTAGCACTGGATGTTTGTAAAACTAAGAAAATAAGGTGCAAGACTAAAATCTTAAGTGAGTGTGAGCTGATGTGAGAAAGTGTGAGAGAGGTTTCACCTACTTGCAGGAAGTTTTCCTTCTTCCTTGCAAGGCTTCACTTGGATATACAGTACAAAAATACTATAATTATCTTAACAAAAACAAGTATTCAAGGCATTTCAACCGAAGGCTGAGCACTATTAAGTTTTGTTGCTCAACAAGGTCTAACACACAGCCTGGTTGCTGTTTGCAGTAAAAAAGAGCAATAGAGTTCAACAACAGAAAATCAGAACTCCAAAGAATCTTGTAGAAAAGTATCTTACTACACTGTTTTCTTGTCTAGTGAGAATATAATGGTGAAACTAAGGGTGGTATTGCTGCTTATTTTTAGAATCCAAATACATATTCAATTGTCTGGCTTTTTATGAACAGGTATCTGGATGTTAAATTGAGATGAGCTAGCAATTGTAACAGCAATGCCTGTGTATTATTTAAATGAAAACTGCCACTCTAACACTAGTTTCTTTGAGTGCTTCACTTGAATAGCAAATGTATTTATCTTTTACTGTCATTTTAGAATGTCTTCCAACTCAAAGCTGCAAACACCACAAGGGAACTATCTCCTTTCTGGTAACAATGATTTCATTATTTTTGCTTTAACTATCACAGTATATAAGAAGGAGGTTTAAGCTGAAGGGCCTCATGTCTCGAAAAATAATGTCCCCTTATATTATATATATTGTGAGAATCATTTGTTTATTGTTGCTAGTAAAAACAAAAGATCTGTTCAGCTACATTTAATCAGCTAAAATGAGTTCATTTTCCAATACATACTGCTGAGACCCTACTTTCAACAGATTACAGAGGGTTTTATTTTGTATTTTCTTCTGTTTCCAAATGAAAAGAGATGGTAACTTATTTTACAATAAGTTCTGATGAAAGGCCCTTATCTACCTTGCAGTCTCACAGCATTAATTAGGATTAGATTTATGAAGATTCATGTGATGACTTTATGACCTCCCATAGAACATATAATATTGTGTCTGTATGTTGAAATTACATTAGGAAAGTTGCCTACCAAGCAGTTTGTTCTTTCAGTAATAACTTTTCTTTCTTTCCTCAAAAATAACAGAACTAAAAAAGTTTAAGATTCATCTGGTCTTTTTAAAATTTATTTTCAGATTGTGAACATGATACACTATGAATGTGAAGAATGTTATGTTTAAAATAGGCTGGAGAGAAAGAATATCCACAGAGGAATAGAGGAAGCGGATGGGCCACAGGACCTTCACTGATCCTACAAGGCAGAGAGGCCTGGTCATAATTTCAAAAGAACAGCATAGACCTGTGTTTGAAGTGTTTTAGTATGTCTGCACAGTCATTTGATCTTAAACTTTGGTGTTTCTTTTTTGTGTAGCTTTCCTTACCCTGATGATTAGCTGATGTGTCCCTTTACAGGGCTCTTCTTTCACCTTCCCAGAGTGTTGTGTCTGGATTTTGAGAAGAATAGTGTAAGTAGTTTTTTATATTCTTTTTTTTTTTTTTTTTTTTTTTTTTTTCATCTGGAATAATATTTCTTTGATAATGGAAACGCAGATATTGGGTATCACCTTTCTCACCATATACAAACTAAACAATAGTCAGAAATTCATCACATCAGTAACTGTTTTTTTTGTTGTTGTTTTGTTTTGTTTTGTTTTTTTCCCTCTTGTTTCTGTCCTGAAAGCTGGCTAGAGACTCTTAACACTCCTGCATGAGTTTTATCCACATTTAGATTTATATGAATGAAACTGCCTTGTTCTTTTAGCATAAACTGTTTTTGAACTGTTATCTTATTTGGAAGCAACTTGACAGGTGAAAATTCAAATGTCATCATGTTACTATGAGAATAATGTACTGAGTGAAAGAGGAAAAACCTAAATTGGTATGTGGCAATTACAACAGCAAATACCAGAAAATGAAGGTTAATGGTCCTCAATCATGTGAAAAGCTCCAGTGACAGATCTTGTGTGTTTTGCATGGAAATGACCCAAACACAAGACAAAGCCTTTGGAGTTCTGGGTTTGGTAGCTTTGCTATCACAGATCTTTATGTTCTACTGGAAGAGTCTGCTACAGCTCACAGAATCACAGAATCATCTAGGTTGGAAGAGACCTCCAAGATCACCTAGTCCAATCTCTGACCTAACACTAACAAGTCCTCCACTAAACCATATCACTAAGCTCTACAGCTAAATGTCTTTTAAATACCTCCAGGGATGGTGACTCAACCACTTCCCTGGGCAGTTAATTCCAATGCCTAACAACCCTTTCGGTAACGAAGTTCTTCCTAATATCCAACCTAAACCTCCCCTGGCACAACTTTAGCCCATTCCCTCTCCTGTCACCAGGCACGTGGGAGAATAGACCAACCCCCACCTTGCTACAGCCTCCTTTAAGGTACCTGTGTGATAAGGTTGTCCATGAACCTCCTCTTTTCCAGACTGAACAATCCAATCTCCCTCAGCCGTTCCTCATAAGACTTGTTCTCCAGACCCCTCACCAGCTTCGTTGCCTTTCTCTGGACTCGCTCGAGCACCTCAATGTCCTTCTTGTAGCAAGGGGCCCAAAACTGAACACAGTACTCTAGGTGCAGCCTCACCAGAGGGTACAGGGGGACTTCCCTAGTACAGGGGGACTTCCCTAGCCCTGCTGGTCACACTGTTTCTGATACAATCGAGGATGCTTTTGGTCTTCATGGCCACCTGAGAACACTGCTGGCTCTTATCCCTGTTTTGTAATATATAGAACACTTGGATTTTACATGCACATCTTTTTATGAATTAGCTTTGTATGATTAACTGTACATTAATTAAGCTTCTTATTTTAGTCTAACAAAACAAAAACTTCATAAGAAAATTGGTCATTTCCCCACCAATTTGATTCTTGATTTTGCTTACACAATGACAAATTAATGAACTTTCACAGAAGTAACAAATTTGGTAATAACTCCTAATCATTTGAAGTTTTCTTTCCACAAGAATAGTTCTTAATTTGTAATAACTTAAAATGTCTGTTGAGTTAGATATTTATGTTTCTCACTAGAATTAGGTCTACCTTTGTTAATATTTTCTCATATGCAGAGCAATGTTTACCAGCCTAGTGTCAGGGTGCACAGTCCAGTGCTGTTAGCATTACAGACTCTACAGACTCATTTTTCAGTCAGACAGAAAACGGAAAACTCATCAAAATTTTGTTTTTGTGAATAATTCCAATGCAGCTTTTTTCTTTTTTTTCTTTTTTTTTTTTTTTTTTTCACTATTATGTAGAATGAACACAAATGTCAAAAATCTTAAATGCTTTTTCAGTACAGAATTGTCCTCCAAGCTACAAATTTAAGATCTTAATCAGTTCAGCACAGAATATTTTCAGGATATAGAACAAGCATGATGTAACAGGGATATCTAACTCAACTGCATTTCCTGTGAAGACTGATTCTTAATGTTTTAGCTTCCTGTAATATGTTCACTTTTAATTTGTCCACTGTAATCTGGATGCTTTTTTTTTTTAAAGAAAGAAAGATAGGGATGGTGAAGTCAAGCTTCTTGTCTATTTTGTGTTTGACCCAGACTCTGCAGGATAGAGAATTGTGGTGTACTGGTAGAAAGCCCTGAGGAGAGGAAGAAGAAATGGACATTACTCAAGTAATATGTAAGTCTACAAGATGCTTATATTTTAAATGGAATTCTTCAGCATCTGGAACTAAATGAGCAGAGGTCAGGGATATATTGCTGCTATTGTGAAGGCTTTCTTGCTGAAACTTTTTCACAGTCCATGTTGACCATGATATTTCATGTGTGATCATGTTGAAAGATGAAGTGACAAACTGATGAACATTAGCTGCAACACGTCTCTGCTCAGATCAGAAAGTAAGGTCCTCACTACTGTGGGACTTGAAGGTTTTCAAATATGATGTGCTTCCATGTTCAAAAATGTGTACCAAATTAGGCCATCTAGGATGTCGTGTCACCAAATGTAAATTCAGGCTGTAAATTAATTAAGCTTCTTATTTTAGTCTAACAGAACAAAAAGAAGCATGCTTTGTTGCCAAGACTGTAACAGATTTTTCTTAACATATTGTCCATTGACAGTTTAATATGAGTTTTACAAATGGTTGTGCAACCAATATTGCAGAGCTAGTTTCTATAGAGCCTTTCTTGGCCATTCTATTCTGAAAAGTCAGTCTTGCAGTTCTAAGCTAGTGGTCACCTTCATTTCCCTCTATAAAACCTCAGCCAGACTTAGGGGAGCAGGGAAGGCGGCTAGGAAAGATTCTTTTTAGCCCACCTCATTACCCTCTTACTTTCTTCATGAAACTTCAATGCACCTATTTCCACACCTACCTTGAGATCCTTTGGAATCTTCCCATATAACTGAGTTTATTAAAAGAAACGGTGTACAAAACTGACTGTAGGAAGACTGTTTAGAAATTGAGAACTGAGTAAAGAGAAGGAAAATGGACCCATTCCCAAACCATGGACATCTGTGGGTAAAAGGTGAAAAGAAAATGGAGTTTGATGGTTCCAATTAAACAATTAAATGATCACAGAAAGACCAATTTTATTTCCAGTACTGATGGTAATCATAAATTTCTATTACTAAGTAATCATAAATAAGTCAGTAACTTTCATCTGAATGCCTGAAAAATCATGCGTAGATTTCTGAAGTGTTAGGCCAACACTATTAGAAATGTCTGTTTATCTTGGAAGTAGAATTCAAAATATTTTTAGGTATTTTGAATATATGTTTTGAATATATTTTTGAATATTTTTGAATATTTTTGAATATATTTTTGAATATATTCCTTCTTTATAGAAGGAATACACACAGCACTTCTTCAAAATTGCTCCCTTTTTTAACAAGTCTCAAGCTGAGTGGTCAAGGAATAACATTTTCAGAAGCACCAGTTTTGAATAACAGCAGTTACCTTAAAGCATCTATAAAGTTTTGGCTATGCTCTTTATCAGAACAGATGGGGTTCCATATTATTAGTAACTAACTTGAAAATCCTGAAACACATGCATCTGGAGTTTGGTTCTTGTTTCTTTTACTTTGAGTTCACTGAAGGATCAGGGTTGTATTGTATGTGTTTACCATAGTAGCAATACCAACTGATCTTTATTTTCCTTTTCTAAGGTTGTGAGGGATGAATCAAAAAAAAAAAAAAAAAAAGTGAAAAAATATTTTCCTAAATGCTTTGGGAAATAATGATTTGGTAAAATAATTAGACTTCAACCAGTATTTGTTAGTATTTTCATATACTTGCATGAATTCTTATGCAAATGAATGTCATAAATTCATAATAAATGCACAATTTATGTTAAAAATGTACTTCTATTGCATTTTCTGCTTTTTCACTGTTTAATATTATTGATATGTCAGCTTCAGTTTCATTGTTCAGATATTCCAATCAGTCTGAATACTGACACAATCAGAGTTTGAACTTCGATCTTTATGGCTAGGTCAAAACTTGATGTTTCTTACAACCAGATTGTTTAATCAGTTAGGAGCTTAATTGCTCTGAAGGACTAAATGGGATCTCAGTTCCATGGCTGTTTCCACATATACTGACTTTAAATTGACATTACTGCAATTCTAGTAATGATCCTCTTGTTTCAGAATGGTGTTACTGGGAAGGTCCTTTAAAACCATAGATAGCCTAAAATGGCAGGCATTTTCTAAGACAGTATTTGAAGAGACTGCAGCAAATGTATTATATTCAGTTGAGGCTTTCTTTTTTTATTTTATTTTGTTTCCAGGCATTTTTTATTTATTTATTTATTTTTCACCAAGGCAAAAAAAAAAAAAAAAAAAAACTCACAAAGGGAGCGGAAATCCTTAATGTAATAAAAGATCACTCATTTTCTAAAGCTTGGTCCCATTTATTCCTGATATGCTTATCCACAACTCAGTTTTATTCATTTTTATATATAATTTCTGAAACAAAAAATACCTAACAGAGGACTTAGCCATAAATTTATACAAATCAGCAGTATCATACAGCTTTCCCGCTTGTGTCTCTATTTATGGTGTATTAAAGCTGAGTCGCAAGAAAAAAGAAAGAAGCTTTATGAAGCTTCTTTCAGAAACCAGAAAATGTAAAGTTTTATTGCTCTTTAGGCACAGATTATTAATGCTGTAATGACATTAAAGAGTATTAAATGCAAATTTACAAAGCTTGAAAGAGCTTTATTAGGATAAGCAACATTTTTATTGAGTCACTCTTTTAATGAAAATCTGGCAAAGTAAATCTAGGCGAAGGCCACCACAGATGTTCTGCTGTGTTTCATAAAGGAGTAAGTTGCTGAGTGCTTGGGGGGAGAGAAGAAAACTTGGATGCACCCAGTCTTTATGTACATTTACCCCAGTTGATTTATAGTGTATGATGCATATAAAACACAGGGGAGCATTCAGTAATGAAATAGTAAAAGATCAGAATCTGTATAATACTTTAATGAACATGCCAGATGAAGCATCTATTCTGCCAGGTGCTTTAACTAGATGTGGTGGATTTCTAGGGTGAGGTGAGAAATGACAGCCTTCATTCTGTAGGTGACACTCAATCACTGTGAGATTTTTTGTTTGTTTGCTTGTTTGTTTTTAATCACCACTTCTAAATTAGTTCTGCTTATGGTGATCATCATATTATGACAGCAATATGACTATATTGTTTAATAAAAATTGCATGCTTGTACAAGTGGACTTGCTGTACCATGGATCATACTTCTATGACTTTTGCCTAGACTAGGCAAAAGATAGGTCTATCTCACACATGACACACTGTAGTGACTTTGAAGTATAATACCCTATTTTGGAAGTGTGACAGAAGCTATTCAATATCACTTCAGAAGTCTAGATATAATGTGGAATCTTCTTTTCTGTGTAATTATTAAAGAACATAATATGCAGAAAATCTTGAATTAATTTATAAGCACAGAGGCTTTATATTTCAGGCAATTATTTCCTGACTATGCCATACAGCCTTAGTACTTGGGACTTTCACAACAGCTGAATTTTCAAACAAGATTGCTGGAATTACTCTATCCTGTCTTTCCAGAAGGAGAAAGCGGTGAGGCAGAGGTTCACAGAGGGCATTTCTGATACCATGCTACTTTCTGCCCACACTCTGGATGTTTTAATATTGTAAAACTGTTGTCTCAAATTTTCATGTTGTGCTCAAAAATAATCTTCTTTCTAAAATCTGGGCACTGAATCATAGTAATTCGTCCATCACCTTTTTGTACTTAGACAAAGAGTGCTTATCCATCTTAATGATGTTGAAAAATTGATGTGAAGTTGCCTGGGAACCAAATCTGGCAGCTCAGACCAGAATCTTAACAGTCCAGTAATGAAATACGTCTGTACTATAAAACAGTAAAGGTCCCATTGTGGCGCTCCACACCTAGAAAAAAAAACAATCTCTAGGTCACTTTTGCAGAACAGGCAGCCAGATGAGAAAGTGATCTACCTCTGTTGTAGCATGTCTTCAGTTCTCTTCCATCTTATCTTATTTATTTATTTTTTAAATTGTTTTAAAGTGATTTGAAGCAAAACTATAGGTGTTGAATTTTGATGAAAATAAGGTTGTTTCTATACTTTTTTTCATTCTTTAACAAGATAAAATATTACGTGTGAACCAGTAGCATATGTGTTACTTTTGGAAAGATGTTTTTGTAGGTTTCCATACATGCAAATTAATCCATATTATGGACTTAAATGTGGAAGAAAGACTGATGAAATAGCCTGGTTCTATTACCTTATTGTCATCAAAATAATTTTGGAGGAACACTGACCATATTAAAAGCCTAATACATATGTGCTTCAAAGGACCCAAAGAGGCTTTTAAATCCTGAACAGTATCTTTAGAACAAAGTAAACCATCTAACCAATCAAATAATGATCCCATAGTAACAGTCAGGTATAATTTGAGTTATGATAACATAATGGCTCCATAGAATTTGCTAATAGAGTCTATCATTTCTAAATGCAACATATAATTATTATCAGAAGATAGCTGTACCATCTCAGCTATTCCTGTTAATTTTAGCTGTGGAAGAATCATGTTGTTCCCATTATCTATATGTTCATTTCATTGTATCAAAGTTCCTTTTATTTAGGGCAAAATTATGCCATTGACCTTTATAAGGATCTCTTATTCCCTAGAGTCCAACAAAACTTGATGGGTTACGTGCAGTTCTCTCAGACTGAGCTCTTGCTTTGCAAAACAGTTTTTCTGTATGAATTTTTAATATGGTACTTAAATTTATGCCCTCCTATTATACTTTATTTCCAGTCTTTAGAAGTTTGAACTCAATAATCACCTTGAATAAGAAAACATCTGGACTGAATGCAACTGGTTTTGAATTCACCCATACATATTGCCACAAGCAGAACCTCTGCAGAACTTACAATGGCAAATTCCTTACTCTCTAGAGCTCTCTAGACTTGCACCTGTATCTTGAAAAAATGTCACCACTGCTTTGTGACATGCTTGATACCTTTTCATAGCTATTATGTGTATCTTGACTTTTTATGTAAATCAAAAATGGGTTTGGGAACAAGATGCAAATCAAGCATGCATGCCTTTATAAGAAGCCGAGACCCAAATATCTATGAAATAATCAAAGAACCATGATAAATCAAAAGGGGGAAAACCAAAACCAAAACAGAACCAAAACCTACAAAAAAAGCCAACAACATTAGACTAGCTGAGTTATGGTGGAGAAAACTGTCATCAATGTTTGCCATAATAATTAAGTGTTAGCTCAAAAGGTAATTGTAAGCCTGATTTGTTGTAAGATCAATCATAACATTCTCTGAAGTATGCGTATTTTATTTTGAAAAGTGGCAAACTTAGATCTGGTTGCTGAGAAGCATATTCACGATGACTAAATTCTGATATGTAATGAGATGTTTGTATTAGGAAACTGGGCTGTCTGTATGGTGAATACATAAAGTGATTTGGAAATACAGTGTGGTCAGAATGCCTAAAATGTGTATTTGAGCACTTTAGCCCTTTACTGTGTAGGCAGCATTGGCCCCCCACTTTTTGTGTGAGAATTTTCTCTTCTTGTTGATATTCTAAATTATGTACATTACCAAAAAAAACCCAAAAAACAAAAAAACAGCAAGCAAGCAAGCAAGCAATCTAGCAAACCCAAACACTATAGATTTCTAAATGCTTTTATTTTTTAGTTATTTCTTTATTCCTTTGAAATTGCACATCCTTAAATAATGAACTGGTCTCCTTTGTTTTCCTTCAAGAGCTCTGCTACTCCTATTTAAATTACAATTAGTAATTGACAAAGAACTCCTGCTGGATGGATTAGGTATTGCTAGAGAAATAAGAAGGTATATTTAGGTCACAAATGTATTAGTACAAATCACACTTCTACAGTGCAGCAAATCTACTTGTGAAATAAGGAGAAGTATAATGGAGGCATAGTTGAATGTCTGTCTGCAAGTTGTCTGTGCTTATTCGCGCTTCATGTAAGAAGTAGTAACTTGCTTAATATCACATAGTAGTGATGATTTTTTTTTTTAAAGGTCACCAGAGACTGAAATGTAGCAGTTATGGGGAGAAGATGCTGGGAACCATGGCTTTATTTTTAAAAGTAACATTTATACTTTAACATGTAATTCATGTATATTAACTAAACATTTATAATGGTTGTGAAGACAAGTTGATACTAAATTTAACAAGTCAGTTTGTTCTGTCTTTCATTCCTTGCTTGAACACCTTAATGTAATCTAAAACTACCATTGCTTTATTGGCTCTTAACGTTTGCTGATACATATAGCATGTATTTCTACTTTCCACAGCATTGCTTGAAGAAAACTGATGAACAATTGAGAAAACACCAGCTGCTTGCATTATGAGTCTATGTTACACAATTACATCTTCTAAATGAACTGAAAGTGTTAGAGCTCTGTGATGGTGAGGTCTAGTTGCAAGAGTAAGATATTCATATACACTTTAAAAATAAGTAACAGAAAGAAATGGATCATTACAGAGTGCAAAAGTTACTTCTAAACTATATGTGACCTATCCAGCAAACCAGATAGCCTTGAAGATTTTCCAAGAGGCAGCTGGCTTTACCAAAAGTGAATTGTAACTAAATAGGTTGAAGCACTCTGAAGATGTCTTATTTTCCAGCTGATCATTTCTAAGGTCAAGAAAGAAAATCAGGGCAAATATTCTTCACAGTTAGTTAATAGCTTATTTACCCCTTGAAAGGCTATGTTGCTCATTATGCATTTGTATAGAAAGATAATGGTTGGAACAAGGGCCTCCACTTAAGTATTGCTTTATTTTCTACAGTCTCTTAGTATGCTTGAACTGTCACATTGAATGAATCTGGATGCTTAAGAGCTTTCAGGACTGGAGCTCATTTATGTTGATGTATCAAAATATTTTTTCTCTGTGTCTCTTCCTGACCCTCCTCCTCCCCTCCTCCTGCCCCTTATTTTTACTGCAGCTATGTACTTTCTTTGTTATCATTAAATGTAAAAATAAGCATAGATTGTTGCACAGTTGCACTGTAAAAATAAACACAAAATGTGGTATTGTTTGATCTTTACTTGTTTAGCCTCATCAGTGAGGCAGCACAGAACATAAGGTAATGGAGCATGTTCTGAGAAGTCCTGCTGCTCTCAGAAATGCACGCTTGTGGTGGTTTAACCCGGCTGGCAGCTAAACACCACACAGCCGTTCGCTCACCCTCCCCCCTCCCTCTCTGGGATGGGGGAGAGAAACGGGAAAGTGAAGCCTGTGGGTTGAGATAAAGACAGTTTATTTAAGAGAGAAAATAATAATAATAATAATAATAATAATAATAATAATAATATGTACAAACAAGTGATGCACAATGCAATTGCTCACCACCTGCTGACCGATGCCCAGCCCAACCCCGAGCAGCCGGCCCCCCACCCTGGCTAGCCACCCCTATATATTGTTCAGCATGATGTCAGATGGTATGGAATACCCCTTTGGCCAGTTTGGGTCAGCTGTCCTGGGTCTGTCCCCTCCCAGCTCTTGCTGCCCCCCCAGCCTGCCCGCTGGCAGGACAGAGCGAGGAGCTGAAAAGTCCTTGGCTTAGTGTAAGCACTGCTCTGCAGCAATTAAAACACCAGCATGTTATCAGCACTCTTCTCATCCCAATCCAAAACACAGTACCTCACCAGCCATTAGGAGGAAAAACAACTTTGTCCCAACTGAAACCAGGACAGTTCTTCCTTAAAATGTATTGAAAGACCTATACTTGACTGCCTATAGGAATCTGTCAAGTCCAGCAGTAAAGAATCTTGATAAAAGTCCTGCTCAAGGTGAAAGGAAGAAAGGAGCTGAAATATGGCATCTTCTGTGTTAAACAGAATATACCACTGCATCAAGCAGCTAGATTTCCATAAGAATTAGGAGATAATACTTTGGAACTCCTAGAATAGAAGTTTTAGCAGGCACTTCTGAATTAGTGATGAGCTAAAGACAATTAAATTCAAAAACAAAAGCATTTTTTTTTTTTCCACTAGTGTAAATTGATGAAAGGGGGGTTTCTACTTTCTCAGTCTGTCCCTTTTCTTCCCATCCTTCCTCAAGGAAAAGAATCCCATTAGGGACCAAAGAGAAAAAGCAGAATCCTATTCTAATTTGAGGTTTATTGCAAAATATTCTTTGCCATAAGACATTTATAAACATTGGAGATGTGTTGGGAATATGAATCCATTCTGCTACAAACTGTGTGGCAGCTTTCAAGATACTATATTTGTGTTTTGAAAACTGCTTGTTTAACCAAGAGATTAAAATTATTCATCAAAGGCTAAGCATAGGGTTGAGATGACAAAGAGTATCTGAGTGATTGGTATCACTGGCGCATCCTCCTGACTGTCATGCATAGGATGAGACACTCAGAATAAAGCTCTACAGAAGTGTGCTCACTTGGAAGCCAGTTTTATTTCTGAGATTAACATGAGCAGAATTCTTCATTGTGCTACTTGCCCTGAAGCAGCATCTCCTTTGGGGATGCAAAATTGTTATTACATTCTTTATAAAAAACTAAATCTGGTTCAGAGGTGCTCAAAAAGAAAAACAATATGAGCTGTGCCACAGTTTGCTTGGTAGTAAAACAGTCTTTAAATACGTAAATTTGCACAAAGCACTAATCATGCAGGGGAAAAAATGCTTGAATTATTTAAAATAATTTATCTAACAGAAAAAAAAAATATAACTCCACTACAGGACTTCCATCTGTCTGCAATGGTAAACAGCTACCACCTGCTTCCTGTAAATGGCGGTATAAGATTATTACTCAGTAAATGTCACAATTTCCATTTCAAAACCTCTTTTCAGATGTCTGTTTCTGCAGCAACAAAATAATAAATCACCTGCTACCATTGTCAGAATAAATCCCCTATCTCTGTAATAATGACTGAGGAAAAGAGAGCCAAGGAATGTCTTTATTTATTTATTTATTTATTTATTTATTTATTTATGCTTTTTCCTTTCAGTTATATAGAATTGTATCTATATGATGATATGAGGGATATGTTCCACTGCATACTTTAGCAAATAGGACACTTTTTAACCTTAACACTGTATTAACAAAAAAAGGGCAACATTTACTAGGTTGTATGTGCAATGGCATTAATCGATAACCTGTAAATCCATGCAGATATGTTCTAAAATATTGCTGCTAGTACCAGGAAAAATATACTTTGATAAGAAATATTTCTTTTCTAGAATTGTTTTTCCTTTGTTACATGGTTCCTGAGGTCAAGATGCTATTCCAGCTCTGCAGTAACTGTAAAGTTATATATTCACTATGAATTATTTTGTGGGCTGTAAGTTAGCAGTCAAGCTCAAGTGGATTTGACAAGAATATTTTAGTGCCTGGGTAGCTAGGGCTTGCAATTACAAGTCAATGATCTGGCAGTGATCAGCAATCAAACAAAGCAAAATCCTGTATGATATCACATGCTTCACTGACATTTTGGTTTCTGACCAAAAAGCAGTGAGCTTTCAGTAATAAAAGAATCATTTAGTGGACTGTGATCATAATGTCACTTGTGCAGCTATTGGCACAGGTTAATACCTCTTGATTTGTGTGTTGTAATACAAGACATAACTCTCTCTATTTTTTTTTTTTGCATTACAATTCAACCTTACTTATAGGGAGTACTTGATACCTGTGGCTTCCCCTTTATATATCTTTTCTTTTCAATTTCATCATGGTTGTTTTATGATGAAACTGATTGTCACATTTGAAATTGAAAGTCACGTTTAGGATGGAGATTGATACTGCAAGAGGAAAGTATCTTTTAATATGACAGAAATTTCCATCTCTCCTATTCCAGACTCAGGTGTACCTCTTACGTGTCTTCTCCTTCCTTCTTCCCTCCAATTCAGAGTCTCTTTTGGGAATTTTCTGGCCCATTTCTGTGCATTTGTTTCTGTTTTCTGTCTCATAAGGCCAGTTTGATTAATTTTATATGTTTAGAGCAACTATGATTTTAGAATAGTTACTTGCAGGAATATACCTGCACCATAGAATATGCCATTCTAATGGTGCATGAGCATTATGAGCATGCTCCATTAGAATGATGTTGCCATTAGAATGAGTGTTGCCATGAGCACATGGCAACAGATTATTTTCTGGATAGAAGCCTGTGTTTTGAACATTTATGAAATAACATGAACAATTTGTAAAAAATATGATTACATAATCACATTGAAGAACAAAAGTATGGTTTACGTTCGTGTATCTGTTGTTGGATCATTTCCAGTGTTCCAAATATAATAATGAGAAATCATAATGAATTAAACACTTCATATTAATTCTTTTTCAAACAAACTGTTGTGAGTGAGCAGTTAAAAAACTCAGCTTTTTGTGTTCTGCTCAGTACAAAGGAGATATTGATGAATGGGTTAGAGTATGGGCGGGCCCTCTGTAGCAGTTAGGTGCCTGAGACATACATCATATCAGGATAGGCTGAGGGAACTGAGGAAGGCTGAGGTTTTGTTTAGCCTCAGAAGAGAATGTTAATGGGGGATCTAATAGTACCATCCATTAATACCTTCTAATAGTATCTTCTATTACCCAATGGAGGTTAAAAAAAGAAGCCTAATGTTTCTCAGAGGTGCAGATTGAAAGGATCAGAAGCAATGATCATAGGTAACAACATGGAAAATATGAAACAGACCTAAAAAAAATAAATAAATTCACAATGAGAGTTAATCACTGCAAAAGGTTGCCCTATCGGGCTCCTGTGAATGATATCCTAGAACAACTAGATCTAACAGAAGCTAACTCTGTTTTGAACAGAGGTTGTATTAGATGACCTCTATAGGTCCCTTCTAACCTATTTTTTTTTCTGTGATTCTATCTGCTCTTTCCCATACATGTACAGAAAAACTTTCTAGAATTCAGGGAACAAAGACCTCATGATATGTTTGTCCCTGCTGTGGGAAATTCAGTGGCTTAGGTAATTGCCTGGTGTATGCTGACTTCTATTCACATCCTAGCCAACAGATAATATATTGGCTTATTAACCAAGATTATTTTGCTGTTGTGGATGTATTATTGGATAATGTGAAGGTGTAAACAACTGCTTGAAATGATTGACTTTTGTCAAATAAAAGGTTGTTTTGTTTTCCCCTTTCTTGTCATATGTTACTGGTATGACTAGCAATGTGGGTGACCTTACAGTCTGACTAATCCAGAACACAGACAATGCTGTAGCTGTGGGCCGGTACTACTGCATAACCTTTGCTTTATGCAAGTAAACTATTATATACCTCTAACTTCACAAATATTCTTTTGAGAAAGATGACAAGTCAATTTAAAGGACAAATGTGAAATGAATGTAATGGCAATTGGGATGTGATTCTTTACTATATTCTTATTACTGGTTCCAAATTACTTATGAAAGTTAGGAACAGGTCTGTGAATGTCTACTGGAAGTGGCTGCAGATTGCATATTTCATGTTTCCTAAAATTCAGAAAGACTTAAGGTTCATTGCCAACGCCACTAATGCAATGTCTTTTACCTTCTTATGACTTCAACTTCTTTCTAAATGTAATGGCATCAATTAAGAAAATGAACATTTGGTCTCATTATTCAGAAGTTCCTTTCAAAGGGATGTACTTGCAAGGAGCATGATATTTTACTCTATGTATAAGAGACTACAATTTGATAATAAATTTCTTTGATAAAAGGAAACATACTTTAAAAAGTGGCTGAATATTTCTTAAGGCTTCTCCAGAAAATAAAACAAACAAAAATGACCCTTGTACAACTTTTCCTTGACAATGTATACAGGAAGATATTTTCTGCATCACATGTGTATTTTTGTTTCATATTTTTAATAAGAAGTTGTGATTGTTTTTGTCCTTATATTTAGTTGTTTTATTTGATATGAAGTGTTGTAACTTTCTGTAGTGCTCTATCATAATTAAAATGAACCCTAGTGGTAGCATAATTACATGATGGTAGAAAATGACTTAATATATTTCTAAAAGTGTCTTTATCAAGTATGTTTGATCGTTTTAATTCCATAAGGATAAATCATGAATTTTAATAATTGAAGCACAAACCAAATTAACTAAATGATACAATGTAATTAGGGATGCAATACATGTGGTTATATTACAATCTGATTAAACACATCTCAGAAGACTCTTCTAAAAAACTAATTTATTAAAGATTTGCCTGCAAATTAACAGCTTCTTCCATAGTTTCACAGAGAGGTCATTTGAATTAGTTTCTTTAAAAAAATATGAAAGAAGTTTTTTTGCAAAATATTCATCATTTTTTCAAAAGACGAAAGAGGCAATATTAAAGTGAAAACTGGTGATATTAGATTGGAATTATACAGAGTGATGATACAATAAAAAAAATCTAATTTTGGGGAAAATGTTAGAAAAAAGGAGAAAAGCTAGCCTACATGGACCATCACAGTTGGTAGATTACTGATGACCCTAGCTTCCTTGAGCTCTCTTGCACCTGAAGTTCTAAATGCCAAAATCAGAGCCATGCAAAAGAGCTTATTTAGGAAACTTTACAGTGGCTCTTTGAGCTGTTTTATGGCAAAGACACTCTGTCAGGGTAGGAAATATGGATATTGACCCTTTCAGACAGAAGAGAGAAGTGAAAATGAATCCACATGAGTTCGTGAGTGATTTGCTCATCTTCAAACACAAGGAAATTTTCTGGATTTTGTAGTGATAGTTGCACCTTTTAAAAATAGAAATTAAGAAAACTAACCGGAATTAATAAATGTGTTGTGACCTACTAATTGTTTTTAAAAATCTGCTAGATTAAGATCTCACTGCTGAATATCAATTACTTCTGTAGATGTTGCAGGTAGGCTACATGCAGCTGTCTGGAATGCTTTTATTGGAATTTTTATCAGCTGTAAAAAGCAACACTTAAAAAACCCCAAATATGTTACCCACACATACAACAGACTCTTCTGTTGAGAATGAGAATGAGGGAGTTGCGTGAAAATAACTCTTTGTGTTGTTTAGATGCAGAGTAGTTTTTCAGTTTGTTTTATTTTATATTCTGTGCTGTACCAGGCATCATTATACAAAAAATGACATGCCCACTGTTCACAGCAGCTGCAATACATTAGCCTAATGGATTGGAATTATGGGTTGCCTTAGGAATTGTCTATTTTGTGTCAAATCCAAGTGTAAATCTTACTGTGGAAAGTCTTGATACTATTAAATGTGATAAAATACAATGTCTTTGGAAATAAATAAATAGCCATAATAGTAATAAAAATGTAATGATTGGGAAGAACAATAAAGACATATGGCTAAAAGTTCAAAAACTATACTGGATCAAAGGAAGGGATGTGACTGAATAAAAATGACAGTTGAATTTTATTAAAGGTATGACTTTTCTTAAAAGAGTTTCGACCTCTGGACTTCATATTCATGAGACAAGAATGCAGAAAGTCTGTACTAACAGATAATGGGAAACATCTCCATATTTTTAAATGGCAAAACTTAACACCGGTTCAATCTTGCATTTTAGCAAAATACTACATTTTGATAGATACTTAGCTGAAAGAAGTAGGGAATGTTAGAAACTTAACAAAGCAATTCTTTTTTCTCTGAAACTTTTGGGTACCATTTTGGAGAAATGTCTGCAGTGCTTTGCATTATAGAGAATGTATGTATTGGAAAGACCTGATACAAAGCAGGAAGCAAAGAAGGTGCTAATTAATGTACTTGCAAAATGTATGAGCTGGACTTCGGGGATAAAATATGGCCTCAGTAAATTTGCATATATATGCTGAGAAAATGACTGTCATTGAAGTGTGGATGAAGAGTCACAGATCTTCATTTAAAGAAGAGAAAGATAATTTCTACCAGTTTTGTGCATCACTATAAAAATTTGGAAAAGTTAAAAGGTAACTCAGAGTGTCCTAATTCACATCCTGCTTTTCAGTAAAAGTAATTAAAATATTAAAAATTTCACATGTGGTCTTGTTTTCTTTTGTAAGCTCTTGGGCTGCAAGATAAAGGATAGAACACTTAAGATTATTGTTTGTTCTTAACCTATTCTTAACCTGCTCAATGATTCTTACAGAGACTATTAAAATATCTGATCTTGCCTGAAAGACAAGAAATATTAAAAATGAAAAAGAATTTGCTATGTTCCTAAATAGGTAGTAGTTTTGTTAAAAAAAATAAAATCAATTTCTACAATGTATTTAGCTAGCTTTGTTTTCCAGCTGATGGAACCCATTACAATATTGTTCAATAGGTTAGAATCCCCTAACGTCTGCTATTTTTCAGTAATATATATGATGAAATCTTGTCTCCTCTGCTGCTGGTAGGAATTTTACCTTTTACTTCAGCAAAACAAGGAAGACTGAAATATACTGATAAGGATTATACTGTCTTGAAAGTGTTGTCATGACTCTCTGTTAAGCTACATCCTTATGTCTACTGCACAGGTGGTTGCAAGGACCCACTCATGAGTGTTTGTCTGGAGGGAGTAGAACTGCATGTTTTTAGGTGGTGCTTTGATGCATGTGAGAGACAGGCAGCTCTGGAGCTTCTTTTAATTCTTTTAATGAGGCAAAAGGACTCCTTTGGCTTCCCTTTACAAGTTTTTTTTTTTTTTCCACTTAATGTGTTTTGTAGCTTTTGTTCTGAGCCTGGTCTTATATTTTGGTCTTTATCCATGTCCCAGATAATTTTATTTATCTTGTAGACATTGTGGAAGTGTTGATTATTTTAGGAGACTTGTTGTGGTATAACCTGGCTGGCAGCTAAACACCACACAGATGTTTGCTCACCCTGCCCCATCCCTCTCTGGGATGGGGGAGAGAAACAGGAAAATGAAGCCTGTGGGTTGAGATAAAGACAGTTTATTAAGACAGGAAAATAATAATAATAGCAATAATAATAAAAAATAATAATAATAGTGTGTGCGAAACATATGATGTACAATGCAATTGCTCACCACCTGCTGACCGATGCCCAGCCCACCCCCGAGCAGCTGCCCCCACCCCCCCGGCTAGCCACTCCTATATATTGTTTAGCATGATGTCAGATGGTATGGAATACCTCTTTGGCCACTTTGGGTCAGCTGTCCTGGGTCTGTCCCCTCCCAGCTCTTGCTGCACCCCTAGCCTGCCCGCTGGCAAGACAGAGCGAGGAGCTGAAAAGTCCTTGGCTTAGTGTAAGCACTGATCTGCAACAAGTAAAACATCAGCATGTTATCAGCACTCTTTTCATCCTAATCCAAAACATAGCACCCTACCAGCTACTAGGAGGAAAAATAACTCTATCCTAGCTGAAACCAGGACAAGACTCTAAGGATATATTCTTAAAGCATTCTACTTAGGGCTTATGTGTTTCAGAAATATCTTCAAATTTATATATATTACATATATCTTTCCAGTTCATGTGGCTGTATGTTAAAGAGGAAATAATCTCAGAGGTAACGATTCATAATTTGGACATTAAGTTTCAGACTTATAATGACTGATTGTTTTATTTATTTATTTATTTTTAATGCTGGCAAATGTTGTTATATATTTATAATGCTGTGAAATAAGCATCTAGACATATGTGTTAGATTACAAGCTGTTTTCATGTTTGTAATTCGGTACATTCTTGTGCTCCTTTACAGTGATGTAATTGTAGAAATTTTGATTGGGTGTTTTTGGTGCAGTAATTTTATTGATGAGCTCCTCATCACAAGCTTTCAAAATTTCTATGTCAATTTAATTTTCATTTGCAGTTTTCCCATGTTGCTATATTCCTTCTCTCACCTCTTTTTATTTGTGATATAAGAAATTACAATGCCTCTTTACAGTACTGTTCTTGGGGAGGATAATCAGTTCGCCTACACAGATAACAATGACAGAACAGAATGACCTCAGCCTTGGAATAATGCAAATCTGGTTATCTAGATATGTAATGACAGAACAGAATGACCTCAGCCTTGGAATAATGCAAATCTGGTTATCTAGATATGTTGATGTTATCAAATCCAAAGGTTTAAATGAATGGCATGATATGAAATATGAAGATACCTTACCTTTGTAAAATGAGGAAAAAAGGCAATGAGGGATTTATAGACTTAATTCAAATTCCCAGGAAAATAATGTATTTCTGTGCGATAATAACTAAGAAAATGTTCGAGACAAGTAACAATGCTATCTTTGAAGAACAAATCCCATAAAACAACTAAGTTTTCTGTATGACAGCTTGGGGGTGGAGGAAATGTTGTAGAGGTGACACATCTTGAACTTTGACATACTTAAAAGAAACTTAGGAAAGCAAGATGTTTTTGAAAATGATGCATCAATATCAGTAGGAAAATCATAAGTAGGAGACAATGAACAATGGCTCACCAACAAAACGAGGGAAATATTGAATGTCCTGGGTCATATACTATTCACTGTTTTCATGAATTAAAGATGTGACATTTATTAAATATGTCAATAAAAAAATGTAAATATGTGTTACATCAGGATGTGAATTCAGCAAAACTTAATCTCAAGAAGCAGTCTGAAGGGATGTTTTTTAAAGGAACAAATGCACAGTATTCCTAGTTAGGAATAACTGATCTCAAAGGACTGAGATCTGGTTCAATAAAAACAAAACAAAACAAAACAAACAAAACTACCACCAACAAAAAAACATAGAGAACAAACATTACAGAGAACCATAATTGGGTTACCAGTCATCAGTTCTATAAACTGTTTTGAGAATGGCAGACATCTAAGAAACAGATAAAAAGGTGTACAACTGGCAAGATGAAAGCAATACTTCTGCTTTACTGAAACTGAAAAGAAATATTTTGTCCAGATTCAGTTGTTAGTGGGCCTGTTAGTACACATGTAAGAGCAGGAGGAAAGAGGCATCTAAATTTTTTTTTTTTTTTTTTTTTTTTTTTTTTTACAGTCTTTTACAACAAACTTACAATATGTAAACTCATTGCAAACAAGAAATAATATTATCTTTATGTCACTAATGATAGGTTTAAACTTCAGACAAGAGGACTGAGAATAGATATTATCTTTCTAATGTTAAATTTAGAAAAGAATAGATAGTCTGTGGAGGTAATGGAGTGCTAAAGATTGTTAGTAATCAACAGCTGCCTAGAAAAATACCTATAATAACATGGATTTGATCATGCCTTTGGGAAATGGACTAGATAAGACCCGTGACTAATTGTTTAATTTCTAATTCTTGATATTTAATTAAATTAATTTGTCAAAATTAAGAGTTTCAAAATTAAGAGTTTCTTCACAATTACTCAACTTTTCCATCTTGAATAGTAGCATTACAAAAAAAAAAAAAAAAAAAAGAATGGTGATTTTATCTTTTTCTTAAAAAAAAAGACACTAAAATAAGCTTTCTTGCATGCTACTAGAAACTAAGAGTAAAAACTGCTAAAAAAAACACGAACAATCTATAGCAATTCTGATATCTATTTTTTGTTTGTTTGTTTTAATAGAAAGGATTGTGCATTTTCATGTAAATGCTAGAGTATATTTATGGGGGTCTCAATATTTAAGAGACTAAGCACTAGCTTTTTCTTGTTTCATCTGGAAAAAAAAGTAGGTATATTAAGTCTACAAAATGCTATCTGTAGAGAAGACAAATGTCTTACTTTTATCGTACATAACATCCACTTTGGAAAACAAATTACAGAGAGAAATAGGACATAGTTTTAGACAGTCTCTTGTTACGAATTTCTCATTCATTATTTGAGCTACAAAGTAGCTCAAATTGTATCTGATTGTATCTGTTTAATTTAGAAAAAGTGTAATTTATGATCCATTGCTTGTTCTGCTTTTGAGAACATTAAGGAAACTTTTTAACTGCTAGTGAATCAAATATAACTAATTGATTAAATGTTATTTGATTTTATGAATCTGATTAGGCAACATATATTTTGCATACAAATAGTTTTGCACTGCTTCGGTTTGTTTAGGGAATCTCGGTGTGGTTCATAAATGAACGCTGACATTTCAATATTGCAGCACTTTGCCAGAACATTATCTAGTTAACAGCAAAAATAAACAAATGATCTTAAAAAACCTGCAGTTTAATGTTGAAAATGCAAACATCTCTCTGCAATTTGAAGTGGTTTGCCCTTTGCAACAGTGGTTTGCAATGACATGTAGAAAGGTGCTTTTTTAGCACTACAGCAGTGTAACGATAGCCAGGGCTGTTGTTTACAGACAAAAGCAAAAAACTGGTTACTGTTGTCCATAACAAATGACAGAAAAGCATGCAATTCAAAGGCAGTTATCAAAATCACCTGAAGAATAAGGATTAGGCTGTTGATAAGAATGGCAGAGTAGAACCACTGAACTGCACAATTATTGCAGCCAAATTTAATTCAATTCAAACTGCCTCCATCTTTAAGTATTTTTTATTTGCCATCTCCTTCACAGCTCTTCCATTAGCTGTGCTACTGCTGGCCCTGAATGCCAGTGCCTGTTCAGTGTAGACAGGAGCAAGTACATATTTCTTGTCTTTAAAGCTAGTCTAAGTCACAAGGGTTTCTTGAGATGTAAGACCCAAAAGATATGCATTTTTCCAGTTGTATATAGGAAATAATGGAGCTGCAGGAACTTATAAAACTTGTATTAACCATATGTGCCCTCTTACCTTCAAGCTGTTTTTTTTTTTTTTTTTTTTTAATATTATTATTATTATTAACATTTGATCTCTTTTATTATATCTAGAACTTCACAAAGTGATAAGGACACACAAAAAAATTATTCACCTTATATTATTCTGCCTGTGTATCTGCATTGCAGAACTTTACTCAAACAGATTTTGAGACACCAGATGCTATTTGTAAATTCTTAAGGAAGCCAGTTAACAGCAACAGAAATAGAATTGATGGCTCTTATTTAGTCCTAGATATCTTTAAAAAAGAATCAGTCTGTTACAAATAGGAACTGCACTTGACAAATATCAACAGCTAGGCAGGCTGAAACATTAAGTAACAGTGAGAAGTAGTGTAAGGTGGGAAAGTATAGGAAAAAAAAAAAAAGCAGCAAAAAAAAGAACCAAATGAAACTTAAAATGTGAGGTATGGCACATAAGAAAGAAATGAGAACAGAAATGTTGATAGACAGCACCAGATCACTAGTTTGAAACAGATCTGAAGAAAGCAGGGAGTTGACTACAGTGGTCAGAGTACTAAAAAGAATATGCAGATACATAGCGGCCACCACTGAAGAAATGACTGCAGCCAAGGTCAAGGCAGAGGGACAGAGAGAAAGAGGTAGAGGGACAGAGAGAAATTAGTGGCATTACAGAGCTCTGCTCTTCTATCTGCCATTCATGGCAAGAGGGCCATGCTCAGCGCACCACCAATTAGACAAAGGAAGTAGTGCTTTCAGCTGAAAGATTCATGAAGAGCATATTGGACGAGCTAATGGAATTTTCTGAGTTGAAAGCAGACTGTTTATCTTCCTTTAGAACAAGTATTCCTAAACACTCAGGTCATATTTTAGGAGAGAGATGAATAAATAACACTACTTATTCACACATACGTGAAAAGAGAGAAAATTGTATTGGGAGAATATAAAAGTATTGTTTGTACTTTAATTGTTAATTAGAATGTAAAGCTCCATCAATCCTGAAAAGCAGAGTAACTCTTCATGCATTTTATGTCCTAGAATGGAAGGAGGATCACTGGGCTCTGGAAACACTGACTCTTATTAATCCAAATTTGCCTTTCCTCCTCACCCACCTGCCACTTGCTTTTAAAGCAAAAACAAAGACAGGAAGTTGCAATATAAGAATTTATATATAAGAATAAGAAGTTACAGCATGAAATAAATAAGCAAAACAAAATTTTTGAAAAACGGAGTCTAAAAACCATGTGAATCTAAAGCATGCTTTTTAAGGAATGAATCTGAACTGGTCATCATCTTGCTTTTGAATCTGTCTTCCATTAAAATATCTGTTAATTTTGAATTAAAGACTATGAAGGCATATAGAAATTTTTCTCTTATCTTCAGGATGTATGTAATGTACATTACAAGTGCACTTTCTAGCAGGCAATGAAGCTTGCCTTGCAGGAACATTTTCATGGCCTATTCTAGGGCTTGTTTTATAGTCCCTGTATACCATTTGCTAAGGCAATATAAACTCTGTATTATACAATCAATAAAACTAACAAGCATTTACATGGTAGGACAGATTGGAAGATGGTTAATTTTAATCTGGTTTACAGTTATGGCTGAGAAGTTATAAAAGATTGGAGAAATGAGAAACTTATAAATATCTTCAATGCAGAATGTTCCACAAAATGAATGGAAAACCAGTGTATCAATTTGGGTGCAACAGAAAGTAACCATCCAGTGTGTGAGATTATAAATGACTGTTTTCCCTCCTGCTGCCTCTCCATCTATATCTTGCCCTGTAAAATAACAGTGAGTATTCAACTTTCTTAATATAATGTTGTTTGAAATGCAACCATGTGTTTGAAATATAACAGCATAAGACTGCCAAATCCTCTTCTAATTTTTTATGGAAAAACATCAAGTTTTGGAAGGTTAAGTGTTTTCTGGACCAAGGAAAAGCTATTGCAAAGGCTTTAAACATGTTTATGAAGTAAGAAATGTTCAAAATATGAGTCAGGAGGATTGAAATGAGACATTACAAATTTTTAGAGCCTGCTAACGGACTCTTTGACAGTAGCTCCCTTGCTGCTGCACACTCACTTCTCTACTTCTGAAATAATTTAGCCAGATTTTTTGTGCTAAGGAAGGGAGAAGAGAGATAAAATGTACCAGGTTCTGAGGTAAACTACAAGACTGGTGAAGCTGAGGCTTACAAAGACACATAGGGTCCTTCTGTAGGAAGCTAGAAGATATATTACGAAGCTGTTTGAGGTTATGGAAGGAGTCTGGAGCTGAAGCCATGGTTAAGTGTTAAGTTGTAAGAGGGGGCATGAAATGATTTTTTTATTTTATTTTTTTATTTTTTTCCTCCTGATCCGTTAGTGTTTACAGTTTGTGAATTAGCAGTATAAAAAGTGTTGAAAAATATTCTAGTTGTGGGTAAGAAAGCACTGCAGCTTCATAATCCTCTCTAATACTGTCATGATCTACAGCTCTTAAAGAAATCAAAGGCAAATGTCATAGGAAAGATATCTACAGAACTAGCATATGTGCTGGGATCATAACCATTTTTGACTTCCATTTACCCTTGCCCAAATCTGTGTGTAAGTGCCAGAGTTCTCATTCTCTTTGTTGATTCCTAGCTACCAGCTAAGAGGAGTTTGCTAGAAATACAACAGTGTTGTGATTTAACCCGGCTGGCAGCTAAACACCACACAGCCATTCACTCCCCCTCCCCCTCCCTCTCTGGGAGAGGGGGAGAGAAACGGGAAAGTAAAGCCTGTGAGTTGAGATAAAGACAGTTTATTAAGACAGGAAAATAATAATAATAATAACAGTACTACTAATAAGTATGTACTTATTAGTACTGTGTATGGAACAAGTGATGCACAATGCAATTGCTCAACAACCGCTGACTGATGCCCAGCCCAACCCCGAGCAGTCGCCCCCCCCACACCAGCTAGCCACCCCTATATGTTGTTTAGCATGATGTCAGATGGTACGGAATACCTCTTTGGCCACTTTGGCTCAGCTGTCCTGGGTCTGTCCCCTCTCAGCTCCTGCTGCACCCCTAGCCTGCCCGCTGGCAAGACAGGGTGAGGAGCTGAAAAGTCCTTGGCTTAGTGTAAGCACTGCAACAAGTAAAACATCAGCATGTTATCAGCACTCTTCTTATCCTAATCCAAAACATAGCATCCTACCAGCTACTAGGAGGAAAATTAAGTCTGTCGTAACTGAAACCAGGACAGTTAAAAAAACAGTTAAAATTCCAGTTAAAACAGCTTCCTAGTTCTACTGAGTAGTCCAGTGGAACATCCCTGCTCACAGATGCTGATGTCATTGGTATGTAAAGTTCTACCATAAGGTGTCTATGTAACCTCAGAAGGTTTTTAATGAAGTGGGGATTGTTTTCTTTCTTAATGTTTTCTTTCATATAATACAAATAATTACCACTGGTGTAACTTTTGCTCTCCGTACTTATCAAAGGCATATAAATGTTAAGCAGTTTCTCCACTGGGGGTGAAGATGGGATGAAAAATTGAAAAAAAAATGTCCAAATTCATGTAATGTATTGAGGGAAGTGGAAATAAAAGGACAGTATTTCAGTGACAGCTGAACTAACTTGGTGGTCTTTGAAAAACCTTTAAAATAGTGGCCCTCCCCAGAAAAACAAAACAAAACAAAACTTTCAGAATTTGGCTAATTTGCAAAAAAACACATACATAAGTGAAGTTATTCATCACACTGGTGATTTATTACATCTATTCATAAGCTTTTGTACTTATCTATTAATCATACATTTCTGAAATGTTTTCCTTATGAGACATGAATATATCTGCAAATAACAAAACTCTTAAAATGCATTATTATTTCTTGTGAAACACCTGTCTGATGTATTGGTCTGTGTGTGTCATAAGGGAATGAAAATAAAGATTCTGCATAACCCATGAGCTTTAGAAATTTCATACTCAAAATAGAATGTTGCTGTGACAACCTAATGAAAAAAAAAATAAAGTAATGTTAGTCTGTGGTTCAGAGATTGTAGAAGTTTTTTTAACTACTCTTTTTGCTCTCACTGCTCTGCTTCAGTCTTAAATGTCTTCTCTCAGTAAAGTAGAATAGCCTTTTCAGGGTATGCTGAAAATTCTGCTCTCATCAACTCCCAGAACAACTCCACATAGAGAAGCTGTATTGCTAGGGAAAAGAATACTACATATTAACAATGTAAACTTGAATTATTTTGTTAGTTTACACCACACTGTGTTTTTTGAAAAGTGAAACTCAGTTTTCCTCAGTACTCACTTAGATGGCTCAAGTGTCCTTTCTACCATGATGGCAAAACAGAAACTGCATCTATTTCATCTATTTTCATCTATTTTATTTACTATAATTGCAGTCTCAGGTAAAGTGATATTGCCTAGTGAATTATTCCACAATGTCAAATGTATGTGTATTTCTGAATATGATTTTACAAAAAGTATGTAATCTTCAGTATGGAGTAAACAAAAATAATAAAAAAATCCACCCGTCAGACTTCTTATGGAACCTAATTATTCTTACACATAAATAGAAACTTAATTTCTTTTATACTGCTTAGTGCAGTCAACTGTTTTGTTATTAATTATAGAACTGTTACTAATGCACAAGAATGATATTTTAATAATGTTTAATCTTCTTTTCCTACATTCTGGTGTCTTTTGTAATTATGTTTTTGTCTTTGCCTTTGTATTCTTTATTTGCAAAATAAATTGAGCCATATTTCCAATAAGTTAGCTTGTTGGTTTTACCGAGCTCAGAAGATGTGCTCCACCACAACTGCTTTCTCACTCCCCCTCCTCAAAGGGGAAGGGGCAGCAAATACGATGAAAAGGGCTCAAGTGTCGAGATAAAGACAGGGAGATCCACCCTCATCCACCCTCTTCTATGTCCTCCCCCAAGTGGTGCAGGGGAATGGGGAATGGGGGTTGTGGACCCTCCCTAACACTTCATCTCCATCGCACCTTCACAGTCACTCTCTGCCCCTGCTCCATGTGGGGTCCCTCGGGGGTTGCTGTCCTTCCTAAACTGATTCTGCAGGGGCTGCCCACAGGCAGCAGCTCTTCAAGAACTGCTCCATAGGTCCATAACATGGGGTCCATCTGTCAGGAGCAAACTGCCCCAGCACGGGTCCCCCACGGGTGGCAGCTCCCTCCCCAGACCCCTGCTCCTGTGTGGGCTCCTCTCCACAGGCTGCAGGTCTGGCCCACAGCCTGCTCCTGTGGGGGTGCTCCATGGGCCACAGCCTCCTCCAGGCCACATCCACCTGCTCCACCAGGGGCTCCTCCATGGTCTGCAGTGTGGAGATCTGCACCATGTGGGACCCATGGGCTGCAGGGGGACAGCCTGCTCCACCAGGGGCCTCTCCACAGGCTGCAGGGGAACTTCTGGTCAGTGCCTGGAGCACCTCCTGCCCTCCTGCACTGACCTTGGGAACTGCAGAGCTGGTTCTCACCCCTCTATCCCAGCTGCTGTTGTGCAACATTTTTTTTTTTCCTTAAATATGGTCTCACAGAGGCATAACCAACATTGCTCTTTGATTGGCTTTGGCAAGCAGGTCCCTTTTGGAGCCATCTGGAGTTGTCTCATTTGACATGGGGAAGCTGCTGGGCTTTTCTCAGAGAGGCTACCCCAGCAGCCCCCTGCTACCAAAACCTTGACAGGTAAACATAATACAGTTAGTAATTTATGATTAGGGGGAAAAAGAGTTAGTCTGTAGATTGTTACTGTGTGAAAGCTAAGCTAGTTAATAAAACCACACACACACATGCATGCGCACACACACATGCCACTTAATATCTTGTTATAGTCTAGAATCTTTCTGAAATCCTCTGTTTTGTTGACCTGAAATCATCCTTATAACTTTTAAAATATTCACTTGGGCTCCTGATGCCCTTTGTCTCATAAATAAAACAGTTTTAAAGACAGGAGTAAGGACTGCTTATGACTCATTTGCTAATGCTTTTTAGGTATTCAGTGAAGAAAACTGGTATAGGATAAATAGTATGCTTTTTTATCTGTGATTCTGTTATTAACATTGTTTGGAAGTTTTGCTGTGATACCTTTATTTACTAGACCTAAATGTATTAAAAGAATTTACATTCTAAGCCACCCTCCAAAGACTTAGTTCAACATGAACAGAAACTAACAAAATATCAATGAAATAAATCAATAACTGTTCAAACACAGTCATTTTACTACTGCTGCATGTTGGGGCAGTACATTGCTCTTTGGTCAATACAACCAATAAGAGAAATGAGTCAGAGATGACAAGTTACTACCCAAGCTTTCTCTATACTTAAATGAATCTGTATCTTGTTTATTGGGAGCAACATATGTCTAAAGCTTGCATAGATTTGCAGGCTGGGGAAGTAAGATAGCAATATAATTCCATGGCAAAGCTAGTGACATCTTTCCAGAAGCTGTTTTCTGCATTAAAGATATGGGCAGTAAGGGAATACTTTATGCCTTCTTAGGTCCCTGCTAATATAAACATCAAAATAGCCTTTGCATGGATTATGCCTAGATATATGGATTTTCTGTTATAAATATTTAATGCTTTTGTTTAAACCCTGCCATTTATTGATGTCTTTCCATTTAAATATCCAGTCAAAAGGAAGATCTAGTCACAAATTTGTTGCTGCTGTCTGCTAATCTCCCACCAGAAAAAGGTAAGGGAGGAAAAGTAATTGTCTTTTGTCTTAGATCCTTTATGTAGTTAGGTAGCAAAGGAATCCCAGGAGAAGGTAGATGGAGCAGAGTTTAACCCACTCAAGTTTTTATCTTTTAATAGTTGTTATAATAAGATCTAAAGTTTGAAATTTTGTGAACCAGCCTCTTCAAATTTGCTTTCAAAGGCTTATGTCTCATCTCTCTTTTCTTAGAAGCTGCCACAGGAAATGGACAGAAAATCACCAGTTATTCTAACTGCTGCAAAAGGAAGGAACCAAGGAAATTTTGTACTGCCAACCAATTGTTGTAAGGAACTGAACCCAGTTCCTTCCTGTTGCTGCCTGCATGGTTGTGTTGGGTCTGTCTGGGATGGAGTCACCTTTCCCTGCAGCAGCCCACACAGTGCTGTGCTCTGCACTCGTAGCTGGAACAGCATTGGTATCACTCCAGTGTTTTGTCTATTGCTGCATAGTGCTGGCACAGCATAAGGACTCCCTCCAAGCCCCCAAGAGCCAGCAGGCTGGGGGTGGGCAATTGATGGGGAGGGGACATCACCAGGGCAGCTGACCTAAACTGACCAAAGGGATATTCCATAACACCTGATGTCACACTCAGCAATAAAAGGGGACTCTCGTGGGGGAGGGGTTATCCTGAACAACTGGTACGCGTTTTGAGGCCCTGCTTCCCAGGACGTGGCCGAACATCGCTCGTTGATGGGAAGTAGAGAATAACTTTTTTCCTTTCTCTCTGTGCTTCCGTGCGGCCTTGTTGTTTCTTCTGTTTCTTTTCTTTCTTTTTCTCCCCATTCCCCTTTCCCTTTAATTAAATCATTCTAATCTCAAACCTCGAGCTCTTTGTGTTGTCTTTTTCTCTCCCTTCCTCTTTGAGGAGGGGAGGAGTGAGAGAGCGATTGTGGTGGAGTTCAGCTGCCCACTCGAGTAAAACCATCACAATGGTATGGCTGCCTGGAGAATAGGAGGAATTGCAGGTGAGCCAGCCACTGACCCTGCTTTCCCTGATGCCCATGGGCCACCACTGAGCAGGTTTCAGGCCCTTCTTGGTGCAGGTGCTCTTGGTAGCAGCTGCTGCAAGGGGGCAGATACTGGGAACCGATTATGCTGCCATGTGCCAAACACTAATAATCTTTTACCCACATTCAGGCAGCAGATATTAGTAATTTTAATTTTGGCATTATATTGTGCTATTTGCAGATGCCTGAAATTTTTTGTCATAATCACCTGGTAAACTGCCCTGTAGAATGATTTTCTCATCTTCACTCCTGTCATATTAAGAGAGAAAATAAGCAAGGTGAGGAAACAGGAATTTCCCATTCAAAGAACAGAAGCTTGCAGTTGGAAATGCAAAGAGAAACATGTGTTGTGAACAGGAGGACTGACAGCTGGTGGCTGCTCTGTGAGCAATACAGGGTCTCAGGATACTTCCTAGTGGACAGATGTGCTCCTAAAATGAGCATGGCCACAATTAGTAGACATGTTGGTAGTATAGTATACTAGACTAGCAACAGGGAATAGGTCAGGGAATACTTATCTAGATAGGTGATCAGTTCAGATCATTAATTGTTTTATTAATAATGTAGGATTTGCTGTGTTGAACAGCAAAGTGCAGAAGCACAGTGACAAAAAAGCACACGAGACTAGATATGGCCACTGATGTTGCAGAGCTTGCTTTGTAAGGGCTTAATTCTTTGGTACTACTATATTATTGTAATGCAAGGGCAAAAGGGAAAATCTTATGTATAACACAGATAGCAGATAATACTAGTAAAAATTGGACCAGAAAAAAATAAAGGATTGTCAATATGTTCTCTGTGGGATATAATACTTTTAAAGTAACAGTAATAGCAAGTATTTATTATCTTGTACCTATAGGGGTGGTATTTTTATTAGTAAGCATTTCTAGCTGTTTAACTTATTGGTTTCAGGCTTTTCTTCTCCACACCCTTGCTCCCTTGGTAGAAACTTATCTTCCATGACAACAAAAATACATAAATAAATTCCATCATAGGAGAATAAATGGAAACTAATTCAAATTTCCAAGAATACAATCCAATTTACGTTCTGCATTTCAGGAATAGTTATGATAGTGTGTAGGGTTTACTCTACTAGGAAAGGCAATTTCCCTAGATCATTTCATGTGTATATTTTGTATATTAATAATTATTTGTAATTAAAAAATCAATTTCCCATCTTCTAGGGTTTAGTGATATTCTCCTTTTATGAGATGGGTCTAGTCATCTACCCCTGAAAATAATGGAAGATGGCAAAATATTTTTTATATTTATATATAGTATATATATTTATATATATTTATATATTATGGCAAAATATTTTTTAGGGTTTATCCCTTTTAGACTGATGTGTAACACCAGTGTATAAAACATATATAAAACATATTTTTTTAGCTGTGAAAGATGATGAAGATGTGCACAGCGGCAGGTAGAGTATTTGAATTAGTTTTTCATTTTATTCACCCTAAGATACTTGGCAATTCACCCTAAGATACTTGGCAAGACTCCATAAAGTTGTGAGGAAGTTGTAAACAGGGAAAAAAACAAAACAAACAAACAACAACAACAAAAAACAACAACAACAAAAAAACATATATATTCAAGGAACATATCTAAAGGATTCTTCTCCCTCCCTGTTCAAGGAACAGAGCTATGATTTCCCAAGTCCCCAGAATTTCTTGGAATAATTTTTATTTTTGGCATTTTACTTATTCTTAAACATTGCTTTGGAGAAATTAATATTTAGTGTTTATAAGTTGTTTGGAGTTTTTCCATTTCTTTAGCAGATGCACATGTATTTGAGTTTTCTTTATTTTGGATGGTATTTTACTTTCTTAAGTCAAATCTACCTTGGCAACATGACTAATGTGGCAGGGCTACTGAAATAAACACATATTCTTATAAGGGGAAATATTTCCTCCTCTTTTTATTAAGTCTTTGCTGTTTGGGGCTTTCTTCAGCTACAACTATTGCTGCAGATTAATGGTCCCTCTGCCAGAATGGAGGCAGCAGAAGTGATTGCATTCATCATAACAGCTGTTTTTGCTCCTGCTCAGCATAAGAGAATCCTTCTTTTCCTGTCTTAGCTTTAACTCCAATTATTCAAATTTTCCTGCATGAGCACACATACACAGTTGGCTTTCTGTCCTTAAGGAAACCAGCTGGAGATGATGCAAGGGAATTGTATGCTCTAATGCATGAGGGAGAGGCAACATCTTACTGAATGCATTCATAGCTCTTCAGAAAATACGTGAAAGTATTTTTTGTTGTTCTTGTTGATCAAAAGACTAGATTACTCTTAGGAAGAAAAACTTAAGGTGCATTTTTTGTTCCTGTAGCAGCTTTCATGACACTGTCAGTTCTCATAAACCACTCTAAAAAGTCAAACATAATCCAACTGTCAATGAGCAAGTTCTAGTTTCTTGATCACAAATTATGCTCTCCTTTGAAATAGTTTATTTGAAACCCAAGTTTGTTTTCATTATCCAAATATGCTTGGGTGTTGGGGGGAATGATTTCATAATGTAATAACAGTGACGTTGACTTGACAAAATAGTAGTTTTTAATTCCATAGATACTTTAAGAAATAAACAAAATACTTGTTAAATCCTACTACTTGCATATACTCCACTTATCCAATATTTTCCTTATTTCTACATCACATCTTACCAAAATGACTAAGCTTAGTGACTATGAAACTGACATGTTTTTTCAGAGAAGTATTATAATCTTATTCAAATACAAAAGGGGAAGTAAAAAAAAAAAACCTTAGCCAAAACTTGTGTGTTGAAACCCTCTGACTTTGAATTCGAATATAGGCCCAACATGCTTTATTTAGTTTTTATTTGTTGCAAGTGTGAATACTGGAGCTCATATTAAAGGAAATAGTGTATGGTTTACCTCTTGGATTCTTCCAGTAAAGACAGGCAGCTTTGCTGCCCAGCAATGGTAATCTTAGACATTGCTTGACAGTCACAGATACCTGCTTCAGTTTGTAGACAAATAGTAATGAGCTGTCATTTGCAGACAACCATGACTTAAATGGCTTTAGCTAACCTTAAAATTTAATTAATTTAATTAATTTTAATCAACCTAAACATTCTATAAACCTGTGTTTTTAAAGAAAAGTGGTAGGAAGTTTTTTTTATTTACTTAAAACTGTGAATAAAAGGAATGAGATATCATGCAACAATGAAAACTTTCAGGTTGCATTCTTCCATAAGAAATTTTCTGCAGCTAAGTATATAGAAATACCTGTTTCCTTCTGCCTGAAGGAGAAAATAAATCTAGAGGTTTTTTTTTTTTTTTTTTTTTTTTTTTTTTTTTCCTTTATAATACAAAACTTGATTATCTTTAACTATGGAGGTTAATAAAACCTGTACAAATAATTTTCATTATATAGCTGACATTCAACATGTCCATTGGATTTTTCGTTAAGCAATCAAAAGTAATTAAATTAAATTATGCATTATATGTATACATAGTGATGATTGAATCACTGGAAGGAGGGTTGTAAATGAGCCTGACAAATTATGCATTAAATATGCAGTTTAAGGTCTTTCATGAAAATTTACTCTTAATGAAAGTATTTTTATGTTCGTAACATAGTGCGACAATGAAAGTCATATGTAGTAATGAAATTGCAATACCAGAGAGTCTTGATGGGAAATAAATGTTGGGATAGTTATGCGACTAGGAAGTATAATTATTTAGCACTGGTTATTAACTTTTAATACGGACTTCCTTGATGGGTGAGAATAGCTCTCTCTCTCCTGTGAGCATTTCTTTTGAGATGCAATAGCAGTACTGTGTATGCTACAGAGCTTGTATCAGAAGCTGATTTAGTCCATGGAGACAAGCAAAGGGATCTGCTATCCTTTGAGGAGAAGAATTCAAAGAGGTTGAGCTGGTTAAATGTCTTAGGTTTTGAGAAGAGGAGGCCATGCTCTTGACTCCTTAAGATAATCCTGATTAAGAAATTAAAGAATGTGTCCCTGAGCGCTGACTCAGTCTACAGGTATGACCAGTCTGAAAAACTTGCCCTCCTGTGAGGATGTGCCTTTCCAGATTGTAAAAAAGCCTATCAAAACTAAACCAAAAATCAGCAATAAGAAAACAATAAATAATTGACTTTATTGTGGTAGTCTTGTGAATAGTTTGTGCAGTGTATCTTGACAGGAGAATTAATAAAATTAAATAAAAGCTAGAAAAGCTAGGGACTTTTTTTTTTTTTTTTCCACTGATCGTCCTTTTTTTTTTTTTTTTTTTTTTTTTCAAAAAGCAAGTCAATGCTACTTATACCATCTATCACTAATAGACCATTGCCAATTTTTTTATGATTGATGTAAATCCATGCAGGAAACATACATATTATGCCATTTACAAATTAAAATCCTCTTCATTTTTCTTAGCAATTTTAGCTTAAAAACTGATGAAAACAATACAGTTTATGTATTTCTAGAGTGGGAAAAAATACTGTAGGTCTTGTTTCTGCTGTGCTTCATTTTTTTTTATATATTACAAATTAGAAACTTTTGAGGCCTGTGAAACTGTTGCAGCTGGTAATCTATTACTTCCCGTGTTTTACATAATGAGCAATGAAGGAACAAATTTTGATTCAGGTGTCAGCCATTAGACTCCTTAAAGATCTGTCCCATGGCAACGTCTCCACAGACAGCCCATAGATTGCTGCCTTCATTTCTTCTGATATTTCTGTAGAAAGTTGCTGGACAAAATAATTGGATTGTGACAGTACTGTTATCATTTTTTTAAACAAATTCTTATTGTAAAGGATTCTAAAGCAGTTCTAAAGCATGATTTCTCCTTTAGCTTGTTTCATGTGATGGAAACTTGAGGAGTTCATCATAAACATCTTAAATTTTGGAAGAGAGAATTTTACTGAAACTTAAATTTCAAATTTCATCAGGGAGTTTTATTCATAGGCTGGAGACACAGTAATGCCAAAATTCAAAATCATAGCAGTATTTCTAAAAACTAAGCCTGTTGTTACCAGTCACCTAGGTAAATATGATCTCTGGTTAAAATGAACGTAAGTTTTTTTTAACATTAACTGCATATTTTGATATTGACTAGAAAGTAATAGTTTAGCATTTAGATTTTGAGGCTGTTATTGACTGTAGGAAAGAGATGTCAGTTAGCAATAAAAGGCTGCAAATTCTTTGCACAGGTCAGTAACTAGCATGCATTTGACAGTAACTTTTGAAGACATTTTATTTTTAGAAAGCAAACAGCAGTATCACAGATTCTCAACAAGTCAGTAGTCAGTGGTCATTGAAGAAGCATATAGGAATTCGTGGTCTATCTTAGACTTCAAGGGAAATGGAAATACTTTGTATATTGGGAACAGGCTCCCTACTTTCTGTATTTTGTTACCATTTTCTGTTGTTGCATGATATGATATGTTCTAGATAGAAAAGAAATTCCCAAACTTTGGATTTTTTTTTTTTTTCTCTTGAAGTAAAAAAAAAAAAAAAAATATATGTTTTTATAAATAAAAATATACAAAAATGTTTTTTAAAAAAAAAAAAAATAATAAAAGAAAAAAAGAGGGAAGTGTATGTAGATTTTTTTTTTTTTTTTGTCTTTGATGCCATGCTTTTCCTTTCTTTGTGGATGGTGCAAGCAGACTCCATAGTGCTTGGTCTCTCTTTGCTAATCTTGGCTATCTATTCATGGTTGTCTTTAAAATCTAGGCCATTTAAAAATACACCCAATTTATTCAAAAGACTTCTCTATGAAGTCTTTTGTTGCACCCATCACTCTTACTGCTTTCAAAGGCTCTGAATTAACAGGAGATGAGACACCATGGTCTGCTTTTTATATTTTTTGGTCTTTGTGAATATACCAAGGTCTTTATAATAAGATTGCTCCATGTTTTCTTTAAAGGAGAGAAATAGCCTATCTTGACAATAATCTTGAGAAGTAGTCTGAATCTGTATATGGTATACTTCTACCTTTGAATCATATCTGACAACAGAACTTCTTTGTGCTTTTTCATATTGTACTTTTTCTAAATAAAAAATATTTGTCTGAAATTAATAATAATAAAAACCCTACCTTTTGAGACAGAATGTAGCTGATCTGCAGTCTAAATCCCCATCTAAAAAACTGATAAAACTAGATAGTTGTATCTAGTCATATTGTTAAAATTTATTATTTGAAAAGAAACAATGATATTGTTGTCCAGCATTTGTTGCTGATATAAGAGCTAAACAATTATTTTTACAACAACAAAGAAGAACATGGGTTTCACCTATATTCTACCCAATTGAAAGAACAGGGGTTGCACATTTTAAAATCTTGTGCAGTGATTTAACGTCTTTAGCAGACCTCACTATGGTTTGCTATTATGTAAATAGAAAAATACAGGCTAGAGATTGACAGAAGAGACTGCACTGTTTGTGATTTCTCTATAAATCACTGGTTGCTTCTGTCAAAAGACTTAAAGAATTTAAATTAGACTTTGTTGTTGTTGTTGTTAAACTTGGGAGCATTTTTTTTTTCTTTCATAAAAACAGAAAAAAATGTACAGTGCACTCTACATTGAATTTTATACTGGATAGTAATAACTTAGACCACTTATTATCAGATGCAATTATTCAACAATTTCTCTTTCTGAATCCAAATAAAGATCATATAATGACTGAACTCATTAATTGAAGGCTTAACTGCATTATCCATCTAATGTTTGTAAGTGCTCTTACTCTGACATAGCAGCTTCTCTGCAAACAATTGTTATGGTTTCATCTTCCAGGTATGTTGACAGGAGGAAATTAAAAAAGGGCTTTTCTAAAGGTTAGTTAATTACAGATAATAAATTTTGTTTTGCAGATGTAGACTCCCAAATGATTTAATTTTCCAACAGTGTATTGAGCCAGAAAATTAAAGCTTACCATTTATTTGCAATGTTAAATTCCCAGTCAAAGTAAAGGTGACAGAACGAGAAGGGGGCCCTTTGCTTTTCTCACTGTGCTTCATCTTACATTACAACTTAAATGGCAGAAGTGCTACTGATCTCTTTTTTAACTTACACTGCACAGTCATTTGAATAGTATTAAACACTCTTGGGGAAGTAAGCATATCTCATTTAGACATAGTACTAACACTAAGAGAATCTAGCATCTGTTTGCATCATGGCTATATTCTGCTTTCAGGCCTTGGGTCTGCCACTTGACCTTTTGAGAATGCTGTTTCCTGAATAAGTTGTGGTAATGATACATTGGGAAGGGCTGTGAAATATGAGGATGAATACTTGCACTATACAAATTAAGAATGTTAGTTAAGAAGTCTGTTCTTGATTCTACTTGATTAACAAGATGTTTTAGCATCTCTCTAGTGGGACAAATGAGCACAGAATAATTAGTCCTGCCAAAACCAAAGCATTACAGTAGAGATCTTACATCTGGGTGATTTTCTTAAACTAAAACAAGGGTCTTAAGTCATATGAATATGGGAAAGGACTTTTAAGATATGTAAAGATTCCTGCAAGTTACTCTGGGGAGTTGCAAGTGCACATAGATATATTTTCTCCTAAGTCTTGAAGAGAAGAGTCTTATTTTCTCTATATTCTTTGTGTACGTGTCTTTTCCTAGGCTCAGTTAATGGCTTACATAATCCACAACAGAACATATTTTTTCCACCTCACCTGAGGCATTGAAGATGCCTAGCACCTCTACTGCCCCTGGAAGAATCCTAGGGCCATTGCTTTCTTGATGAGGCACCTCTGGTAATTAGGTAGAAGAAGCCAAGAACAGATCTCACTCCTCACACTCCAACCTGGTTGCTTAGTTTTCTAGCTGCCTGCAATATTCAGAAACATTACTTAGTGAAACTTGCTGACCAAGAGAAGCTGAAACTGCAGCACTCCAACTCCTGAGCTGCTGGCTGTTTGACAACTGCATGAAAGGGGACAACAGCACTGTGGCAGTAACCCTTTGGGATGGGGCCAGGAGATGGTTTCTCTACGGACTTCATTAAAGGCCTGTATATAATTTTGAGTGTCTTAATCATGGCTATGTCATTTTGGAGCTTCAGTCCTGGTAACTCTGCAACAATTTGTTTCAGTGATCACCATATTAAATACTAAATAAAACTAACAGTGAATAAATAATAGAAATAATAGCTCAAGCGAGTCCAGAGAAGGGCAACGAAGCTGGTGAAGGGTCTGGAGAACAAGTCTTATGAGGAGCGGCTGAGGGAGATGGGACTGTTCAGCCTGTAGAAAAGGAGGCTCAGGGGCGACCTTATAGCTCTCTACAGGTACCTCAAAGGAGGCTGTAGCGAGGTGGGGGTTGGTCTGTTCTCCCACGTGCCTGGTGACAGGACGAGGGGGAATGGGCTTAAGTTGCTCCAGGGGAGTTTTAGGTTGGATGTTAGGAAGAACTTCTTTACTGAAAGGGTTGTTAGGCACTGGAATAGGCTGCCCAGGGAAGTGGTTGAGTCATCATCCCTGGAGGTCTTTAAAAGAGGTTTAGATGTAGAGCTTAGGGATATGGTTTAGTAGAGCACTTGTTAGTGTTAGGTCAGAGGTTGGACTCAGTGATCTTGGAGGTCTCTTCCAACCTAGACAATTCTGTGATTCTGTAATAATTTGTAGTTATTTTTGGTGATACTGCTGGAACAACACTTTTCTATTTCTTACTGTTGTCTTCAATTAGGACAAAATGACATTGTCTACAAATGCTATGCTGTCTGCACAGCAAAAATAACAGTAGTTGGAAACATTTTTCACACACACTTTTTATTAGATTTAGTGAAAAGCATTCCAGGCATGTACTATCTTTATAGCATTTCCTCTAGTGTCTGACATACCTAATTTATATGGTGTCATGGCCTCAATTTTCTCTCTCCAAAAATTTTTTCTTACTGGGGCGAGGCAATAAGTTTGGACTACAAAGGGAATGTGTCATGCTTAACAATGAAATATTGAATTTATTAAAAGCATAATTAGATTTACATGACACTATCTTTTCCCTGTAGTTCTCTTCTTTTTAACAACATCTACCAAGTAAGTATGACAGATTCTTGTAATGTCAGGAAACAAAGTATCATTCAATATTTCATTACAACACTTGGTGCTGTTTTTTAGATCCCTCAATAGCTTAATGAGAATTGAGATGCTGCCTTTATTAACACTTACAGACAGTTTTCTTAGCAAAAGGATGGAAATGATTCAAGCTTAGGCTGGGAGTGGTTTTGCTCTGGGATATTTTCTGTTCTCAGGTTTCCTTCCATTCCTTCAAAAGGTTTAAAAGCACAAGAAATTTGGTAGTGAAGCCTGTTAGTAGTTTCACTGTCTGTTTGTAAACAGCTCATGCTTCACAGCTGAGTCAATGCTAGAGACTACTACCAGTTTAGTCAAACCTAAATGAAATTATGTTGTTGTTCTGAGAGTTTGGGTAAGGCAGGTCTCAGAAGGTGGATGTAATGCACACAGGGGCACAGCAATACAGCCAACAGTTGCAGGGGTGCAGCTCACCTCTGCTGAGGACTGGCTCTGAGAATGATGGAAAAAGGTGAAGATGTTATGAAGGAATTTTGTACTGAAGGAGACTTGGGAAGTAGCTTTCTGTTGGGAAGTAGCTTGTGTCTGTTACCACCTTTGCATGTGAAAGCATTGGCTTCCTTTGACAGCAGCAGGTAGATGATTCAGTAATTCATTTGTTGTTTGTCCTACCAGTATTGTGACAAACAAAGCCTGAAAGTCAAGCAGAATTTTGGAGTCCCATTTGTGGTACGTTCAAATGAGGCTTGGGCTGGTATTATAAAACTGGTCTCGCACTTGAGCCCAAAATAGGATGTCAATGTGTGTTGCCAGAGCTGAAAATAGTACTTTCAGTGCAACAGTTCAGAAAAATAAACAAACAAGAGGGCTTACATATGCTAATAAAACTATCAGATATGAAGAAGTAAAAACATTCTGAGAAGTATAACAACAGATTTGCATACTTCATTAAAATATAAAAACTTATTTTGTTGAAATAATAATAATAATAATAAAAAAGTTTATTTCTTATAAGAGTATTATAGGTCAAGGATCCTTGTAAAATCTCTAACCAGTTCTACCACAGGAAACTTTGTGATTGGAAGCTGAATAAATGCTAAAATTATATAGTTAATACAGAACTTTCCTGGACTGCTTTTTTTTTTTTTTTTTTTTTTTTTTTCATCAGTATCTATAGTGTGTTTAATATTTTTTATTATAATATAATATTTAAAGAGCAAAGCATGTTGATATAAAAAGGTGGTGTCAATTTCAAGAACTTAAAGAAATAAATGGGAGCTCCATTTTTAATGTGGGTTACTGATTTTGAGCTTGTTTTGGTGTTGGATCTGTGAAGGCCTATCAATACTTCTTCTAATTTGGTTTCATTTAATTCTAGAGTATAGATAGAGCCAGCTCAGCTTTTATGTTAGCTGTATCATGTGTACACAAATTCATACAATTTTTGTGTATGTGTATACCTTTTGTCTCTGCTTTATAAACTCTCAAATAACAAAGATGCTCATGACCTTACTGATGGTTTCACTTTACACTCATCCCCTCCCCTTTTACTCTTATATTTGTTATCCTTAAAGTTATAATGCATTACTTATATATATGTGTGTATATATATATATATTCCCTGTTAATATTTCATTCACTCATATACTCATTCATTCACTTGTTTTTCTGACTTTTCTTATATGCTTTGAATCATGTAGGAATACAATACAATAAAAAGGGGCTCATCTTTCTAAAGAGTTACTTTTTTTTTTTTTTCTTTTTTAAACAATGATGCCATATCTGTATGACAAAATAAAATATTACTTCTCCCTATAAACTGTATGAGTTTTCAGACTCTCATTGCCAAAATAACTTTTATTGCTATGAATGTATTAATCAACAGTTCATTTGAATGGTCTATAAACAGCTTATAATTTTGTCATTCCCTTTATCTGTAAGGGGTTGGCATGTATGTTGGTTGGTTTGGTTTATAGTATTGGTTTATAGCTGGTTTATTTATTTATTTATTTTAACAGAAAAGAAGGTGAAAAGCAATGATTAACTGATACTAGAATTTAATGAAGTTGGAAATCAACATAGCCTTGTGGCATGACAGAATTACACTTAAAAATGTATTGTAATTTCAGTATGCAGCACTTCAAATATTTGCTCTTGATTAATATAAGAGCTAGAATAAGCATATTCCTATTACTAGCAGTCAGGATTTAAGAGAGTAGTTTTCTTTGTATTCAGTAATTCAGAATGAGAATTCTTATTATCTACTGATACCTGCCCCTTGAGGCCAAATTAAATTCTTGAACAGGGAAGTAAAGATTTGAGGTTCTGCAAGGAATGTTTCTTTATAACTTCAGAGGGAAGGAAGAATTTATTTGCTTTGAAAGGTAAAGTAAAATATAAGCAGCAAAGCAAAAAGAACTGCAGGTTTAGTGGGATTGTTTACTAGCATATAATCTGTATTTTTCATTAACAGTTGTAGCAAAATCACATAACTTTGTCCTGTGTTAAACTGATTTGAAACAGAACAGTACTTGTCAGAATGTCAGTGTTATGCAGTCAATGGACTAATGCAACTGAAAGGGAAGACTTGCTGCATGCAAAACTATTTAACTTGGTAATGAATGATGGATGTAGATACTTAGCTTGGTCTCTTTACTTTGGTGTCCAGCATTTCTGTATTTCTGAAATCAAAGAAAATATGTAGTTTTCTGAAAGGTGTTTGTTAAGCACAGTGTGTTTAATTTGGGCTTGCTTAGTTCCTGTGATATAAGGAATAGAGCAGGAGAGGTAGTTCAGTGAAATTTGTAATTTCTGTTACTACCTAATGAATGTTCTTTGAATATAAAACCTCACGCATATGTGCTTATCTTTACAGAATTCAATACTATCAGTTAATCCTAGCCATTGTACACAGTGCTTTTGATATGTTTGTTTTGGAGGATTTTATAAAGGTGACCCATGTTGTACAGATAGGGAGACAAAGAATGCTGTAGACAGCTTTCTAGGAATAATGAACCTATGAAGCTCTGTGGTGCTACAGATGTCTGAGCTGGCTTTCAGTTGGCTGAAAGCACAATTCTTCAGTTTATGATGTTTAAAGAAGGGGATATTTCATACAGAGAAAGAGACCTACTAAGAGGATATACATTAAAGATGTCAATGTATTAATATATAGATCAGATATATTAAGTTCATATATGTTACATGAAACAAAGTTTTGTATAAGTTGCACCACTTTTGATAGAATGGTGGTAGGCCCTCTCACTCTGCAGGGCGATGACAATAGTTGAGTTGTGCTTCAGTTGTACTTAATCTGATTTAGAGAAAAATGTTAGACAAGTTCTGTCTGTAGACAAAAGGGATAGAAACTGACATCTTCCCTAAATAAATCAAGTAAATCCCAGTATCACAGGCTCTGATTTTTATGGGGAATATTAACTTTCCTGACTAGCAAGGCAACATTGTATGAGACAAGCAGTCAAGGATGTTGCTGGGGAGTATTGAGGTACTTGTTACAGGTACCGCATGGGCCAACCAGATGATGCACAGCTGGAACTCATAATCATTAATAAAATAGAACTGTTTGGGATTTTGGTATCCTTTGTTTGGTATCCTATGTTTGGATTTTAATCATTGGTATCCTTGATTGTTGGTGACCATGAAACAGTGGACTTGAAGACCCTAAGGGGTGTGAGGTAGGAGAATAGCAGAGAGCTGACTGGGGGCTTCAGGATAGCAGGCTGTGTGTTGTTCAGTGAAGTGGTAGAAGGGATCCTTTAGGAAGAGGCAGCTCTGAAGAGTAAAAGAGCTCAAGAAAACTTGCAGGTCTTTAAGAATAATCTCCTCCAGCTGCAACAATGTTCTGTCTCAATACTCTGCAAATCAGGCAGATTTTACAGAAGACCATCCTGGCTAAATAAGGAACTCATGACTGAAATCCAACATTAGAAAGCAGAACACAGGAGGAGAAAACAGGAAAAAGGCTCAAAGTGTGAATTTAGAAATATTACTTTGATATGGATGATACTAGGAAATCCAAAGTTTGCCTAGAGATGAAGTTGGAAAGAGCTAGAACAGCAAAAAGAACTGCTGCTGCTGTGTTATTAGTAAGATGCTGAACAAGAAAAACATGGACCTAGGTTAGTACAGCCCAGGATACTGTTGGCTCTATTTGCTGGCAGAGCACCCTGATTGATCAGGCATGACTTACCATGCTGAATGTCACCCATCACCTTCTGTAGTTGCTCAGAAATGTTCTCCAGGAGGGACTTGCTCCATAATTAATTGCATTTTAATGAATGCTTTGGCCTTAGCTGATTTTATCCATACTCAGTGCTGCTCTACTTTTGATCCACTCTTAGTAAATTGACCTTACTGTTATCTCTTGTTTTTCTGTGATTGAGGTCAATGAAGAGCTGAGCTTTTAGCTGCGCCAATCTCACTGCATTCACACTCCTTCCTCTGTCTTGGGGCAAATGCTACCTGCTTTGCTTGTGCCTGTTCTCAGACATGCTACCAGGTTAATGTAATTCCCCCTTTTTTAAAAAAAAAAAAATATATATATATATTATTACCAGGATGTCTTACTTATCTGTCTCTGAGCATGATGTGCTAGACTATTCCCTTAAGCTCACTTTGTTCTGATACCAATTCTCTGCATTAATATTATGAAAGCTTCACATCAATCTCACCAAAGCTGTTTCCTGTACCGAATCTGTTTTTTTCCTTTTTCCTCAGTGTAATGTTATGTGACAGAGCCAAAAGGGTAAACCAGGGGAAAGGGGTCTAGTGATATGTGTTGGTACTTGCAGAAAACACATTTGCAATTCAAAATGATTTTGCTTCGCTAGTGAAGTGTAAATATAACCTCCTTTTGGTAAAAATGATGTAACTCCATATTTTTTGTTGTTGTTTTGTTTTTGTTTTCCCCTTAATCCCTATTTCTATACTTGAGTATTAAAAATTCTCCTTTATACCATCTGTAGTTATGAACTCCTTAAGATTCTTCATTTCATGTAGAACTGTCTTCCCTAGAGCAAGCAAACATATGACTAAATATTAGCTTTCCAGATACTTTCTTTTAAAAAGCATTTAGGGAAAATTCATGAGTGCCAGTCCCACATATTTCTGTATGTTTTAAGAAACCTGTTTGTAGACAGTAGAAATGAACACTCAAATTCCAAGAAACACTTTCAGTACATAACTCATGAAGATTTTTTTTTTTTTTTCTCGTGGAATCGGAATGATTTTAAATGATTTTTTTAACCATGCACAGAACAGAATTTTTTTCCCATGTCCCTTTAACCAGCTAATTAATGTATCCATCACACCTATACTTTAAGAGTAGTCTATTGTTAATCAGGCAGCTCCTGGAGTTCATAATTTCTGAATGTCTGAGAGAAATTTTAGCTGTTTAATGTGTTTTTGTTAGTATAGAATTCATGTTACAGTTATATGGTGATATTTTCCCAGGACTCATTTTGATATCATGTCAGCATATTTCTTTATGCAGTAGCTCTGCTATAGGTGAGATTACTTGGGGCGATACAATTAGTTTGTAACTGTGGTCTCTAGTCTAGGTCTGATAATATTTTAAAAGCAGCTGTGTTTGGGATCTCTAACTTCTGACCCACACCTCAAACCAACTGAAATTCATTTGCAAAATATAGATCCATCCAGTAACTACTTGCCATTTAATGACCGAGACTTAACTTCACCCTTCTGTCATTTTTTCAGCTTGCTGTAAATTCTACAAGGTTAGTATTAAAAGCTAACTTGTAGTATACATTATATTTGTATAAATTAAAAAAAAAAAGGCAGGCCTGCAAGTTAACCCATTTGCCACAGGTGTATCCATCTGTATAACAAGCATAGGAAATACAACTAATGTAAGGAGAACAACATAAGAAAGAAAAAAAAGCTACTTTAAAAATTAGTGTCATGTTTCATCTCATAATTCATTAAGACAGAAGAGCTTTTACAAAACCTTGTGGGTTAGACCTTCTTAATTAACATTTCAGTGAAAAGAATAAGATGTGGTCAGCTTCAAATATTTCTTTTGCAATTACTGCATGTTGTAATGTATTTGCAATGATGTGACTTTCTAAATGTTAATTATTTTCATGATTGTCAGAGATGTTTGACTGTGAAAGTTATTGTTAAATACAGACATTTAGAAGGAATTACTTTATGAAGTTGTCTCTAAATTTGAGGGAAATTGAAGTGGTTGTTATCCATCATGATTTCCAATACAAAGAACTTCAAAACAATCATTTAAAATTGATTGTTACATTGGGGCCTTTACATGTTTTGCAAATTGATTTGGTTACTTCACGTAACTGTTTTCTTACCTGTATGAAAAGGGTTCAGTCTGCTTGGTTTTTCTCAGTTCTGGGAAATGTCTGTAAAATATTTATGTTACTGTCTTTCAGCATTTATTTGATTGATGTTTTTTAACCATTTGAAGATCTGATACCTGTTAAGTGATTAAGAATTACTTGTATGATACACTTTCTAGGTAGTCTAGAAAATGAGATTCTACATGTTAGACTTGTCTCTGTTAAAATACATGTTTTCAAATTTCAGTACTGCACAAAAATTATTATTTCTAATCATATTAGAGATTCAAAGTTGTTCACCTTTCTGTGTAGGAAAGTCTAGGAACTGAGGGTATTGTACAATCACAGTTGTTTGATTAAAAATGTAATATTCTTATAAATATCTCTTTTCATCTTATCAGTCCAACTTCATTGCACTTTTGTCTCCTTTTAATTTCCTCTATTTGAGATTGCATTTTTTATTTATATACGTGTGCATATACACAGATGGAGAAAAAGTATAACAACAACTAAGCTTCATTAATTCTTTCAAACTACTTCCTTTGATTTCTTCTTTCAACATTGATCAGCTCTGTCCTTCATTTTTAATATAGCATTATTCATTGATATTTTTCTATTTAAATTATATTGTAAATATCTATTAGTGCTATCTCATTTTCATAGCACAGACCTTTGGACACCTGCACTGATTTTTTGTTCTATACTAGTAACATAGTCTATACTAATTACTGATTGTTGCTTTTTTAGTTTGACCAGTTGCCAACTTTTTTTTTTTTCTTTACAGATTTTATTTTCAATCTGCATTTAGGTGAACTTAGATTTACAGATTTTTTTTTTTTTTTTTGGAAAAAAAAAAAAAACAAATCATCCGTGTATTTTCATCTCCTTGATAAGTTGTGTCAAGTCATGTTTACCTACGAATTTGAACTCTGTACATAGTTATGCAAAACAAAAACTCGACTAAAAAAATTGCTCTGTTGTATTAAGTAACATACTAGCACATCAGAGGGCATGTTCTTCCAATGGAGTCACTAAGGAAATGAAGAAAGATGTGTTACAACTATTACTTTTTAAATAGAGGTTTATAGTATTTGTATAATTGAAAAAATAATCATGGGAAAGACACATATGCTGCCAATTCTGTGCACTTTAATGTGCATCCCAATGCCTCTGCATGACTGTATGAAAATTACACTTGTAGGTAGCCCTTGTAATTGAAAATCTCACTCCAAGATATAAAATGATCTATAAATTTACCATTATAAAGAGTCCCAAGTTTAAAATAGTCACATGACTTCTTGCTTTATATGGTTGAGCCTTCAGGCAAAATTTTGGTTGTGATCCTTTACAGAAGTACTTCTTGTTATCTAATGTGCTCATAACCTATGCATTATTCTTACTACTGGTGAGGGAAAAATATGTGCTTTTCCAGACTGATATATTTTGCAGATAGAGGTACCATGATTCTGTATCCATTCGCCATGCTGAGCATAGGGAAGGAGGTGTCACTCAAATTCAATGGGCACATTCAATTCATCCCTATTTTATAGAGGAAAATAAAGCACAGAGAAGAGAGTAACAATGTCAAGCTCAGTCAGCTGGTTAATGCCAGAGCTGGGAAAAGAGACTAAATCTCCTCACTTCCATCTCTTCTCAGCCACTGTCTGCAGCTCTTTCTGTGGTGGTCAGATTGTTTTCTTTCTGAGAGAAAATGTTATTTTGGTCAATACAAGAAAGTAATCATTTACAGCTTTAAGGGTACTTGCTCAATTTAATTTTGAGAGGCATTATTATAGGAAATGCCTTCCAAATATTTAAATAAAAACAATAAAAAAATCTTTTAGAAATCAATGAAAATAACTTCCTGGCTTTTATTTAAAGTGATGATATATATACTTTAGAAACATTCTTAGGACTTGAATGTTCTTTACCTATAAAATGCATTGTATTTTAAAAAGAAAGGTTTTCTACTTAAACTACTGTTCACATTCAAAAGATGTTGTATATTTGGCTCTGAGGAGAAGGACTTGGGGGGGCGGGGGAGGAGTGGCTGGCTGATGAGAAGCTCAACATGAGCTGGTAATATGTGCCTTCAGCCCAGAAAGCCAACTGTATCCTGGGCTGTATCAAAAGCAGCATAGCCAGCAGGTTGAGGGAGGCCTCTACTCTGCTGTTGTGAAACCCCACCTGGAGTACTGTGTTCAGCTCTGGGGCACCCAGAGCACAAGAAGGACATGGACCTGTTGAAGTGAGTCCAGAGGAGAGCCTTGACAATGATCAAAGGGCTGGAGCACCCCTCCTATAAAGCCAGGCTGAGAGAATAGGAGTTGGGGTGGAGAAGAGAGGGCTCAGGGTAGTATAGCAGTCTCCCAGTACTTAAAGGGGGCTTACAAGAAATCTGTAGAGGGACTCTTTGTCAGGGAGTGGAGTGACAGGAGAAGGAGTAATGGCTTTAAACTAAAAAAGGGTAGATTCAGATTAGACGTTAGGAAGAAGTTCTTTAGTCAGAGGGTGGTGAGGTATTGGAATGGGTTGCCAGGAGAAGTTGTGGATGTCCACTCCCTGTGTTTAAGGCCAGGTTGGATGGGGCTTGAGCAAACTGATCTGGTTTCAGAGACCTTGTTAGATGAGATGGATCTGAAGGACAGATTGATCCAGTAGAAACACTCCCTAGTTGACTATACATGGTAGGCATGCCACAGGCATATATGGCATAGGCATCCACTGAGAGATAGTAGGTTCTGTGGAAGTAAGTATGAAATGTATGAAACTATTTTAATTTTATTTTAAAGCTGGCTCAAATGAATTATAAAACTGCAATTCACATACATGTAACATGTATTTTAAATATAAATTGTAGAAGTAAGAAATGCAATAATTAAACTTGATAAAGAAAATCAGGTATTTGTTCCTAAATTTAACTTAATGATGAATCGTTCTTCACTTTTTAGCATTTCTTTCAACCTCTACAAGCCTGCCAAATTGAAACAGCTAAGACAAAACCAATCTTTGTTTTATATGTGGCAATTTTCTTTTGAAGTCACAGGTGAATAAATTATAGTCAAAGTATCCTATCAGCTGAGGTATTGCTCTTGCAAAAATCTCCATTGGATACTTATAGTATCTCACAACATCTTTGAGGTAATTTACTGATGAGAAATGAGATATGAACATATTAGCATTTAAAAATTCCATCTGAATGAAATGAAGTACTTTGTCTTAAATGAGAAATAATAAATGGGTATAACTTATTCAGCATTATAGGACAATATCAAATGATCAAACCAGAAGCTCTGCCCATTAGAGAGTAATCTTTGTTTATAGGAAAAAGACCTAAGTAAAACCTTTGAAACTGAAAGCATTTTACCTTATATCATGCGTCTTACTTTTCTTGAGAAGATGATATTCATTTCTATTCTTGTGCTAACAAGACAGTTATTCTGCCTGACATAGTGACATAGAAAATGTACAAATATAAACCAATAGATGCTAAGAGCTAAAGATAGCAAATGGCACCCTTCTATTGAAACAGTCTTCTATGTATTTGTAAGAAAATGCCAGTATCCTAGGTCTGCCACTTACTCTTATATCAGCTAGTTGTGTTAAACACATTTGTTCTAATTTTCCTCTCACATTTTCATTTATTATATCTCATCAAATATCTGAATGTTAAAATGTTAAATATCTTGCCTTTTTTTTTTTTTTTTTTTTTTTTTTTTTTCTTTCCAATATATGTTCTGTGTTTTGTCTTAAAACAAAACAAAACACCACCACTAAGTTTTCTGGTTAAGAACTTCTTGACCTGCTCTTTTGTGCTAGGTCTTTAATTCTCCAGCTGGCCTACAGCTATGGAAACAGGAATTGACTTTAGGATGTAAGCTACATGCTGCTACAATGACAAGTGTTCTGTGCATAGGGACAGAGATTTTGCTGTCGTGCAGTGGCTACAAGTTTGAGAGCAACTTTATGGTTGGAATGTTCAAGCTACTAGAGGTCAGAAATACAGAACTGATATGGTGGTTTTCAAGCATAACACAAAATGGCAATGTTTAGCTTTAGGCAAGTTAAATTTTTTGGGGAAAATGTTTTGTCTATGAAAGGGTAACCTCAAACACTTCAGTTTCCAAGTCATCAAGTAGCTTTACTTGAAAATATTTGAGTTATAATTATGAAACTGTAGTTACAAAGCTGGTCATCTTTGTAAATGTGTGGGATGAGAAACATTTTCATTCCTCCTTTTCTGTTTGAGACATGAGTCACTGCTGCTTTTCTCAGAAAAGTGCTCCAAAAATCACATTCTTGGGCAAGGCTTGCCCTAGGGCTAACCATCTGTCTCATTTCCCAGGAGAATATCATAGTCATTAGGATATGCGTATGGGGTACACTGCTACACTGGCTACGCTACTTCCCTGAGTGGCACAGCTATCAAAACTCCCCATGCATCTAAATGAGTTTAAATCCAGTTCTCTCACCTTCCAAGAGATTTCCTTCCTCAGTGGCAGGTCACAGTGCAGAACAGACCACTGAATTCTGTTTCTTTCCTTTCTATTTAAAAGGCTAGGAAACTAAAAGATCATTTTTCTTCCAATTAAAAAGAAACAGAAGTCAAGGTTGTGGTGTGGAAGTAGGCTCACAGGTATATTTAGTAAGTAAAAAATAAAATTGAATTTTGATTTTTTTTTTCTGAAAGGAAGTTTTATTTATTTTATATATATATATATATATATATATATATATATATACATAACTGAGTCACTGAATTATCCACACACGTCCACACAGAAGTAAATCTTGTTCCAGATCTACCTTTATGGTAGGTGGCTGGTTTCAGTGTCAACCTTTAGCAAGGGCTATTGTGGCTAGCAAGGGCTAATTCTGTGCTATTGGCGATACATGCAATTGTTTCCACCATGCTCCACATACCCATGAATGACTCCATCCTTTTGTGTTTTGTCTTTCTATCTATAGCATCCCTCCTCTCCTAGTAACTTCCATTTGTCTTTTTTGAAAAGATTATGCTAAAAGAATAAGTGTTTTTTCTGCCACTGGGAATTCTAGTTTCAGATTTTCTGATGCAGTTGCAATTCTTTGTTGGGCCAATATGACTGTCAGGAAGAATAATTACAAAACTTTTCTTCCTCAATTCAGAGATGGATTTCTGTCAAAGCATTAAAGTTGATTGTGAAAATGATTATTCAGGAGTAAATATTATTTTCTTTGACTCTTTTTTCTTATGTCTTTGCTGCATTTAATTATCTCTTGTATTTGGCAGCCCTGAACAATACAGCTCATAAAATAAAACAGAGCCCATACACTTGTAAGAACTTTATAATCTTTACTGATGGCTGATTCTCTGATGTTGCCTTCCAGGATCTGACTGGACCCCATTTCTTTGTTCTCCCAAAATCCAATAAAGAAATAAGCTCATACTTGGAACACCTACAGCATTAGAGCCAAGTAGAAGAATAATATAATTAAAAGAATCATGGTCTTAGTGTATGAAAGCAGATTTCCTACTACTGGCTAGAACAAAAGAAAACATAGCTTGTCTTTGTTTAGGAGTTCAGTAATCCTTTGTCTTGTCATTAATGTCTTGTCTTTAATATCTTTAAAGATATTCTGGATGAGGGGATCGAGTGCACCCTCAGTAAGTTTGCAGATGACACACAGATAGGTGCTTGAGGGTAAGAAGGTTCTGCAGGAAGATCTGGATAGGCTGGACCAATGGGCTGAGGCTAACTGTATGAAGTTCAAGGCCAAGTGCAGGGTCCTGCACCTGGGGTGCAATAACCCCAAGCAGAGCTACAGGCTGGGAGATGAGTGGTTGGAAAGCTGCCTGTCAGAGAAGGACCTGGGAGTATTGGTTGATAGTAGGCTGAATATGAGCCAGCAGTGTGCTCACGTGGCCAAGAAGGCTAACAGCATCCTGGCTTATATAAGCAGCAGTGTGGCCAGGAGGGCTAGGGAAGTGATTGTGCCCCTGTACTCGGCTCTGGTGAGGCTGCACCTCAAGCACCGTGTTCAGTTTTGGGCCCCTCACTACAAGAAGGACATGGAGCTGTTTGAGCAAGTCCAGAGAAGGGCAACTAAGCTGGTGAAGGGTCTGGAGAACAAGTCTTACGAGGAGTGGCTGACGGAGATGGGACTGTTCAGCCTGGAGAAAAGGAGTCTCAGGGGTGACCTTATCGCACTCTACAGGTACCTTAAAGGAGGCTGTAGCGAGGTGGGGTCTATTCTACCAGGTGCCTGGTGACAGGATGAGGGGGAATGGGCTAAAGTTGCATCAGGGGAGGTTTAGGCTGGATCTTAGGAAGAACTTCTTTACTGAAATGGTTGTTAGTCACTGGAATAGGCTGCCCAGGGAAGTGGTTGAGTCATCATCCCTGGAGGTCTTTAAAAGACGTTTAGATGTAGAGCTTAGGGATATGGTTTAGTGGAGGACTTGTTAGTGTTAGGTCAGAGGTTGGACTCAGTGATCTTGGAGGTCTCTTCCAACCTAGACAATTCTGTGATTCTGTCATTACTTATTCCTCTCAGTAGAATTAAAACAGGTTTCTTATATCTTCTTTGTTCACAGATTCATTATAATGGACTCTTCTTACAATGAGGTGGCATCCTTCCAGGACTAAGTGCAAATGCAGATCTCTATGTAGCAGTAAACTGTAAGAAACTGAAAGTGTTCATTCCAACCAGAGTAAAAACCTTTTTTAAAATAATAAATTCCCACTGGTGATTTCACTGACATGACTGAAGAAGAGCAGGTCTAAATGTTTCCTTACACACTGCTGTTTATGAAAATACAATGGAATATCATGTGAAAGAAAATTATCTAAAACACTGTTTAGTATAAAACAGATTTAGTATAAAACACTGTACTTGAGGTGCAGCCTCACCAGAGCTGAGTACAAGGGGACGATCACTTCCCTAGCCCTCCTGGTCACACTGCTTCTTATACAAGCCAGGATGCCGTTGGCCTTCTTGGCCACCTGAGCACACTGCTGGCTCATATTCAGCCGACTATGAACCAATACTCCCAGGTCCTTCTCTGCCAGGCACCTTTCCAACCACTCATCTCCCAGCCTGTAGCTCTGCTTGGGGTTATTGCGCCCCAGGTGCAGGACCTGGCACTTGGCCTTGTTGAACTTCATGTAGTTGACCTCAGCCCATTGGTCCAGTCGATCCAGATCCTCCTGCAGAGCCTTTCTACCCTCGAGCAGATCGACACACGCACCTGTGATGACACCATGACTTGGTGTCATCTGAGAATTTACTGAGGGTGCACTCAATGCCCTCATCCAGATCATCAATGAAGATATTGAAGAGGACCGGCCCCAGCACCGAGCCCTGGGGGACGCCACTAGCAACTGGCCTCCAACTGGATTTGACTCCATTCACCACGACTCTTTGGGCCCGGCTATCCAGCCAGTTTCTAACCCAACGAAGTGTGCGCAAGTCCAAGCCAAGAGCAGCCAGTTTCTTGAGGAGAATGCTGTGGGAAACAGTGTCAAAAGCCTTGCTGAAGTCAAGGTAGACCACATCCACAGCCTTTCCCTCATCCACCCAGCGTGTCACTTTGTCATAGAAGGAGATCAGGTTCGTCAAGCAGGACCTGCCTTTCATAAACCCATGCTGACTGGGCCTGATCGCCTGCTTGCCCTGGAAGTGCTGTGTGATGACGCTCAAGATAATCTGCTCCATGAGTTTCCCTGGCACTGAGGTCGAACTGACAGGCCTATAGTTCCCCGGGTCTGCCCTCCAGCCCTTCTTGTAGATGGTCGTCACATTTGCTAGCCGCCAGTCAACTGGGATCTCCCCCGATAGCCAGGACTGTTGATAAATGATGGTAAGTGGCTTGGCCAGCTCCTCTGCCAGTTCTGTCAGTACGCTTGGGTGGATCCCATCCGGCCCCATTGACTTGCGCACATCCAAGTACTGTAGCGGGTCGCCAACCATTTCTTCATGGATAGTGAGGGCCACATTCTGCTCCCCATCCCTTTCTGCCAGCACTGGGTATCAAGAGAACAACCGATATTGCCGCTAAAGACTGAGGCAAAGAAGGCATTAAGCACCTGGACTCCTTTGACCTTCAGAACCGCCTCCCAAGGGACTCTACCAACCAGAGTCCTGAGCAGCTCAAGGTCAGCCCTCCGGAAGTCCAAGACAGCGGTTTTGCTGGTCCCCTTCCTGGCCTTGCCAAGAATAGAGAACTCCACCATTTCATGGACACTCTGCCCAAGACAGCTTCCGACTACCACATCTCCCACCAGTCCTTCTCTGTTTGTGAAGAAAAGGTCTAGCGGGTCACCACCCCTGGTAGGCTCACTAACCAGCTGCATCAGGAAGCTATCTTCCACACTCTCCAGAAACCTCCTAGACTACTTTCTCTGGGCTGTGTTGTGTTTCCAGGATATGTCAGGGAAGTTGCAGTCCCCCATGAGAACCAGCGCTGAAGATTTCGCAACTTCTGTCAGCTGCTTGTAGAACTCCTCATCCATCTCCTCATCCTGATTCGGCGGTCTATAACAGACCCTGACCAGGACGCTAGCCTTGTTGGCCTTCCCATCTATCCTATCCCAAAGGAACTCAACCTTTTCATTCCCAGTTCCACAACTTTGAAAGATTCTCTAATACAGAGAGCCACACCACCACCCCTTCTATGCTGCCTGTCCCTTCTGAAGAGCTTATAGTCAGTCATTGCAGCACTCCAGTCATGAGAGTGGTCCCACCACGTCTCCATGATGGCAACCAAGTCATAGCTTGCCTGCTGCACAATGGCTTCCAGCTCCTCCTGTTTGTTACCCATGCTGTGTGCATTAGTATAAATGCACTTCAGCTGGGCCATTGCCTTATCCCCTGGCCTTGCCATTGTTCCCCCTGGCACAGCTCCAACAAGCCTTATTTCAGCCCCATCCCCCATTTAACCTAGTTATCATGCCCTGGTTCAGTTTGTGATCTCGAGGGAAGTGGGCCTGGTAAAGAGCAAAGTCAGGACTTTAGAAGAGCAAACTTCCAGTTGTTGAAAGTGGATGAGATCCCATTGGATACTGTCCTTAGGGAAAGAGGATCTGATCAGAGCTGGCAAGTGTTTAAGAATATTTTTCTTAAGAGTGCAAGAGTTCTCCATCCCCACGTGCAATAAATCAAGCAGGGAAGGCAGGAAACTGGGATGGCTGAACAATGACCTGGTCAAACTTAAACAAAAGAAGGAACTGTATAGGCAGTGGAAACAGGGCTGTGTGCCCTGGGAAGAGTACAGAAACCCTGTCCGGATGTGCATGGATGGTATCAGGAAAGCCAAGGCACTGATAGAGCTAAACTCGGTGAGGAACGCAAAAGGTAACAAGAAGGGATTCTACCAGTACATGGGTCAGAAAAGAAAGACTAAGGAAAGTATACCACCTCTGAAAAATGTAGATAGAGGACTGCTAACAACAGACATGGAGAAGGCTGAGGTACTCTGACTCTGGCAGTCAGACTTCTCACATCTCTGTAAGTAAAGAGCAGGTTTGGGACCTCCTGATGCAAATGAACAGCTACAAGTCTATGGAGCCTGATGACATCCATCCCATGGTCCTGAGGAAACTGGCTGGTGTTGCTGCCAAGCCACTCTCCATCATATTTGAAAAGTCATGGTAGTCATGTGAAGTCCCTGGTGACTGGAAAGAGAGAAACATCACTCCCATTTTTAAAAAAGGGTAGAAAGGAGGACCTGGAGAACTGCAGACTCGTGAGCCTTATCTCTGTGCCTGGAAAGCATGGAACAGATCTTCCTGGAAGCAATGTTAAGGCACATGCAAGACAAAGAGGTGATCCAAGACAGCCAGCATGGCTTCACCAAGGGCAAATCACACATGATCAACCTGGTGGCCTTCTATGATGGAGTGACTGCATCAATTGACAAGGGAAGACTGACCAATGTCATCTACCTGGGATTCTGTAAGGCTTTTGACACAATCCCAAATGACATCCTGATTTCTAAATTAGAGATGGATAAGAAGGGTGAACCATTCAGTAGATAAAATAATTGCCTTGATAGACACACCCAGATAGTAGTGGCCAATGGCTCTGTGTCCAGGTGGAGGCCAGTGATGAATGGTGACCCTCAGGGGTCTGTGTTGGGACCACTGCTTTTCAATATCTTCAGCAATGACATAGATGATGGGACTGAGTGCACCCTCAGCAAGTTTGCAGATGACACCAAGCTGAGTGGTGCAGTTGATACCAAAGAAGGAAGGGATGTAATCCAAAGGGACCTGGACAGGCTGGAGAAGCGGACCCATGTGAACCTAATAAGGCTCCACAAGTCCAAGTGCAAGGTGCTGCACCTGGGTCAGGGCAATCCCAGGCATGAGTACAGTCTCATGTACTCATGAGAAGAACTCATTGAGAGCAGTCCTGTGGTGACGGATTTGAGGGTTCTGGTGGATGAGATGCTTGACATGAGTCAGCAGTGTGCACTTGCAGCCTAGAAGGCCAACTGCATCTTGGGCTGCATCAACAGAGGAGTGGCCAGCAAGTCAAGGGAGATGATTGTCCCTCTCTGCTCTGCCCTCGTGAGGCCCCACTTGGAGTACTGTGACCAGATGTGGAGTCTCCAGCACAAGAAAGATGTGGACCTGTTAGAACGGGTCCAGAGGAGGCCCACAAAGATGATCAGAGAGCTGGAGCACCTCTCCTATGAAGAAAGGCTTAGAGAGCTGGGGATGTTCAGCCAGGGGAAGAGAAGCCTCCATGAAGACCTCATTGCAGCCTTTCAGTACTTAAAGGGTTCTTATAAAAAGGATTGAAAGGGACTGTACTTGTGTAGATAATGATAGGACAAAGGAGAATGGTTTGTGTGACACTTCGTAACAAGCACTATAATCTCAACAATGAGAGCATCTTCTCTGGGCAAAAACGGATAAAGAAGAGCATCCTGCAAGCTGGATGTGTCCTATGAGATTCCAGCTGGGCCCTCTTCTCTAAGACAGTGGATTTACAATAGTTTGTATATTTGTATATTTGCAACCCAAGGTGAAAAATCTATTTACATTACAAAGCAAAGTTCTCCAACTCAGAAGGCTGAAACTTCCTTATTTCTGTAGGGAGTATGCTGAGCTAAATCATTAGCTCTTACTGGCAGGATTGTTTTAAATTAAATTCCCATGTGGAAAGGTAAGGAAAAACAGATGTCATTTTAAAATTTATTTTGTGAGAGGTTAATATCCCTCCCCTTCCACTCCCCCTGGGTGCATCTGGGGAATAAGAAACACTTTTTTTTTTTTTTTTTTTTTTTTTTTTTTTTTTTAAATAAACGATTTGATTGTTTCTCTTATTTCTGTGAAATGAAGTAGAATTGCATTTAGCAGTTTCCATATGCTGAAGGATCTCCTGGTAAATAATCTTCCTCTTCCTAATCTTTGCTGGTTATTTTATTAATAAAAGTCTTCAAATTTAAAACTGCTTCAGAGTAACCAACAACATAGGAGTTTACCTTGTAAAGGGTGAAGCATGATTCAAGGAATCTTCAGTTGGTGCATAATATCAAAGTTGACAGGTAGATGTTGTTTAACTGCCCTTATTTTCTTTTCTTTTCTTTTTTTTTTAAAAAGTTTTTTTTTTTTTTTTTTTTTTTTTTGTGTGTGTGTGTGTGTGTTGTAACCTCAATATTAACCATCATTTCCCATGATTACACTATTTTGCCACAGCACTTTCAGATGAAAGAGAACTTGTTCAAAACTAATGCATTTAATCTTTTATTGTTTTCTGTAATATTGAAATCACTTTTTGGGAAAGATTTTGGCCACTTTATCTGACATATAGACTTTGACACAGATGAGCATGTTTCTATGTGATGCATGCTAAAAAACACAATAAGGAGCAGAGAAATATGGAAAAAGGTCATATCAGGTATCCAAAACAAAGCAAAACAAACAAAAACCTAAAAGGTAAAAAGCAGTAGAAAACTGGCCTGCACCAGTGCTTGGGTCTAACACATTTAAATTCCAATTATATTCAGGTGCTGCCTTAGAACACACTGTCTGGGCCCCAAGAATGCCACAAACCCTGCACATCCCTGCCCACCCCTGGGGCTTCCCCACCTTACCAGGCCCAGGCCCCACACCAGCCCCAGGGCTGCCAGCCCCTACTCCACTGAGGCCACAGCAGGGCCAGGTTCTAGCTTCCCGCAGTCCTACCCTGCCTGGCAGGGCAGATCCTCCTTTGTCTAGTGGTCTTTTATCCATGCTGAGTGAAGGGTCATATAGGTGTAATTACAGAAATGTGAAATCAGCTTGATATATTCGTTCTTTATGGTTACTTCTGAAACCATTCAGTTGCTCATAAACTTAATTTGTAAAACATGCCAGCTCTTAAAAATGTTTAGGACAGTGGAAGGCCTGTTAGTTCTACCCCTACCTTATTTACATCCTTTCTGGCCACAGGACAGGTAAGTAACTTCCAGTATTTGTCTCTGGCCAAGAATCATATCTTTAAAATATTGAAAATCAGCAAGTTATTGCTTATTAGGGATATTGTTTTAGTTTTCTCACTGTTTTATTGTCTTACAAATAATTATATAGGGAATAGTAAATTTTTTGAAATGTAATTAATAACATTTCAAAGTTAATAGATTCAAAGATGAGCTATTGCAGTATTGGTTGCATTGAGACATCTATGTTTTGTAAAGCTGCCCTGAATGTTTTTCCATTACTACACCTTGGTAATGTACAAATCAATTACCTTTCAAACATTCTTTAATATGCTCAGAGCTTTTCCTTCCTTTTCAGACACAGTGTGAGTGGTCTTTACTTGGAAATGAAGAGGCTGCAGTCACATGTACTGCATAGCAAGTTTATTGGCTTCTACTGTGAAGCTTCAAGGGTGACCACTCAGTGAGAACAGAGTTTCTAGAGTTTCTCCCTAGTGGTACTCTTGGATGATTAAGAAATAATTGCTACTGCTGCTGCGTCTTTTTACTGTCTGTTTTCACATGGCATTAAATGATAATCATAAGGTATGTAGGTAATTTACAGCAGGAGACCACAACCACTGCAGTAAGAATCATCGTGGCACAGATGCAGGAATGTACATCCAGCTTGATGGCTGTGACCAACTCACTGCTGCTGCTGCTGAACCAGTGTTCTGTGAAGTTCCAGCATCAGTTTAAGCTGGAAGTAGTGATGTAAATGTTGTCCCCATCTGTAGCTGTAGCTTTGTATCCATCTTCCTTTACTTCTCTGAAGTATGTTGATTAAGGTGAGCGTAGTCATAGTCTCTCTTTTTTTTTTTTTTTTTTTTTTTTTTTTTTATCACAGCATTATTTACCATAGACTTCTTGAGGTTCTCAGTCATAGTAGTGAAAGACGAATGAGTCTGGTGAAGAAACCAGTCACAGTTATGGAGTGGTCTGGCCCTGTAACTTTTGTCTTTTCTTTCTGCCTCTCAGGCCTGGCTTCCTGTTCCTGATTGTTAGTGGGAATGAGAACCATAAGGTCCAATCAATCCAGTATAAGGTCTATGTGTTTCTGCTTCTCTCATACCAACTCTGTTAATGTGACACATCCAAGTAAATTTTTGTTTTATTTTGTTTTATTTCTTCTGAAGGCTTGCTAGACTGATTAAATTGACTTTTGCACAAAGCAAAATAGCATTTGATTGCCAAGAGAGTAGCTAGGAAAATGGGCTAAGATAACCCCTGCCCCCCTTTCCCACAAAATCTAAACCTTTCTCTACTCATAATAGTCTTTCTGCCTATGCCTATGTTATTCTCCTGTCTGTAGTGGAAGAACTGGATTGCTTGCTCTGATCCCTGAATGTATCATATAGTAGTACATCAAAATTGGAGCCAGGAAAGCTTCCCTAGCACTAAATGGCTCTCAGATTTTGTCACTGATGCACTTCAGAGCAATTCCTGGCATGGTTATAGCTCAGGACTGATGATCATTCACTCTGATTTTATGAATTTAACAGTATGGATATGGACTCTTTTCTGCCAGACAGCTTCAGAGCCAGAAAGCCTCAGGCACTCTTCAATTCATAGTATAGAGGTGTCTTTCAGGTTACAATGCATTTTTGCACTTCTGCCAGCTTTCTGACAAGCACCAGTTAGTATTCCTCTTCCTGAGGCTGTTATTTTAGACTATTAAAATAAAGATGGTGCAGGCTTCTGGATTTTAAAAGCTAAGATCATCTTAAAACATTAATTTTTATCCTTAAAAAAGAAGTGACTCAAGTGTGACATGAAAATGGGGTCACAAAATAAAGAATTAACATGCTGAAGCAAGTCATAAACATTTAAATTTTATTTTCAAAAATTATTTTGTTTGGTTTTTATTTGATTTTTTTCCAAATGTTGATCAAACTTGGCTCAAAATGTGATTTGTTTTAATTTTAATTTCATTTGACATGTTTTGCATATTTGCTTAAATGTTAGTGAATGTCTTAATCACTGTAACACCCTCTCCCCTCCCTCCACTATAACTCCAGCCAAAAAAAGAAAAAATGAAGCCCATGGCCCATGTTTTTTTTTTTTTTCTTTCTTATCTTTTTTTTTTTTCCTCTCAGAATACATCATTCTAGTGTGGATATGTATAGGCAACAAGCAATTTGTGAATTGATGCCCATTATTATCTTAACTCCATTGAATATTTCACATAACAAGCCTTATATTTGCTGCTATTATTCTGGCAGTTAATATCACACAGCTAACTTGATTTTCAACAGATGACAATATACATGACTAGATGACTTCTTTATCTCCAGCATCACTTTCTAGAACCTGTCTATTGCTGACTCTCTTTTATGTGCAAGCACTTTGTAGATGTCAATTTCAACTATTCAACAGCAGTAAAATGAACTGAGAAAGACCCAAAACCAAACTTGCTCTTTTTATTTATTAATTAATTTATTTATTTAAAAATCTTTATGGGTGACAATTGCAAATTGCATAGAAATTAAGTAACTTATAAAAATGTCAGTGAACATGATTTTTTCCTTCTTGCATATGTGCAAAGCAGTGAAGTCCTGAATGTATAAAAACTCCATCAGTCAGTACAGAATCAAGTCCAATCAGGGTAAAACAAAACACCACAAAGAGTACTTTGGTAAAGTGTACTATGTAGCTGTAAGACCTACTGAGTTTTGCTCAGAGGTCTCATTTCATATTTCTCATTTTTGTTGTTAAAGCATGAGATCACTGCAACACTTGGAAAATCATTTTTTAGACAGAAAGCAGACATTTCTCTAAGGATTTTTTTTTTTTTGAAAATTATTTTTTTAAGAGAAAATTAAACTGCAAGAAATAAATACCTATAAATATTTCATTTGCCCTGGGCATTATAATGATGGTTCCTTTTTAAGAATATGCTTCAGGCCCAGTGACTAATGGGCTGAATACTTACATAAATTCATATTCAATACATAGCAAAGTATGCTTACATACTTTGCTCCGTGGGAGATGATGATATTAAAACAACTGCAGCTATGTTGACTGTCTTGCTGTTTTGGTAATAATTAATATCTTGACGAAGCATACAAGCATACATGCTGTTAATGATCAGGAAACATCCTTTTATTCTGACTCAAAATTTCTTTTTCAGGAACTGCCGTGACAGAAGGGATCAATTATAGCCAGTTGTGTCCAATACACAGGGCTTAACCATGTCAAGAGGAAAAAATGTAGACAATCCTATACAAAGGAATGTGAACAATTAAGAGATTTCTGGGGCAAGTCACTCTAACAGCATCTGATACTAAGGTTTCTTTTTTTCTTTATGTGCATATTTAGAAATAGAAACTAATGCATTCATTGCAGTAGCGTCCCACAAACAGAAGAATCATGTTCTTTTGTCCTCACTATAAGCCATCTTGCTGCTTATTGAAAGCTGAGGGTTATACCAGTACCAACTCCTCATTCCTCTCAGTAAATCTGTGTGCATCAAATGGTGTTCAATGTTCTTATTACTGAGAATAGTTCTCATTCCTCTTTGCAATAAATATTACAACAAGGAGAAAGGTGTTCTACCAGCATCTCCCCATAATATTGTGTTAAATTGGTAACACTCAGTGGGAAAGATTTTTACCTGCTATGTGGAAAGCCCTGGCTCTTTTCCTGGTTCATGCATCTTTCTGGAGAATGGTTTTATCCCTGGCACACCCTCCAGGACTTTTTCTCTCTGCTTCACCTATTACCTGCACTGGATTTGGTGTCAGGACACATTTTCCTGAAAATGTGTAAGGTCAGAGAAAATATAATGCAGTTTTACCATTTACTGGAGCTGTAACTATCAGCAGTTTGAATAAAGATAAGCTATTTTGCCACCTTAGAAATCTCTCAACTATGGGGTCTTGAATGCTGAGATAGTACACTAGAGGAAGAATAATTCTGTACATGCCTTATTTCTTACATTCTTTCCTTCAGCATCCAACATCAGTATCTTTGAATACAGCACACAGGAACTATCATCTGACCCAATACAGCTTGTTTTTATGTAACTGGCTTTGTGCTGACTCTGTCTCCTGTGGGTCCTTTCACACCTCTCAAGCATTTATAGCTTTATGTCTTCAAAGTCAGCTGCAGCATTTTTCTGTTCCTTTAAAGTGCCTCTCCCATTCTGCCCCTAGAGTGCTGAGAAACAAATTAGTCTCTTGTTGCTGCTTGACTTGAAAACCCCATTCTGATTTTATACTGGCAAAAATGCTCACCATTTTGAAATTGCTACTTAAAAAAAAAAAAAAAAAGAAGGAATTTTCAGGGGTATGGCATTCCATGGAACAAATCCATAAAAATTTAACAACTCTCACTGTATCATAATTGCTTGTAAATACATAAGAACATACATGTTTTAGTGTCTTTTCCAAACAAGAAATAAAATTAGTATTTAAATTGTATGCACGCAGTATGCTTGCAGTTATTCCCACTGTTCAATTATATAAATGGTATTAATTAGGATTTAGAGATTAAATCAAGAGTAAATTTTCCTCCTGAGTAGTTTGACAATAAATTGCATGCATTTTCAGTTGTATGTAATTTTTACATACTGAGTAATAATAATTAAATAATAGGATTAATACTCTGGAGTTTTTTACAGAAAATTGACATTCAATGAAATCAAAGTATTTCAAACTTTGAAACAGTCTACATTCTTTACAGGTGAGGTTGAAGACAAGCTCTAAAAACCTGGACTCTGAAGAACAAGAAGTACAAATCTGCCTGATTAATCTCTTTCTTGGATGGGAGTTTTAAATGTAATCAACCTACCTATGAAGTCCAAATATGAGCACTGACTCAAGTATGCTGAGTCTTTTCAGGATACCCAAAGATCCAAAGGAAATCAAGAATCATCTATAATGACAAAATAAAATGATCACCAAGCACAGAGATGAGTATAAACAGTGGGTTACCTTTGACTTTGGTCAAATAACTACTGTAGATTTTTTTTTCCTTTTTTTTTTTTAATTTCAATCTTTTTTTTTTTTTTTCAAACAATGGAAATCAAGTAGATGGTATCAGACTCTTTTCCTTGTTTATAGACTCACTTTAATTAATAGATCTCCCCCTTTAGTCTTAAATCACTAAGGCTACTGCTTTTGAAAGCTGAAAAGTAAATATTCTTACTCATGAGGCAGTTAAATGGTTAACTAAGAACAATTCAGGAATAAAGATCATCTAGAAAGTTTCAGTCTGACAGCTTTTTGCTGGCCATTTTGATGATACTTTTGTTGTGTGTAATTCGTAATGAACAGTTTTGATGTCTTTAATAAATAGTTTCAACATCCTTTTATTTATTTATTTTGCTATAGCAAAACATCCTAATTTGGTTTTAAAATATTAATGTAATTTTATAATTAGGAGTATCATAGAATCATAGAATATTCTGAGTTGGAAGGGACCCTTAAGGATCATCAAGTCCAACTCCTGGCACCGCACAGGTCTACCCAAAAGTTTAGACCATGTGACTAAGTGCAGAATCCAATCTCTTGAATTCAGACAGGCTCGGTGAAGTGTCTGCTTCACTGGGGAGCCTGTTCCAGTGTGCAACCACCCTCTCAGTGAAGAACCTCCTCCTGACGTCAAGCCTAAACTTCCCCTGCCTCTGCTTAACACCTTTCCCACGGGTCCTATCACTGGTGTTTATGGAGAAAAGGTCTCCTGCCTCTCCACTCCCCCTTGTGAGGAAGTTGTAGGCCGTGTTGAGGTCCTCCCTCAGCCTCCTCTTCTCCACACTGAACCGGCCCAGTGACCTCAGGCACTCCTTATAAGTCTTCCCCTCCAGGCCCTTCACCATCTTTGTCACCCTCCTCTGGACACTCTCCAACAGTTGAATGTCCTTTTTGTACTGTGGTGTCCAGAACTGCACACAGCACTCGAGGTGAGGGGCACCAGCACAGAGTAGAGTGGGACTATCCCTTCCCTCGACTGACTAGCAGTGCCGTGCTTGACGCATCCCAGGATACAGTTGGCCCTCCTGGCTGCAAGGGCACACTGCTGGCTCATATTCAACTTGCTGTCAACCACGACCTCCAGATCCCTCTCTGTGGACCTGCTCTCCAGTGTCTCATCGCCCAGTCTGTACATATAGCGAGGGTTGCCGCGTCCCAGGTGTAGGACCCAGCACTTGCTTTTGTTAAACTTCATGTGGTTGGTGATCACCCAGCTCTCCAATCTGTCCAGATCTCCCTGCAGGGCCTTTCCACCCTCATCCAAGTCCACAACTCCTCCAAGTTTGGTGTTGTCAGCAAATTTGCTCAAAACACCTTCTATCCTACATCCAAATCATTTATAAAAACATTGAAGAAGACTGGCCCTAAAATAGAGCCTTGAGGGATCCTCCACTAGTGACCATCCACCAGCCTGATGTGGCCCCCTCTCTGTTAGGACCCCTCTCCTGGGTAGTACCCTGCCTTTCCTGGGCTGCAGCTGAAGGCTTCTTATAGGAGGTCATAACTTTGTAGTGAAGGCTGAGGCCAATGCATATGAACACGTCAGGAATTTGTGGTATTCTCTCTTCCATCTGTCTGAAGTAAGAAGCCATGAAACTGTTCCTGTTTGAGTTTAAAGCAACAAATATAGTAACTACAGAGAAACTTAACTGTTACAAAAATATTAGTAGCATAGTTGTCTAAAGTATGTAAGAATTAAATCCCCTTTTCCCGTCGTGTAGGTGCAAAAATAAGAGTATTCTTTCTTTGACCATGTCATTAATCTGAGACAATCCTTTTTCAAAACTGGAGTTAGAATATTTGCTATTTTGAATATCAATTTAGATCTGAGCTTTCTGGTAAAAACCAGCACAACAGTTACCAGTCCCACTGAAATTCCTTATGTTTCCAGTTTCTGTTCAGCTACACAGTTACATAGTTTTATCACAGCAGTCATTAGCTGCCCTGAAATAGCAATGCATCACTAATGCCAATGCTTTAGTGGTTTCATCATTTATTTATTTTAAACACACATGTAACAATTTCCCTTAATTCCCAAGTATATGTTTTTTTTAGGATACACATTTTTCCAAACCAATAGCTGCTAAGAACTTGTCTTTGGTTGCTTAAGAGTATTTTTAAAGTATTGGTCTTGTTCTCAGACTTCTTTGTCCAGAAAGATCTGCCCATCAAGAAAATCTGTACATTTTTCTTTATCTTATATGGGACCATTATGGGATTCAGTTACATTTTAAACTGATATCTAAGGCACAATTGCACACTGTGCAATCAAAGCCCTTTTATGATGTAGAGTGTATAGGCAGATATTACTTTCACTTCATTGTAAGCTAAGACCTCTGGTTTCTAAAATTTGCTTTCCTTCTCCAATAGCTTTTCAATTAGTTATAATCAGTGAGAATACACTAGCTTTTTTAAAAGATTATTTTATTTTAGACATTGGACATAAGCATTTGGATATAAACAATGGTCAAATTGTTTTAATTGCTTTTAAATCCCGCGTTGTGTTCTTTTTGCACCCTTTGCCACATTGTATTGAATATGAAATTTTCTTACAGATGTCACTGGTACAGTCATATGCAGAGTGAAAAGTTTAGGTGAAATATCTTTAGTATTCTTCACTTTCCTAGCTAGAAACCATAGTAACTAGCCATAAACGCTTTTGTCTCTTTTGGGAATTTATTAGCACTGTGAAAGAATATGGCAGTCTACACATACCTGTAATGAAAAAAACTGCTCCTCAGAAATAAAAAGTTTTGGTTGTTTCCCTTAAGGCAGCTTGAAGTTTGTAAGGTTTCTACACATATATACATATATACAGACATACACCCTTTAATGGTAAAGAACAGCTATTATTTTTCAAAAGTTTCAGGATCTTCATGTGCACAATTACACATGCAAAGTGGAACTGAATTATTTGTTGAAAGTTGAATGTGTGTATTTCACATCTTAAATATTGGAATAAACATGGAAATATTGCTAGCTGCTTTTCCATGGAAAGAACTAGTTGTGCTAGCAAGCATTTTAGGTTTATTGCAGCTCAAGTCAATGAAATCATATATATTAACTCTGTTCTAATGTAAGAGTGAATGAGATTGTATGAAGAACTGAATCATTAAGATATAATGCAATTTATTCTTCCATTCTTTTTGCTCTGTACTGGTAACTCAGGATCTGCTAACATTGTGTAATGCTCTGTCTTTCCTTTTAGCATTTAAGTTCTTGATGCACAGTTTATTCCTGTTATCCATCCCCTTCATGCATGTGTCTCTCAGTTCTCTGTCCTCTTTCAAGCCACAGAGTACTTTCTTAAGCAGATTGTAGCATCTCACCCAACAAATGTCTTCTTCATGGGGAATGGATATATCATCCATGTTTCTTGACACTGTCTCCTGTTTGTCATGGTTAATCCACCCTGATAACCACTAAGTCAATAACTTTCTCTTTGATAGTAGACCCTCTACTTCCTCCTAATCATTTGCCTTCTGACATGTTTTTGTTAACTGACTAAAAGTACTCATGTATAAAATTTAATTTCATCAGTCTTTATATGTGATATCTGGAATGTCAGGACTCCATGACATAAAGTAAGATTGAGGAAACATCCCCCATCAGTTTGTTTTTGCAGTTTTCATTAATTGCATCCAAAAGATCAGGTTGTTGATCTTCTGTTCTGTCTATGGACTTTTATTTATATATGCACTTATATTTGCTTATATATTTATACTTCTATCCATTTTCTCTCCTGTTGATTAGAAAAATACTCAGAGGTCAATTCATTGTCTGATGGTTCCTGTCACCATTCTGAGGTTGTATGTGCAGTCTTTAGCTAATTTTAGGCTGTGTAAAAAAATCTCATTCCTACAATTTACAGAATATACAGAGACTGCTACACCCACACGTAATTCACAGAGACAAAGAAACTTGAAGTGCTACCTTCACGTAGCGTGAGGTTTGAGTTTTCTGGTAACATTGAGAGACTGTCTTCCCTGGAGATCAGTAAAGCTCTCATGCCATTCTTCACATATTTTGTTTCTTAGAAGAAAATGACACAGTGAAGCAGTTGGAATGATCAAATAAATAAGTGTGATGACAGTTCTCCATTTGGAAAGCTGTCAAAAATACAGGCCTGCTTTTACCTTGTGTTAGCAATTAAGAGATTCTGCTAAGTTTTGGTTTCTCTGTGAAACAATGAGTGCAATTGGAAGGCACTTACCAGTCAGGAATTTTACAGTTAGATTGCCAGATGTTGTCTTTAATCTGGTGTCTCTGATTTCTGTCCATGATATCCACTTGAATGGACCTTGTCTGTTTTGTAGCAATAAATTAAATACTTAGGAACTTCTAACACCAAGAGGTGAATTTATCTTTTGGTTTTTCTGAGGAAACATTTAAATATTCACTGTGAAACATGGAATTTTCATTTTTTTTTTTTTTCTTTCCCAATGGAAATATATTCTGGGAAATCCCAATCATCTTTATATACATATTTACTGAAAGAAAGAAACCTGTCTCCAAAACCAGAAAACAATATTTTTTATAAAAGTGTATTGGAGTATAATGATTGTATCCCTTAATACACACTTATGGTCATGTATATTTAGTAACCTTGAAAAGTGAATATATTGTGCTTGAGCTACTGCTAATGTATTAAGATGCTTGCAGCAATTAGAAACAGAGATGTGTTTGCTATGCAAATGGAAAGGGCTTGCGTAAGTTCATTTTGCAATGTGTTGCTATCTTACATTTATATGTATCTAATAAAAAAAGGATTCTAGGTAGGAATTCTACCAGTACTGAGATGGCACAGCATCATTTTATTTGCATCATTTTATGTTATTCTATTTTGAAAAAACAAACAAACATAATATTCAAATAGTAAGAGAAATCTCTCCTTAGCTGACTTAGCTGCCAGATTTTTTGTTCAGTTGATTCAAGAACAGAAAGAGCTGTCCTTGGATAGTGTCATCTTTTGAAAAACAGAATGAAGTACAAATTAAAGATGTATATGAAGTAATTCAAGCCTTCTATGTTTATTTATTTAAAAAAAAAAAAAAGTTGCAAGAGGGAGCCATCATTTTATAATTCTCCACATCATGTCATCATTTCCTATAGTATCCCATAAAGACCAGCTAGCACACTGAAATAATGAAATGTTGACTCTACTGAATATTTAAAGCGGGTTATTCTTATTATGGGTTATTATGGGTTATGAAGGCTATTATTAGTTCACATAGAAGCCTTTCCCACTGAAATGGAGATGCAAATCGTTGTTACATTTTTTACAACCTGTTTTAGGACTAAGAAATTGAAAAGAGTGTAGTACAGATTTGTTGTTGCACTAGGTATTACGTCTTTGTTGTTATACCACAAAGCTTCTGAGATGGTCAAAGATTAAAAAAAAATAATTTAATTGTATCTTTATTTTTTTTCTTAACAAGACACCTGTGACTGGACTTCTTCATGATATGAAATATAGATCTTGTATGTGCATAATAAATGATTGTTTTCTGTCAGGAAGCCTAATGTAGAAGAAAGTTGGGGACTGATATTTTCATTTTTCTTCCTCTTCCTCTTCCTTTTTTAAATGTAGTTAATATCAAGCATTAATAAAGACTTGTAGGAATAAACACTCTCAAATGATATTTCGAATAAAATAATATTGTTTATTTTTTAAAAAATGCAATATATGATAAATTATTCTATTGGGGCTGGAAGTAACCCAAAGCAAAGCTTATTTTACTTTTAAAGTCAAAGAGTATATCCTTCTTTTTCCAATCTTTCCATACTATGGGGATCAAAGGAAATAATACAGGTATTTCAAAGCTCTTAATTTTTAAATCCTGCTTCATACCCAGTAATTCTTTTGAAACCATGGATCCATATTCATGAAATTAGACAAATGCTTTAGGCTTTGTTGGCAGGGAATGCATAAATTAATATTTACCATCAAAAATGTAAACTGATTGAGGCTTTGTTGTGGTTTAACCTGGCCGGCAGCTAAACACCACACAGCCGTTCGCTCACCCTCCCCCCTCCCTTTGGCCAGTTTGGGTCAGCTGTCCTGGGTCTGTCCCCTCCCAGCTCTTGCTGCACCCCCAGCCTGCCTGCTGGCTGGACAGAGCGAGGAGCTGAAAAGTCCTTGGCTTAGTGTAAGCATTGCTCTGCAGCAATTAAAACATCAGCATGTTATCAACACTCTTCTCATCCTAATCCAAAACATAGCACCCTACCAGCTAGTAGGAGGAAAAATAACTCTGTCCTAACTGAAACCAGGACAGGCTTCCAGGGAAAAAGTTTTTGTTTGTTTGTTTGTTTGTTCTTTAAACTGTTTAGACTATACTGTCTGTAGTCTGAATGTGGTCTCACTAATAGTTTTAGACATCACAGCTACAACAATACTATGACATTTTAGAAGATAAAACAAAATGCATCATACCCCCACAAATCTACAAATCATGTCTCAATCACAAAAGTATTGTGTAAGTTTCTTTCATTCATAATTTGTGAACAGTGCTACTTACATGCAAATTCCTCAACATGTTATTTTTAAGAGAGTTAGAAAATAAATTTGAACTTCTCCAGTAATTGTTGCTCTCAGCTGATTGCGTTTAAAGTAGGACTGGTGTCCACACAGTAACTACCTGTTCTTCCTATGCTCTGTACCAGCCACTGCCTGACATTTTTTTTTTTTTTTTTTTTTTTTCCTGTGCAGAAGGAATAACAAGTTAGAGAAAGCTGAAAGCACAAGGTGAGAGAGAGAGATGTTGGAATAGAACTAGCAGTGAAGTTAGAATGAATAGACAGAGAGCAGGGAAGGCTGTGGCAGAAGAGGTTGGGAATCCAAGTCGATTGATGATCTGGGTATTTGAAACAACTGTGGAGAGGTGAGAATGGATCCTGGATATGTCTGTGGAATTGGATGAGCAAGACCATGACTGGAATTAGGAAAAAGGGAGTGGAGAGAACAATTTAGACTGGCTGGGTGAATGGGACCAGGCTGGACGAGGTCAAAAGCATGGCAGAGAGTTTTATGCCCTGAGACTGTGCAATGTCCGAGCATATTTGGAAGCCCCATTCCATAAATATTAATAGTCAGATCAATCCTGATGTTGTGGAGGTTTCCATCAACAGCAAAGCTAGGGGAGCCCAATTTTTTTTACAGACTTACAGGATTACTTACAGGATTATACACTTGTAGCCATTATAAAGGCTTCATTTCCAGAGAAAACTATACTAAAAAGCAGAAATAGTATATAATCCTGAAACCATATTATAATGTCACTGAATATTGCAGCAACACCTTAATTTTATCATTTCATAACTTCTGCATACTTGATTTTTTACCCTCTACAATATTCTTTCAACATAATTTTTTGGAGTTTTTTAACTCCATATTTTAAATGCTTGTATTTTAAAGTATTGAATATATTAATTCCTAGTTTTCTCTCCTTACTTTCCCCATCCCCTTCTCAAAGAAAAACACAGCAGACTCTGGGACTCTGCACCATGCTGAAAGCTACATGAAAATTTAATAACTATACTCTGTTCCAGACATCAAATGGACTTTTTTTTTTTTTTTTTTTTTTTTTTTTTTTTTTCCTCAGGATCACTTAGGATATCTTTGGCAGAACTGATAAAGAATTACTGCTTCACCCACTTTAGTTGCTATGCCAATTCGTTTTTTTCTCTAATGTCAGAAATAGGTCCTGCTTCCATGGCTATTTTTATTTCTTCAGCAAGTCCTTTCCTCAACCATTATTCCTCTTGAGACAGTAGAATGTGAACCCCAATATATGGTGAGCCCCAGTATAAGATGAACCTATACATTGAAGATGTTTAATTTCTTCAGTTCACAATCGCGCTAGGAATTGTTCAGAGGGGCTAACTCCTAGTTAGCATACTAAAACTCAGGGGATTCCAGCAAAGTTCCACTGCTAAAATGGCTAATGGCCTTAGGAATTAATGTATGGTCTCCTGAGAACAACATGCACTACTTCCATTAGCCTGTTAGAAAAGTATATCATAAATATATTGTGCTCTGTAGATGATGGAGTCTTCACAAAAGTGTTGGTAGTTTTAATCAAAAGTGTTGGTAGTTTTAATGCAGATTGTTGCAGGATTTCATTAATTCAGTGATAGCGATCTGATTATTTTTACATTCTAAGCTTGTTTTTCTTCTACTTTCTGTTTCATATGAAAATAAACGAATGAGTGCCAACGCTTCTTTCATGCCTGAAATAAACAGAACATCATGCTTACTCTCTCTCCATTACCATTTGGATTGACTGCAACTTCCTAGTTCCAAGAACATATATGTAATTTATAAAAGAAAGGACTCAATCTCAGATTTTTTTTTTAGATATTCCTATTTCTTTATCCATAGCACAAATTAAGACATATAAATGATGGTTAAAGTTTAGTCACAAATGGTGACTAAATTACTGACTTTTTACAAAGCAAAATACAAATGTAAGCTCCAGAGCATTAAAAATATATAAATCTGTGGTGGTTTTACTCAGTTAAGCAGCTGAGCTCCACTACAACTGCTCTCTCATTCCCCCCTTCCTCAAAGGGAAAGGGGGAGAAAATACGATGGAAAGGGCTCAAGGGCTGAAATAAGGACAGGAAAATCACTCAATCATTATTGTCATATGCAAAAAAAAAAAAAAAAAAAAAAAAAAAAGACTCGGCATAGGGATATTAGAGAAATTAATTAGCTATTACGAACAAGCTAGAGCAGTAAGAAACTAAAAATAAACCCCAACTATTAAAAACACCTTCCCCCCCATCCACCCTGTTCTATGCTCTTTCCCAGAGTGACACAGGGGAACAGAGAATGGTGGCTGCAGTTGGTCCCTAACACTTAGTGTCTGCTGCTCCTTCATGGTCACTCTCTGCCCCTGCTCCAATGTGCAGTCTCTCCCACGGGATGTCGTCCTTCCCAAACTGATCCTGTGGGGGCTGCCCACAGGCAGCAGCTCTTCAAGAACTGCTCCCATATGGCTCCGTACCACAGGGTCCATCCCCCAGGAGCAAACTGCTCCAGCACGGGTCCCCCATGGGTGGCAGCTCCCTCCCCAGACCCCTGCTCCTGTGTGGACTCCTCTCCATGGGCTGCAGCTCTGGCCTGGGGCCTGCTCCTGTGGGGGCTTGCCATGGGCCACAGCCTCCTCCAGGCATCCACCTGTTCCACCAGGGGCTCCTCCACGGGCTGCAGCATGGAGATCTGCTCCATGTGTGGACCCATGGGCTGCAGGGGGACAGCCTGCTCCACCAGGTGCTTCTCCACAGGGGACCTTCTGCTCCGGCACCTGGTGCACCTTCTGCCCTCCTTTTGCATTGAGTTTAGGGGCTGCAGGGCTGTATCTCACTCCTTGCTCTCCCAGCTGCCATTGTGCAGCAGTTTTTTTCCCTTTCTTAAGTATACTCTCACAGAGGCACAAACAATATCACCTATTGGCTTGGCTCTGGCCAGCAGCAGGTCCCTTTGGAGCTGGCTGAAGCTGGCTCTTATCTAACATGGGGCAGCTTCTGAACTCTTCCCACAGAGGCCACCCCAGGCCATCCCTGCTACCAAAACCTTGCCATGTAACCCCAATACAAAATCTTAAAAGGTCATTGATAAATACTAGTCTTAATTAGTTGACAATGATCTTATGCTTACTCCTGAAAATAAAACATCATATAGATCATGTCATTGAGTATTGTAGAAACATCCTTAATTTTGTCATTTCACAACTTCTGCATATTTGATTTCTTACACTCTATAATATTCTTATTAATGCAGACTTCAGTAGTTGACAATGATCCTGTGTTCTCACTCCTATGAAAAAACAAACAAACAAACAAACAAACAAAAAACCCCACGTCATTTAGGCAATTTATTCCAAGGCAGTGCCTTAATATATATGATTGTTTGAAAAAGCTTTCTGTACCTCTAGGCATTCCAAGAATATAGTGTGTGCAAAAAAGAGCGTGATTTCACATCTAACTTTGTAACCTGAACATTAGTGCTTAGTCTTCGAATTTTACTTTCTACTGCCCTGTTTTCCTACAGTGACAGACAGAAGATGGCACTGTTTATTCATTGTTCTAAAAATGAAAAACTATTTTCTGTTCTTTCAAGGAAAAATAAATTCTAGTATATAGGGAAAACAGGAAAGAAAATGGAGGTGGTAATGTTTTTGGAGAAATAGATTCTTTCTGCAGAGTCGGGACATATGCTTATAAAAGCTGCACTGTATAAAATGCTCAGACGAGCTATTGTTTGGTGTGACAATTGTACAGAGTTGAAAGCTTTTGTGGAATGAGGGCTTGAAGTACAACATATTAAGATCAAATATCAGAGACCTAGTATTAAATGTGTTTGTGTACTGAAAAAAAACACACTGTAAGAACAAAAGATGCATTTGATAATTGTCATGTCACAGAATATCACCCAAGACTTGTGCAAAACAGCATGACTACATTCTTCAGAGAAAGACTTGGAATTCACAAAGGGGCTCTCATGAGCATCCACACACTTGCTTAAGTCCCTCTGTTTATGAAGGAACTTAAAATGCCCAGTAAATTGTTTTTGCAAAATCAGAGTATTGACATGCAAAATATCTGATGCTTCGAAAAGAATTAATTTAAACAGGGACTATATTGATATTATATTGCAAGTGGGTAGTCATTAATATATTACTACTTTATTTCAGTTAATGAATATTGTTGCTATCTAATCTGAAATTTTATTTTGAGTAACAACAGGCTTTTTATAGATAAGCCTACACTCTTACATTAAAATTATCAGCTGTAGCTGGAGATAAACTGTCACTCTCCAAGAACTTCTAACTGGTGTAGAAGGCCTTGGTACGAAAGGTGTTACTTTTCAATTAGCTCCAGTACTTCCTTCACAGGTGGCTGATGGTAAAGAAAATAAGACCATGGGAAGGTAGGAGTTTTCATTCCCATTTGCAAAGTTTTACTGTTAATTTTGCTGGTGCTTAATTTATTTGCTTTCTTCATATAAATTCTAAACCTTGAGGACTGTCTCTATTGAAATTGCTCTGATTTTCTGGTCACTTTTTTCACTTATCATATTGCTTCTCTTGTGTGACTACAGGTATTGATTCAAACAAGGCAAAGCAGGATTTGGCCTAGCATAAAATGTGTTCCTATGTTCTGTTGGTTAATTCTTTTACTAAGATATAAGTATACCTTAGTAACTAGATAATAAGATATCTTGTTTTTCTTTGGAGAGTTTTCACTTTTTCATTAGAAGAGCAGCATGGAGAGTTTGTGATATTCTTTGAAAATGCTTGTAATTCACTCCCTTTTCAGTCTGTAGTAAATTCAAAATATATTACATTAGCGAAGACTTTTTTGAAGCTGAACATATATATATATATATATATATATATATATAAAGATACATATATTTCTGGTTTTTGGATGCCAGTGAAAGAATGAGTTGATTATGTGGAGTATGTATTTTCAGAACTGAAGTATGGACTTCGATGTATTGTATGTCTCAAGCATCCCTAAATGGCATTCTAAACTATGTTGACTTGCCATTTTACAGTTCTGCTTGATTTCTTCTTAGTATCCTTATTCTTAGCCATAAGAATGGTGTTATTTATAAAAAGGTGTTATGCAAGGGAAATAATTTATGAGAAATCAAACTAGCAAAAACATACTTTGTAAATGCAAGATGGGGAATATTCACGTTAGGAGTACTTTCCATAAATCTGTGTGACAGAAGAGGGCTTTAATCTTACAAAACAATAATATTTAAACTGGAAATTTTTCTTTGTGTTTAATTATAACCTCAGATTTTAGTTTTCTAAACTTGTGAAGAAATTATATATCAGGCAGGGCCGCTTTGCATTTATAAGTAATCTTACAAAAAGGTAGATAGTTGAGTTATAGGTAAGAAAACTGCATTCATAGAATCATAGAATTCTACATTATATATATTATACAATATATAATATACATTACACATAAGTAATGCATTATACATTGTTGTATAGACATCATATTTCATAATCTGAAATGAGTATTGCAAGAGCAGGGTTTTGAAGGAACATTTAACATACAAAGAGGGGTTTTTATTTGAAATCCTAGGGTCTAGCCACCATCCCTAATTTATGCCATATTCCCTGGAATAAATGAAGCATCTTTCATTTCCTTCTCTATAATCATTGGAAAATTGAACTTTCAATTTGATGACCTATTTTATGGAGCTGATTGCTTGGCACAAAACTCTAGTACGCTCTATCGTGTGCTTGTGACATATGCTCTTTGGGAAAGGTATAAATATGTGAATCAATGTACATTATGGATTGCCTGTCTGATTTCAGAATATATTATAATATTCTCCCTGTAACAAAAGACTAATAATCTAAGTGAAATTTTTAAAGTCAGTCCAGCATACTGGGCACCAACACCTTTGCTCTACAAAAAGTGCTAGAGAAGTTCCTCTGTTTGCCTGTGCCTGCTAAGACATTATGGCTATTACCTAGGGTATTGATATAAATCTCCAGAACAAAATGATTGACCTGTTTTATCCTGAGTACTTTTTTTTTTTTTTCTTCCTATTTTTAACTCTTTCAGGATCATATCTTTTTTTATTCTCGCCAACTTTAGCTTGTATGGGCTGAGACCTAAGATTAATCTGACTTGGTCTTACCTGGCTGCAAAATCTTGATTTACAAAATATGGCAATATGCAGATCCCAATGGTAATGTTTCCTTTAGAGACAGCTTCTTTTAATTTCTTTACACAGAGGATGGTTAAGTCAAGCTGTAGTCTTTCAATATGCTTACTGTGGCAGAAGTTATTTTTCCATTGCTTCCCATAACCAGATTCTTCCCTTAAGTTTTGGTCCTTTCAGAAGTAGAAGATTCTACTCTGAAAGATGGCAAGATAATGGCAAACTTGTCAGCAGCTCCTGTAGGGATTTGAGCAGCTCTTAGCAGCAACTTTAGCTCCTTTCTCCCTTAGTTCATATAGACTTATAAGAACTATAATACCTAATTTCCTGTTTGTGCTGTGTGAAAATCTAGCATTCTGTGTCCAAGCCACTTGGAATAATTTGCTCATGTTTTTAAGAGGAAGAAAAATGTCTAAATGATATCTAAATATAGATTTTATTTTAAACAAACTAACTTAAAACCTGGCAATGATCTTGATGTATCCAATCTAAACTTCAAAACCTTCCTGTAATTATATATCCTATATAATTACAATGTTTGTTTTTTTTCTGCACCTTTACATTCTGATACACAACAGAATTAAATTCACAGAGACAAAGGAAATCTTGGCCCTGAGCTTGCTTAAAGACATCATGACTCTAAATTCTGCAGGGGCTTCTGCCAGGGGGAGTGAGATCTGCAATGAATGCGCTACTTAACCTGAGAACTAGCACAAAATAATGTTGACCTCCAGCTGTCTGAGCAATATATTTACTAAATAAATAAATTGGAAGGAATGCCCTTTTATTCTAGGGTCAGGCCAGTGTGCAATTCTAGGTGAAAAATGATGCTATTTAGGCTTTTTCCCTGAGGAAATAAATCTACACTCATGATGTATGTACACAGAGTTCATTCCATAGTTGTATCAAATGTTGTATCTCATGACCATTTTGCAGCTGTCTTTCTGTGGTATAATGCCATTTATTTAATAATTTATTTTTGAAAGGTAAACCAAAATCAGATAGTATGTTAGAATGTTAAAAGGTATCAAGGCCTATACAACAGAATGCATAATGAAAGCACAATCAGTAATCCCAGTTCCAGAAAGAATGAACAGGGAGGAGGTTCAGACTTTTACATTTCTGTTAAAGTGACTAAAACTGTTCTAGCTTGCAATGGCTATTTAGAATTACAGTCACACCTCTGGGATCCAATCTCCCACCTCAGGGAAGCCTGGTAATGTCTTTCAGTTAAGGGGTTGGAATATGGATCTGAGTTGGCACCTGACTCTATTGTGCTTTGATGTCTCTAGTAACTACTACAAACTTACATGAACTTCATTTCTAAACAAGTTTTTACCCAGACATTATGGATTTGAAATAATTCAAGGAAGGAAAAAAACCAACCAACCAAACAAACAAAAAAAAACCAACAACACCCTGCATTCTATTGCCCATTTCTTGATACGTGCAGGTTCTCACCGTAATACTTTAAAGAAAAAAAAAATCCTTGCCAACTCTGACTATAAATTCACATTACATTAAAAGCAGAATACAGGATTGTAGTATTAAAAAAACCTTACAGGATGAACAAGCCCTTATAGTCAGTAGGTTTAAAAAGAAATCTATCTTTTCCTTGTTTACTTGCTTCAAAGATGAAAGGCTCAGTGTTAGGATTAAGAAAGCTCTATTTAAAATAAATAAATAAAGCTGGAGCTTTTTTTTTTTTTTTTTTTTTTTTTTTTTTTAATGTAAAAGTAAAATAGCAGCCACATAATTCAAGAAGAAGGAATAATATGCATGATTCTGAATCTTACATATGACAGACAATGGCTTTGTACACCTTGCATAGAATTCTGTAGAGTAACAAGATCTGATAAAGGAGAGGCTTATACAGTAACACTACAAAGACTAGGTTTCTAATTGTATAACTTTTTTAACAAAGATTGTCATCCTTTTACAGAGATGATCAATAACAAAAGAAAATATCCTACATTTTCATGTAAAAAAAAAAATCAACAAAAAAACACATTAGCTGGCTGTCTTGTGGCCTCCCTGTATTGTTAAAAATGTCTGAGAAATTATACAAGGGCCATTATTTGGAACATCCACTGGGAAATTGGTAGCAAAGATGAATTAATAATGAGTAATGCAATAATATCTAAAAATAGGAAGAAGAAATGATGTCATGTGGTCAAGAGAATACCTGCTTTCTGTGAATACAGAGTCTGGAGATGTTTTTTGTAGCTGTGTAAAGCAAAACTTCAGAACAGAATTTTGTTTAATTTCTCTCTACTTCCAGGCATAACCAGAACTTGTTGTCTTTGGGTTTTTTATCTTCCCATATCAGACTGAATAATCTTCTCAAGATTTAGGGTTTTGATTTTCCTCATGCAGTTTTATTAAGGAGGTAGGATATCTTCATGCAGTGAAGTGAAAGACAAAGCCCTCTAAAATTTGCTCTTTGAGAATTCATCCACAGTTAAAGTTTGTGACAGTCTCCAGCCCAGATGTTTGGGGCATCTTTGTGTATTCCATTCAAAGTAGTAAATACTGCAGTTTGAAGAAACAAAGGGTGACAATAAGTTATGATCAACAGCAAAATCCATGACCAGGGCTCTCTGTAAGGAGGGAAGGCCTTGGCTGTGTATGCCATTCCAACCTGTGATAAAGGATAATCAAAGTGACAGCAAAAGCAAAACTCCTTTGAACAGTGTTAGAGCAGAAAGAAGATGGTACTAGTTTCAGCACAAGTTGGTATCATTGCTCATCCTTATTTCTGTGGAAATATCTGTTCTGTATACAGCCATGCTGTAAATCATAATTAGTGTCATGCAAATTTTTCCTTCACAGTAGGTAATGGACTAAATATCAGAAGTTTATTACTTTATTAGAGAACTGTTATGATCTTTGAACACACAATATGGCATTTAAAGCAAAATGATGAATATTCACTAGGAACATTATTTTTTTTCCTTCCTATACATGAGATATATCAGTAAATCAGTAGCTACTTCTACTTCTTATTTGTCTGACGGTGACAAAAGAATAAAACATAGCGTAGGTCAATGGAATTAATGTGGGACTGAATTGAATGAATGGAGAACTGGATTTGTAATGAGGCCCTGAGTCAGTATTTCCACTGTTCTTATACCAGCATCACTACTGATGGCTTTATCTTTATGTATTCTATCTTGATCCCTACAGCACAAAAGAGATGGTGAACAAACTGCAGAGAGTCCAGGGGAGGGTTACTATATTGGCAGGAGAGTTGGGTTGTACCTCCCATGTGGAGAGACTGAGGGAACTAGATTTGCTTAGCCTGCAAAGGAGAAGGAAAAGGGGAGTATAATTGCTATTGCTAACTGATTAATGGGGGCTATATAGGAGATGGCATCAGACTCAGAAGTACAAAGCAAAATGACAAAAAGCAGTGCTCATAGGTTGCAACAGTGGAAATTCTGGTGGGTAATGAGGAAAAAAATCTTCACAGTGAAAGTATCTGAGCACTGGCACTGGTTGTACGTGATAGATGAGTAGTCTCTGTCCTGGGAAATACTCATATTATCTGGACCAAGATCAGAGACTCCTGACCAACCTCTGAAGCTTGACCTGCTTTGAGCAGGAGGTTAAACTGGGTGACCTACAGAGTATACTAACTCAAGTTTGCTAGGATCCTTTGATATTGAATGCACTAGTCGACTGAAAAAAAAACTATTGTCTGACATGTACACACATGAAAGTTTTAGTCAATCTAGGTGTGGTGTGACTGTTTGCAAGGCAAATTTGGGCATTGCCTGCCAAATGCATCTTGGTGTTTGGTAGTATTTCTGTGTAATTTCTGGTGCTTGGCAGAGAGCATATTTTAGGTATCTATGACAACTAGGGTGCAGGGTTGTTTTTTACCTACACTGCAGGAGCTATGGTCTTCCATGTACTAACGGTGTCATTAGTTTGTGAGAAGTCCTCCCAAAATGACTTGAGGATAACAGGGGTTTCCTCACTATGTGTTATATGTGATCACATTTTTGTAGAATTTGGTCTTGATGTGGTATAGACAGCCTTGTACCTCACCTGCTAATGTTAATTAATACATACATTCAACATTGCTAATATTTGGTGATGGTTTCTTCCTGATAGCAAGGATTGTTGGGGCTGTGCCAGGGGGAACAATGGCAAGGCCGGAGGATAAGGTAAAGGCTCAGCTGAAGTGCTTCTACACCAATGCACGCAGCATGGGTAACAAACAGGAGGAGATGGAAGCCATCGTTCAGCGGGCAGGCTACGACTTGGTTACCATCATGGAGACGTGGTGAGACCACTCTCATGACTGGAGTGCTGCGATGCCTGGCTATAAGCTCTTCAGAAGGGACAGGCAGCACAGAAGGGGTGGCGGTGTGGCTCTCTATATTAGAGAGTCTTTCGATGTTGTAGAACTCGAGGCTAGGAATGACAAGGTCGAGTCCCTTTGGGTTAGGATTGGCAGGGACAACAAGGCTAGTGTCCTGGTCGGGGTCTGCTATAGACCGCTGAACCAGGATGAGGAGACAGATGAGGAGTTCTACAGGCAGCTGACAGAAGTTGCGAAATCTTCAGCGCTTGTACTCGTGGGGGACTTCAACTTCCCTGACATATCCTGGAAGCACAACACAGCCCAGAGAAAGCAGTCTAGGAGGTTTCTGGAGAGCGTGGAAGATAGCTTCCTGACGCACCTGATTAGTGAACCTACCAGGGGTGGTGCCCCGCTAGACCTTCTCTTCACAAACAGAGAAGGACTGGTGGAGGATGTGATTGTCGGGAGCTGTCTTGGGCAGAGTGACCACGAAATGGTGGAGTTCACTATTCTTGGCGAGGCCAGGAAGGGGACCAGTAAAACTGCTGTATTGGACTTTCAGAGGGCTGACTTTGGGCTGCTCAGGACACTAGTTGGTGGAGTTCCTTGGGAGGTGGTTCTAAAGGGCAGAGGGGTCCAGGAAGGCTGGAAGCTCTTCAAGAGGGAAATCCTAATGGCGCAAGAGCGGTCTGTCCCCATATGCCCAAAGATGAGCCAGCGGGGAAGAAGACCAGCCTGGCTCAACAGAGAATTGTGGCTTGAGCTCAGGAGAAAAAAAGAGGGTTTATAATCTTTGGAAAAGTGGGCAGGCCACTAGGGAGGACTATAAGGATGTAGCGAGGCTGTGCAGGGACAAAATTAGGAAGGCCAAAGCTCATCTGGAGCTCAATCTGGCTACTGCCGTTAAAGATAACAAAAAATGTTTTTATAAATACATCAACACAAAAAGGAGGACTAAGGAGAATCTCCATCCTTTACTGGATGCAGGGGGAAACTTAGTTACAAGAGATGAGGAAAAGGCGGAGGTGCTCAATGCCTTCTTTGCCTCAGTCTTTAGCGGCAATACCAGTTGTTCTCTGGATACCCAGTACCCTGAGCTGGTGGAAAGGGATGGGGAGCAGGATGTGGCCCTCACTATCCATGAAGAACTGGTTGGTGACCTGCTACAGCACTTGGATGGGCACAAGTCGATGGGGCCGGATGGGATCCACCCAAGGGTACTGACAGAACTGGCAGAGGAGCTGGCCAAGCCCCTATCCATCATTTATCAGCAGTCCTGGCTATCAGGGGAGGTCCCAGCTGACTAGCGGCTAGCAAATGTGACGCCCATCTACAAGAAGGGCTGGAGGGCAGACCCGGGGAACTACAGGCCTGTCAGTTTGACCTCAGTGCCAGGGAAGCTCATGGAGCAGATCCTCTTGAGAGTCATCATGCAGCACTTGAAGGGCAAGCAGGCGATCAGGCCCAGTCAGCATGGGTTTATGGAAGGCAGATCCTGCTTGACGAACCTGATCTCCTTCTATGACAAAGTGACGCGCTGGGTGGACGAGGGAAAGGCTGTGGATGTGGTCTACCTTGACTTCAGCAAGGCTTTTGACACCGTCTCCCACAGCATTCTCCTCAAGAAACTGGCTGCTCTTGGCTTGGACTGGCGCACGCTTCGTTGGGTTAGAAACTGGCTGGATAGCCGGGCCCAAAGAGTCGTGGTAAATGGAGTCAAGTCCAGTTGGAGGCCAGTTGCTAGTGGCGTCCCCCAGGGCTCGGTGCTGGAGCCTGTCCTCTTAATATCTTCATCAATGATCTGGACGAGGGCATTGAGTGCACCCTCAGTAAGTTTGCAGATGACACCAAGTTAGGTATGTGTGTAATCTGCTTGAGGGTAGGAAAGCTCTGCAGGAGGATCTGGATAGGCTGCACCAATGGGCTGAGGTCAACTACATGAAGTTCAACAAGGCCAAGTGCTGGGTCCTGCACCTGGGGCGCAATAACCCCAAGCAGAGCTACAGGCTGGGAGATGAGTGGTTGGAGAGCTGCCAGGCAGCGAAGGACCTGGGAGTGATGGTGGACAGTCGGCTGAATATGAGCCAGCAGTGTGCTCAGGTGGCCAAGAAGGCCAATGGCATCCTGGCTTGTATCAGAAACAGTGTGACCAGCAGGGCTAGGGAGGTGATCGTCCCCCTGTACTCGGCTCTGGTGAGGCCTCACCTCGAGTACTGTGTTCAGTTTTGGGACCCTTGCTACAAGAAGGACATGGAGGTGCTTGAGCGGGTCCAGAGAAGGGCTATGAAGCTGGTGAGGGGCCTGGAGAACAAGTCCTACGAGGAGCGGCTGAAGGAGCTGGGATTGTTCAGCCTGGAGAAGAGGAGGCTCAGGGGCGACCTTATCGCTCTCTTCAGATACCTTAAAGGAGGCTGTAGTGAGGTGGGGGTTGGTCTGTTCTCCCACGTGCCTGGTGACAAGACGAGGGGGAATGGGCTTAAGTTGCGCCAGGGGAGTTTTAAGTTAGATGTTAGGAAGAACTTCTTTACTGAAAGGGTTGTTAGGAACTGGAACAGGCTGCCCAGGGAGGTGGTGGAGTCACCATCCCTGGAGGTCTTTAAAAGACGTTTAGATATAGAGCTTAGGGATATGGTTTAGTGGGGACTGTTAGTGTTAGGTTAGAGGTTGGACTCGATGATCTTGAGGTCTCTTCCAACCTAGAAATTCTGTGATTTTGTGATTCTGTGATAATAAATAAATAATGTTGTCTGAATGGATATTGTTCAAGGAATTATCCATTTCAGAATAGACTAAGCAATTTAGAGGTTATGTTGAATTTTCTCTAGACTCCATTAAAAGCACAATAATATTTTCACTCAGAGAGCCACCAGAAAATGAAGCAATTTGGTAACCTCTCTCTCCTCACCAAAAGGAGTCATAAACAATGACTCCAAAAACAATTTGTTTATGTGATAATAAGTAGATGAATGAGGTCATATAAGTCAAGAATATCAATATTTTCAAGAGTTTTTTTGTGTTTTTTTTTTGAAAATATTGGAAACGAAGAAACCAAGTTTGTACTCTCAGCATGTGATTTTTAGGAAGTTATTTTTTATCTCCATCTCTTTGTATAGAGGAGGTATTTATATAACCTTTTATTTTGTGTTATTCTTTATCTGTGGATTAAGAGTGCTGTGTATGAGTTAAATCTTATAAGAATGATGTTTGAGATGACACTCAAAATGCAGCCATTTGTGCATTCAGTAATTAGTCAATACAGCATCTGGAATTTAACAGCAACTATATCCAGATAGATGTTGTGAAATGTGTCCATTTGATTTGTGTCATGTATGAAACAATGCTAGGGCAGCATTGAGGACCAAGGAGCATTTATCTCATTGATCAATATTCCCTTTGTCAAGTGGCTTCATATTGATAATGTCTATTGTGATAAATGCTTAAGTCCCAAATAGGATTAAAATTAAAGTTTGTAATTTATTAAGCGAATAGAGGCAAGCAAACAGC
>CM021731.1:107111180-107159386 GCA_011075105.1 Heteronetta atricapilla | reverse complement strand
TAATCACTCTGTTTTTCTTAGATAGAAAGTTACATTTCATCATGCTGTCCTAGCATTGTTTCATACACGACACGAACCAAATGGACACATTTCACAATCAATAACATTTTTGAAGACAGCATTTGTGTTTTCTGTGACTAAATACTATCTGTATTGTGCAAAAAATTGATTATATACAACAATAAACATTTCTGAAAAATCACTTTTTACATGGGTACAAATGAAAGTAAACCTCATCTGTACAAGTTCAGAAAACTTACCTGTTTGCTGGTTTATTAAATCAGTGTGACTCTTTTGGTGTTAGAAGAGGTAGTTCTAAGTATAGTAAATAAAATTAGAGTTTGCTTTATACTTGAGATTAAATATAGTTTGTACCACCAGGGAAGGGAGTAATAATAACCCTCTTTAAAATGCTTAGGGAGTGTAATCATGACCTTGTTGAAGTGAACAAGGATTGTTGTGTAGAAGTTCTCTGTCTTCAGTTGTTGCCTAGGCAGTGAGTACTGCCATTATCTCCTACTGCTGAGCTAAAATGTCGCTTTACTGTGGTTTTGGACCAATTACTATTTGGTGGAGATTGTCTGTGTAGCAAACAACAGCAGCAATTAAGATGAGATTACATGGGTTAGGATGCACAAGCTTTCTCCCAAGAACCTGTATTACTAACTTGAAACATAGCTTCTTTACTACTACCATCACTTTTGCTAGCTACTTCCAAAATGAGAATAATAGCCTGTACTGTCACCTGTATATAGTAAAATGAGATTTCAAGTGAGATTTTACTGTAAAAGGAGATAAATAAAATTTCTTAGATAGTGGAAGTGCCTCTGTTCTTTGAGAGTGTTAGAGCAGAGAGTTTTACTGATCTCTTGGATCAGTAATTTTCAGTCACGTATGATAGCCAAAGCCTGTATATTCACTTTTTAATTTAATCACACATCACAGAGATCACACAAATTGAGAATGAAAAACATTAGAACAATTACAAATACCTGTACCAAGTTTCTCTGACAACATATTAAATAAATTCAAAATTCTTGAAAGAACTAAATGCCTGCTCAAAAGATAGACTATTTTTTCCCAATGACTGTTTGACAAAAACCTCTGATAGGCTTTTTTTTTTTTTTTTTTTTTTTTTTTTTTTTCCTCAAATGTCTTATCAACTAACATTAAGAGTCATTGTTTTTCTGGTCCTGTGATTGAAGGGTTTCCTTCTTCATAATTGTGTTATCTCCAGCTAGTTGGATGGAGGGTGTTCAATGAAGTTATTTCTGATTAGCCTGACAATGAAGCCTTTCTCCCTTGCAATGAGTGTTTGGAGAATCACAAGCATTGATTCTGAGTCTTCCCATTCCTAAACATCTGCTCAGATTACTAGGTTATTTTTGATACTTACCCTGAAGTCAACACTCCTCTTTTCCTCATCCTTCAGGGATTTAAAATTCATCTGTTACTATAGCTTCTTCTATTAATAAAAATGCATCTTTATGTGGAGTGGCAAAGTACATTCTCTTTAAAAAATAAGCTGTTCAAACTACTTCATATTTCTTATGGCACAAACGTGCACATGAGTGGTGCCACATTGCTAGTGAGAGGTGTAACTTACATTCATCTAAATGCTTTACGTAATTTCTTGATGGATCAACTTAAGACTTGCTCAGATGTTATTTTACAGGTTTAAAACCATTGAATTATTGTGATGCAAATTCCCTTGTCTGTTTGAAAGTAATTGACAAAAAAATTAGCTTCTGCTGCTTTGAGACTTTTTTCCCCAAGCCACCCTGCGAGGCATCTGCCATCTTATTCATGTTATGACTTGATCAGTCAACTGAGTCTAAATGGTCATGACTGTGAGGTCACTAAGGATCACCAATTAAATTACATAGTTACATAGTTTTCTAGAATACAGACATTTGGAAGTAAACCCAATTGATTAATATAGTGGAAGTAAAAATGTGGAAGTAAATATAGTGGAAGTAAAAATGAAGGTGAGTGGGTGGAAATAACTGCAATAGTCTGGCTGTCAGTGCACTGGGGAAGCTTTCCATTCAGTTTGAGGGCTCCCTCTGAAAATGATGAAGCTTTTGTAGAGAATGAGCCCCTAGAATTGTTTATACAGTTATGCAAACAAGTTCAATTATTGCTAAGGAAAACTGTACTCCCACATGCTGACCTGAAATATTACCTATTGTATGTGGAGTATGTCTGAAAAAACACTTTGAGGTAGAAAGTCAAACAGTGAGGTAAACTTAATTAAGGTACAATAAAGCCCGGTATTTACTTTCTCTAATTGAAAGAGATGAAATTATCTAAATTCACTTAATTAGCTGTGAAAGGCTAAGGTCCTTAAAGGATAATTTGAGATTTAGTCACTTTAGTCACTTTTTTTTTTTTTTTTTCTCTAGTCAGGGAACTTGGCCACATCACTCAACATGAGCTATGTATTTATGTAATTTAGCTGTTGAACTTAGCTATAATATTTGTTTGCCTCAGAATGGTTATAATTGACAGTAGATTAAAAAGGGGAATGTATTTAATTTACCATCTTAAAGGAACTTTCAGTTAAATATTAATTTGTATTTTGTCTTTGCATATGTGAACAAAATATGGTAATTCCTTCCCAACTGTTTTGGTTTGTTTTACAGTACTCTGTAAATGAAAATTGAAAGAACCATTTCTTCATCTTGTGGGTTTAGTGTAATTGCACTGTTTGAAAGAAGTCCTTCTAGTTTATATCAGGTGAGAATCTGTTTTTTGATTAAAACTTTCTACCCACAAACACAGATGGTAGAAATTTGCTTCAGATCATGTTTCTTTGTACCTTCAGAGATAATTATTCAGTGTTGATCAAAATGCTTTTGCTTCCTTAGTCTCCTGTCCTCTTTCAGAAACAGGAATATAGTTCCCCTTAAAAGTATTCAGGGTAATGAAAACTGTATTTAGTAAAAGCAGAGAACAACAACAAATGACAGATAGGGGACTTGTACTCTATGGCTATTATGTCCTCCATTTGGTGGAAGTGACTAAGTGATAAGTTATGGAGTTCTATACTTGAAAAGCTTCACACGCCCCTGTCCTGGGACTCTTTATTTTGAATGCGTAGTTTCTTGAAGCTTGCTGGCTCATCAGCCACATACGGTATGGAACATCTTTTCTTTTTATGGCCAGAACTACTTCACTCACTTCTGTTTTTTCTTTAAAAAACAAGACAAAACAACAAACCTTCTATGGAAAGTGAGTTAATAAATCTCTCTTTCTGCAATTGGATGTAAGAATTGCTCAAGATCTACGAGAGATTCCACCCTCACCTTGTATTTCACATCCAAGATGATACATCTGCTTCTACATTTTCTTTGCTGTGTTTTCCTTTCCCTCAAACTCCCTCTCCACAGCATTCAGACAAGTTTCTCGTTCAAGAAAACAATTGCTCTTGAATTATTTTTGGGTGGTTGGTTGGTATTGTATTGGTTTTGGTCTTATGGAAACTTATGTACATGGACGTCCCAAAGTGTTGTACTAGTAGAACCTAGTTAAACAACACCATGACTGTAAAAACCTATTGGCTTTTACAAGTTTAAGATATATACTTATATCTTGTCATTTGCTGCAGAAGTATGGACCCACTGCATCAACACTGCAGACACTGCAGACAGTGGTGCTTGGCAATTTAAGGAGGCAAGATGTGGTTACCAAACTTGGAATTTGGCCTGGACACTGAGTTAACTCTGAATTTTTCATGAGAAGTGTCAGAAAATCATGCATGAGTATAAAGAGCCATGACTTCTGATTCTGATAGTTCTTTGCTCTTGCCAAATAACTTTATTAATAAAAAAGTTTTCAGAAATGGATTGTGGTTCAAATTAATACAAATAAGTTGTATTTCTGTTGCTTTAACAGGTGACAGAATGGTATATTTTTGGATCAGTTTTTTTTTTTGATCAAAAGATCAGAGTTGATCTTTTCTGACATTGAATTCAGATGTATAGGTATTAATACTCTAATTATACTGATAAGCATTTTTTTTTTGTGGGGGGGGGTCTTGGTTTTGTTTGATTTGGTTCTATAGTAGGCATTTTTTTTCAAATAGGCCATTTTCATCCTTGATTTTTTTTTTGTTCCTTCATCTCTATGTATTTTTTTTCTCTCTCCATATTAATTTATACAGATTTTTATTTATCTGATTACCTGAAGATGCACATATTAATTATTTTTTCATGTCCATCTGTATCATTTTTATCATTATTTTAACAACCTAAATCAGGTTATTTCTTAGCTATTTCTGAACCTTGATATAAAAACTATACAAACCCTTGTAAAGTAATAATGTCAGAGGTGTACAGCGCATGAAGAGTTTCAGAAAGGGAAAAAAAAATATTTGCAACCTTTGATTGCCAAATTTTGTAAAACACTGAATTGGTGATAGTGAATGGACCAACCCCATTTATATTTACCCTCTATTTATGCATAATTCCATTACAGTTAATAGGATTTTATATTCACATGGAGGCCAGCCTGCACAGAACATAATTCAAATGGCATCATGATGGTAGTGTTTTTGAAAAGGAGGATGATAAAAGAATGCATTTGTGTATAGGTGCTCTCTCATGCAAAAAAAAAAAAAAAAAAAAAAAAAAAAAAAACAACCTCTTGCCAAAATCCTGCTGTAATGCATTAAGCATGTTATACATCACTAATCTTTTTCTCTGCCTCTAGCTAATTAATTAAATAAATAAATTTATGTTTATGTGTCTGTGTCTGTGCTTAAATTTCACTGGATGCTTACCCTCATTGTTAGGTTGTTTTCTTTAGGCTATGAATCTTTAGGACAAAATTTTGTCTTAGCTGTTTTAGTTAATTGGAACATTTCTAGGACTGTGAGATAACTATTAGCTGTACAGTGTTGGCAGACATTTCTTGCAACACATAAGCCTTTAACTTTTTCATTAAAGCAGTCTTGAAGCTGAGCTTCTGCTTCTGTGATACGAAGTCTATTGGGCCTCCTGCTGCCTTCTTCTGTTTCCCATATTACAGCATATGACTGGCTTAGTTATGATATAGGATCTGTTTGTAGAACATTCATTTGGGGCTTGGAAAAAGAGTTGACCTGTTTTGAAGATTTCTGCCAGAAAAGAAATATTATTTTCTACTAGACTTAGTTCAAGGCCTGTCCCTACAAGCACTTGTCAGAACAACTGATTGGCTGGCAATTAGTGGCCAACAGTATTATCAGTCTCAAAACATGTAGTCATTAAGTTATGGACTTAGTATCTCCAAGCACAGCGGAAGCACATGCAAGGAAATGATCTCGCCAGCTTGTTTCTTTTCATAAAAAATAGTGTGCTATGTGTACTACAGGAAAGAGGAGTTGCTGACTAGACTGAAGAAAAATCTCTGGCAGAATAAACAGCTCAAAAACAGAGACCATGAAGGCTAGAAGAGATGAGATGAAACCACAGAATCACAGAATATTAGGGATTGGAAGGGACCTTGAAAGATCCAATGGGTATCCCTGCCAGAGCAGGAATACCCAAATCACATCACAGAGAAATGCATCCAGGTGAGTTTTGAATGCCTTCAAAGGAGACTCCACAACCTCCCTGGGCAGTCTGTTCATGTTCTGTCACCCTCACTGTGAAAAAAAATTTGTTTCATATTTAAGTGGAACTTCCTATATTCCAGCTTGCACCCATTGCCCCTTGTCCTAGCATTGGATGTCTCCGAGAAAAGCCTGGCTCTGTCCTCCTGATACTCACCCTTTACATATTTATAAAAATTAATAAGGTCACCCCTCAGTCTCCTCCAAGCTAAAGAGACCCAGCTCCCTCATTCTTTCCTTGTAAGGGAGATGCTCCACTCCCTTAATTATCCTTGTGGCTCTGCTCTCTCAAGCAGTTCCCTGTCCTTCTTGAAATGAGGGGCCCAGAACTGGATGCAATATTTTAGATGTGGTCTCACCAGGGCAGAGCAGAGGGGGAGGAGAACCTCTCTTGACCTACTAACCACACCCCTTCTAATACACCCCAGGATGCCATTGGCCTTCTTGGCCACAAGGGCACAGTGCTTGCTCATGGTCATATGGGTCAAATCATGAATGCTTATTCGCCAAATGATGAGTTGACAATATGGGAGATATGAAACAAATTGGTAACAACTGCTACTCTTCTCTTCAGTCTCTGTCCCTTCGTACCTCCACTAGTATTCCTGGCTTGTCATCTATGCCAGATGAGATATTTTTCTGGAAAAGGTTAGATTAGGCTTGGTCATACCCTTCTAATAGCCATCATATCTCTCTACTATCCCAGAAACCTATTGTGACTATCTTCCTGAAGGGTGTATTAAACACTTCTGTACTTTGTCAACTTTACAAGTGAAGAATGGCCTGTGGTCTCTGCAATGAACCCTACGTATCAAGTTCAGATATTCCCCAACACTGATGCTGGTATTTGGTGTGCAAAAACTGAGACTGAAAGGAGACTTTCTTTCAATAGCAAACCAAATTGCAGATGTCATAGTGGGAGTGTGTTATAGACTGCCAAACCAGGCTGAAGAGGCAAGCAAAATGTTCTATAAGCAGCTGGGAGAAGTCTCACAATCACTAGCACTTGTTCTTTGGGGGAATTTCAATTTACCAGATGTCTGCTGGAAATACAACACAGACTTAACAGTTTAGGAGGTTTCCAGAGTGTGTGAAAGATAAATTCCTGACACAAATGGTGAGTGAGCCAACTAGGTGCAGTGCCCCATTGGATCTTTTGCTTGTGACCAGAGAATGACTTGTGGTAATGTGAAGGCTGGAGGCCATCTTGGCCATAGTGATCATGAATTACTAGGGTTTCTGATTCTTGGAAAAGTAAGAAGGGGGGTTAGCAGAACTGCTACCTTGGACTTCTGGAGGGCAGACTTTGGCCTGTTTAGGAGACTGGTTGGCAGAGTCCCTTGGTAAGCAGTTCTGAAGGGCAAAGGAGTCCAGGAAGGCTAGACACTCTTCAAGAAGGAAATCTTAAAGGTGCAGGAGCAGGCTATCCCCATGTGCCAAAAGATGGGCTGGTGCATAAGAAGTCCAGCCTGGCTGAATAAAGAGCTTTGGCTGGAGCTTGGGAAGAAAAAGAGGGTTTATGACTTTTGGAGGGAGGGTCAGGCCACTCAGGAGGACTATATTATGAGGCTGTCAGGGAGAAAATTAGAAGGGCCAAAGCCCAACTGGATCTCAGTCTGTCTACTGCTGTTAAAGACAATTTAAAATGTTTGTTTTTATATAAACACATAAACAAGAAAAGGGTAAGGAGAATTTCCATCCTTTATTGGATGTGGGGGGAAACATAATGACAAGAGACAAGGAAAAGGCCAGGGTACTTAATGCCATCTTTGCCTTAGTCTTTAACAGCAAGACTAGTTGTTCTCCTAAGTACTTAGTTGTTCTCTAAGTACTTAGCCTCCTGAGTTGGTAAGTAAGGATCGGCAGCAGAATTAAGCCCTCATAATCTGTGAGGAAATAACAACCTTCTAAACCACTTAGATGTACGCAAGTCTCTGGGGCCAACCTGGATCCTCCTGAGGGTACTGAAGAGTTGATAGAAGTACTCACCAAGACACTTTCCATCATTTATCAGCAGTCCTGGCCATCAGGGGAGGTTTCAGTCAACTGGTGGCTAGCAAATCTTACACACATTGACAAGAAGGAGGATCCAGGAAACTATAGGCCTATTAGTCTGACTTTGGTGACAGGGAAGCGGATTATCTTGAGTGCCATCACATGACACTTAGAGGACAACCAGGTGATCAGGCCAGTCAGCATGGGTTTATCAAAGGCAGGGTGTGCTTGATGAACCTGATTTCCTTCTACAACAAAGTAGAAGAAAAATTCCCTCAATTGATGAGGGAAAGGCTGTGGATGTGGTCTACCTAGAGTTCAGTAAGGTTTTGTCATTCTTTCACACTGCATTCTCTTGGAGAAACTGTCTGCTTATGGCTTGGATGCGTATATGCTTTATTGGTTTAAAACTTGATAGGGTGGCTGGACCCAATGAGTCATGGTGAGTGGAGTTAAATCCAGCTGCAGGTTGGTCACTAGTGGTGTCCCCCAGGGCCCAGTATTGGAGCCAGTCCTCTTCAATATCTTTGTCAATTATGTGGACAAGGGGTTCAAGTGCACCCTCAGTAAATTTGCAGATTATACTAAATTAGATGTGAATGTTGACCTGGTCGAGGGTAGGAAGGCTCTGCAGGAGGATCTAGATAGGCTGGACTGATGGGCCAAGGCCAACTATATGAAGTTCAACAAAGCTAAGTGCCAGATTGTTGTGCCACTTGGGGCACAAGAACCCCATACAATGTGCCAGGCTGGGGGAAGAGTGGCTAGAAAGCTGCCCAGTGGAAAGCAGCCTGGGAGTATTGGTTAATTGCTGGTTGAATATGAGCCAGGACTGTGCTCACGTGGCCAAGAAAGCCAACAGAATTCTGGCTTGTATCAGAAATAGTGTGGTCAGCAGGACTAAGGAAGTGATTGTCCCCCTGTACTTGGCTTTGGTGAGGCTGCACCTCAAATACTGTGTTCAGTTTTGGGCCCCTCGCTTCAAGAAGGACATTGAGGTGCTGGAGCATGTCCAAAGAAGGGCAATAAAGCCGGTGAAGGGCTTAGGGAGCAAGTCTTATGAGAAGTAGCTGAGAGAGCTGGAATTATTTAACTTGGAGAAAAGGAGGCTCAGGGGAGACCTTATCACTCTCTACAATTATTTTACAGAAGGCTGTAGTGAGGTGGGGATTGGTGTCTTCTCCTAAGCACCAAATGATAAGATGAAGAAATGGCCTCAGTTTTCACCAGGGGAGGTTTAGGTTGGATATTAGGAAAAATTTCTTCACTGAAAGGGTTGTGATGCATTGGAACAAGCTGCCCAGGGAAATAATTGAGTCACCATCCCTGGAGGTCTTCAAAAAATGTGTGGATGTGGAGCTTAGTGACAAAGTTCAGTGGTGGGCTTGGAAGTGCTAGGTCAAAGGTTGGACTAGATGATCTTAGGAGTCTTTTTCAACCTAAACAATTCTATGATTCTATGAAAATTAGATGTGAGTAATATTCAGTTTGCAGAGTGTACTGCGCTCCTACCTCCAGCTTCTGGGGCTCACTGACATCTTTCAGGGGTAGAGCATGAAGGAAGTCACAACCTCCAATTCCTGGGTGTTATGCTGCTTCATTTTTGGAGTTCTCTTCATTATATATATATACATATATTATATTACATAAGGCCTGGTAGGAATAGATGCACATAGATGGACTGGTAAGAATCCCTACCGTGAAATCTACTGATAGAATATCCTTTGCTTTTTCTTTCATTTATGTATTCTATTTAATCTTGTGTAACAGCACTTCTATTCTCAGTGAAGTACAAGTTTCATTATGCTTTCTTGTCCTTGTTTCTACAGAATATCTGTAAACCATTCAAAATAAAACTTACATGCAGTAGAAACTTTAAGAGAACTGTGATGATAGCATAAAGTTTTTGTTTGTTTGTTTGTTTTTTTGTCCAATCTTTGTATATTTTTAAAATCCATTTGCACTATTTAAAATATTCAGAATACTTGGCTATTGTCAAGTACTTGGATCACATTAGTTTTTTTTTTATTATTATTATTTTTTTATTTTTTTAATGACCTGAACCCCAAATATTCTGAGACACTTCTAATAGTCTACGATCTTGTCAAAAAATGATAATACTCTCCAAAACATTTTTAGAAAAGCTGCCAATATAAACTATAGATTAATATATTAGAAAATATATATGCAGAGATCATTGGTAATGACATTAAGACAAAATGACTAGTAAAGGAGATTGAATTACTCAGTTTCAAGATTGACAGTAAGTTGCATGTGACAGAACTTGTCAAAGATGTATTTCATGCCATTCTGCTTCATTCTGCTTTTGATCTCAAAGGTATTTTAACCTTAAATTCTAGGTGAACTATTATTGAAAACTCACAGTGGCACAAAATATTTTTTCTGTATTAATTGTGGAATCAGGTTGGTACTGTATGCTGAATGTATGCCCAGACTTGAATGAGATACCAGGATGTGTTGCTGAGGGTGCCAAGAAAGAAGAAGAAGAAAAAAAAAAAAAAAAAAAAAAAAAAAGCCTGCCTTAATCCGGGGAAATTGTTGGGCTGCCACCAAGAGGAAATCTAGACCATTTAATTTTTAATTTGCATCTCAGCTGCATTTCTGCTGCATAGAAATGTTTGTTAGGTGTCTACAACACCAGCTGGGGATTACTGAAATGAACAAATAAAGAAATTGTGGTGGAATGTAATGGTCAAAAGCAACTCTGTATTAAGTGGGGCTAAACTTAATGAAGACGATAATCATGATCACAATGAAGGAATGACTGAAGCAGAATGAATTAAAGAAAAAATGTTTACTATTTTCCTCAAAGTTTTAACAACCTTTTGGAAGAATTTATTTCTGTTTTAATAAGGAAAAAATGTACCTCACTTCACTGCTACTTTAAAAATTTTGCCCTTTACTTTTGCTTTTTTTTCCAAACTTACCTTGGTCAGCTAAATTTGTGTCACAAGGTGTTGTTTTTACCAGTGAGAACACTCTTGAAAACCCTGAGAGTAGCTGGGTAATGATTTCCATCCCAAAGTTATGTTCAGTGAGACCACTTTTAAGAAAGATCATAAGATGAAATTGAAATAGGAGCACAAAAAAGGTCACACTAAAATGAATCTCTATCCTTCTTATATGGAAGACATGTAAAAACTGCCTCTACCTACAATATGCTTATTGACAGCTGCATGAAAACATGCTAGCTATGTAGTTTGAAGTAGTTTTTCTGTTTATTTATTTATTTTAACATACATACTACAAATGGCTTAGGCTGTCTTCTTTATTCCTTAATAAATAATGTACAATAAATGTATTTTTTTTTTCTCTTTTTACTTCCTTCCCTTCTCCTTTGAACTGAACTTCTGAACTTATTTGACATTTTCAACTAAAATGACAGTGGCAGAAATGTCAATATCTGTTTTTACCATGTCATGTGAATAAGTATTGAGGAACAAGGTATACGCCTCTATTAGCCACTGAAGAAATCACTCTGCTATAAATTTAGTATGTGGGAACAGTAGAGATTATGAATGTATGTGCAACATCAGTTGAAGTTTTTATGGCATCATCTCAAACATCGCTTGTGTGAGTTCTTTCATGTCTGCTAGTGGGTGAGTTCACACTAAAGTCTTCCTATGATTCTTTTAAAATTGAATAAAAATCTGGTGGAAAAATGCTCTTTGTTCATACTTCTTGTGGAAGTATTTGTTTAATAGAATGCTTCCCTGCATGGTTAGCTTAATACTCTCATAAAACCTTTATACTGTATGTCTGTTCTGGAAGTTTAAGGACTTTAACATCCTATCCCATTCCGGAGGCTACAGTCAGGCACAGAATTTCTAAGGGTTCATCTGGGACAGAGACCTCATACACACTTATGTTTCTGCAACATTTGCAAAGGTGCAGATGTGGAGCATTGCCTTTAGGCTTCTTTCTGACTTGCTCTGAAAATTGTTATCTAAATTGCATTTACAGTTCTTGTATAATGACTGCACTGATGCCATGGGGAGTTCTGTGAATGTCATTAGTGCAAAGGAAAATATTGTCTATGAACAGGACAAATATAATTGAAATAATGGAAACTCTTCCAATGCATATTAATTCTACTGGCAACTGTAGACTTTTTACGTTCACGCTTATCTTTTCCTTTATTTATAGACAGGCTGTTAGGTATGCTTTCTGCCATATTTTCATTGAAGGATTTCAAAGAAAAACTATTAACAGTGGTTTTGATCAGTAAATTAAGATGTAGAAAAGAGGACTGGAAGAGATCTTTTGAGCTGGAAAACTGACATTTATTCCATAATAGCAATTAGGTTATATAACCTGTCCTTAAATGTGACTTTCAAAACATAGTTTGGTTTGTTCCTACCATTAATATATCGGAACTTAAAAATAAATCTCCTGAGGTTTAGAAAGCTTCAAAACAAACCTCAGAAGTTCCTTGTCAGAAGATTTTTTTTTTTTTTTTTTTTAAGTTCTTCAGTTTGGTTCTGGAATCCTGCGGGCTTATTGGAAGCAAACCTCTCTAATTTCCTAGGGAAAGACAAACTGGACATTTGAGAAGTAACCTCTTCATAATATGTACTTTCATTACTCTGATTATCCTTCTAGCTTGTCTCCTTACTTTCTTGTAAGTCTTCTTCCTTATTTTCTACTTTGTGTAAGGAATAATTAAATAATTTTACTAAACTTTTTGAAATGTTCACAAGAAAAAGTATTTGATGACTAAGAATGAGGAGACTATGTTACAAAGACCTCAACTATCAATATGGAAGAATGACAGGTTTTAGCTCTACCAAGGTGCAATTATCCTTGTTTTTTTTTTTTTTTTTTTTTTACGAATCAAAGATTTGATTTCCCATTCGTGGTACAAGCATATATAATGTTATATGTTTTTGACAATTACATAACCCATCTCCTTGTTAGTATAATGTGAGTGCTTTACAAGTTTTCTAAAATGTCTTATCTGAAAAAATAATAAAACCCATTTAAAAATACTAACAATTAGTAGAATAACGCCACATTTTTTTTAATCTGTGGAGGAATGCAAAGCATCAAATAAAGAAAATCAGAAAATTCTTGGGCAGTTAGAATCTACTACCTTAATAAAAATAGAATGATTTAAACTTTGTCAGCTACAATTCTTTCTTTTGCAATTTGGTATTTTAGTTTCACTTTGAGTCTTCTTGCTCTCAGCTTCTTTCATCCACTCAGAAAGATGCCTCAGAGTTTCCCACATTAATCTCCCTCAAAGATCTTATTTGGTACAGATGAAAGCTGAGTGAAAAAAGAAAGTGAGAGATCACAGAAAACTTAAAGAACAGCTGCAAAGTCATCCATTAGGATGGAACACAAACATTTTAAAAATCCAGAACAGCTGTAGTTTTTTCATTAGAGAGTTGAACATCTAGATACCATCTTGTGACTTTCTCTGCATCCACAGAGAAAGCTCTACAATCAGTAATATATTATAAAGAGTTTTAAAGGTGGGCCTAGGTGGTAGGTAAACATTCCTGTTTAACCACTTGATTGGAAATATGACCAAGATTACCACTTTTGTAACAGCACTGGTGAACTGGAACATGTGCTACTACCTCCACTGGAGTAAAAACTTATTAGCTGATGCTGTAGAGCTTGCTGTAACCTTTGGACTCCTGCAACTAGCAAAACAGGAGATCCTGAACATATGTTCATCACACTCTTCTGGACACATATAGGTACAATGTTATTTTATTCCAGGGCTGGAGACCCTATTGTGGCAACCTACCTTGCAAGCCCATGGAACTGTTCTTGTTTCAATGAATCATTACATTTCTAACATCGGTATTTATGTCTAAATAAATAAATGTAGAACTGCCCATCTTATTTATTTACTTATTTAATATCTGGGATTTCTCTACTGTGTTTCACTTTCTTGTTACTACCTGAAGACTTCATGAAACCAAGGACATTTTATTCTTTACTGTTTGCTGACAATTTTTCACAGTAATTTTAAGCATTCAGAAACTCCAGAGAGAGAAGAATATGAAACAAAACTGGTATAGAATCTCTAAGTACATCATGAATAGCTTCTTGATAGAAATTCTCTAATGTGTGAGGGTAAAGGATACATAAAATTTTACTGAGGAAAACTCTCATTGCTCAGGGAACTATGAAATCTTATTTACTACTCTTGTCTTGTAGTGAGGAAGCTTCTGTACCCTGTGGCTTTCTCGTTTGCTTGGGTAGGCTCTAAAGCATGAAATCTATTAAAATATTAAAAATTATGAATTATGAATTGAGGTTCATTACAATAAGATAAAAGAACTTTCTGCTCCTTTTCTACATCAAGATACAATTGAAGCTTAAAACTTTTCAAGGCTTTGTTGCCATTTAAAACTGAAATAAGTCCCATTTGTCAAAGAAGTCACAATGTCCATGACTTTTGGGAAATGTAATATTTTGCCATGATTGCTAATCTTAGTTTGGCAGTTTATAGCTGTCTCTGAGAAAAGTATTCAAGCACCCTTTCTGCATATCAAGCAGCACAAAGCCTTCACACTGAAGTGCCAATCAGCTCATTGCTCTTGGGCCTGCATAAGTTTGAATGGAAAGTGGATGACGTGATTATTTTATATATTTATTAGTTTAATGTGAAATGAAATAATTCTGGAACGCAAGAAGCCAACTTTTGAAACAATTTTTAAAGTAGCAAATTGTTCTGGAAAGATGTTATTCATTTTGTTTTCATTTGATTGATTGATTTTTTTTGTATTTTTTTTTCTCCCTTTATCTAGGGGTGTAAAGCTTATTGTCATATGTTCTGGTATGTACCGCAGTGTTGCTTTTAAACTGACATTTCACACTTTTGCTTATTTTTGATTACTGTGAATATTTTCAGGGTGGAAGATAGAGGAGTTTCGTTATGGAACCTCAGATAAATGTTACAGGAGTATAGTAATGTTATTTGATTTTTCAAAGAAAAAAAAAACATTTTTTTTTTTTTTTTTCACGTAGGCCACTGTAGCTGTATCTTCTTCCTGTATTCTTCTGTCAAATATCTTACTTTCAAGATATCTGCAGTTTAACAACAAGAGATGTGAATGAAGAAGAGTTTGTTTTCACCCTTACCTGCTATAATTACATATAAATATATTATATATATGTATATGTATATTTATGGCACTTCCTGGTCCTTCCATAATTAATTCAAAGAATTATCAAAAAGAAAAAAAAACACTTTCCAGGGTTATGCCATGTAATATTATTAAATTTAAGAAATAACATTTGTTTTTGGCTGTACATCCAATTTAACTCAGTTATATTTTATGATTTGCCCTGTGAAGACCAATGTTGCTTAAATACTTTGTTGTCTTCTGAATTCTCAAATATATGAGTGCAAAACAATAATAGTTAAATGGTAGCAAAAAAAGTTAAATGAAATGTAATATATCTTAACTATAATGTCATTTCTGCAGAAGAGATCCATGCTAGTCACTGAGTTTCTTCAAATACTTTCTGCACTACTTTATGTAATACACTTCTAATAGGTATGGGTGCTGAGCAGACAAACCAACATTATAGCTAGGGTAACAGAGCCAAATCAGAAAGGAAGGTTGCATTTATTTCTTTTAAACAGAACTGTTTTCACTCACTCATACCTATTCATGCATACAATTGTAATCACATATTCTCACACTTTCATACTAATTTCTTCATGCTTTCATTTAACACAATGATTTTCTAATAGTCTGGGGAGGACTACCAGTGATAAAATAGAGGGCAAGAATCACCAGCTGTGGAGGATCTCATAATGTCTCTTCAGATATTCATTTAGCTTTTTTTCTTGGATGTGTCTTTTGTACCTTCAAGTAGATGACAGTGATTGTGACTTTTTAACTCTTAATCCTGTTCCTCCTTGAATGTCATTAGGAAGATATGTCCATCTACTCTAATGCTTGGTTTCCATCTTGGGGTGTAGTCAGCCTTTTATCTTACTTCTTAGATTGTTTTGAAGTTGTATGTAGATGTGTGATACGATGTCTGATGACCTGACAATCTAAGTGACATTGAAAACTACAATTTCTTTATTCTTTATTCTTTTATTCATGTAATTGTCATTTCTTCTAGTGCCATCATGCACATGTCTCTAGTTATAAATACTTTATACCTTTCTTATTTTTTTTCTCATAATTTTCTACAAAGAAATGTATTTTTCTGCTTAGAAAATCTAGATGTGTAAAATATTGATTTAATTGATCTCAGTATGTTATGTTGAGTAATTATGTTCTTATGCTGAGTAATCTAGACCTTTTAACCTTATGGAATGATTTGCTATGCAGCTTATTTATACATTTTGAGACAGGTACACTATGGGATATATAAGTGAGTAAAGATAAATGATTTTCAATATTTTCTCTATGATACCTGGGGACACAAAATGATGCCTCAAAAAACCTTCTTTTTTTTGCTTAATTTCACATAGCAGTGTCAAATATGGCTGTCCATGGAATTAAAACTGATGATAGTAATAACTTTCAATAGGATTGCTTTCTCTTTCTAAGTTGTAGGCTCTATCAAAGGCTACTGTAGAAAAATTAAAAGACTGACTAAGGTCTAACAGTTCATTCTGTATGATTTTTTTTTCAGTTGTAGACAGATCATTTTATTGCTGTGGATAGCAGCCCAAAAATTATGGTATTTTTTCAGCCAAACTCCATGTAGGATCACTTATTTTTATGAAAACAGATTTTAAATGGTCATTGCTAAAAAGTGTATGCTGATTGGCAGGATTCAAAGCCATTTCTGGGCTGACAAAGAATTTGGTTAAAAGCTAGAACAGAATTCCCATTAATTGCAGCAACACATTATTGGTGTTTGTCGGTAGGTCATTTTGGGGAGAAGAGGTTAGAGACAATAAATCTGTTGTACTTTTCATTCTAATATCAGGATAATATTAATCAGCAGTGAAAGTTATTCTGGTGGCATTTAGCACCTGTGATCAACTGAAGTTCAATTTCATGGATGAGAGTAGCTGTGGGGCTCAGAGAGCCTTTTCATACTTTCCAGATTGATGGGAAATATAGGAAAACATGCTAGAATTATCACCAAAGATGTGCAAGAGTAAGAATAACTGAATATAAGTTAGTCACCATCTCTTTTGACTTTCACATGGTAAATAGGCAGCAACAGAATGTCATGATGAGGAAAAGCAGAAAGTACTCAAGCAGAAACATTGTCCAAGACTAAGTGACCTACAACAATAGCAACTTAGATACTGAGAAATACTTTATGTTTTACATCAAAAAGTGTTTATCATGTGTCTGCCTGTGTAATCATCACAGCTATCAAATCTGACTGATCCATCTTTGTTCTGACATTGCCATCTCTTTTGATGGGTGAATCAAAAGAGCCATGATCTGGACACATGCAAAAATCATACCAATAGTAAGGCTGGGTGGATGTGCTTTGTGCAAATGCCTATTCATGTATATATATTTGGGAGCTTGATGCGGCTAAACACAAGAAGCATATTTATTTCCTTTTTATACTCTTACCTAAATGGGTAAAACATTCTGTTGTGGTGGTTCTAGTAGAGTCTTTAAGTTAACTCTAACCTCTGTGGAAGAGGTTAACATCCTCTTCTTCATTGTGCCTGTTAGGGCAGCCAAACTAACATCCTGATTTGCAAACTGCACAAGTGAGTATTTCATGCTAGGGAACCCTAGCATGTGTACCCTTTTCTTTAAGTGCTGGACAAGCCTAACTATTTTTTTCCTAAAGAAAAAGGGGATCCTTTCCTAACCTACAAAAGCACTAAGTCAACAACAACTCACTTTAGAGCTCATCACTAACCTCAGTATGTACATGAGAATCAATTCCACTGCTTGCAATATTTAATGCAGATATGAAATTCAACAAAGACAAGTGCAGAGTTCTGTCCTTCGGTAGGAAGAACCCCTGTCTGGGGACTGACTGGCAGTGGGAATAGCTCTGTAGGAGCTCTGGGACAATGACAAGCTCAGCAGGAGCCTGCACTGTGTGCTGGCAACAATTGAGACCAAGAGCATCCTGGGCTTTGTTAACAGCAGCACAGTAGATTGTGAGAAATAATTATTCTCCTTTAGTCTGCACACACTGGTCTGCATCTAGAACACACCATCCAATTCTCCCTCCCCAGTACAGGAATATATATATGTAGACAAACCAGAACCAGATTAGTGGAAGTCATTCAAGCTGGAGCACTTGCCCTGTGAAGAGAAGTGGAAGGAACTGAGCTTGTTCAGTCTGGATCAAGACACAGTAGCTTCCCTGCTGTACCTACAAGCAGGTTATCAAGAAGGTGGTGTTGGCTTTTCACAGTAGTGCATGGTGGGAAAATGAGAAGCAATAGGCTAAAACTGAAAGAAAATTTCAGACTGGGTGCAAGGAAAACCTATTTATGTCCAGAGAGATTTTACAGTCTCTGTCCTTGGAGTATTTCAGGACTAGAAAAGATAAACCCTGAGAAACTGTGTCTGAGCTCAGAGCTGACTATGCTTTGATCTGGAGGCTAGACTAAGATCTACGGTCCTTTCCATTCTGAATTATACTATGGCCCTTCCAATTCAATAAAGCATTTAATGAATAAATTACGCCCTTCCTCATACACTTCTGGTGTGTTTTATGCAATTCCTTTGGGAAATTTATTTCCACTTCTGCCATTTTAACTTCTATATTAAACTAAAGAAATGTTCCAACATGGATAAATCTCTCTCATTCTGCCAGCTTTAATGACAAGCCTTCTGTGGAACAGCAAAAAGAGAAGGGAATTTAGACTAGCTGCACCACAGCTTTGGCAAATTTTTGCATGGTGAAATAGGATTGGATCTTTTCAGTGAAACAGGTGGTTTGGAGGATCTGACTTCATTCTAGACTAATTTCAGGAATTTTAATTTGGACCAGCTTTAGCATGACCCTATGGACTGAATGGCCTTCAGTGGTTTTGGCATATTTGATGAGCTTCTGGTACAGTTTCATCTGAAAGGAATCCAGTTTGAGTATTCATATAGTACACTGAAATGTGAATAGAAATGTTGTAAGTACTCATACTTTTCTTTACCAATTGTACCAGTAGGTAAATGGGGAATATGTTTTGATCACTCAGATCAGTAGATAGTAAAATAGATTAATGATACTCCTTCAGAAATACCTTGTCAGAAACTGGTATTTCAAGTGCAAAACAATCAAGTAACATTCAACTACTGGGAATGTTGATATGAAAATGTTTTGATGTCCTTGTTGATTACATTAGTATTGTAATCTTAATAGCTACAGCAAGCTTCTTAAAGGAATAGTACAATGGATACTACAAAGCAGAAACAGATTTCTTGCATCCTTGTTCCGGAATTCCAGCAAATTTCACAAAATCAGAACTCTTACAATTTATGCTAGCTTCTGCCAACATAAAATTTGGTGCAAACTATGTTACAGTAAATCTGCTGGTAAGGATAGGCTCAGTGGGTTACCTTTACTCCTTGAAGTTAAATTTCTTCAAACAGTAAGGAATTGCATTGGTAACTAGCACTTCTCTGAGTAACAGGTGTGAATGTCCATCATTCCTATTAGTGATTTACACTTGTAACACAGTGTAGATAGATGAGGTCAAGTGTCATGACCAGTCATATTAATAGAAGTCTGTCACACAAATATCAGAGGGCAGAACATGAGGTACAAACCTTCTTTTGGGACCTAATGAAGAATAGCCAATATTTTTGATACAAAAAGGAAAGAGTATATTCACTGCAATGAATGCCACACATACTGTACTGGGTTTGTAAACTCTTATCAGATTAAAAAATTTAAAAAGGAATTCCCCTTCTAGACTGAAGTCTCCTTTATTCAGCCAAGGTAGTAACTGTCAAAGATACCCAAATGAAAAGCCATTCCTAATCACTATAGAGAAATTACAGCTTAGTTTTGAATGATCAAAACTAAGGTTAGGTTTGAGGCCCTGGAGACTGAGAGACCAGTGGCTGAGGAAAAGGTAGAAAGCGTACCCAGGAGGATGCCTAGGGTGAGGAGGTCGACTCCACACCTCAGGACTGCCTCCACCAAGAAAGACAGAGGGTTATTGCTGTGGGAGACTCTCTCCTCAGGGGAACAGAGGGCCCTATTTGTCGGCCTGACCCTACCCGTAGGGAAGTCTGCTGCCTCCCTGGGGCCAGGGTCAGGGACGTTACCAGGAAGCTTCCCAACCTGGTTCGCCCCTCTGACTATTATCCTCTTTTGATAGTCCAGGCAGGTAGTGATGACATTGAAGAGAGAAACCTGAGGGCTATAAAACGAGACTTTAGGGGACTGGGACAGTTAGTGGATGGAGCAGGAATGCAGGTGGTGTTTTCATCCATTCCTACGGTGGCAGGGAGGGGTACCGAGAGGACACGAAAAACCCACCTATTAAACACGTGGCTCAGGGGCTGCAGCCAACACAGAAATCTTGGGTTTTTCGACCATGGGGCACTTTACTCAACACCTGGCCTGATGGCCACAGATGGGTCCCTATCTTTTAGAGGAAAACGGATCCTGGGCAAGGAGATGGCAGGGCTCATTGAGAGGGCTTTAAACTAGGTAAGAAGGGGGACGGGGCTGAAGCAAGGATTGTTGGAGCTGTGCCAGGGGGAACAATAGCAAGGCCGGGGGATAAGGCAATGGCCCAGCTGAAGTGCATCTACACCAATGCACGCAGCATGGGTAACAAACAGGAGGAGCTGGAAGCCATCGTGCAGCAGGCAGGCTACGACTTGGTTGCCATCACGGAGACGTGGTGGGACATTGAGTGCACCCTCAGTAAGTTTGCAGATGACACCAAGTTAGGTGCGTGTGTTGATCTGCTCGAGGGTAGGAAGGCTCTGCAGGAGGATCTGGATAGGCTGCACTGATGGGCTGAGGTCAACTGCATGAAGTTCAACAAGGCCAAGTGCCGGGTCCTGCACCTAGGATGCAATAACCCCAAGCAGAGCTACAGGCTGGGAGATGAGTGGTTGGAGAGCTGCCAGGCAGAGAAGGACCTGGGAGTGATGGTTGATAGTTGGCTGAATATGAGCCAGCAGCGTGCTCAGGTGGCCAAGAAGGCCAACAGCATCCTGGCCTGTATAAGAAACAGTGTGGCCAGCAGGGCTAGGGAAGTGATCGTCCCCCCTGTACTCGGCTCTGGTGAGGCCGCACCTCAAATACTGTGTTCAGTTTTGGGCCCCTCGCTACAAGAAGGACATTGAGGTGCTTGAGCGAGTCCAGAGAAGGGCTATGAAGCTGGTGTGGGGCCTGGAGAACAAGTCCTATGAGGAGCGGCTGAGGGAGCTGGGGTTGTTCAGCCTGGAGAAAAGGAGTCTCAGGGGTGACCTTATCGCTCTCTACAGGTACCTCAAGGGAGGCTGTATCGAGGTGGGGGTTGGTCTGTTCTCCCATGTGCCTAGTGACAGGACGAGGGGGAATGGGCTTAAGTTGCGCCAGGGGAGTTCTAGGTTGGATGTTAGGAAGAACTTCTTTACCGAAAGGGTTGTTAGACATTGGAACGGGCTGCCCAGGGAAGTGGTGGAGTCACCATCCCTGGAGGTCTTTAAAAGACATTTAGATGTAGAGCTTAGGGATGTGGTTTAGTGGGGACTGTTAGTGTTAGGTCAGAGGGTGATGATCTTGAGGTCTCTTCCAACCTAGAAATTCTGTGATTCTGTGATTCTGTGATCAATGCAAATTTCTGCATGTTTCCATTTAGTTTTAATCAGAGCATAGTCATATAAAAATATTAATTAGAATGTAGATTTCTACTCAACCTTGCTTAGGAGAAATGCGTCAATAAAAATAATGGCATGGATAAATGAACAGGTTGATGGAAAGAACTATTATTGTTTATTTAAATGATGAGTATTCCTGTTCTGAAAACATCTTTCCTGAAGGCAAAGCTTTTAATATAATTAAATTTACCTTCCAAGCACAGAGGAAAACTATTCTCTGGAGAAAATGAAGCTGTCTGTAACATATTTAGGTGTGATTAAATAAACATATTGGACCTATTGCAGTGTGTAAGAGCTTCTGATGATGTACATCAAATCTAAGATACTTTACTTTGGTGTGGTGAAAATATTCATGACATGATAGAAAGTGACATGAGATTCTGATTTCAGTGGATTTATACCAAGTAAGGATCAGGCCCAGATGGTATGATGCTGCAAATACCTTTAAGAAACTTGATACTGGAAGCAGCTAAGAAGAAAACAGTCTAGGAAACTACTTCAGTTATATGATGACCACAGTTCCTACACTGTGAGCCTGTGGATTTATCTTGTACTTGGCTGCCACACTGGCTTAAAGTTGTGTTTCCTCCAGTTCTTGCTTGTGCACCCCTTTGGCACATCTGTTGTGCTGTTACAGCTGCTTGTGGTATAAATCAGATTAAGGAACAAATTGTGCTGAAAATAAAGAAGGAAACAGTGGGCTTTTTTGTTGTTGTTGTTTGTTTGTTTGCTTCTTTTGTTGTTTTTGTTTTATCTCTTGACTCTTGCTAATCCCAGTAGGACATCATGCTGTGTGACACAGAAGTAGTGGGAGGAAGGGCTGTGGAGCCTTGTAGTGTCTCAAACCACTAACTCCACTGAACTCTTGCTAATGTCGAACATCACCTTCAGATTAATCTGTGATTTTTTCCCTCCCCTTGACAATATTTTAATGAATAATTTCTTATATTATTGTAATATACATATGAGCACACTAAAACTGCAGTTGTTGTTTTACCAAGGTAACTTAAGTGGTACCAGATCCTTGACAACTTGCACCTGGGAAAAGTTACCTTTGATGGCATTCTGCTTCAATAAGAATAGTTATGTACTGTTGGTGACATATTCCATGGGTATGTGTTGGCCATAAACTAATAGTTCAGGAAGTTGATTGCACTCTGGGTTGTTTATTTTTGAATAACTTACCTCTTTCTCAAACCATATGACTATTCTACTCTTTGAATTCTTGAGAATATTTTTGTTACTGTCAACTGATAAACAACATTTGTTCAAGAGATGCTGGGAGGAGTATGGGCACGTGTCTGAGAAAAGGAATATGAGCATGTATTGTTAGTTACTTTTATCATAATTTCTATCACAGGGATGACTCTTGTGGTTCATTGTCTTGGAGCTTCTAAATAATTCAAAGCTAAGTGCTGAAACTGCTTTTCTATTAAAGCACTGGGGCAAAGAAAGTAATTGATTTTAAGCTTGATATATTTCTAAACAGAGATACATGACTTGGTTGCCTGCCAGAGCGTATGACTTGTTCTGATTACTGGAGAAATCTTTTCAAGTTCTGTGAACTCAAAGAGAACCTTGTAAAGCTTTCATGTACCTGATTTCAGGGAGACAGTACTATGGGCTCTGTCGGCAAGTCACCTCTTCTTAGGTAAAGCGTGATCAGGTTGCGTACTGGAACAGGCTCTCCAGGGATGTAGTCACAGCACCAAGCCTTTTGGAGTATAAGAAGTGTTTGGACTGTGCTCTTAGTGATATGATCTGAATTTTTGGGTAGACCTGTGTGGTTCCAGGAATTGGACTTGATGACCCTTGTGGATTCTTCCAACTCAGGATATTCTATGATTCTATAATTCTATGATGTCAGATAGAGGCATTAAGTATCTTATTGTCTCTGATAGTCCCAGCTTCTGGCATCAGAGAACTAAATGTGTTTTTCCGTGACTGTGGGATGTTTATATAATATATGGTTTTCTGCATAAATCCTGGTGTATATTTCTTTGCAATCTGTCATTTCAGTCTTTTATTGGGTTTGAGTTTCTGTTCCCAGACAGATATGTCAAAAATTAATGACACCCTTATTCAAAATCAAGGAGTCATTTATAAAGGAATTAAGATATAGATGATGTGGCAGTGAAGGGGTTTCTCTTTCAAATCTGAGAAAACTGTGGTCTTAAGTGATCATAAAAAAGAGGTGAGCTATATTTGTGGTCTGTTCATACTCTGCTCTGTGGTGTATGGTACTTATCTGCATAATTGTGAATACTCAGATCAGTGCATATGTCTGTAATGCTTTTGGAAACATCAGGTCTAAAAGGCATGTGGACAGTGGGAGTTGCCAGTGACGACATGACCATGTAAAGTTGTACAAACAAACAGATCATTCAGAACAGAATTTCACAGACATTGAAATGTCTGTGCAAATTGGAAATGTTTGCAAATTTGAGAAGCTTTTGTAAATGATTCCTCTTAATGACATTATTAGATTGCAGATTAATTTTCTTCAATTAATCATGATTTTGTTTATAATCCTGAACATCCACTACTGGTACTTAGGTCTTTCTTTAGGCATAGCTAACAATAGTGTCAGTAAACTCTTCTGTTTGTTTGTTTTTGACTACAAAAGATAGGAAACATTCTAACCAATTTATTGAAGTTATTTTCTTTCTTCCAAATACAGACTGATTCCCTCTTTTGCTTTTACACTAGAGCTTCTCACACCAGTAGGAGGTCAAAACAATCATTAGTGATGTGTGCAGACATGTATTAATTGTTCAAGTATTGGCAGGATACCTGTGGTTTTTCCCTGTGGGCCATTGATTTGAATTAGTGTAGCACCCAAAATTGCACAGTAGTCAAGGTGATGCCACACCAGAGGAGAGTGACCACTTCTATTGACCAGCTAGTAATGTCGTGCTTGATGCACCAAAGAACATGGTTGGCCTTTTTGGCTGGGCACACTGTTGACACATATTCAATTTGCCAACAGCCAGGACCCCCCAGATCCCTTTCCAGAGGACTGCTTTCCAGCCTTCCAACCCCACAGTCTCTAGGTATATCCAGGGTTGCTGCTTCCCAGGTGCAGAATCTGGCCCTTGCTTTTGTTAATCATATTGTTGGTGATTGCCCAGACATCTAATTCATCAAAATTTGGTAAATTTCTCTTGAAGTCTAGTTTTTTTTTTTTTTTTTTTCTAGAATAATGTGTCATGTGACTTCAAAGCGGCATGTATTGTAAAAAAAAAAAAAATACATTTGGTCTTTACAAAAAAGTGAGATTATTATTGAGAAAGAAGAATGAAATGCCAAGCTTCACATACTAGAGAATCAGATTAATCTGGTAAAATTTCACATAAAATATGGCTAAAAAAATAGATTTTACCACAATTCATCTTACCCAGCTTCACATTTTGTAAAGTGGATTGTTGAACTATATAATGTATCAGACCTTTCACTCCATGAATCATTTGCATTGCCTTGGTAAGAAGGAGTCATTGACATGATTATGAAACACAATTGCATCAAAATCATTTCTATCTCATGAATGAGTCTGCAAAGATAATGAAACAAGTAGTGAAGAGGTTTTCCATTCAAGTGGTTAAACTCGACAGTTTTGAATGTAGATAGGGTATAGGGCAATTCTGCTGGCTGATGGATCTTTTCTTAGTATCAGTATCTTTCAGGTAAAATTTGGGATTATACTGTAACTATAGAGTAAGATCAGATAATTACTTCATCAAGAGACTGGAAAGCTAATTGAATCTTTAAAAAACAGGAATCTTTTTTTTTTTTTTTAATATTATTGCTTGAATCAATGAATTATTAAAACTTGTTAATTATATTGAAAATACAAACAACTTTATTTTTCACACTAGTCACCTAACCTTGTGGTGATTTTGGTCTAGAGGTGGAGCACATGCCAGTATGCTGTAAAGACATCCTCAAGTGAATTAAGTAAAAGAGGCTGTCACATCCTCAGCTTTATGGGCAATAAGAAGGTGGTTAGAGAGTCTTCACAGTGCAGAAAACCATAAGACAAATAAAAGGGATGGATTTAAAAGGAGGTGCTCTACTGAAGCAGTACAAAATTCCCTCATACTTTTAGGCCTGCAGCATTATAAGAAGCTTATAATCTTTGTTATGTGAATCAATATGGTTTTAAAATGGGTATCTCAAAATGTGTGCCATATTGTCAAGGCAGTCAAAATCTTTCTGAGGACAAACCATGGCTAAAGTCTCATTCGTGCATCCACCTCCTCCCAGTAAATCAATGCTGACTGTTATTCAGTGGGGAAGGAGGGGTTGGTAAGGTCAAGGTAGCTATATGGAAGCACATTGTGACCAATGTACTTTCCATTCCATATTACTCTGTATTGACATTTTTGCTGGTTCAGCTATCCTACCTTTTTTCCTTCACACCTTAAAGTAGTTTTACAGGGTCTAAGCTACTGCCGCCAATGCTGTCAGACCCATCCCATGGAAGAGAATAAACATGGAGTAAGTTACATCCAAGGACTCTGACTCTTCACATTTAGTTGCATGTTTGTGATGAGTGTATCAGTATATCAGGAAAGCAGCTATCTAGACAGGATGGTACAGCTAGTATTATGAGAAATCCAGTTAGCATGACTTCCAGACTTATAGTCTATCTCAGTAAGTGTAAATTTGTATTATAACTTATTCAATAAACTGGCCAATTTTAAAGTTTCTAAAAGAAGTCTAAATTTGAGTATAACAATAACAAATATCTTGTTGGTCATATTAAATTAACAGTTACACAGAAGGCAGAACAGACTGCTCTGTTAAGCCCTGAAGTGCATCCAGAATGTTGCTAAAATTACCCGATAGATGTGTATGCAAATATTGAAACAGTTTAGGTGTAAACAACTCCGAGTACTCACTTTCTCACGGAGAATATATCATGATTTCAGTATGATGGAAATTTATGATGTTTAATGTTCTTAATTTGCATTTTTACTAATATAATGGGAATATGTGAAGACAGGTGTCATTTATGATTTCTTTTATGAGAGCTAATAATGTGGTTGAGCTGTTGCATATTGCCTACTTATTGTGAAACCAGAATGGTCTCTACGATGTATCAAAGGCACAACAAAACAAAATCATGAAAGAACAGTTGACTGAGGATATGATAAGCCTTGTGAAATAAAGGTGGTTTATGTTGAATGTAACTTACACTTTGACAAGTGCAGATACAGAATTCAAGTACTTAACAAGAGTTATGCTTTTCTGTTATAGATCGCTCTCTGCATAGGTACGTACACAGAGCAAATATGCACAACATATATACTTTCTATTTTCATATGTAAAGGACATCCATAAATCAAGTCAAGTTTAGAGCAAAACCTTTTCAGCTATTGGCTTGGTGTATTGAAATACAAAGAAAATTAGTTTAGATGCATAAATTTTTTAAAAAGTAGTTTTATTATTATTATTATTATTTCCAAATGTGTTTGAAAGAAGAGAAAAAAATGCAGCATCCACAGTTACAGCTTTCCCCTAGAAGTTTTTCCTTTCTGGTTAAGACTGACCATGAATAATATCTGACTAAAAGGCAGGTGTCTGGCAATATTACCAGTGGCAGGAAAACTGAGTTACAATTGAGCAAAAGTTATCTTGCAATAACAAATGTCTTAATAATTTGCATGTTCATATACAGGTTTTATGTTACTGATGTCTTCTCTATGAAGAGTTCAGTGACACATTGAAGTAAAGGTCAATTAAAAGAAAACTTTTCCTACTCTTTCTAAGCAACTTGAATATTATATTAATAATCAAGAGGAAGGAAGAAATCAGGAGGGAAAGGTTTTAAAAGTGTGCACACACAAATGAAATTAAACAAGGAATAGCGCAGAGAGATAATATTGCAAGTTTGGCATGCCAATTTGTACCACTGAATGTTGGAAGGTTTATATTACAACTCATTCCTCTACTGAAGTAGAATCAAAATGTTCTTTGTTCTTTTCTGCTTCTCTTTTTAAGGCTGGAAATACCTGCACATTGCTTCTACAGTAATGCAGAGACAATTCTACATTACTTCTCATTACTTTTTTTTTTTTTTTTTTTTTTTTTTTTTGTTAGATGGGTGGTTCTCCCTGCATTTAAGCTATACGCTAGGAATAAAATGTTACAGTACAGCCAAAGTGTTTCGTTTGGATTTTTGACAAATAAGCCTGGGGTCTTCTGTATTTACTTATTGTGTTAGTTCGAGAACTACTTAAAATGCATTTTTGGTGAGTTGGTGAGAATTCTCTTGATACTTTCCTCAGATTTATTAATGCCTACTTCAGGAAATGTAGAATTGAGTGATTTGATTTTTTTTTCTTCATTTTCCTGAAAGCCTATGTGATCTGTACCAGCTCAAATGTCTGTGACCAAGATGTTTGTAGTGGCATAGGAACTGAAGGCTATGCTAAAGTGGCCTGACTTCATCCAAATCCATTTGTCTTTGAAGAAATATTCACAGAATCACAGAATCACAGAATTTCCAGGTTGGAAGAGACCTCAAGGTCATCGAGTCCAACCTCCAACCTAACGCTAACAGCCCACCACTAAACCATATCCCTAAGCTCTACATCTAAGCGTCTTTTGAAGACTTCCAGGGATGGTGACTCCACCACTTCCCTGGGCAGCCTGTTCCAGTGCCTCACAACCCTTTCAGTGAAGAAGTTCTTCCTAACATCTAACCTAAAACTCCCCTGGCTCAACTTAAACCCATTCCCCCTCGTCCTGTCACCAGGCATGTGGGAGAACAGGCCAACCCCCACCTCGCTACAGCCTCCCTTGAGGTACCTAAAAAGAGCGATAAGGTCACCCCTGAGCCTCCTCTTCTCCAGGCTGAACAAGCCCAGCTCCCTCAGCCGCTCCTCATAGGACTTGTTCTCCAGGCCCCTCACCAGCTTCGTCGCCCTTCTCTGCACCCGCTCAAGCACGTCGATGTCCTTCTTGTAGCGAGGGGCCCAAAACTGAACACAGTACTCGAGGTGCGGCCTCACCAGAGCTGAGTACAGGGGGACGATCACCTCCCTAGCCCTGCTGGTCACGCTGTTCCTGATACAAGCCAGGATGCCGTTGGCCTTCTTGGCCACCTGAGCACACTGCTGGCTCATATTCAGCCAACTATCCACCAGCACTCCCAGGTCCTTCTCTGCCTGGCAGCTTTCCAACCATTCCTCTCCCAGCCTGTAGCTCTGCTTGGGGTTATTGCGCCCCAGGTGCAGGACCCGACACTTGGCCTTGTTAAACTTCATGCAGTTGACCTCAGCCCATCGATGCAGCCTATCCAGATCCTCCTGCAGAGCCTTCCTACCCTCAAGCAGATCGACACACGCACCTAACTTGGTGTCATCTGCGAACTTACTGAGGGTGCACTCGATGCCCTCGTCCAGATCATCGATGAAGATATTAAAGAGGACCGGCCCCAGCACCGAGCCCTGGGGGACGCCACTAGTGACTGGCCTCCAACTGGACTTGGCTCCATTCACCACGACTCTTTGGGCCCGGCTATCCAGCCAGTTTCTAACCCAACGAAGCGTGCGCCAGTCCAAGCCAAGAGCAGCCAGTTTCTTGAGGAGAATGCTGTGGGAGACGGTGTCAAAAGCCTAGCTGAAGTCAAGGTAGACCACATCCACAGCCTTTCCCTCATCCACCCAGCGCGTCACTCTGTCATAGAAGGAGATCAGGTTCGTCAGGCATGACCTGCCTTTCATAAACCCATGCTGACTGGGCCTGATCGCCTGCTTCCCCTGCAAGTGCTGCATGATGACTCTCAGGAGGATCTGCTCCATGAGCTTTCCTGGCACTGAGGTCAAACTGACAGGCCTGTAGTTTCCCGGGTCTGCCCTCCAGCCCTTCTTGTAGATGGGCGTCACGTTTGCTAGCCGCCAGTCGATTGGGACCTCCCCCGATAGCCAGGACTGCTGATAAATGATGGACAGTGGCTTGGCCAGCTCCTCTGCCAGTTCCCTCAGTACCCTTGGGTGGATCCCATCCGGCCCCATCGACTTGTGCACATCTAAGTGCCGTAGCAGGTCACCAACCAGTTCTTCATGGATAATGAGGGCCACATCCTGCTCCCCATCCCCTTCCACCAGCTCAGGGTACTGAGTATCCAGAGAACATCCGGTATTGCCGCTAAAGACTGAGGCAAAGAAGGCATTGAGCACCTCCGCCTTTTCCTCATCTCTTGTAACTAAGTTTCCCCCCGCATCCAGTAAAGGATGGAGATTCTCCTTAGTCCTCCTTTTTGTGTTGATGTATTTATAAAAACATTTTTTGTTATCTTTAACGGCAGTAGCCAGATTGAGCTCCAGATGAGCTTTGGCCTTCCTAATTTTGTCCCTGCACAGCCTCGCTACTTCTTTAAAGTCCTCCTTAGTGGCCTGCCCACTTTTCCAAAGCTTATAAACCCTCTTTTTCCTCCTAAGATCAAGCCACAATTCTCTGTTGAGCCAGGCCGGTCTTCTTCCCCGCCAGCTCGTCTTTGGGCACGTGGGGACAGACCATTCCTGCGCCATTAGGATTTCCCTCTTGAAGAGCGCCCAGCCTTCCTGGACCCCTCTGCCCTTCAGAACCACCTCCCAAGAAACTCCACCAACTAGTGTCCTGAGCAGCTCAAAGTCAGCCCTCCGAAAGTCCAATACAGCGGTTTTACTGGTCCCCTTCCTGGCCTCGCCAAGAATAGTGAACTCCACCATTGCGTGGTCACTCTGCCCAAGACATCTCCCGACGATCACGTCCTCCACCAGTCCTTCTCTGTTTGTGAAGAGAAGGTCTAGCGGGGCACCACCCCTGGTAGGTTCACTAACCAGCTGCGTCAGGAAGCTATCTTCCACGCTCTCCAGAAACCTCCTAGACTGCTTTCTCAGGGCTGTGTTGTGCTTCCAGGATATGTCAGGGAAGTTGAAGTCCCCCACGAGTACAAGAGCTGATGATTTTGCAACCTCTGTCAGCTGTCTGTAGAATTCCTCATCCGTCTCCTCATCCTGGTTTGGCGGTCTATAGCAGACCCCGACCAGGACCCTAGCCTTGTTGTCCCTGCCGATCCTAACCCAAAGGGACTCGACCTTGTCATTCCCAACCTCGGGTTCTACAACCTCGAAAGACTCTCTAATATAGAGAGCCACACCACCACCCCTTCTATGCTGCCTGTCCCTTCTATAGAGCTTATAGCCAGGCATTGCAGCACTCCAGTCATGAGACTGGTCCCACCACGTCTCCGTGATGGCAACCAAGTCGTAGCCTGCCTGCCGCACGATGGCTTCCAGCTCCTCCTGTTTGTTACCCATGCTGCGTGCATTGGTGTAGATGCACTTCAGCTGGGCCATTGCCTTATCCTCCGGCCTTGCCATTGTTAAATTGTTAAATTGTATTCATGAAGTGCATAACAGGAGTTGGCTCAGTGTCAGCAAACAGGCACTGCGTGATGTTTTGACTATTTGACTGTTACCTCAAATCCTTTACCCAATGATAAATGGATAAATGGGATGTTTCTTTCATAGGAAACTCTTCACCAGTTTTGCCTTGTAGCTTTCAGTCATAACTCTTTCAAACTTGATACTAAATATTCTCAGTTTACCTGAAATGTGAGACTATATGCTTATTTATGCTTTTTTTTTTTTTTTTTTTTTTTTTTTTTTTTTTCCTCAGTATGGCAGGTAGTGTCTTTTACTTAATCCCATAATAGATCCCATGTTGGCAAGCAAGCAAAATAATTTTTTTTTCCTGACTTTATTTTCATTTGAAGTCTCTAGACAAATTTACTTACACTTTCCAAATTTGTTTATCATGCAATGTCTAAGTCTGTGTTATGTAATTCAATGCTGTCTATAAATATCTAAGCTCTAACAGCTGCATAAAATACCAGAACACTTCTATTACTAATGATGTTTAAAAGAAAGATAGAAACTGAGGTTCAGAAAATGTATTTATAAAACCCTTGAGACCTTATCTATAGCTTGCCCAAGGTTGTCTGCACTGTAATTTATATTTATGTTTGTAATAGATCCCATGTTGGCAAATCTATTTGCCAAAACTTAATTCTTTAGAACAGCATGCACAAGCTGAGTTTATATATTTGCTCTCTGGGATGGAAGCTGTTCACAAATGTCCATATGTGGACAAAACGAATTTTTGATCACCAATTAGGTGAAGGAATTATGTGGTTTACTTTACTTTACTTATTCTAAGTATTCAGAATTCCTTGGGAAAACAAGTGGAAAATCTGTCTTGCACCTCATTGCACATGAGTTTTATTATTGTACATACAAGAATTGTTGAGTTGTCTATCTGCCTCTTCCTCCTGCACTCCCACCCTAACCTGTCTCAATATTTTATCTGTTTTAAGAAGAAATTAGACAAATCAGGAGAAAGACCAATTCTTCATAGGCACATTAAAAAAAAAAAAAGTATTTTTTTTGAGAGCAGACATTTGTGACTAGACAGATAAATTGGAATACACTCCCAAGAGGAAGCTTAGAACAGCAAAATTAGGCAGTTAAACATCAGTTGTAAGGGTTGTCTTGGCTCATACAGTTCTTACTTTTCAAGAGCATCAATGTTATCAAATCTAATCTATATATACTATAAATTTCCCTGAAAAGGGAGTCAGGTATTTGTCCCAGCTAGTCTCAGGGAAAGGCCCACCACAGTTGGAGTACTATAATAACTTAATGTCAAAGTGAATATTTTCCCCTGGATCTTCTGCTTCATGTTAAACTCCCAGTGTCCATTCAGACTCTTTGGTTGGATTTTTTTTTTTTCTTTTTTGTACGCAATGGAAAATCTATCCATTTTAAGACTACATTTTGTTAGACTAAATGAGGCAAGATCTTTTTGTCTCCTCTTGGATCAAACCACCATGGCACTTCAGTGTTTGTGAGACATTTTTCCTATTTGAATAACTCACAGAATACAGTTTTTAAGTTGGTTCTTCAGGAAATAATATATACGTATATATATTTAAAATTACTTTGTACTTTCCATGACACAACTGATTTAGTTATTTGCAAATGTGCAGAAAAAGTTTTGATTCAGAAGTAAAGAGCATTGTTTATTTTACACCAAAACACTAAAAGTAATGGTGATGCATTTCTTTTCTTTTTTTTTTTTTTTCTTTTTTTTCTTTTTTTTTTTTCTTTTTTCCAAAGTTCACTATTTTTAAAGGTTTTTGCACTGGTTGAGTCTTGGCAGAAGAGAATCAAAACCGAAATGTTTGAATGCATTGTGTTATGTCTCAGAGCATTAGATTTCATTCTTTTTGATCTCTTCACGATCTATGTCTATAGTGATAAATGTTACAGCTGATTTACATGATTAAATTATTTTTCTGGGAAGGACTGCTTTGGTACGCGTTTACCATATAATGGGGGTTTATGTCTGTATGTATTGCATCTTCACTGGTCTTATTGTCCCATTTTTTTTTTCATAATGAGGAAGCTGTTGAGAGTTTGGGAGAAATTAATGAACAATTTCTAAAAACAAAAATTGAACTTTTTGGTCTACTTTGATGGGTAGACTTTGCAATACTGTGCATAGTTTTTCTCCTTGCTGAAAACTGAGGTTTCCTTGACAGCCCTGAGGATCTTTAAATCTGTCATTTTGAAATATATTGCCATCTATTTCAGCTGTTCATCTGGCAGATTGTCAGAACAGACAGGGTCACATTTTGAAGGGAAAAGTCTTAAAAGGCTCAGCCTTGTAAATCAAACCTTTATTTTGAGAGTTGAATAACAAAAGCAATAGCATCCCCTTTTCCTCAGTATCTTACTCCCAATGGTCAACCCTATTTTCAAGGCAGATTCTTTCTTTTGAAAGACACTGTGAGGAGGATCCTAGGCTGAGTGCAGCTAAGTCCCCAAAACACTTTTGGAAGCAAGCAGCTCACTCAGAGGTACAGTTGCACTCTTAAAAGGATTCTGGCATTAAGAAATCATAAAACTGTGCTTGTGTGCAAGACAGGTGGAAATATGAATTTCCCTTGCTACCTCTCTCTTCCTGATTCCCAAGTCAAATGGTAGATGAGTGAAAAAGATGGTTTGACTAACTGGCTGTTCTGCTTATGTATTTATTTTCTCTTGGTTTTCCACTGTAAGTAGTGTGAAAGCTAGTAAAATCTCTTATTCTGTTTGTGAGAGTAGAGCAATCATAAAGCTGCAGTTCACCACTAAGTATTGGATCTTAATGTCCTGGACCTCATGTCACAATATTACTCAAACAGATATGTAGCGATAATATAAAATGAACAAACAAAAAGAAGCCAAACCACACATTCTGCTTTCTTTCCTCAAATCCTCAGGTGTTGATGAATGCAATTTTCATGTCTTCTCTCATGCCTGACTGCAAAAAAAAGGAGGGAAAATAAAGAACACTTGATCTTGTCCTTCATCTCTTAGTTACTTTTTAAATACATTGGTACCAAAATAATTTTTTTAAAAAAAGAAAAAAATAGAAAGTATATATATATATATATATGTATATATTAAAAAAGAAAGAAATTGATATCAACAGCTCTTGTAATAATATTTAGCTTTCTCCTCACACCTGTGAACTTCTCCTCTGGCTGGTACCTTTTTTTTTTTTTTTCTGCTTATGTGTAATCTTCTGATTACTGAAATCTGTATTACTGAAATCTGTACTGAAATTCTGATTACTGAAATAAATATGTTAATTGTCCTCATTCATTATAATTGCCTACTTTTGAACCCAGCAAAAGATTATGCTTTTCTCATTTTTCCAATACCACTACTGTCAGGCTAGCTGTCCATGTGCCCTTTAGCTAACATTTTCTGTTCTCTAAGTTCCCTAAGTGACCTGACTTTTGGAGTTCCATGCACTCGTCTCATACTTACTGTTTCTTGGGTAGAAGGAGAGGAACAGGGAGAAGATCCTCCATTTTTTTCCCAAACTGGAAAGAAAAACAGAGCTCAGAACAGACTTCTGTGTGGAATGTCTTAGGAATCAGAGATAGGCTAATGTATCAGCAACTTTTGTAAACAGCTTTGTATGATCTTGGTTGACCCCGAGCTCAAGACCAGAAGACTGAGATATGAATGAAAAAAGACATACTTCCTTTTGAGGGAGAAACAGAGAACTCTGGAATACTTCAGGGCCAGGATATGTTTTCCTTTTTTTTTTTTTTTCAGCAACTTTTTTTCTCAAAAGAGAAGTGCTTTGGTATAGATTTTTATTTTTTATTATTATTATTATTATTATTATTATTACTATTATTAGTAGATGTGATTTACCATTTGACAGTATTGCATTTTTCCTTAGCTTTCTCTGAATGGAAAAGAGTAGTTGATAAAGTTAACAGTGTTTGTTTTTCAAACCTAGAAATTACCTGTAAAGCTAGAAATTACCTGTATTTTTTAAAAAATAAGGTTTATTTTTATTTATTTATTTATTCATTGCAAAAATGTGGTTTCTAAAAAGGCTAATGAGAATTAACACTTCTTTCAGCAGAGTAATACATACTTTTAAATAAGCTGACATAGTTTCTTTCAAAAATATAATAAGTAGTTAATATGAAAAAGTCAATTTTTGATTTTCAGTCTATGTACAATGTTTGGGATGTAGCTCAATATACTTCATCCCGTGAATTTCTGAATAGCTTGGAGTCCAATTATCAATCTTAACTAAGCAGAACAACTGCTTTAGTGACTTTCCACATAGCAATTTATGTTAATTTATAGATACACATTCTAAACCTTTATACAAGACTAAACCTTTACACAGGAGGTATTGTAACTCATAATGATGCATGCAGTACAGAGCTGCATGCATTTCAGTCCCAAGGAAAAAGAGTAACAGACTGATATTTTAGAACTGGAGGGGAAGTAAGCTTATTTTTTTAATAAATAAATTAACTCACACATATCTTCATACTATTAAAATTTCCCATTATTTAAAATTATAGGTTATGTTTCTATCTCACTCACTTAGCAAGGGGCATACTGTGCCTGGTGTTGATCACAGCTTTTTCTGTTTTGAATGTTAACTACCCTGAGTAAATAGATAAAGCAAATATCTATTTGCTTTAGATAGCAAATAGATACACTCTGACTGGAGTGTAGAGGCCCCTTCTGCCTTACTTTCATGTTAGCAGACTTGTTGGATATACATTTCTGACACCTGCGGCCAGAAGAATATCAGCAAAGAAACTGCCTCCTTGAGCTGGTTACTTAGGAATCCTCCCATCCACAGAATCTAGTTCATCTTGGAAGCAAGCCTGCTGAAGGAAATATAACTACTGCTATCTTACAAGTGTACCACCTCAGGAAAGCAAGCTGCATTTTTCTATTCAGGAGGACAGTATATCAATCATCTTTTGTTTTACCTCCCAGTGCTAAAGCAGTGTTTCAGCACTGCACAAAATGGAATCTAAAAGCAGGATAAAAATATCCACTAAGAATGCAGATGTCTTCCAAGAAATTCTCTATATCATTTGAGAAATCCCCGATATTGACATTTTTGAATATTTCTAGGTATATTATTAGAAAATGCTTTAAAATCTTATGTATTACAATGTATGTTCTTCTTCAAATGGTATCCTGAGCAGGTCTGTCAGTTATGGTACTCTCCAGGCAGATTAAATTATCTATTTCTTGAAATGTTTAACTGCAATTACTTTATATATTATTTACAGTGTAGAGCATCTTCTTGTACAGGTATCAATTTCACAATCAGTTAAACCACATTTTATCTAGACTGATATTCAATATTTGTCATCTGGTGTTACTGGTGTTATCCCTTTCTCCCTTTCAAATCTAGTTTAAAGCCCTATTGATCAGCCCTGCTAACTCCTTCAAAAAAAAACATTTCCCTCTCTGAGAAAAGTGTATCCCATTTCAGCTTAGAAATTCTATATTTAAGTGTTTCAGTCTTGAAAATTAGCTTGATTTCCTGGAGGTTGAAAAAAAGTATTATAAGATTTAACTCACTGTATATCATCAATAGGCTCAGATTTAACAATACACTACAAATTGTACTGGAGGGCTTTCTAAGCACTTCTAGGTAAAGGCTTCATGGTCTGAAAAAAATACAATCATGAATAGCAGATCTTGTCAATGTTTAAAGCCATGAGATATAGAAAAATGCATTTAAAAGCAATAGGCAGTTTGCTCTCAAAACATTTTTTATTTTTATTTTTATTTTTATTTTTTTTGTGCTGGATACCTCTGGCAAAGGATATCTCAGAAGCTTATTTAAGTATGTATGAGTTTAAAGATTTTCCAGATACTACTTCCAATACTACTTTCCAATACTACTTCCAGAAAAATAAACTTTTATGTTTTCACTGTGAATAATTAATCATAGGCTTTTAAAAATAGTTTTTAAATACTAGAAGATGGTTGCCTCATCCACATCTTCTTTTTAGTCTTCTTTTTGCTAAATGAGGCAAACCACACTCCTTTGGTGTTCTCTTACAAGTTGAGTGTCTTTTTCTTTTCTCATTTAAACCATTATGCTCTACAGCATCTGAGGCTTCATTAACACTAAGTTGAGAGGAATAGCTGATTTGTATCTCTTTCACATAATGTTATTGAGAATGTAACAGAATTGCTCTGAGATTTTTGCAGCTTGTAATTGGGATCCACAATCCTCCCAGATCCTTTTCAGTATAGCCAATCATTTCCTATTTGTCCATATTATTTTCCCTTCTGAAATCTATGGTCTCTACTTGGATTGTCATATTGCTTCTTGTTCGATCTCTCTCTCTCTCTCTCTTCTCTCTCTCTCTCTCTTTTTTTTTCCCTTGTCACAATCATTCTTAATCTGTATATTCTCTTCAAAATATTTGCAGTCTTGCCTAGACTGTTACTGTCTATCAATTTTGTGATATGCATTTTCTGTTTTCTTAATAAGGTTATTCAATTTTTCAAGGGCAACTGAGTAGAACAGATTCCAGGGTGGATATCTGTTTGAAATAACCTAAAATGCCCTGACAATGTAACAATATTATTCTTATTTGTTTGTTGATTTAGAGCTTCTGTAATTTGTGAGGCTACTGTGTATAGAAGACAACACAATCTTTGTAAAGATATATACCGTTAACAAGGCTTTGATAAAGAAGAAAACAACTGGTTTGCCATTTTTTCCCTTGACAAATCAAGGTTATCTTATCTTCTAGATACTAATGAGCTAATTTCAGTCATCAACTTTTCTCTTGTTGAAAATAAACTGATCAGTGTATCTTTATTTATTTCTGTCTTTTCCCTTTTAGTAAAAGATAACATAAAATATATATACTTTGATCTCCATTATTCTTTGATACTTATTTCAAGATAACTATTGTCTAGAAAAGAAGAGGGGAATAGATTAAATTTAGATACATAAAAGAGTTCCCAAACATTTGTGAAAAGCGGTCCCCTTCCAGCTCTCAGACCCAGGACAGCTGACCCAAACTGAGCCAAAGAGGTATTCCATACCATCTGACGTCATGATGAACAATATGGTTAGCCGGGGTGGGGGGCCAGCTGCTCGGGGTTGGGCTGGGCATCGGTCAGCGGGTGGTGAGCAATTGCATTGTGCATCACTTGTTTGTACATATTATTATTATTATTATTTCCTATCTTAATAAACTGTCTTTATCTCAACCCACAGGCTTCACTTTCCCGTTTCTCTCCCCCTCCCAGAGAGGGAGGGGGGAGGGTGAGCGAACGGCTGTGTGGTGTTTAGTTGCCAGCCAGGTTAAACCACAACACCTCCACACTGGGATAGCTTTTCATCATTTAGTAGTGTGCTTTCAAGTAACCACCAATTTTTTATTTTATTTTATTTTATTTTATTTTATTTTATTTTATTTTATTTTATTTTATTTTATTTTATTTTATTTTATTTATCTCTTAGATACTCTGCTCAAGAAGTTCTACCTGCCACTTCTCTAAATATATTGAGGCTTGGGGCATTTTAAAGTCCATTATCCTTATTAAGTCATGCATAAGCTTTGGAATAGTCCTTTGCACGGGAATATTTATATTCTGAGATTGTGGTATTACTAATATGACTTCTTTTACAGTCTAGTAATTGCCAATAGTATTTTATTTTCTTGAGAAAAGAATGTTACAGCAAAGAAATTTTAGTCTGAAAATTGAAGGCGTTCCTGCAAAAAAATAAGAAGTCATAAAATAATATATTCTGGTTCTAATCATTATCTTCTTTCCTCCTATGAATATTTCAATTAAATAATAAATGCTGAGAAAGTCAGGAAAATGTTCACTGTACACCCCATTATCACTACAGAAAAATGTCCTTACAGAAATATATTGCTTTTATTTCAGCTTTCTGTCTGTCCCTAGGCATAGGGTAGCTACTTTGAAGTTTTATCAAAAGTACATTTCAAACTGTATTTGCAAGCATGCAAATACATGCATGTATTTGGCTGGTCATTTGCAAAAATGACCAGCCAAAGGAAGAATGTACACAGACTTCTTCTGTGAGATAGGAATCTACAGGCAAATCTGGTAGCATTCAAAACAAATATTCCAATTGTGTGAGGTGAAGAGAGTCCCATGATTAGTGAATCATCTTTTCTGTCACTAAAGTCCAAATGCCTAATTATCTTTAGATGTAAGTTAAGTTAAAGATTTGTATCATTAAAGAATAATACAAAATCTTTAGTAAATAGTTCAGATTCGAACCTCGGCTATTTCAATAAGACAATGAAGATTTTTTTTTCTCTTAATGTCAAATCTAAACTTGTGTTTTTACTTATGATCTAGGATCAGTAAAAGTATATAGCTGATAATTTAATTTAAAGGCCTAAACTAGCATATTTTGACATCCAGTCCATGATTCCATATTGCAAGTAAGTTTTTAAAGTATTATACAAAGCCAATACTAACTGCAAATGCAGTTTGTTTTCTGGAATGAGAGCTTTTTTTTTTTTTTTTGACACTAATGACAAACAAACCAACAAGTAAACATAGCATTCTGAAACTATTACAGATTTATTATTATTATTATTATTATTCATTTTTTGTTATATTGTTAAATTTGTTCCCAAGAACCTCTCTGAGAATAGAACCCAAACTCCTTGAAGTTCTTTTAGAACTGGATAGTTTTGTGGAAAGACAGTATTCAGTTTATTAACAAATAGATATAATAAATTTAATTAAATTTTAATTAAATCCTAATGCTTCAGGTTTAACCTGATAATTATAGAAGGTCAAATGACCTTTTAATAGGGATAGAAAATGCCATTTTTTTCATAGTACATTTTTTCTTGTACGTTTCACAGTAATAGTAATCTATATGGGAAGGATATTAATATAATACAGATGTAAGAAGAATATGTTCTCGATTCTGAAGGAACTAGAAACTGTGAATTTTTAAGGTATGTGATTCACCTAAAATAATCTTTCATACTTTTTAAATCCATACGTTTATGTAGTCTACACCTGTTGAACTTGAGAGTTTAACTGGCAAAACTAGAGGGAAAAAAGTAATTACTTACATGACAGTTCAGTTTTCCATGGAAAGACTGAGGCTCATGACAAATGTTCCAAATAACTGATTGATTTTCATATTCTTTACATCATTGCTGCTTTTTGAAGTAATAATTATTTAGAAGGCAACCTCAAGAAATGAAATGTGTTGAGTAGAGCGCTTGCTTGTACAATGATATCCATCAGCTAGGTTAAAAAAGTTCTGTGTTGATTATATTTTTTTGAATGATGAAGGACAAATTTGTTTCACACTGATGTTTCTGTCCATAAGTCACCAAAAGTACCATTGAATTCAAGGTTTGGGAATGAGGCTTCACCTTGCTAAATCAATGACAAACATCAAATTGTGTTAATGGAATGGAGCTCCACCCTAGTACAGTCTGACTCTGTAATGCTTTATTAACACAGTAAGTGTATTATTATTCAACCAAGTTAAACATCAATGATAAAATCAGTTTTTATTTTTGGTTTGTTTGCTTCAGTGTGTTACTAAATCCTGTATACTTTCATTCACATAGACAATTTATCACACCTCTTCAAAGACAAAGTTGCCATTTCTTACCTTATAAAATTTTGTTGATTATGTAATACAAATATAATATTAATATTAAATTAATCTTGAAGTCTGGTGGTTCTGAGTTAAATCAGTTTTGGCTTTGACACCATGTTTTCCTTTATCCATATCTGGCAGACCCTGAAGGAGTTCAGTCAATGCAAGATTGAAAGCTGAGAGCAAGTATAGTCAATATAGCTGGAAAAACAGACCTACAATGATTGCATACAATAATTACACAATTAGCCTGATTTCCAGAGTATTACTCTTTAAACCCAGAAAATAATTATTACTTTTATTATTTTATTTTATTTTATATTTTTAAGGGGGAGGATGTTCAGTAGTGTAGTTCAGCAAGGAAATTAAGTATGTAAAAGGCAACCATCTCTATTATATGAAGTGAGACTAAAAGTGAGATTAGTAAAACATAGAATTTGTCTCATAGAAAATTCTGATATTTTTTCATACTGATTCAGAATGACAATGTGTTTTTGATATAATTACACACTAACACCTTTTGTATTGATTAAATGAGCTAAAACTGTTAATTTTCAGATCATTTTCAGCTCCCATTTATTGTTCATGCAGTTGAGCTTGCTACTCTGATATGATTCTGTGGGTCATGTTTGCGAGACAACATCAGCAATGATAAGTTGAGCCCACAGTGTACTGTACTGTTTAAATAGGAATTTGCTCTTAGAGATGAAGGAATAGATTTATCTTAAAATGGAAAAACAAACCACTCTGCAAAAAAATTAAATCCTTAGTATATCAAACTTTGTGATGAATTAGAACAGAATTCTTTTGATTTGGGTCCTCAGATGAGGAAGAGGAGAGAGGGAATGTCAAGCAAGACATTTCAGTCAAGATGATTATAAACAACATAGTAAAAATAGCCTATGTTTTTCAGTGTTGGTGTGATTTTGTAATCATAACTCAGGATTATTTTAAGGAAGGCTCGTGTGGTTACATTTATAGGGATCATCTTCCATGCAGGTAGTTTTGAAGAGGAAACGGAAAAAAAAAATAAAAAAATAAACCCAAACCAATAAAAGCTTCAGCCTTTCTAGAATGGCTCTCTTTTGGGCTGGAGTGGAATTCAAAGAAAAGTTGTGGAATAAGCTTCATAGCCCTTCTCTGGACTTGCTTAAGCACCTCCATGTCCTTCTTATAGTGAGGGCCCAAAACTGAACACAGTATTTGAGGTGCGGCCTCACCAGAGCTGAGTACAGGGGGACAATCACTTCCCTGGACCTACTGGCCATGGTGTTTCTTATACAAGGCAGGATGCTGCTGGCCTTCTTGGCCACCTGAGCACACTGCTGGCTCATATTCAGCCGACTATCAACCATCACTCCCAGGTCCTTCTCTGCCTGGCAGCTCTCCAACCACTCATCTCCCAGCCTGTAGCTTGGGATTGTTGTGCCCCAGGTGCAGGACCCGGCACTTGGCCTTGTTGAACTTCATACAGTTGGCCTTGGCCCATTGGTCCAGCCTATCCAGATCCTCCTGCACAGCCTTCCTACCCTCAAGCAGATCGACACACACAGCTAACTTGGTGTCATCTGCAAACTTAACTGAGAATGCACTCGATCCCCGCATCCAGATCATCGATAAAGATGTTAAAGAGGACTGGCCCCAGTACCGAGCCCTGGGCGACTCCACTAGTGACTGGCCTCCAGCTGGATTTGACTCCATTTACCACGACTCTTTGGGCCCGGCCATCCAGCCAGCTCTTAACCTAATGAAGCGTATGCCAGTCCAAGCCATGAGCAGCCAGTTTCCTGAAGAGAATGCTGTGGGGAACGGTGTCAAAAGCCTTGCTGAAGTCAAGGTAGACCACGTCCACAGCCTTTCCCTCATCCACTAAGCGTGTCACCCTGTCATAGAAGGAGATCAGGTTGGTCAAGCAGGACCTGCCCTTCATAAACCCATGCTGACTGGGCCTGATCACCTGCTTGCCCTGCAAGTGCCGCATGATAATGCTCAAGATAATCTGCTCCGCGAGCTTTCCTGGCACTGAGGTCAAACTAACAGGCCTATAGTTCCCTGGGTCTACCTTCTGGCCCTTCTGGAGGCATCACATTTGCTAGCCGCCAGCCGAGTGGGACCTCCCCCAATAGCCAGGACTGCTGATAAATGATGGAAAGCGGCTTGGCCAGCTCTTCCGCTAGTTCTCTTAATACTATCAGGTGGATCCCATCCACCCCCATCGACTTGCGTACATCCAAATGCTGTAGCAGGTTGCCAAACATTTCCTTGTGGATTATGGGGGCCACAATCTGCTCCTCATCCCCTTCCATGAGCTCAGGGTACTGGGTGTCCAGAGAACAACTGGTTTTGCTGCTATAGACTGAGGCAAAAAAGGTGTTAGGCACTTCAGCTTTTTCCTCATCTCTGGTAACTAAGTTTCCCTTCACATCCAGTAAAGGGTGAAGATTCTCCTTAGTCCTCCTTTTTGTGCTGATGTATTTATAAAAACATTTTTTGTTATCTTTAACAGTAGTAGCCAGATTGAGCTCCAGATGAGCTTTGGCCTTTCTAATTTTGTCCCTGCACCTCCTAACAACATCTTCATAGTCCCCCTGAGTGGCCCTGCCGTCTTTTCCAAAGATTATAAACCTTCTTTTTTCTCCTAAGCTCGAGCCACAACTCTCTGTTCAGCCAGGCCGGTCTTATTCCGTGCTGGCTCGTCTTTGGGAACGTAGGGACAGACCACTCCTGAGCCATTAAGATTTCTTTCTTGAAGAGCGCCCAGCCTTCCTGGGCTCCTCTGTCCTTCAGGACCGCCTCCCAAGGGACTCTGCCAACCAGTGTCCTGAACAGTTCAAAGTCAGCCCTCTGGAAATCCAAGACAGCGGGTTTACTGGTCCCCTTCCTGACTTTGCCAAGTATCGAGAACTCTACCATTTCACAGAATCACAGAATTTCTAGGTTGGAAGAGACCTCAAGATCATCGAGTCCAACCTCTGACCTAACACTAACAGTCCCCACTAAACCATATCCCTAAGCTCTACATCTAAACGTCTTTTAAAGACCTCCGGGAATGGTGACTCCACCACTTCCCTGGGCAGCCCGTCGTGGTCACTCTGCCCAAGACAGCCCCCAGCCACCACATCTCCCACCAGGCCTTCTTTGTTTGTGAGCAGGTCTAGCGGGGCACCTCCCCCGATAGGCTCGACAACAAGCTGCATCAGGAAGCTATCTTCCACGCTCTCCAGAAACCTCCTAGACTGCTTTCTCTGGGCTGTGCTGTGCTTCCAGGATATATCTGGGAAGTTAAAGTCCCCCATGAGAACAAGCACTGACTATTTTGCAACTTCTGCCAGCTGCCTGTAGAACTCCTCATCTGTTTCTTCATCCTGGTTTGGCGGCCTATAACAGACCGCCATTAGGATGCTTGCCTTGTTGGCCTTTCCGCTGATCCTAACCCATAGCGACTCAATCTTATCATTCCCAGCCTCAAGTTTGATGACATCAAAACACTCTCAAATATAGAAAGCCACTCCACCACCCCTTCTGTGCTGCCTGTCCCTTCTGAAATGCCTATAGGCAGACATTGCAGCACTCCAGTCATGAGAGTGGTCTCACCACGTTTCCGAGATGGCAACCAAGTTGTAGCCTTCCTGCTGTACAATGGCTTTCCGCTCCTCCTGCTTGTTGCCCATGCTGCGTGCATTAGTGTAGATGCACTTCAGTTGAGCCTTTGCCTTCTCCCCGAGCCTTGACATTGTTCCTGCTGGCACATCTCCAACAAGCTTTGTTTCATCCCTGTCCCCCATCTTACCTAGTTTAAAGCCCTCTCAATGAGCCCTGCCAGCTCCTGGGCTAGGATCAGTTTTCCCCTTGGATACAGTTGGGACTCGTCTGCAGCCATCAAGCCGAGTGCCGAGTAAAGTGCCCCATGGTTGAAGAACCCAAAATTCCTGTGTTGGCACCAGCCCCTGAGCCACGTGTTTATCAGGTGGGCTTTCCGTGTCCTCTCTGAACCCCTCCCTGCCATTGTAGGGATGGACGAAAACACCACCTGTATTCCTGCTCTGTCCACTAACCGTCCCAGCCCCCTAAGTCACGTTTTATAGCCTTCAGGCTTCTCTCATCAATGTTATCACTGCCAGCCTGGACTATCAGTAGCGGGTAGTAATCGGAGGGGCAAACCAGGCTGGGAAGCTTTATGGCAACATCCCTGCCCCTGCCCCCAGGGAGGCAGCAGACTTCCCCATGGGTAGGGTCAGGCTGATAAATAGGGCCCTCTGTTCCCCTGAGAAGGGAGTCGCCCACAACGACCAACCTTCGTTGAGAGCAAGAGCAAGGAGTGAGAACTAGCCCTGCAGCCCCCAAAGTCAGTGCAGCAGGAGGGCAGGAGGTGTTCCAGGCATGCAGCAGCAGTTCCCCTGCAGCCTGTGGAGAGGCCCCTGGTGGAGCAGGCTGTCCCCCTGCAGCCCATGGGTCCCACACGGAGCAGATCTCCACGCTGCAGCCTGTGGAGGAGCCCCCGGTGGAGCAGGCGGATGTGGCCTGGAGGAGGCTGCAGCCCATGGAGAGGAGTCCACGCAGGAGCAGGGGTCTGGGGGGAGCTGCCACCCTTGGGGGACCCATGCTGGACTAGTCTGCTCCTGGGGGATGGACCCTGTGGTACGGAGACATGGGGGAGCAGTTCTTGAAGAGCTGCTGCCTGTGGGCAGCCCCCACAGGCTCAGTTCAGGAAGGACTGCATCCCGTGGGAGGGACCCCATGGGGAGCAGGGGCAGGGAGTGACTGTGAAGGAGCGGCGGGTAGAGACGAAGTGAAGCGTCAGGGACTGACCACAGCCCCTATTCTCTGTTCCCCTATGCTGCTTGGGGGGGAGGAGATAGAAGAGGCTGGATGGGGGGAAAGTGTTTTTAGTTTGTTTTCTGTATCTTACTTCTCTAGCTTGTTAGCAATGGACAGTAAATTTCTCTAATCTCCCTGCCCATTATGATAGCTGTTTATTCATCTCCCTGCCATTACCTTAACCTTTGAGTCCTTTTCATAGTTTTTTCTTCCCCTTTCCTTTTGAGGAAGGGGAGTGAGAGAGCAGTTGTGGTGGAGCTCAGCTGCCCACCTGAGTAGAACCAGCACAATATGTAGATCTAAAAAGCATATTGTAGAAAAAAAAAAAAAAAAAAAAAAAAAAAAAAAGTCACCAGGCACACATTTTAGTGGAAAAGGAGAGTCTTTCTAAAATACTTAAGACAAGTCTAGTATAACATGTTGCATTCTTATGGTGTTAACTTAGTTATCTATAACTGCTGCAGTTGCAGCAGAAGATGGCAGTCTTTATTCAGTATAGAACACTTAGAATAAATATTTTGATTTCAAAGGAGCAGCAAGCATTCTCATCTATTAAGGAAGCCTATAAGCAAATAGTAATATAGTAAATCTTTTGTAAGTATGTCATTTCTGAATTAACAACTGTGTAATAAAACAGAAGCCATGTTTTGCATTATTAAAGCACCAAATGAATGAAATTATGAAGCAGTAATGACTGCATTACTGAACTCAGTTGTCTTTTGTTTTGTACTATATATATATATATATATTGTCAACAGAAAGATATTTAGAGGGTAAAAAGTTTACAGTCTGGTAAAAAATAATTGTCCTTCCAGTCCAGAAATGCTGAAACCTCCTTATGATGTGGTATTTTTTTTGTGTGTAAAGTTAGTTGATCAAAACATCAGATCACGAGATATCCTTCTTAAACAGAAGATAAACAAACAAGAAGAGCTCCAGGTGTTCTACACACTTTAAATATATCTACTAGTCGAAGAACTGACTCATTCTTAAAAGTTGGATCAAATTCTTGAAGGATTATTGTTCAGTCTTTTCCATGCATGCTTTCATTGGAAGTAATGATAGGCATTTGTCTAACACAAGTTCTTCTCTGTGCTCCCTCATTTTGTCTTCTAATTTTTTTGAACCATATTAATCATAACTCTTATTAAAGTGTTTTTTATCACTAATCCAGAGACAGCACTCTGAAGGGGTCAAGTATCTTTCACTGGATAAGGTCTTTTGTCTTCTAAGATAGACCTTCTAATTGTGTCTTGCAAATAGATCAAGCAAGAGCTTCCTGTATTTGCTTCCTTTGTCCTCAACAGCAACTATGGTAGGTTAGGGTCAGAATGAATAGAGAGATACAAGATCCATCACTTGCCTAAAGTAATTCTGTCTCTTGACATTGCATGAAAATATTACTCTTTTTTTTTTTTTTTTCCTTTTGTATCGGTCAGATTCAAATGGTCATAAATGATTATGCACTTATTTTCAAGTGTCAAAATCACTAAGGCTCATTGAAGTCCCATTTTGAAAGAGTTTGCTCAGTTCCTGAAAATCCACTGAGGTCATTTAACTTTCATTTTTGAACTAGAATATGCATCATCCCTTAATCTTCAGTGATGATTTTTTTTTTTTTTTTTCCCTGAAAATGTTATCACATCTCTGTTGTCATACGTTATTTTTTTCCCCACAAATAACAACCCTTCAAAAAGAATTTATTTATTTATGTTAACTAGAACTGTCAGTCTCCACTAACACCTGTTGCAGATTAAGGAACTCGTAAGGAACAGTCATTCACAATTGAGAGAAACCAACCAATTTTATTGCAGCAAAGAGAGATTTGTCACTTCAGGACACCACAGCTGTGACATAGATACCACTCAGTGTACTGGAACACAACTGGATGGAAAACTACTTTTCTTCTCAAAAAAGTTTAAAAGTTTAACATTTTTCCCATTTAATTTTAGGTAAAAGCTAAACTGCCATTTCAAAATAGCTAACTCTTAAATTTTACTCATTTGAGAAAGGTGTGGTTCAAAATTTTCCTCTCCTTCAATCATTGTCCAAACATTTTAGTACATTCCCAATGAGAAATACATTTTTGTGTAGTCAAAGTTTTCTTCTGAAAACTGAATTTTTGTAGTAATGGAGTAATATATGTAAAACTGATACTGCATGGTTTTGGGCAAATTGAAGCACTGGAAAAATATCTTTATGTTATTTATGACTAACATGTTAACTAACAGAAAAGAATCCTGCTATTGTATGTTAAATATGTAATTTTCAGTTCTGCCAAGCCTCAAAACAAGTCAGATCACAATAATCATTTTGTAGTATTTTAAGTATAACCATTATATATATATTTGTTCTTTTCTCCTTTTCTTTCTATTTCTTTCTAATAATTCTAACTGAAAACCTATTGGAGTATTTAAATGGGAAATTGTTAACCTACCTATTTCATTTGAAAGGATGAAGCTCATTTTGATAGAATTCCAAAACAAAATTCTGGTAGTACGTCAGATGCTACTAAGGCCTTAGGTAGGTGGAATTTGATGAAGCTATATTGACATATTGAAATAATGGAAAATATCCTGGACTTCATCTTTTCATTTCTAAGTAATCAAACACAGTTAACTACAGTTTTTAAGTGGGTTTTGTTAGTTTTTTTTTTTTTTTTTTTTTTTTTTTAATTCTTCTTCTTCTTCATTGCCCTGTTTTCCTCTTTTATCTAAAGATTTCATCTTTTATTTTATTAAAAAGGAGAGAACAAGGTCTCCGTAACATAGCAGAGCTTGGGAAAGTTCTTATTCTATCCCGTGAGCATTTCCTCACCAGCACTCTCTCTGCTTACCTTCTTTCCTTTGTTGCATGTTTTTTTTTTGGAGAGTCTTAAAAGAGGCCACCAGTAGTATTAAAAATATTTTTAGAGCTGAATATGTAAAAATAATCTTGCATTCTTTATGAGGATATTTTTTTTCCCTATTTTTTCTTTCTTTCTTTCTTTCTTTCTTTCTTTCTTTCTTTCTTTCTTT
>CM021731.1:107000826-107111170 GCA_011075105.1 Heteronetta atricapilla | reverse complement strand
TTTCTTTCTTTCTTTCTTTCTTTCTTTCTTTCTTTCTTTCTTTCTTTTGTTCCCACAGCGTATGTCAGAGTATCTTCCAGTTGAGCTTGCAGAGAGGAACTCTGGTTGAAGCTAGGTTGGTCTACATAATTGCACTCAGTTCAACAGATAGTTTTAAAATTCCCATCAAACAGAGATGATTATATGTCACCCAGGAAATGAAAGGTCAGCTTCAACTCTGGTGCAGAGAGCTTAGAAAAAAAAGAGTTAATGAAAACATTTTTTGTTTGTTTGTTTGTTTTTTTGTTTTATTAGAACTACTCTGTAGAATTTGACTGTCATTTCAGATTTTAGAAGAGGCCCAGGCTGGATTTGATTTTCAGCTTTTTAATAGGGGTACTGTTATGCTTGTGTCTATACTCTCACAATCACCTGCTGAAAATGTTGGAATCCCCAGTTTCCTGGCCCTGGTATATACAGATACAGATTCTTGTAGTTACTTTGACAAGTAGGAATACTGAGATTTTGGGAAGGTCAAAATACCAGAAATTTGGTCTGGTATTCTTTACTATGTCTTTGCACTGTGGATGCGAAATGAGTGCTACACAGACTACCTGACTGAAAGTACCATGCGTGAAAAAGCAAACTGACTCAAAAATAGAATGACCCTGGAAGAAAAACAACTGTATTTCCATTGTGCCAGGATAGGAAATTCTGTAATTCCTTGACTCCCTAGCGAAGCAGCAGTAGCCTGGCAATTTCTGAACTTCAGTATGTACTATAAAAACATCATTGCAAAACTAATTGGCTCTACTGTGAGAAAACCATACAGGTAAAACATGTTCAGTCAAGCAAGAGATATGCTTGACTGATCATTCATGAATGCTCTAATTTTATTTAGGGACATGCCATTTTATCTGGGATATCAGAAGAACTACATTTGCCAAGTTCATAATCAGCATTATGATGGACACTGAATTACATGAAACAGGAACTGAGCAGTAAAAGGAACTGTCTGACAACCTTGTTTGAGCTGAGCAGCAATCACAGTTAAGGTCATTTAGATGTTGTGGTGGTTTGACCGTGTTAGGCAACTGAACACCACAACTGCTCTCTCACTCCCCCTCCTCAGATGAGGAGGGGAAGAAGTAAAGGGAAAAAACAACTCACGGGTTGAGATAAGGATAATTTTAATAAAGAGAAAAATATATTATCAAGGAAATATTATTATTAATTAAACAATTCAACTAAAGGGAAAAAAGGGAAAAGGGGAAGAGGGAGGAGGAAAGGGAATAACGAAACAAAACAAGTAAAGGCTATGTGGAAGTGCAGAGGGAAAAGAAAAATTACTCTCTACTTCCCACAAATAAGTGATGCTTGACCACGTCCTTGAAGCAGGGCCTCAATGCACGTAGCTGGTGTTCAGGAGGAGGACAGACGTTTTCGCAACGAGAGCCCACCCCTCCCCTCTTCCTCCTTTTTCCACCTTTTATTGCTGAGTGTGACATCATATGGTATGGAATATCCCTTTGGTTGGTTTGGGTCAGCTGCCCTGGTGATGTTTCTCACTTTTTTGCCCTAGGAGGGCTAGAGAAAGTCCTGATGCTGTGCCAGCACTTCTCAGCAGCAGACACAACACCAGTGTGATACCACTGCTGTTTTAGCTACAAGTGCAGAGCATAGCACTGTATGGGCTGCTGCAGGGAAAGTTAACATCCCAGCTAGACCCAGTACAGATGTCTAAATTCCCTGATCTACAGGTACAATTAACAGTTTTCATTGTAATTCAGGATCTCCCAAGCTCTTCTGTTCTACTGTCCTTCATTCCATACAGAAACTGCATGACATACTGGAAATTCTACAATAGTACAAATATATACAAAACAGTGATACTATTGTAGACATGTTACTAAATTATAATTTAACATCAAGCTAAATTAATTATCTTCTGCTTGCCATGGCTCTGCATATCACACTTTTACTCATGGACAATTTTTATTTGTGATATAAAGCATTACAAGGTTAGATAATCTGCTATTTCAAATCAGAATGTTTTACCAGCATTCCTTGGCTTTTTCCTATTTAAGTTTATATCAGCAGTATTAACTAATGTATATTTACCATTTTCTGACTGAGTGGTTTTCTCTCTTTTCAGTTTTAATGTTCTTAGGATTCCAGTAAATCCTAGTTTGTATTTTGGAAGCTAAGATGATTTAGTAAAACTTATTTTCCTTTATGAAATTACAGTTCATTTTCACTAATTAAATTTAGTTAGCTACTTTCTTTGTTGCTTTTAGGAACATTTGAAGTTTAGCTGGCCATAGTATTAAAGGAAAAAGGTGGTAGGAATAACTTTTATTTTCTGTAGTAAATAATTAATTAGTAATTCTGCTGATATGGGTTCCAGGCAGGCAGGAGATAAATAATGCTACTTTACTTCCATTACTGGTACACCAACTGTATCTGGGGGCCAAAGAACACTACTGCCATCCATTTAGAACATAGCACCAACTGTATCCCATTTCTGGATTTTATTGTGTAACATTGTGCTGTCTTTCAGCTGTCCTATAACACATCTCAGCTATTTTCCTTTGTTTTCAAGACATAATTTATTCACTTCTCTTCAGTTTCTGGACTGCTTATCATCCAGAGACTCCATGATCTGTTCATTAATTTTCAAAAAAACATTTCTGTATTATCCTCCTGTCTGCCTCTATCAGTGGAAAAGAGCTTTCCAAAATGGTGCATGAAACCACAACTGTAGTCTTTGAATTTAGTCTTTGTTTTTTATATCTGTAATTCATTATACATGAATTTCTCCTAACTGCATGACCAATGCTGTATCACTGTTCATTTTTATTGCTTTCTGTCATATCTCTTTTTCAGTCTGTCTCTTACTTTAAGCTTTGGAAAAACAGAGAGCCTTCTTATTTTATTCTTGTATCATCTCTGAACTAGAAAAGATGTTATGTACTATCTCCACTTGTATTGTTGCATATAACAAGCACTTTAAAGTAATTACTGGGGCTATAACAACAGCTTCAGATAAAATGTTGGGGGAGAATGCTCATTGCAGAAATTAATGTTCTGAAAAATGTATGCAGTTGTCAATATCAGGTGAAGGTCAGGGTTCTGTTTCTTCCAATATTAAAACTTTGCAAAAAAGTATTTCCTTCTTGTACTTTAGCAGGATATCAGTATTTTGCAGAACAAAATATCCATAATATTTTATCTGGAAACAGTAAAATGTCTAGATGATATCAAAATTATAATTTAGTAAAATAAAAAATAGATGAAAAGAAAGAAAACACTAAAAGACAAAATTATCATTACTTCCAAAAAATCAAATACATTCAATTCTTTCTGTTGAAGATTTCATTCAGAGCAGTTCAGTGCTGACAAATTGTGGATTTTGATGCAGAGGGACTTTTCTTTAAGAGAACTGCACTTTTTATTAATTTCTGCAAATTAAGTAACCCTAGCTGTGTCACAATTAATTAGTAGAAATGAATGACAAAATACCTGAACTATCCTATAATTTTAATACTCAGTGTGGCAAAAGTTTTATTATATTCCTTTCACACACCAGGATTGTTTTTCTATCTTGTATTGCCAAGTATCAGTGATGTTTAAGCATTCTTGGCATTTGTGAAGCTCCCCTGAATGACTGTTGACATAAATTTTTGCAATGCAATTTGCTTTGCAATAAATGTTAAAAGAATACTCAGGGGAATGAGCAGAATACTAAAAATCGCAATTCAAGACTATCCAAAATGTTTTGAGTATTTACAGCTTTGGACATTCACATTATCCAGTGGTCTGTGGCATTTCCTTTTCAATGTAGCATCTTGATTCCACATAAAGTCTGAAAAAAAAGACCTATTATTTTAATGTTGTCACTAATGCAAACTTTTAAGGTTCCACTGTTTACTTGTTACTTAGAGAGAAGACTTGTAGACAAATGTCATTTTACAGTCTTCCAAGTCTCAGAGCTTTCCTACGTAGATGCCCGATTAAATTGATGGATGCCTTCAGATTGATTTATTGCCTTGTCCAAATTTCTGTTGAAGGGCATTGAAGTTGCAAGAAAATTCTTGGCACTATGCATTGCTGTACAGACAATATATCTTTGTGGAAAGGCTAGGCTCCACTTCATGGGTATTTAAGAGCCCATCACTTATTTGCATCTCAAAATGAGGGACAGGTTTCTCTACAGACAGAAAAAAAACATCAGAAATTGACAAAAAGCTTTAATTCTAAATAACTCATCTATCACTACAACATTCTTGTGACAGGAAAAACATATTTTAAAAACATATAGGTATAACAGAATTTTGACAGATGCCTACCAAAGTGCATTTTCTTCAGTGTGAAGTGTGGGGCACAGCCATAATTCACTTTAACACTGGCCAACCTGGTTTCAGAGGGGCAGCTCAAAGTCCTTTATTCAACAAGAGAGATCCCAAGGAGGGGCAGCAGTTTCCAGTCCCAAAATTATAGATGTCAGGATGAGTGCTAACAGCATGTAGTAAAAATGTATTAAATGCTAAGGAAGCATTTCAGCTGTCCTCAGCCAGGGAAGTCTCATTTAGCTTTTTAGTTGTTTGTCTCTGCTGTATTCCTGGAATTTAGTAACATTTATAAAGACAGACTTCACCACAGAAGAACATGAGCAAAGCCGTATATGTGAAAAATGCAGAGAAAAGAGTGAAGACCATGCTCTGACTGGAACCGGTAGTAATTTCATTATTTCAATAAAAGATGAAATTTACAGAATGAATATCAACTTCAAGAAGAGGCCTTATATGACATTAAGCTGTGCCCTAAAAAGTTACTTATATAGCAGAGCTGTGAATTAAATGCTAATGCTACACTTACAGTGTTGGGCTATTGAAAGACATTTTATGTTAGTGATAATTTCAAAATCTTTGTTGCAGAGAAATGTTTCTGATTAAGCAAAATACCTTGATTACATCTTCACTGTACAAAATTTATATACTTTGGTATCTGACTTTTCTTGTTTACAAAATGGGAAAGAAAAATGTGAATTGATTTTGAACCCTTTCACAGTCTAATATCTTTGTCTCTCTCTCTCTTTTTTTTTTTTACATATCTCCTGAAGAGTTAAAATTAATATTTAGCAGTTTGTTTTCTAATCTGGTTTACTATTTAATTTCTTATGTTTTTTCAAAGGCAGCCTGAAATATATGTTCAAAATGCAGACATCTATACAAAAGCACTATTTCAATTTCTTGTGTTTAGACACAACCTTCCCGAACCTGATGTGACTAGTTCAATCAATCAATTAGGTAACTGTGTATTAGGCAGCTACCTGTGCTTCTAATGTAAATACAAAATTTCTCATGTGGGTAGATATCTGTTTACGAGTTCTATAAGAACTATACTTTTAGGCAGTTTATTTTCAGCAGCATTCATGTTTTGGAACTTGCAAAGGAATAGTTCCTGATCTAGGACCTGGCAGTCTAAGGACAGAAGTAAAACAACCTAGCGGCTGACAGTCTAAAGACAGAGTAAAACAGCAGATTTTTGTTTGTTGTTGGTTTGTACTGATTTATAAGCAGCATGGCAGAAGTCTACATTCAAGAGGGACTTAAATGGGATATGTAGAACCTTATGTTTTAACTTGGTCTTGCTCAGACAGTCACATGATAGTTTAGCAAAATACAAACTGAATCAAGCAACTGTGGGAATATCACTTGTGTGAAGGTGGATGAGCAAAGAAAAATAGTGCTGGAGCTTGCTGGAATTGACCTTTAGTGAAGATTTAAATGGTGATGAGAGATGTGTCATGTAAGTGGATCAGTAAGGTCATGGAAGAGGTCTCATAGGAAGAAGCAGGAAGAAGGAGCAGTGTTATTGGCAGCAAAAGCAAAGGCATTCACCTGTTATATGATGGCAAGGTGGTGCAAATGAAAATGTAAGTATGCCTGTGTATCTAGCAGTGAGTCTCAGGAAAAATGGCAGCATGAAAAGAGAAATGATATTATGAGGGGTGTGTGTGAAGACAACAACTGGCTGTGGAGAAGGGCATAAAAAGTAATTTCTTTGAAACACATAAAAGCTTTGGTTTGATTAAAAACTAAGCAAATGGAGAACTAAGTAAGCAGCAGCTGGTAGTCTAGACAGGACTGTACATACCCTGAGAAGTTATTCTAGGCACTAAGAAATAGATCTTCACAGGTTTGCACCAAGCATTTTTAGAAACATTTGAAGTGAATAAACGTTTCTAAGTAGCAAAATACATATAAACATATACTTAATCAGAAGGTTGGAAAAGGAGGAAAAATATCCTCTTTGGTTTGAGGAGGCAACAGATCCTTGAAGACCCAACTTATAAAATCATTTTGACCTTTACATATTATTTGAGATCATTTTTCAGTAGCTGTGTCAAGACAGTCAAAATCCCATTTTTGATACAGTTTTACCATCTCAGTATCTTGGTGTTTCCAATAGTTTACTTTCCATTGAGGTCCTTTCCTCTGCTTGTTTGAAAATGCCTGGGGCTCTATTTCTCAAAGGAAGGGATGTTAAATGTTTCAAATCCCAATCTATACCAATATGCAGGTTTATAAGGTTCATATGCTTTCTTTCAGCACTAAAGAGAGTCCATGATACATGCAGATATTTCATTAATCTATAGGAGACCTAAAAGGTAGATATACTGTAACTTGCATGTATGGTCCTTAATTTTAACTCTTTGCAGCTAAGAGTATGAGGAGAGAAGGCAGAAGTGAAGAAAAAGATCATGGTACACTGTCTGCTCTTCTCAAGAGAGCCCCACATGTTAAGCACCAATTAAAAACTGCTGCAGTAAATACAGTCCTAGTAACATTAACAACCGTGTGGGTCTTTTAGTACTGAGAAGCAAAGTCTTTTATAATGAAATGCTCTCCAGGAAAAGGCTGTGGGCTGAGCAATTGGAATATAATTAACAGAACATGACTCTCAGAGGGAGTCAGGCTCTGACTCTCAGAGCCTGACAGCAAGCCTGAGTCAGCTTCACGTTTAGTCTGTGACAGCCAAGTGAGAGGAAGGTAAAGGGAACTGCTTTCTTCAGAGGATGATTGAATCTAGATAGTTAACTTCCCCACTTGTTTCTCTGATATGTGATCATGGTCTTATGTTTTCAGAGAAACTCATTACAATATCAACAGCAAAAATTATATAAATCTCAGTCTAAAGAAAATGGATTTGGAGAACATATACACAGACATGTAATTCTGATCCCAGTGTCAAAGGGAGAAAAATGAAAAAGAAATAAGTTAATTTGAACATGAGATAGTTTTATTTCTAGAAAAGAAAAAAAAAAGAAATGTATATTAAAGTACTGTATAAGCATAAATTGTGGTGAAAATATATGACCTTTTCCAACTCTTTAGTACTTTACATTTCTAAAGTCTACACTTTATTGTTTCTTTGCTGAGCACCTTCTGTTTTTCTTTTATACTCTATCACTTCATTTCTGTTTTTCATCAACTATAATCCTAAAAGTTTTTTGTTATCTAGCAAGGAAAACAGTAAATTATTAAAGCATTTCAGTCACAGACAATAATACTTCATGATATAGAAAGAGTCTATGCAGGAGTCTCACACACTTAATGGTCACCTTACACTATCATGTAAGATGCAAAGCATTAGGCAATTAAGAATGGCTGGAGTTCCTCTTCAAAGGGGGGAGAAGGAATGAAAAAGTCATTGTGATGAGTACATGAGAAAAATACATTAACACCTGTATGTTTGAATCAGGAGTGACAGCCATGATTGTTTTAATGTTGTCAATATATCGTGGGTCAGTTTTCTGTCAGGGCTGCAGTAAAAAGCTAGAAAGCATCATACAAGATTTCTATTTTCAATACATGTCATTTCCATAGAATCTGTCTATTAGTAACACAATAGATCTCTAAATATAATGTGAAGAAGAAATAATGGAGGGATATAATTATTGTAATGGGAAAATAGCTTGGTAATAGGAAATATACTTGGGGAATTTTGTTGTGATTTTTCTACTTTATTCTTGACTTCAACCTGTGAACTCCCTCTGGATGGACTAATAATAAAACATGAGTGTCCTTGGTTTCTATCACATATATTTCAGTTTTGAAGACATTCTATGAGGACATAATTTTTACTGGACTGTATTTTTCAGGTAATATAAAGCCAAATTCTGACCCTATGCTTATCTTTCAGAGGAAATCCTGAAACTCAGTGAAAATGGCTCATTAATGCTATAATGATCAAGAGCAGAATTTGATCCAGACAGAATGAATGGCTTACCAGAGATGTAATCATACTGACTAGTTAAAATGGTTTCCAAAGTTGAGTAACTCACCTGCCTTAAAGGGTGTTTTAAATTGTTTTACTCTGTATCATATATGTATCATATATATGTAACTATGAATGATATTCTGTTTACATTTTTTCCATATATATATGAAATATTTTTGAGAGACTATGTAAACCGAGACTAGGTTATATCCTTAAATAAAGGCAGGAGGTGTAGTAATCTAGAGTGGAGTATATCCTTTATTTAGTTCTCAAAAAAAGAAAAAAAAAAAAGGAAAAAAAAGAGAGAGAAAGAGAAAGAGAACTGCAGTCCTAAGTAGTATGTGTAATGAGAAGAGAAGGCACAAAATTAAGTTGTTTGGATCAAGTACCATTTATTTGTTTTATAGCACACTGCAGTCTTAATCTAGGCCAGGCCTGAAGCATCTAGATATTGTCACAGCACAAAAATAATGAATCAGCAGTCACTTAGCACTCAAGTTACTGGCTCAGTAACTTAGTGAGTAACTTACTGAGTAACTTAGACTCAGCCTTAGACATATTAGATTAAATCACAAAGTAGAATATGTGCTTCTGTCTAATATTAAAAATGTAGGATAAATAGGGCTCCACAACAATTCAATACTTCACAGACTTTTTTTTTTTTTTTTTTTTTTTTTTTTTTTTAAGAAAAATTCTGGTCTGCTACTAAGTATTTTTTTTTTTTTTTTAAATTGTGAGGTGTGTAACTATAGCTCTTTTTCTCTACACCCCAGAAATTATTTTTAAATCACTGAACTTTTTGCTAGGAGTGGTTAGATGAATCTTGATCATCTGGATGATCATAAGGGTGCTTATGTTTGGGGACTTGGAGTCTGTTAAAGATGTACAAAAATACCTCAGCATGTATTATTTCCATCTAAATTTAATAATGATAGTAGATTTATATAGTTAAGGTTATTGAGCTATGGATTATCACCCACTATTGCAATTAAATATATTTTATTATAATGGCTTTCATTATTTGCTTAAAAACATTAAGTATTTTTATACTGTTTGTGTGTTGTTCTTGACCATTAAGCTTTATATTGTTGTCCTCAAAAATTAACTTCTGAAAAAAAGAAAAGTATGTGTCAAATTACATGATATATCATAAGAAAATCATTATCCTTATTCATTGTTAGAATACATGCACAAATACAGCATCTTCAGAATTTATTATAGGATATTAGGAAATTCACTGAAAAATAATACAGGAATTACATTCATTTTTTTTTAAAGTCCCAGTTCAGTGCAGCATTTAAACAGATACTTAAATACATCTCTTGTCAGGAGATCATGAAAGTGCATGCTTAAATTCACTTTGGGGTATGTATGGACAGCTGGAACAGAGCCTAAGGATTTATGCCAGAACAAGCTGAAGTCAATGGAGCAAGTATTATTGTTTTCAATTGGCTTTATGTTAGGTACTAAATATATATATATATGGTTTGTGTGTTGTTGTTAAATGAGCCCCATTTCTTATTATGAGTTGCTTCTCAGAATCATGGAATTTGCAAGAATCAAGTGCATTTAACTTGTCAAAAGAATCTGGCTGGAATAGTTGTATTGTAATAGAATTCTCGTCAGGAATTGATCTAATCCATAATCCCTAGGCCCATCCCTTAGCTGCAGTTATATAGGCAAGATTGGTAAACCTAACGTGTACAGGTTTACATGTGCAGTATGTTTGAAAAAACGTTTAATTTGGGAAATGAACAAGCACTTTGAAGATAGTTTATTGGATTTCTTTATCTAATTAAACCTTATACTGGACAAACCGATACAAGATAAATGTATATGAAGTTGCTTACAAGGTAGAAATCCACATTTCACTCAGGCAGCCCCATAATTAAAAAAGGTTGAAGGCAGGAAGAATGTTGAAGAGAGGTGTATCTCTTCCTGCCCTTACACTTCTCTAGCCATTGGTGATGTTTCCCAAAACAAATCTGGTGTTGGAGACAGTAGAGAGGGATGGATGTACAATTGATGTTACATACGATAGCTGTTCTCATGTCCGTAATCAAACCAAGAATGAATATGTTTCCAAATTTTTTATTATAACTGTATTTTTAAATATAAGGATATGACAGAAGTCTTCCCAATACTTAATTAAAAACTGTCAGAAGATAATATATGACTTTGAGAAGAGTTAAAACTTAGATAAAACAATAAAATATTTGATAATTTAATAAAGAGCAGATAGGTTACAACAAAGCTGGATTTGAAACAAAATAGAGATAACCTACTTTAAATACCAAATTGAACTTCACTTTGACAATGTAAGAGGTTAAGATATAAGATGTCAAGTATCATCTTGAACCTATAGCTGAAGTGGTAATTGTTGACACTGAAACTATTTTCCAAACAGTTTGTTTCATTTTAATTGTTCTCAGAGTCATTTCTGTGCTAGGGAGATTTGATTTCCCAAATGTAATTCTTTGTTTAATATTGCTACAGGTTGCATGGCTATAGGAAGGGCTGATAAAACCTACATGAAAATGGTTACCTAGCGGAACTTTACCATTCCCTGAAGTCTAAACACTAAATGATATGCTGCTTCAGACCCCTTTTTGTCAGTGAAAATTTAAAGCAGTTAGACCTATGCTGGTGCTGTTAATTTCAGATTTATTCCTTTATCCTTGCATGTGGGCAGTATGCCATACTTATTTTAATAATATAGAACATGACCTATTTCAGTAAAATCATTTTTACATTCCTAAATAGTTTTTTTTCATTTGTGTTCAGAAGTTCCTCAGCTTGATGTCATATCAAATTTCAAGATGTCAGAATATAGCCCTAAAGCACCTACAGATGACAAGAATTTTTAATGGAAAATAACGTTATTTTGTCATCTATCTTAATGGCTTTTTTTTTTTCTTCTTTTTTTTTTTTTTTTCTTTTTAATGAATTACTTATGAAAAAAAATCTATTATGCATGAATGCAAAATTCCTTGCAATCTTACTATAGCTAGCATTACTATGAGGTATGTTGTCTTCATATGTTGTATTGTTGTATCATTAACAGTGTAAGCTCCTTTTGTTGACATACATGCATTCATTAAGGCTAGAATGCAAGAACTTATCCCTCTAATTTGGCTTAACAAGCCAAATAACTACTCCAGAAATTCATATTTTATCTCCTATGTTTTAGATAGGGATAGCTTCAAAATTCCTTAAAAATTCCTTAAAAATTCCACTTCAAAATTCCTTAAAAACAATGAAAATGAGATTCTAAAAATGTTAAAAATGCCATAATACATCTCTATACACCTCTTGTCTGAAGTGGATGACAATGTACTCTCTGTGAATACATGGAGTAAGGTAATTCAGTTATGGAAAAAAGTATTCTGCAACTTGTTCTGAAGGGGTATTCGCTGAAAATATAATTATAACTGAATATCAAGTGCTATTAGATCACTGGTTGAAATACATAAAACAGGCCTTTGACTTTGGTTCAGGCATTCCTATGCTAAGCCCAATAGCCCAATGTCTGATTAAGTATCTTTTGAGTAAGTATCCTTTGTTTTGGTGGGAAAACCTGTAGAAATTAAGATTCCTTCACTTTCTTAACTGTTCATCCTTAGAAACCCACCTTTTGCAAATAAAAATGTCTGCTTTTGGGGGTTTAAATCATTTCAGCTGAAAAATTATTATTATTATTATTATTATTATTATTATTTGTGATTTATTTTTTTCTTTGAAGAAAAGTCTGTGAAAAGGAACAAAATGCATGCTTTTCACTGGTAATTCTCTAGTTCAGACAAAGGCATGATCCTGTCCCAAATATGTGAAATATTTGTCCCAGATGTAAAACAATAATATGGATAGCAAGGTATTCTTTCCTTCAAAAACAAAGCATGTAATTCCTACATTCTTGCATCTGTCACTAAAAACTAGAAAAATCCTTCAGGAACCTTCACACTTGCAGGAAATTTTTGTTTCTCTTCTGTTATGTTTAAAAAGACAATTTACAATAATAAAAAGATAGCTTGTAAGTACTTTGTGATGATGTAGAAAATGCCTGGAGAAATGAGTTTTCTGAGGAACAAGGTTGTGGAAAGACTGTTAAATTCTTAAGAAGGAGGAAGAATCAGGCTGTAGTCATGACTAAAAGTATTTTACAGAAAAGCAATGTTTTAAAATTAACTAAGATTTCAGGTTAGAAATCTTTGGTTTCATCTTCATAATGTCTTTCAAATGAATATATTAAGTACAGTCTCTCTAAATATTGTATTAAGCACTGTGTAACATGTGCTTAAACCTTGTTATACATTCACAAATAGCTTTACCAATGCCAGATGTTCTATAAAGATGCACTCTAAAACACAGAAGCCTTTGTGATAGCCTCTTGATAAGTTACTGCAGATGTAAGGTGACAGAATCTGGACTAAGTCAGACAAGACACTGAAATTTTGACATATTAAATTCCCCCCACACACATTGAAAAACAGTCAATTCTTTACAATTTATCAGTTGACTAGTGAACATATCTATCACACTCATCTTGTTATGAATACGATAGCACTAGAAATGTTGTTCAGAAAGCTTCTGTTTGAATTTAGGATGTATCTACCATGCTCCCCAAGTCTTGGTTTTATATTACCTACCTTTAACTGGTCAAATTTAAAATATATGCTACTTATGCTACTTGTTCCGTCTGTGTCTCAAGAGTTATTGGAGGGATATAGATAATTCCAGAGTGTATTTTTTTTTTTTTCCCTCCTGAGATTAAGTCTCTGAATCCATATGCTTGCAAAAGCAGTCATTTTAGCTGTTAATAAAATACTTATGTATGCGGAGTTATACATATCAATAATTCAGCATATCATTAGATCTTTGTTATTGGAAGTGAGCATTTCCCATTTACTTTAATCCTGTTAGTGTGGATAACAATTACAGAGAAGCTAAAGTGGTTGTGACTTCACTCTGAGTATTGTAAATCCACAAGACAATGTCTGGATTAATAAAACCATGCATCCATTTATGATAATTTTATTACCATTCATTCAAGAAGAAATTACCTTATAAGCACAATTGCTTTCTATTACTCTGTATTCAGCCTTTGGCCTTAACAAAAATGTTTGTGAGGAGTGTTTATTAGCCATGACAGTACGTCTTTTCTAACAAAGAAAGAAGAAATGTACTATATTAAATATTTTCTTGCTATAATTTGCTAAAACATATATATTCAGTTTATTGAGTTTTTCAGTTTTATAAATTTCTCTGGAGAAAAAGAATAAACTATTTCTACCACATCCCATTTATATAATGGCTGTAAAACACGAATTTTCAGTGCAGAAAAAAATGTTTTGAAATCTAATTTACATAATACATGCAAATGTAGTAGTTCTGCACTGTTAGACTGGCTCAGCAAAATACTTACTTTGAAATATCAACATTTAAAATCAACAATTCCAAGCACCTAAAAAGAAAGCTTGTAGGTTTATAATATTCGTTGTCACCATTTAGATTTTTTCTCCACTAGTGTTCACTGCTGGGTTAAACAGTCCTTTTTTCTTAGGGTGTTTATGAAAGATGAATGACATTTTAAATAAAAACAGATCAGTGAGCTATGAGATACTTATCCTCCATGTTTAACTCAAACTGAAAATAGTTCCCTTTAATTATATTACAGTGTAAAGCCATTATTTCTATCAGTTTATAATAAAGTCTAGCCTAAGGGAAAGTTCCTCTTCTTCTACCTCTTTGTGAGATCCTGGCCCAACAGTATGCAAGCCTGATCAACAGTTAGCAGTAGGTTTCGATATCTGCACAATGGGCTGATAGGCATCTCTTTAATGGGTGGCCTTTCACACTGTTGAAGAAAATTGGTTTGATAGGAGTGTCTGTCCCATGTATCCTATATAAAGTGTGGCTAAAAGTTCCAAATTTTTCTGTCCATTATGGAAAATAAAACATCTTTCCTACTTTTATTTTTCCATCCAGAATTCAGAAGGAACAAAGTGAGACTATAAAGAGTGATCTGCTTTCCAGGACAGAGAGGGTGGTTTACAGCATAGAACATTTTGTAAGATAGTGCTACATTTTGATGTACATTTATACCCATGACACTGCAGAGGTGCTCATATGCACACTTTTGCTCCTCTGGCTATGAAAATTCTTTCATTTCTATTTTATAAAATTACATGGAGATGAAAAAATAATAATTTCAGAAAGTAATGTATTATAGATGAAAACACTACTGTTTTCATTACAGATTTTGCAATGAGATACATTTTTGAATATATGACTATTACGTGAACATGCAGTTAGTCTGAAGTATTTCTGAGACAAAATTATGAAGTTATTCATTTTGGTATTCTCAAATGAAAAGTGTCATTACTATTCCTAAACAACAACAACAAACCCAACACATTTTATGTAAATGGAAAAAACGTTTCTAATAGAAAAGTGGAAAAAAATGCTAATTAGCACTATTGTATCCTTCTTGCCGTCCATGTCTCAGGCCCTGTTTAACAACCACATGATACCAACCACATAGTGCAGTTTCAGTATAGTGCTGCACAAAGCTGCTACCATGGATTTAACTATCAAAGAATGTTAGTAGCTGTATCATCTACGTAGGTCTTCTAAGCATTACAGTGACTTTGTAATTTTAGGATAAAGCCAGAAATTATGAGTTCATGTATTTTATTCTGGGAATGTTAGTATAGTAAAGAATAAGAATACAACCTACATAAAGTATGGATCTCTGCATATGGACAATGTATGAACATCAAGATAGTGTGCTTTATTCCAGTCTAACTGTAAAGATTGAAGGCACATGCTTGTCATCCTTTGTGTACTGGTGAAAAAAGTATCTTTGATGATCTGATCTTAACCAGATTTACGAGGCAGTCACCATTAAACATGATACTTGATTTTCACATCCCAAGGATTGGGATTTGCCACTGCATTGTGGCAAATTCCCAGAGGATATAGTATCCTCAGATGCTGCTCATACAAATACCTGTTTATATGTTAAGTGCATGTTGGGTGGTTTAATTTTAAGCTTCTTGCAGCAAATCAATAATGACAATGTGATGGTCTTTTTCTTAATAAGATCATGTTGGAGCTTGTAACAGCCTTGTTACAAGTAATTGATCATCCTGTCTATTACATATATATATATTCCTGATCCTTTCCACCCATTTTAAATGGGATTTTGTGTGGAGATTTAGAGTAAGGTGATACCAATCTGTACCTCTTCAGGTCATTTCAGCATCTGTTTTCCTACTATACCACCTACCAACTCCATATAAATTCAGTTCTCCATGTTCATCACTTCTCACAGGTCACTCCTGTTCTTATGGAGCCTAAAGAAAGGAATAGGAAATGGTTGTTGAATTTGGATCTGTTATTGATATGCTGATGGGTAATTTGTCTTTTTATGGTTAGTTTACTTCTACAACCTTCAGCCATTCAACTGTCAACTGTAGGTCAGTGAAAACCTAATGTCAGAACTAGAAGATAAGTTTGAGCTTTCAAAGACTTTTGCTGAGAACAAAAGAAATGTCAAATGGATAAGAAAGCTGATTCCAGCTGCTGATTCAAAAAGGTTGCCATTGAGAATAGTCTTGCTATGGCAAAATGATGCAAACTTATTTTTAAGAATATGGACAGTTGGCAGCCAGAGCTGCAGGATCTCTTGTATCAATGACATAATAATTCAGAAGCTTCTCAGTCATCCAGTGTCTATATGTCACATTTTCAACCTGAAGTTTTGTGAAAGTACAATCCCTTTAGAGATATATAATATGTTTTGCAGTGTGTATATTTAAAGAACCAAGGACCTATGACACTGTGGTAGAAGACAGGCAAGCATATTTTTACTCTATGACTGCTAAAGTTCTTCAGACCACCTGGTGCACTGACATTATTTTTGTTAACCTGGTTAAATGAAGCTGAGAGACCTTCTATTTTGAATATGTGATTTCACTGAAAGAAGGAAAATTTTGTATTATTTTTGGTCTTTGAAAAGATTTTGTTTCTATGCTAATGCTTGATTCAGCTACCTCCTCCTGCTACTTCATAGCTTGGAATAGAGCTTGGAATAGAAGCAAATGCTGTGACTTAAGACGTGTTTATTCTATAATCACATATTTTTGCCTTTAGGCATTTATTTGAGAAAGCAGTTTAATTTAATAAGCTGCTTGCAGGCATTAAAACAAACAAGAGGGACTTTTCATGGCTAGAATAATAACATTCTAAAGTTGCAGTATCAGAATCTGAGTCTGAGAGGTACTACAGGTGCAATGCCATCATATCAAGTCTTTTGCAGAGTCCCTTTTTATTATGTTAGTGTGGGTCAACACTAATTCAAAAAGATCCCAAGCATGTAATTTTTTGCATACTTTCATGTTTCAGGAATTTCATGAATCCTTAGCATAGGATGGTACTTAATTACAGTTAACGAGAATTTATGTAGTGGGTTGGTGGGATTTTTTTTTTTTTTTTTTTTTTTCTGCTAGAGATTGATAGAATAGCTCTGTGAGAAACAAAGTTATTGAGAGTTTTCTCACACACAGTATGGTGATAAATAAATAAAACTTGTACGGTTTTGAGACTTTTTAATGGGAGATTAAATACATGTAGACTATGATGAAAATTGCATTAGCTGAACTCCAATAACTTTATAAAAATATATGAAAGATATTTTTTTTGTCTAGCAGAAAGGATGAACTGCTGAAGACTGTTAAGGTGTCTACAATTATATTTTACACTTTTCTGTATATTTGAGAATTTCCAATTTGAATATTAGTTTGAATATTAGTTTGAATATTAATTTGAATATTTGAAGTTAGTATACATGTTTATATACATGTTAGTATATATGTTTAAGTCAAATACATACTTGCATGCTTTACCACGTGATGCTTTTCTATATCAATGTATCAGTGCTTTTCTATATCAAATTGGTTGCTCACTGTAGGAATGCAAACAATATGGAGCTCAACTTAAAATGAAAGCTAAGAATGGCATACTGCATGTGTTGAGCAAATATAATAAAACAGGGCGGAGGGTAAATATTTTCCATTTGATTTCAGGATAATTTACCACCGAATCATTTTTTCCCCATCTGAGTGTTTCCCCTCCATCCCCACAAGTGGTAGCTATTTTTTCATTGAAATTGATGCTGATCAGAAACTGTTATTTTGAGAAAAGTTTTTTTAATAACTTTAAAATCACATTAAATGAGGTTCAGATAAAATGTTATCTTTTTCTCTAGGTGACTTGTTTTGTGTTGCAATACAAAATCCAAAGAAAATAAAAGAAAATTACTCTTTTCAATGCATACTTTTTTTTTTTTTTTAATTTGTTTTCCATTGGTTTTGATTAAAAGGAGGTTTTTGAGTAGTTTCTAAATTTTGTTAATTAATAATTTCTAGTGTATGCATTATTAAACAAACAAAAAAATTTTGTCATGTTTCTGAACTAGTTTTGTTTATTTGACATGCTGAATATCATTTGCTGTCATTTGAGATATCATGCTTTAACAGAAATTCTGTTATGGTAAATGTCTCAAGGTTACCAGCTAGATGTTGTTTCCTTGCCTAAGAGCAAATAATCTGTTTAGTAGGGTAGTAAGTCTCTTTGTGGTGTTGGTGTTGAATACAGCAAACTTTGTTGCAAAGGAGGCTTTAGGAGACAATTGGGGTTGTTAGACTTAGTTGTCTATTTTGGTCTCCATGGAGATATAGGTTTTATATTTATTTATTTATTTATTTCCCTAGTGAGCACCTGTTTAACTGATATTTCTGAAAGCAGGGGCTACTTCTAAACTATTCTTTTAGGTGCATATAGGAAAATTAAAAAACAAAGAGTAGCTTGAGTGTCTGTTTGATACACAAGGCTGGTCTGGGGTTCAATTTACCAGGCTACAGATTTCCATTATTCAGTGCTATGCTCAGAAGAGGACAGTAACATGGGCCAATATTGGCAAAAATAAATAAATAAAAATATAAAAATAGTAGCATTCTTTTGTATTGAAATTTTAGCTAGATCATTGAGGCAGACCTCAGTGTCTATGAGCCTGCAATCAAATTGAATCTGTGCAACCAGAATGCTGTTTTTGAAGGCTTTTTGTTTGTTTGTTTGTTTGCTTAGTTACTTTAAAATATTGTAATGGATTGGCAGAGGAAAGATCAGTTTTCATACTGAGGCTTCCAGGGTATCTGTTCTGTCATTTGCATAAGGCTTCTGCTTTCATTACTGCTCATAGCAGTAGGAGACTGGTGCACAATAACAATAGTTTGTCATAGTTCTTCATCTTGCACTGAGCTGCTTCTGTTTTGCTTCATGAATTTTAAACCTGACAAAAGCTTTAAAGAATTTCAACAAAAAATATTATCTGTGATATTAAAAATGTTATCTTTATGAGGTGGGAGAAAAACCACATAGACTTAACTTGACTCTTCTTCAACTGTTATCTGTTTCTTCTCTACTCTGTTTTCTACAACTTGAGGTAGAAATATATATATAACTTAATCAATGACAATTGTTATTTTTCTACCTTTTTTTCCTATATTGCAGTGCTTTCATTTTTTATATTCTATGTTATATAAAATACCAAGATTTTATAAATAAAGTTAAAAGTTGTATTGAATTTGAAAGAAAAGGTGAAAAAAACTAGCTTTGCTTTAGGATTTATGAATCTTTATGAAGATAAAAGTGATGTAATAAAGTAAAAGTTTTTTTTTTTTTTTGTTTGTTTTTTTTTTTTATAAGGTTTGCACTGGAAGTAACGTATCTAAAAATCTATGTTCATGTTCTTATTTGTATAAATTCTCTATAAGTTTCTCTATAAGTTTCTCTAAACAAACATTTTGTTTGTTTGTTTGTTTGTACAGTAGTTTTTCTAACTTGGTCGTAATACTTCATAGGGCCTACGGAACTGTAGATCTGAAAATGTAAGTCTGAGCAATCAATACATTCTTGGTTTATGTACTAGACATCTAGTAAAAAGAAGAAAGGCTTTGCCACAGAAATCAATAAATATGTACTGAAAAGCTTTTCCTGTGAAAAGTTTGTACTGAGCTTATGACATAGATGAGACCTCCTTGATCACAAGTTCATTTTAAACATATTTTTTTTTTGAAGCAAATGCTGCAGGACATCTCTCCTATGAATCTCACTCCCAGTTAGCTTTGTTAAAAGCAAAACATTTCTGATGAAATGGCTAGAACAGAGAATATCATGGAGATTCAGCATTTGTAAGCTGTCAAATGCATGAGGCTATGGGGAACTACTTCTGTTGCGTAGTTTATATAAAGCATGTTTCACAGAAGACAAATTCCAGCTGCTTTCTATTTTCACTGACAAAACTTTTGTTAGGTTTCCAAGTTTCAATGTAGGAGAAAGATATCCCCTTGGCTGTGAAACATGGAATAGACTTAACCATCACAGTGTCCACCTTCAAGCATAGTAATGTTTGGTAGAGCTGGCCTGCAAAAGAAGTTGGGCCTGGGAAAGGGCAGAGGCACCCCTGAACTCTTCCTCTCAGATGGGGAAGAAGGTGTCTGCTCTGTTGAAGAGGCTGAGTAGGTAGCACTGAGACAGAATGAATTCCTGTTGGTTAGCAGGAATTTTTTGTGTAGGACAAGTGACCTTTCCAGGATACAGATTGCCATGGCAGGACATCACTGAGCCACCAGACTCGGAAGAAAAAAGATAGAAAAATGAAAGAGATATGGCACAATTCATAGAAAAAAAAAAAAAAAAAAAAAAAAAAAAAGTTAAATTATAATAAAAAAAAAAAAAAAAAAAAAAAAAAAAAAAAAGAGCTTTGAGATTCTTAAAATGAAGAAAAATTTCTAAAAGCTCCAAAAGTACAAAGATAGGGCTAATCCAAGTCTCGTGGTACTGCTGAAAAATGTCCTCAGGGATTATATTGTGTATGTAGAAAGGGATTTAGTAAAGCCAATATTGCAGACTATATCTGACAAATCTGTTGGCCTTCTACGATGGGCCAGGGTAGGGGAAGGGCCTCGATAGGAGAAGAGCAACTGACATCATCTAGCTGGACTTGTGCAAAGCATTTGACACTGTCCCCCATGTCTCTAAATTGGAGATGTGAAATGTGTTCATTTGATTCGTGTCAGTATGCTAGGGCCCTGTAATGAACTATAACCTTCTATCTAAGAAAAACAGAGTGATTAATGTACATAGTTCTTGTATCATGCAAAGGAAGGGTCTAGCAATTTGTGTAAATAGAGGGTTTGAAGGGCGAACATTGAGACTTGGGTCTGGGAGATAAGAGAACCAAGGAGTTTTTAGGAAATTGCTGACTTCTGCATGGGATGCTGTGCAAACCTCTGATATCCGGCAAAGATATCACCAAATAAGGAGCAAGGGGAGTTGAAAGACAACTGAAGGACAAAGCCTAGGAGGAAGACTATTAGCCTTCAGCACGAACGACCCCCAGAGGAACCACCAGAGACTGATACGCATGCGTCCAGGAGAGGGTTCGGATTCTGGGAACTAATTATAATAACCCTGCCTTTTCTAGGAGTAGTGATGAATATGTATTAGTTTAGGAGCGTAAAAAACAGCCACCTGACATAACAGGTGTGTGTCTTGGTGGAGCAGAGACTCCCGGCGCACCCAGCACTTTTGCTTGCCTCTATTCGCTTAATAAATTACAAACTTTAATTGGAATCCTATTTGGAACTCAATCATTTATCACAGAAAGACATACATTTGACAGATGTACCATTCAGTGGGTAAGGAGTTGACTGGATGGTTTCACTCAAAGGGTAGTGGTCAATGACTCAATGTCCAAGTGGATATCAATAAAAAGTGATGTTTCTCAGGGGTCTATATTGGAACCAGTGCTGTTTAACATATTTCTTGGTGACATGGATAGTGAGACTGAGTGCACCTTCAGCAAGTTTACTGATGACAAAAAGCTGTGTGGTATGGTTGACATGAAGGAGGGAAGGGATGCCACCCAGAGGGATCTGGACAGGCTTGAGAGCTGGTTCTGTGCAAACCTCATGAAGTTCAACAAGGCCAAGTGCAAGATCCTGCATCTGGGCTGGACAGAGAGTGGATTGAAAGTAGCCCTGATTAGAAGGACCAAGGGGTGATTCAGATTAGACATTAGGAAAAAGTTCTTTATTCAGAGGGTGATGAGACACTTGAACAGGTTGCCCAGAGAAGTTGTGGATGCCCCAACCCTGGAAGTGTTTTTCTGAGGTGAACTTTTGCCTATTGTCACTGTCAGTTACTAGGAAGTATCAAGCCACAGGCAAACCCCACCAGGCTCATTTACAGAGTCAATGAGTAGACTTGCATAAACACAGATGAGAAAAATTTGAAAAAATGGGGTTTCAAACCACATTAATTGCTATGTAAATGATAATTTGTCACAAAAGACATTCAGTGTATTGAGGAACCTTACTTGTGAAAGGAAATGCCCAGAGAAGTTGTAGATGCCCCATCCCTGGAAGTGGCCAGGTTGGATGGGGCTTTGATCAACCTGGTCTATTGGGAGCTGTCCTTGCCAATGGAACCAGGTGATCTTTAAAGTCCCTTCCAACCCAAACCATGATTTTGTGAGATCCATCTTATATTCCTTGTAATGCTTTTCACATATCCTCTGAAATTTAACTGCACAGAAGTTATTTGAAATGAGCTATTTCATTATTCCAATTTGTCATTAAAAGGTATTCTGTTGTGTTAAAGGATGTATAGGGTGATATGGGATGTGTTTTTTTAGCTGAAGACTAATCTTGATGTGCCTTTGAATAGTGATATGCATGTGAATGTGAAGCCAACTAAAGTTCCTTCTGATCACATAAATGAAGACTAACTAGTTCATTCATTAAGTCCAGATAAAGCTGTGTTGCAGCATTTCTTCTCAAAATTAAAAAAAATATTTAGTTCAGATGTGATAACTCTTGATAATATTTGGCCCAATATTGCAACCCTACAATAAAAGGATTGACATTGACTTCTAAAATCATCTCACATGTGGTTCCATAACTAGAAATTGGCTGGAGAAATTCATGGGCCATCAGAATAAGCTTGGCAGAATATGTGAGGTTGCAAAGGGCCTGTACAGTGACTAGAATTTTATTGTTGTTGTTGTTGTTGTATATTTCAATATGTTTTATTTATTTATTTTTTTTCCTCAGTGTCCTTTCCAATAAAGGAAGATATAGAAAGAAACTAGTTTTTCAAATGGTGGGAATGTTATCAACTTGTTAGGTGAATGGCAAATTTAAAAAAGTTGGAAATATTTGCTTTATGAGAAAGTGCTTTACAAATGGTTTTCAATTAACTTTTTATTTTTATTTTATTTTTTCCCCAGTGTCATTAGGAATTTGTTCTGGAATAATTAAGAGCAATATGTCCTCATTATATGCATATTAATTTTAATTATGTTTAGAAAGGCTGATTCTAATGGTCAATTCCATAACACTGAAATATGTTTTTGTTGTTTAATGTTTTATCACAAGAATAATTTAAGTCTGAAGCTACTATCTATAAATTATACCTATATGAGCAAATCACAGTGTTGTTAAGAATGTTCTTCAGGCCATATCTTGTTACTGAACCAAGACTGGAACTAATATTTTATAGGTCAGTATCAAGAGAAAAAAAGAAAAAAAAAAAAAAAAAAAGGCCTATTGTTTACTGACCTTCACACATCATATTTTTTCTAAAGACAAAATAGAGTGAAAACTTAAGAGATGGTAAAAATATGCACCATTCAGTTTGTCTGTAGAAATGAATTTATGTTTTTAAGACTAAACCTTTCGGGGGGGGGGGGGGGGGTGCTGAAAGTTGTATTTTGTAGTTTTGAAAATTTTCAAGACACTTATCATGACATAGAAAGACTTTGTGAAAACAACTATTTCTGTTATAGTGAGGAACATTTACTCATTTTGTTTTCCAAACTTTTGCCATCTGTAGTAGTGATTCTGCACATTACTGCTTCCATTATCATTTTGAAGCATGAGTAAATATCATGTTCTACTTCTAGATCAAGGACAAGTTATGCCCTTAAGACTGAACATGTGTTCATGCTTTGCAGTTTGTCACTTATACATCTGATTATCCCACTGCTAGAGAACAGGGTTGAGTTATTGTTGCCATCTATATTATATTTAAGAATTAGACTTGCACAGCTTCATTTCTCATTTTATGATACTTTATCTTCCAGTCTTGTACAAATAAATCATGGATTATCTTTTCCCAGCATAAGGTCACTGCAACTGATTTTTATCTTGGTTTTTAAATATTAAACAGCATTAGTCTTCATCTTTTTCTACAGCTTCTCTTCTGGTTTCTTGACACAGCATAGTGAAACATCTGTTGTTTAATGCTTTGAAGAGCAGTTGATAAGTGCTGGTTTGTTGAAATATATTATTTGCTAACTGAGAACTTTTACTGCTTGAGAAATTCTCTTACCCAAAGCTTACAAAAATGTCAGAATCTTTAGATCAGGGCATTAATTCACCCCATAAGATTACTGGTTTCATTGGGATTAGTACTACAGATGTGCTTAATTTTTCTTTTTACATGTGAACCCACAAAACTGCCTATTCATTCACTCTTTCCATACAGGCTATACATCACACAACTTTTTTTTTTTTTTTTTTTTTTTTTTTTTTTTTTTCCTGCTTGGTAAATTCAGCTGGTCCTAGATAGGAGCAGCTGAGTGGGAGAAAGTCACGATTAAGTCGTGACCTGATAGTACTATTAAAATTGCCAGTCCAGTCTTGACTGCTAGCTGGCTTTAGGCACCATTAAATAAGGGTTTGTTTTTAACAAGGGTTATGTAAGGATTTTGTTTTTTAAGCAAGGATCCTTGATGAGAAGGACCAAGGGGTGTTGGCTGACAAGAAGCTCAATATGAGCCAGCAATGTGTGCTTGCAGCCTAGAAAGCCAACCGTATCCTGGCAGGCATCAAAGGAAGTGTGGCCAGCAGGCTGAGGGAGGTGATTCTCCCCCTTTGCTCTTGTGAGACATGTAGTACTGTGTTCAGCTCTGGGTGCCCCCCCAGAGCACAAGAAGGACATGGACCTGTTAGAGTGAGCCCAGAGGAGAGCCACAAAGATGGCCAAAGGGCTGCAGCACCTCTACTGTGAAGACAGGCTGAGGGAGTTGAGATAGTTCAGCCTGGAGAAGAGAAGGCTTTGGGGAGAAATTATACTGGTCTTCCAGTACCTACAGGAGAGCCTACAGGAAAGCTGGGGTGAGAACTTTGTCAGGGTGTGTAGTGACAGGAGAAGGAGTAATGGCTTTAAACTAAAAAAAGTGTAGATTCAGGTCAGACATTAGGAAGAAGTTCTTTACTCAGAGGGTGGTGAGGCACTGGAACAGGTTGCCCAGTGAAGCTGTGGATGCCCCATCCCTGGAAGTGTTCTTGGCCAGGTTGGATGGGGCTTTTAGCAACCTGCTCTAGTGGGAGATGTCCTTGTCCATGGTATGGGGGTTGGAACCCTGTGATCTTTAAGGTCCCATCCAACCCAAACCATTCAATGCTTCTATGATTTTTTAAATTATTTTGCAAAAATATCCTTTTCCTAATATGTTGTATAGCTATTCTATCTAAATTCCACCTTATAAAATAACTTAAAGTTAATTATAGTTATTATGACATGAGATACTATTTCATTCATGTATTTTACTTGTGCTAACATTATGTCTGATTTTAGATTAGTCACAATATGTTTACATCAACTCTAAACTGTTTATGCTCTGATGCATCCCTTTTACCTTTTTCTCTGCCACATTCCTGTTAATTTCTTTACTCAAAACCCATCTTACAAGCATTTTTTCATACATATGGCTGCATCAGCCTTATGTGGACTGTATCACTTGAAATTCTATACAATAATCTGTACACATCTGAGTTCAACCATAAATTCTTTTAATTCTTTTTTTTTTTTAATGTTCTAGACAGAATGTCAACTTTGAGATAATATTTTCAACAGAAACATCTCTAAGACTATACAGAAACATTCCTAAGAATATTAAAGATGGTCCATTTACTACTTGTTGCTTATAATATATTCCTTTAGATGGAGGTTTCAATTACCTTCATGGACACCCACAAAATACGTTATTTTATAGCAGGTAATTAACATTTTTCTTATGCAGGAAAAGGGGGATAATGTTATGCCAAAAGGTCATTAGAAAACAATGAACATTCAAATCTACTTTATTTTTTTTTTTCAGTCTTGAAAACACATGACCTGAGGCAAGAGAGAGTCATAGCACCTTGATACTTTTTAAAATTAAAAATAAACAAAAACAGCAAAAGCAACAACAAAAAACAAACAAGCAAAAAAAACCCAACAAACAACAACAAAAAGACATGTTATATAACCATAGAATCATAGAATGATTTGGATTGTATGGGACCTTAAAGATCACCTGGTTCCAATCCCCCTGGAAAGGGATGCAAATCTGCTCATTGACCCTGTAAATGAGCCTGGTGGGATTTGCTTGTGGCTTGATGTTTCCTAGTAATTGACAGTGACAATGGGCTAAAGTAAATTCACTGCTCACCTCCTCTACTAGCTTCATTTCAATTCTTCTGCTGTTTTGTTACTTTTTAATCCTACTGCAGGAGCATTTGAGCCACCTATATACCTGTGGTTCTTCATCTCCTATTTGTAGAGCTAGGTCTCTGAATGACTGTTTTTGCTTCACATTCCATGGTAAAATAAAGGTCTAAAGATAAACTGCACATTAAAAAGTGAATAGTGAGGGATATCATCTCCCTACGATATTTGAAAGGTCTCTTAAAGCCCATTAAGGGCAACTAACACCTTTTTTAATTTGACACTAAAACAGTTCCTGCATCCTTTAATTATTTGTTAACATAGGGCATTTACAAAAGGTCAAATGCTTTCCATATAAATTAAAGCAGAAAGTATTTATTCTGGTAAGAGAGGTAATCATAAAGCAATTTTATAAATTTGAGGAAAATAAAGGCTGATAGTGTGAAATCTGTAGCCTTGGGCTAATAGACATTTTTCACATTTTAAGCAATTATTGATTTGTTTCAGCCATCAATGGAAGCACAGCAGTAGACAACAGTTTTGTTTCATTTGTGATCTGTGACACTGATAATTTTCAAACCAAGCTGATGTCAGGTTCATAGAATATTGTTGAGTTCTTTGTTTGAAAAATGTTCAGTTTGAAGATTAGAGGGAATGCCTGTTTGCAGAACCACATCTGTGACAGGGAGGGAATCAAAACCTTGGTTCTGTTGCAGAATAGGAATAACAGCATTTACGTGAAACTATTTTGAAGCAATAGAGAAGTTTCACTGAAGTGCATTTTTGCTAGCCAAAGATAAAGTAAAATGTTAATGAAGAAAATGTTAGTTTGTTACCTTGATTTTCTTGGTTAGAAACACCTTCTCTAGACATGCTTTAGAAGTCAGTGTATATATATATATATTATGAAATATAAAAATAGAAATTGCCTCTGGTAGATTTATAAGTAAAGAGTTAACTGTTTATCTTACAGTCCCTGCAAAACATCTGTTGAATTTATTTGGCATAAAAATATACTGGTACAGTCTAGGGAAGATAATTGTCACCAGCAGAGAGTTTGACAAAATGATCCCCCTGATTCTGGACAAAATTTTACATGACAACCCTAACACAATCTAGACAGAGACTTTTTTTTTTTTTTTTTTTTTCCCCAGTTAATTTGCAGATTTGGGGCATTTTTTATATATAGTTGAATGTTTTTCTTTGCAAATCTTCAGTTTAAAATATTTTTGCATCAGTTTTGAAAATCCATTTTAAGTGTTATTCTTAAAAATTATATGAGTTTGTAGTATAATAAATGTTATTTGTGTTGTCAAGACCACTTAGGATGGTCCAGTTTTCTTTATGATGACCACTTTCACTTTGATTGTGAAAAATTACCACATAGATTGTACTTTTTTGTGATACGTTTACTTTTGACAAAAACTGAATTTGCACCTGTTTTAAATCTCTCTCTCTCTCTTTTACAGCCAGATCATGAGTCCATTGAAGGGAAGAGCATTCTCAGAGTGGGCTCCTCAGAGTCCTATCAGAAATGAAGGGATGCATACAAATAACTTAATCAGATAAAAAATGTAAGGAAAAATATTGATTCATGACAGTCTGAGTTTATGCCAGCTACTATATTTTTGGGAGGCAGATATGAATCACTTTACGTTCAGACCCAAGAGAAAACTCATCACAGTCTGGGCTTGATGTGGAGTAAATCTTTCTACCTCTATTGACTTCAGTTGAATAACATTAACTATACATACATTCATTTCTCACTTGTAATTGGTAAATCATCAGAAAGCTATCAATGAGTTATACCATGCAAATTTTTGCCTGTAAGAGGAGTAAGTTCTGTTCCTGTGGAAAAATTCAGAGGAAATTCCCATAGCGGTTATATATTGTATTTCTCTTCTCCTCTCTGGATTATCTTTCACTTATGAGAAATTATGTGGTTTAGAATAAATAGATCCCAAAGAATAAAGGCCTGAGTATCATTTGAGGTTCATGAAAGAGGTTATAAAGGACTCTAAATTAATTAAAGAGAAATGAAGTTTAAGAATATTGTGTCATGCTTGCACCTTTCAATTTACCCATGCTAAGAAATCTGGTTGTAATCTGAAACTAACAGTTTCTAGGGAATAGGAAGAGTCAAAAGACTCATTGTGTTTCTGGAGGTTTTAAAGACTTGTCAAAGTTATTCTGTAAACTTAAAAAAGAACACCAGGAGATAAGCAGGTCTTCACTCTTCTTAATAATTGCACTAAGCATTGTGCAGTTGACACTGAGGACTGATCTGCCCTTATGGTAAAAGAATGGCCCAGTACCTAACTGGATACAGCTGTACACTAGTTACAGTTATTTTTAGAATCCAGGAGAATAATGAGAAACATCAGATACTGTGAAATCCTTAACAGGATTACATGAACTCGCTAAATCCATCTCAAAAATTGTGAATTACATGGCACATTGAATTGCAAATTATCTCTATAACTCATCCCTCATGTAACTTCACTGATGTCAGTGAAATTGCAGTGCTCACAGAAGATAATCACACTAACCCCTTTGCAATAATACTTTCAAAACATTGGGGTTCTGCTTTATTTCCTAAGGATTCCTAACTAGGCTACTTACTGATCCTCAACATCAGGTAATATGGTGGTTGACCTTGAAGATTTGTTGAGGCATGGGATCAAAAAGCAAGAGATGTCTTTATCATTGTTTTTTACTTTCTAGAGGCTTATCCCTTACACAGTCTAAACACTTGCTTTCTCTAACCTGTATCCCAGCAAGTCCCAAGGATTGCACCATCACTCTGGACCTCCTTTCTTTAGGTTCCTTATTCCTTAGTGAAATTAGATCCCATCCCTATCAGCATATGACTGTCTATTTATTTTTTTTGGAACAGTGCATATCAGCTAAAACGAGGTCAAGAATTTAGTGATTTTTTTTTTTTTTTTTTTGAGCTATCAGAAATTAGAAGGGTAGAAGACAGTATGCAGAGAATTGTCTCTGACATTTTATCACAGATAAGATGATGGGCTATTTACAACAGTGTGATTGGTCTGTCAATATTTCAATAAAATCTTTCCTATAAATAAGCTGACTGATGATACAAGCTTTCATTGTGCTCTTGTGCTTGTCTATAAGCTGCAGAACCAGCTGACAACATCATGCTAGGGCTTCTAGCTGTTAAAGGAGAAGGATATAAAAATGTTGTTAATTGAGAATCATAACTAAAAAGGACAGTTCAAGTCATTCGTAAAAGGGACAGCTGAAACTGAGTCATCGCTGGAAAACATACCTGTCTGAGCAGGAGTACGTTGTAAGAACTGCTTGAAGATGGAAACTGGCTTTCATTTGATAACATGGTATGTGTGTGGCAGAGAAACAGAAACAACCAAATAATGGGCAAAAGCAACAGAAAATAATTCATCTGTTCCTAGTTTTATGTACCCCCTTAGCCTGACACAGTCCAAAGCATCCTGGCTGTGGTATGGCTTAGGAATCTCTTCTAGCAGCCTAAGGGTGCTCGCTGGGCTCTTCTAGAGGAACCTGAGAAATTAGACCATTTTACAGTTCATCTGGACCTTTCAGAGTTATTGTTTGGGGTATTTTAAACAACAACTACTGTTTCTGTTCTTATGCAATAAATAAATAAATAAATAATAAAATAAATGGAAACGGGACTTTATTTCTCATCAACTAGACAAATGATATTGGTCTAGTATGGAAATTTGCTGTTCAACTGCAGTTGTTGTCCTACTGTTTAGGCAGGAAGATGGAGTAAAACAAAACACTCAAAGGGTTGCTTTCAATGGCTTGATGTCCAAGTGGAGACCAGTAATGAGTGGTGTCCTACAGGGGTCTCTAGTGGGACAGGTACTTTTTAACATCTGTGTCAGTGACATGGATAGTGGGATTGACTGCACCTGTGATGGGTGTGCTGTACTCCTTCACTTGAGCCTTGCTCAGGCTTACGAGCCACAGAAGGCCTTGATGTGACTGTCCCTTGAACTCAACTGCTCATTCAAGTGCCAGGTGGCTACTCAAAGCCATGACCACAAACAAAGAGGGCTACTGCCTTAAAGCAGCTGCCTATTGAAATCCCTCATGGGGAAATGATAGATCATATTGTCATTCAAGAACATGATAAGGAATCTGAGTTTGATTACAAGCTAATCACTTTACCTTATAACTACAGCAGCAGGAGAAAAGCCTATTTGAATTCCCCTGGAATCACAGTGGTCTGTAACCCTTGATCTCTGTAGTGGAGTACCTATTTCCCCAACTAAAATATGCTTCAAGATTAAGTAATGTTGCATTAGTCCTCCTGTCAATGGTCAACAGGCATAATGGGTGAGTATGAACAGTCCCTCCCTGATGACATCTTGGAGCCTGCAGCCTGGACAGTAGCCCAGCCTGAGGAATACTGGAAGTGTACATTCTGGAAGGTATTGAAATGGCAGGATTGGTAGAAAATACCAAAGTTGCCTTATCTGAACCGTAGCCAGGATGGAAGAATGCTGACTAACAGTCAATTGCCTTGTGGTTCTATAAATAGTGGTCTTAAGCAAAGAGCCCCTTGAGATCTCCAGGGATCACAGTGGGCTGTGACCCTTGATCTCACCCTGAGCTGGGGCACCTCTCCTGATGTGGGACATCTGTCAGGGCTGACTCCTCAAGGATCAAGGCTCATCTGTGGACAAGCATAAATGAGGAAGAAAGACGAATAATTCACCAAAAGGGGGGAAATCTAGAAAGTGCATGACTGAGTTTAGAGACCCCCCAATACCCTACAGTAAGTCTCTGGTGAACTGTGCCATTTTCAAAAATTTAACTAAGTCATTGTTTCTATTGTAGCAAATACTGTTGAAATCATTGTGTTAAATTGGCTGATGATTAAATGCTGATCAAGTGCTGTTAATATTCATACAAACTAATGTTGTGATTTACCACAAAATATCAAAATAAATCCTAAATTTCTGCTACATTAAAGTTGTATTAATTCTATTCATGACGGCAGCCTCAGAAAGTTTGTGGATGACATAAAGCTGAGTGGTACAGTTGATGCACTAGAGGGAAGGGATATCATCCAGAGAAACCTTGACAGGCATGAAGAGTGTTCCCCAAAAAACTCATAAAGTTCAATAAGGCCAAGTGCAAAGTCCTGCACCTGGGTGGGGGCGATCTCAAGCATGGTTACAGGGTGATGAGTGGACAGAGAGCAGCCCTGAGGAGAAGGAACTGGGGGTACTAGTAGAATGCAAAGTGAACTTGAGCCAGCAACGTGTACTTGCAGCCCAGAAAGCCAATTGTATCATGGGCTGCATCAAAACAAATATAGCTGGCAGACTGAAGGAGGTGATTCTCCTCCTCTACTCTTGTGAGATCCCATCTGGAGTGTTGCATGCAGCTGTGGGACTTCCAGCACAAGAGAGGCATGGACTGGTTAAAGTGGGTCCAGATGAGGACCATCTCAAAGATGAGATGATCAGAGGGCTGGAGTATCTCTCCTTTGAAGACAGGCTGAGATAGTGGGGGTTATTCAGCATAGAGAAGAGAAGGCTCTCATGAGACCTTATAGCAACTTTAGAGTACTTGAAGGGGGGGCTACAAGAAAACTGGGGAGGGACTCTATCAGAGAGTGTAGTGATAGGACAATGTGTAATGGTTTTAAACCAATGCCCAGAGAAGCTGTCGATGTTTCATCCCTGGAAGTGTTCAAGGCTTTGGGCAACCTGGTCTGGTGGGAGGTGTCCCTGACTATGGAAGAGAAGTTGGAACTAGACGATCTTTAAGGTCCCTTCCAATTCAGGCCATTCTATGATTCTGTGAAAATTATCTCAAACACTGCAATGGTGTTATCTGCTGGTTTTCCAACCAGCAGAACCAGGTTTCAGCACAGGTCTGATAGAAAGGCAGGATACCAGACAGTACTTTCACAGTAAGAGACTGTTCTTATTTTAGTATACAATGTGCCCTTAAAGAAGACCTGCCAACACACAAGTAAAGGGAACATTATGAACTGTAGTCATATTAAGATTTTATTTAAGTGGCGGCTTTCTAAAATGCAAGGTGCAAATAGCAAAAAGTCTGTTTCCACTGCTCTGTGAGTATAAACAATAGCATCACACATCTCTGTGAAGACATTTCTCTATGCTGGAGAGGAAAGATAAACTTGTGTCAACACAGAAGTTCTGTCTTTCCTCAGGAGTGAAGATGAATGTGATCACAGAGATCAGCAACCACGGATACAAAGGATAACAAATGGGTTGGGTGTGGATAGCTGTTTTTATTTTATTGAGTTAGGGATGACCTTTAAGCAGGGTTATTATTACTGTGGGAAACTTTTTTTCTTCAGCAGTTCTGTTTACTTGGTAATTGTTGTAGCCTGACTTCGTGCCAATTATTATTTTATTATTACTTACTTTAAAGCATAATTTTCCTCAATGAACCTAAAAATCCACCAGTTTTTCATTTGAGAATTTAACTGAATAGTATCAGGATTTTGAGCATTTACTGTGATATCAGCTGAGGAAAAGGTTTCCATTTAAGAAAGGGCATTTAAACACATGCATGCTGAAGTCCATAGTACATGACTGAAGTGCTCTTTGGATCTGGACTTCTAATAAGAACAAAGGAGTATAAGAAATAATATGAAAGGAGAGAGAAAATTTAAGGCAAAATGAATGCATTTGCAGGTAGGCAACTTGACATTCTATGTTTGCTGCAGTGGTAAATTCCTGTCCTCCAACATGATTTGTTTTTGTCCATGGTACTTGAATGTCAAAAATAACTTGCAAGCCATGGCCTTTTCTCTGTACTATTTACGTAAATAAACTATAAAAAAAATTTGTAGTTCCTTGCTATTATGCTTGAATAATAGCAAAACTTAATTACTTAGTTTCCTTCCAGTATATTTTCATAAATTACATTTAAGTGAAGTATAACACGTTAAATTCAAGATAGACATTTCTGAAGTCATTGTAAAAATATCCTGAATTTGTTTTAGTGAATAGAAATAGGTTCAGCTGTCAGTCACACTTAATAAATGGGGTCCCCTCAAATCAGCTGAAATTTATTTAGTTTAATATGGTATCAGTCTAAGCTTTCTTTTTTCCTGCTTAGGCACAAAGAAAGAAACTGGATCTGGATGAATATTAGAATGAAGCTTTTCAGAACAATGAATACTTACCAAATTGTACTCTAAATTGAATCTAAGAAAATACATTTTATATTGTGAGGGAGAAGGAAATAGGAACTATGCTTCACAATAGAGCATCTCTCCTGAGACAAAATGTTGCAGAATTTAATGAGCTCAACATGTGATCATGAAAGGCCCTGTGATAATAAGCTTATTTTTGAGATGTGGGAGATGCTGACTGAGTTGAAGTTAAGTTTAAGAATGATAAAGAAGGTTTTTCTGGTGTCATATATATATTGCTATCTGCTTAGTTTAAAGCTATGAAAAAGATTAAAAGATATATCATCCCAGTAAACTCAAAGAAGGAAGGAAAACAACTTCATTTAAGGAGAAGAATAATTATATAGACCTACAAGTTCCTCAAATAAATGATAACAAGAACATAAACTTTTTTTTTTTTTTTTTTTTTTTTTAATGCAGAAGAAGGGGAGAATGTGAGAAATCAATTTAAGTAAACCAAGAGCTTTGTATCAGGTTTAGATGTAAGAAGAAAACACCAGAAAACCAAAATCAGGTCAGATTACAAAGGGTGAACATAAAGAATTAAAGAAAAAAAATATGGAAACAAAATATGAAAGCTCAAACTGAGAATCAGCTAATAAAAGACATCAATCATGTCCATAAATGTTTATGTTAGCACCAAGATCAGAATCAAGGAGTCAGTTTGCTACTTAGTATTAAGAGAAAGATTATGCTGGCAGCTCTGAAATGTCTCATACCTTTTGGATCAGTCCTTCTAAAAAAAAAAATAAAATAAAATAAAATAGAATTCTATGAATTGTTGCAGTAAAGGATCATGTTCTCTCCCTGATACAGTAGAAGATCAGGTGAGAGGTTGTACTGGAACTGCCTGGGATGGAGTTAACCTTCCCCACAGTGGTCCATGTTGTGCTGTGCTCTGCACCTGTAGCTAGAACAGGCCTGGAATCACACCAAAGTTTTGTCTATTGCTGAGCAGTGGTGGCACTGTGTCCAGAGTCTCTCCAAACCCTCACTCCCCAACCCCTCCTACCTCCACCTTTCCCAGAGCCAGTAGTTTGGGGGTGGCAAGCGGTGGGGAGGGGACATCACCAGGGCAGCTGACCTAAACCAACCAAAGAGATATGCCGCTGCATGTGATGTCACACTCAGCAATAAAAGGTGGTGAAGGGGCAGGGGGGATTGGGAGTCTCATTATGAAGATGTCTGTCCTCCCAAACCGCCACTACAGGTATTGAGGCCCTACTTTCCAGGATGTGGCTAAACATCACTCACTGATGGGAAGTAGATAATGATACATGCCTGTGCTTGATTTTTCTAGTCTGTCATTAATTAAATTATCCTTGTCTCAATCCACGAACCCATCATATTCCGCCCCCCCCCCATTCATTTGAGAAGGGGTAGTGAGAGGGAAGTTGTGGTGGAAAGTGGTGGAAATTAGCTGTCCATTATGGTAAAACCACCATAGAAATTAAATGTTTTCAGATTATCTGGGACTAGAAAAATTCATACTTAAAGAACTAATTGCTTCAGTTGGGAACAGCTATTAATTTAATACTGTAGACAGATGTGAGAGAGCAGAAGAAAAGAAAATGGATTATGTAAAGTGTATCTTTAAAAAGGGTCTTGGTGATACGGAGGAAATTAGACATCTTAGCTTGCATGTCAATTATTGGAAAAATTCTATCCCCCCATCAAAATTCTTGTAAATGAAGTAATTATAGGTACTTGAAAGGTGATGAGAATATTTTTCGTAAGTGCATAGAAGGCTCTCAATAAATTCAAGTTTTCTTTCTGACAGGATAAGGACTAGTATATTGAGGAAAGAAACAGCAGCTGTAAAGTATCTTTGCACTAGTAGGGATTTATTTTTTACTGTTTGAAATGTTACCTTCATAACTGAGGAAGGGAAATAGATGAAATTATCATGGCAAAACTAGTAAGAAAATCTTACTTTAGAGAGCAGTTATCAGTGACACATTCCAGAAGAGAGTATTAAGTAGTTTCTGTTGCATTAAAGGGGACTTATCATAGTCAACTGTTTGTTTCAAAGACCTGCTAAGGACTGTCACTAAGACAGTTTCACAAAGTTTAAAGTACTTAATAGGGTGACAAATACAACAGATTTGGAATTACTTTTGATAAATTCACTTCCTGCAGTAGTGCTAATATGTGATGATAGCTCTAGCAAAATGTTATTCTGGATATTCCTCACCAAAAGGTGAAGACACAGAGTTTACTGAGGTGTCCCTGTCTTGGTAGAGGAGAAAGGAGCACAATCCCCCAGCTCCATTCCCCTACTGCCCCTATCGTCACCCCTCCCCTTTTTCTTTTTTTCTTTATATCTTAACCTAATCTGTTGCCTGTTTGGGGTGACATTATTTGGTTGAGTTGAGAGTTGAGTATGTTTAGCGTGTACTTCATTAAGCTCATTATCATATTCAGGAGTATTAACTTTTATATTCATTTTACAAATAATCAAGCAAAAGGTTTCACTCTGGGCATCATGGTCTTCAAGAATCTGTTCTGCTGCCAAAACAGGGCTGTACTCCCACTGCAAGGCTCCCTCCTTCGGCAGTCTCTCATACAAAAGCTGCACACCCCCATCCACAAAATCTGTGTAAGAGAGAAGCAGGAGCAAGCTGCTCAACTCCCTCTTGCCCAAGGCCAATATTTATCAGTGACACTAACAAGTCTGACTCTTCTCCAGTTTCTCAGAGGTCCACATTGGGAATAATTCTGCTTAGTATTTTCTGTAGCCACTTACAAATTCTGTAACTGACTTAGTGATTTGCTGTAGAAATTACAGAGAAAAAAACAAACAAACAAACAAACAAAAACATGGAGAAATGCAACCTTGTAGAATGTGAGTTAACTGTTTGCTGATGTTCAAAATAGGCATGTACATGTCTTCTGGGATATATGAAAAGGAGTTTGGACTGTGTACATGCAAACTAATCCTTCAGTTTGGAGATTGAGAATACTGGTTTTGAGCTCCTCACTTCACGAGAGATATATGGACAAACTGAATAACATCCAGAGAAGAAAAGCAAGAATAAGCATATTAACAGAAAATATGGTCAACGAGGGTGGATAGGAAAAGAGACAGGAGAGGGCTGTTCTGTCACAGTCAACTTTAAATACTTAAAAAATGCTGTAAAAATAAGATTTATGATTTGTATTTTTATTTTATTTTTTAGTGGAGGATGTTTTAAATTTAAAGTTTCTATGTATAAATCCTGTATTTAATTAATTCATATGTAAACTATATTCAGATATATAATTATCAGGATAGTCATATGGAAATTTTCAAAAGGATTTCTAGTAATAAAGTTCCAAATAGTTAAAGAGGATTAAACACATTTGATTGTTAATCACACATCCTTAAATAACATTGCAATCTCCTTATTTTTAATACTTACATTTCAGATATAGGAAATAGGAAAAGGAAAGTATATCTTTATTTGTTTACTTTGAAAGCAGTATAGCGTTATTTTTCACAACACTGTTTACAGTCTGAAAAAGTGAAAAGCCAATGAATGCTGAACACTTTAAAATGAAGGGTCAAAAACAAACAAACAAACAAAAAAACCCACCAATTTGGAAGCAAAACAAAGTCTACAGGGATTTGGAAACCTTTGAAAAACCATTAAAATCATGGGAAGACGTGAATAAAGTGACAGATAAAAAAATATGTTTCCTGTTTATTTATTTATTTATTTATTTATTTTTTTTCTCTGCATTTTTAAAATTAATTTAATACTTGGCCATAGGAAAACTAAAAATACAACTATTGTTTACCATTATTCATGGTGCAGGAGAAACTTTACTGTAATCATTTTATGACAAAAGGAATGCCCTATGGCTCACTAGTTGGCTAGTTGGCTCACGGAGCCAACTAGGAAAGGTGCCCTCCTAGACCTAGTGCTAGAAAACAGAGAGGGCCTGGTGGGAGATGTGGTGATTGGTGGCCGCCTCGGTCATAGCGACCATGAAGTGGTTGAGTTCAAAATTTACGGCGACAGAAGGAAAAGTGCCACCAAAACCTTATCCCTAGATATGGGGAAGGCGGACTTCAGGCTGCTCAGGGAACTAGTCAGCAAGGTCCCCTGGGAAGCTGCTCTTGAAGGCCTCGATGTCCACCAGTGCTGGTCATTCTTTAAGCGATGCCTCCTAGAAGCACAAGAACAGGCAGTTCCTAAATATCGCAAGTCAGGCAGGCGGGGCAGGAGGCCGGCGTGGCTGACCAGGAACATTCTAATGGAGATTAGGTGGAAACAGAGAGTCTTTCGCTACTGGAAGGAGGGCCAGGTGACATGGAAAGAATACAGGGGTGCTGTTCGTGTTTGTAGGAAGAAAATTCGTGTGGCTAAAGCACACCTAGAGTTGAAGCTGGCTGTGTCTGTGAGAGATAATAAAAAGGGTTTTTTTAGATATGTGAATGGAAAAAGGAGAACTAAAGAATACATAGGGCCGCTCCTTGATAGGGAAGGTCTCCTCACAGACAATGACATAGGCAAAGCAGAGACGCTTAACGCCTTCTTTGCCTCTGTCTTCAATGCCGATGATGGGCTTCGGGACCCAGGGTGCCCTGAGCTGGAGGACCGGGACGGTGGGGATGACAAACTCCCAACTGACCCTGAACGTGTGCGGGATTTGCTACTCCACCTGGATCCCTACAAGTCCATGGGTCCGGATGGGATTCATCCCCGGGTGCTGAAGGAGCTGGCGGACGTCATCATGGAACCTCTCTCAATTATTTTTCAACTATCCTGGGAGTCTGGAGAGGTCCCGGTAGACTGGAAGCTGGCAAATGTTGTGCCGATTTTCAAGAAGGGTCAGAAAGAAGACCCTAGCAATTACAGGCCTGTCAGTCTCACGTCAGTGCCTGGTAAAATCATGGAGAAGATGGTTCTCGAACTTATTGAGGCGCACCTGGGGGACAAAGCAGTCATTGGTCCCAGCCAGCATGGGTTTGTGAAGGGTAGGTCCTGCCTAACTAACCTGATTTCCTTTTATGATAAGATCACCCGTATGGTGGACCAAGGGAAACCAGCTGATGTGATTTTTTTGGACTTCAGCAAGGCTTTTGACATGGTTTCCCATAGGATCCTACTGGACAAAATGTCCACCATACAGCTAAATAAAAACATCATCCGATGGGTGAGCAATTGGCTAACGGGCAGGGCCCAAAGGGTTATGGTGAATGGGGCTGCGTCAGGCTGGCGGGCGGTCACCAGTGGGGTTCCTCAAGGCTCCATTTTAGGGCCGGTACTTTTCAATATTTTTATAAACGATCTGGATGTAGGAATAGAAGGTATTTTGAGCAAGTTTGCTGATGACACCAAACTTGGAGGAGTTGTGGACTCGGATGAGGGTGGAAAGGCCTTGCAGAGGGATCTGGATAGGTTGGAGAGCTGGGCGATCACCAACCGCATGAAGTTCAATAAGAGCAAGTGCCGGGTCCTGCACCTGGGACGGGGAAACCCTGGCTGCACGTACAGACTGGGCGATGAGACGCTGGAGAGCAGCCTAGAAGAGAGGGATCTGGGGGTCGTGGTAGACAGCAAGTTGAATATGAGCCAGCAGTGTGCCCTGGCAGCCAGGAGGGCCAACCGTGTCCTGGGGTGCATCAAGCACGGCATCGCTAGTAGGTCGAGGGAGGTGATTGTCCCGCTCTGCTCTGCGCTGGTGCGGCCTCACGTCGAGTACTGTGTGCAGTTCTGGGCACCACAGTATAAAAAGGACGTGAAACTGTTGGAGAGTGTCCAGAGGAGGGCTACGAAGATGGTGAAAGGCCTGGAGGGGAAGATGTACGAGGAACGGCTGAGGGCACTGGGCCTGTTCAGCCTGGAGAAGAGGAGGCTGAGGGGAGACCTCATCGCAGTCTACAACTTCCTCGTAAGGGGGTGTCGAGAGGCAGAAGACCTTTTCTCCATTAACACCAGCGACAGGACCCGCGGGAACGGGGTTAAGCTGAGGCAGGGGAAGTTTAGGCTTGACATCAGGAGGGGGTTCTTCACAGAGAGACTGGTTGCACACTGGAACAGGCTCCCCAGGGAAGTGGTCACTGCACCGAGCCTGACTGAGTTTAAGAAGCGATTGGACTGTGCACTTAGTCACATGGTCTGAACTTCTGGGTAGACCTGTGCGGTGTCAAGAGTTGGACTTGATGATCCTTAAGGGTCCCTTCCAACTCAGGATATTCTATGATTCTATGATCTGTTTACTTATCTTCAACTGCTAGAAGTTTTTCTTCTCATTAATTATCAACGTACTGGGAATATTGGCTATGATCAACAAAGCCTGTTAAATACAACTGAATGTACTGAATAGAAATGACATCCAACCTAGGCTTGTACTGGGTAAACTTGTGTTTGATTTTAGCTAGTGTCAGTGGCTGATTGGCATGTTTTGCAAACACACCTTATTTACTTTTGGTTCTTTGGAATACCACACATACTGACCACTGAACAACTTCAAAATAAACTAAATCACAAACTTATCTACAATTCTTGAAAATCTTCGATAGTTCAGAAAGCAGAATGCCAGGCATGTTAAACCATCCTTCCCATGTAATCACCCCTCCTCCCTGCACCCCCCTCCAAAAAAAAAAAAAAAAAATCCCCCAAAGACAAAAACAAAAATAGTGCTTTTATCTCTGAATTAATTTGGCACAGAGTAGGTAGAATTTGGTATGTATAGTGAAATAAACTACAGGTGTTTCTCCAAAGAATTTTGAATATCAGCTGAGAGTATTTCTTTGCACAACTATTGTCATTGCTGTTATTACCCTATTGAGAATACATAGCCCAAAAGTCGATGCCTGCTATAGTTGACAATAGTGTGGTCCTCTGCCGGTGATCATGCGTTGTGCTCATGTTCAGGTGGGGGGCTTGTGATGTTTACCCAACACCCCCTCCCGCTACCCACCTGCCAACAGGTTCCCCAAATTCCTCAAAAAACAATGAACAAACCCCCACTAATTAAGGAAACAATTCCAGCTCCTGCACCTGCAGCTCCAAAGGCCATTAAAGTGGCTGAGGTGACGGCCGTAATAGGCTCCCTCTTTACCAGATGGTATTCAGCCACTCTGTGATGAGTATACATATACTCTTCGGTGTGGTATAGAATCCTTGGTATAATGACCACCTGTACACAAAAATCATGAGATGTGTTAAACAATTTCAATCTCCTTTATAGTCAATGGGCAGCATCTCATGCCCATTATTGTTGTAATATTTACACCCCTCCGGGCCAAACTGTACTGTGAGGTATTTATCACAGCCTGCCCCTGGTTCCCGTTTTGAAGCAATAGTCTCACAACCCCATTTAGCGCAGAAATACTCATTTGGGTAAGCTGGACACAGATAGAAATCTGATTGATTATTACACGGTCAGACAGTCGTTATGTTACAAAGGTCAGTCTTAAAGCTAGGAGCACCAGCCGTAATGATTTGCTGTACTGTGGTGTTGTCGTCCCGTCGCTATGCAGGATAAAATCACTGCGAGAACCCCCAAATCCCAATAGGAATGGCTGAGGCCCATTTTTCCCCACTACTCACTCCTCTGCCTCGCTCGTCAGTTGGGTTGCAGCCAACTACGAGGGTTTTAGTTCTTCTCGGCAGCAGTAGTGTTCTTCAGGGGAGGGCCTTTACCTTAACCCACGGTACCTATCGAGTTCGTCACAATGTGAGCTTCAGGTCTTTATTCCCTGGAGCGATCTCCCACTTTTCGTCATAGATGGGTCCTTTAACACGGCTGGCATGTGTCCATCCTTTCTCCGCAGTCCGGACAGCTGTTTCTGTAGTAAGCAAAGCAACATAGGGGCCTTCCCATTGTGGTGTTAATGTAACTTCTTTCCAAGTTTTTATCAGGACCTTATCTCCAGGCTGTATCTTGTGGATTGCCATATCCAAAGGAGGACGTTGCACAATTAAACCCTTTTTCTGTAATTCCCTGCGTCTATTCATCAATTGTGTGAGGTAAGGTTTTAATTGATCATCTTGTAGGTGGGGATATCAAAAGGTATCTCGAGATCATAAGGCATACCATACAGCATTTCAAAAGGGGAGATTCCCAGATCCGTCCTGGGCTTCACGCGTATACTTAACAAGGCTAGCAGCAAACACTTTATCCAAAAGGGTTTTTGTTTCTAACATTAATTTAGTAAGTTGCTTTTTAATTTCCCCGTTCATCCGTTCTACTTTTCCCGAGCTCTGAGGATGCCAGGGAGTATGATATTCCCATTTAATTCCTAAAGCTTTCATTGTGTCACGAGATACTTTGGACACAAAGTGTGGTCCCCTATCAGAATCTATTGCTTCTACAATCCCATATCGGGGAATTATGTTTTCTAAAAATATTTTCACTACGGTTTGTGCTGTAGCCCTTGCCGTGGGAAATGCTTCAACAAAACTTGTAAGATGGTCTATGATTACCAGCAAATATTTGTATCTTCCTGTTCTGGGAAGTTCAGTAAAGTCCAATTGAATTCTTGCAAAGGGTCGGTGGGCTAATTCTCGTCCTCCCGGAACCCTTTTTCTCATATTTTGAGCATTTACCCTCCGACAAGTCATGCACATATATATATATACAAATAACAATTATCTGTATATATACAAATAACAATTTCCTTTGCTATGTTATATATCCCTATACACATATAATTAGTGGCAAATTGATCTACTAACGCTTGAGCACCCCAATGCATTTGTTCATGAAATCTCCGTAGCACCCTCATAGCTACTGATTTTGGTAACACTTCTCGTCCGTCAGGTAGTACCCATTTTCCTTTTTCATTTTCTCGAATCCCCATTTGTGTCATCTTTTCCTTTTCCACAGTAGTAAAACAAAACAAGGGGAGGGAGACGTGCCCACCAGACCATAAAAACTTAGCTGGGCCATGCTTGTAACAGTTCCTATAAGGTGGACTCTCCTCCTCTGAACAATTACATTCAATCCCTTCTACTCCCCATTCTTTCCAGCAATCATAGCATGGAAATTTCTTTAAATCCTTCCCCTTGCCACAACTTGGGCAGTCGGCTCTCTTAGTCACTTCATATATGCACATGAGAGCTGCTCTTTTTGCTTCCTGGTCAGCTAAGTTATTACCTCTGATTCGGGGATTCAGCCCTCGCTGGTGTCCTTTTACATGCACCACTGCAATCTCCTTAGGCTCCCTGACAGCTTGTAAAACTTGGAGAATTAACTCCTGATGAATTAGTCCTTTTCCTTGTGAATTTATAAGTCTTCTCTCTTCCCATATTTTCCCAAAGGTGTGTATTACTCCATAAGCATGTATATATTGTTCCGCTTTTATTCTTTAATAATTTCAGAGCTCTTAACATGGCATATAGCTCGCAAGCCTGCACTGACCAGCTTGGGCTCAGAGGACCTGATTCTGTTACCTCAAATGTTTTTCCGTTAACCAATGCATACCCTGATTTTCTTTTACCCTCGACTACCCTTGAGGATCCGTCCACAAATATCTTTTCACCTAAAGGCAATTCTACATCTTCCAAATCAGGCCTCAATTTCACTTGTTCTTCTATATTTCTAAGACAATTATGTTCGGGCTGCTCATTTGGTTCACCATAAAGAAACTGAGCAGGGTTTTGTGCTGTATTCGTTTCTAATGTTAATCTGGGTGAGGATATTAGGATCCCTTCATATTTTAGTAACCTTGCATCTGTTATCCATTTTTCAGCTTTTTGTTGCAGCACCCCACGTATATTGTGAGGGGATATAACTTTTATTTCTCCCCCTAATGTAATCTTTTGTGCTTCTTCCACTAGTAGGGCAGCTGCCACCACTACTTGCAAACAGCTGGGCAAACCTCTACTAACGGGGTCTAATAGCTTAGATAAATAGGCCACTGGTTTTTTACTGTCTGCCCATTCTTGAGCTAATACACCATAAGCAGTCCCCTCTGTGCTATTTACAAACAAGAAAAATGTTTTTTTTTTTTTTTTTTTTTTTTTAATTCCGGGCAGTTTAAAACTGGTGGATGCATCAGTTCTTCTTTTAATTTCTCTAATTGCTCTTCGTCTTCTTCTGTCCATTTGAGTAATCCATCCCTATTCAATTTGTTATACAGAAATTTAACCTTTATTGTTAAATCTCTACCTAACAAATTATACTCAGCCTCCGGTACTAGGAGCAGAGTCCCCTTGCTCACTTTAGAATCTGATTCTATTATTACTTCTTTTATAACAGGGACCCCAAAGGGCTCCCCCTTTGCTCCGATTACCTGGACTTTTTCCGTGGAGGTCTTGCATCCAGTGGGCAAGGTTTGGACTGTTGATCTTTCAGCTCCTGTATCTATGAGGAATTCTACCTCCTCGCGCTGAGGACCCACTTTTAATTTTATCAAGGGCTCGATCTTGTTTCGGATCCCCAGCAAATAGAGCCCCTGACACCCCTATTCACTCTTAAACATCCTTTCATCCTCTTTTCTTTGCCTGCATTCTTTCTTCATGTGACCTTTCTTGTTGCAATAAAAACAGGTCACGTTTTTCTGTTCTTGGCTGCCTTTTTCCTCCTTTCTAAGTCTCCCATACGTTGAGTTGAACCTTCGATTCGGTCCAGCCCCCCCTTGTCCTGCTCGCACTGCTGCCACCATCATACGTACTTGCTTTTTCTCCTTCTCTTCTTCCCTTCTAACATACACCTTCTGTGCCTCCCTTAATAATTCGTCCAGACCTCGATCTTGCCAATCCTCTATTTTTTCCAATTTCTTCCTAATATCTACCCATGATTTTGCCACAAACTGGGCTTTAAGTAATGCTTCCCCTACCAGGGTTCCAGGATCTAAGCCACTATATAGTTGCAAATTCTTTCGTAATCTTTCTAACCATTCCGTTGGAGTTTCATCCTTTTTCTGTTGTTCGTTAAAGGCTTTGTTTATGTTCTGTCCTCTGGGGACAGATTCTTGTATCCCCTGAATTATGATTGTTCTTAAATCTTGCATATGTCCCCGGTGTATGGGGTCTTGATTGTTCCAATTAGGCTGCTGCATTGGCCACTTTGTGTCTGCAGTCGGCCCCTGCTGGTGTTGCTGATCCCAAATTCGCATCCCAGCACGCCTAATCATTCCTCTTTCCTCTGATGTAAAGAGGATTCCCAGGATGGATTGTAACTCTTCCCAGGTATATATATTTGGGCCTAAAAATTGGTCTACTCGTTCTGCCACTCCCAATGCGTCTTCTAGTAAATTTCCCATTTCTTTTTTAAAATCTCTCACAACCCCTGAATTAATAGGAACGGCTACATATCCCATTCCTGGCTGGGGTCCCCCCATCGCTATTTCTCGTAGGGGATATAATCCCTCCCTTAAAGCAGATTTCTGATTTCTTGCCCTGCTTCTGGTTACTGGCCCCTGTGTTTCATGATCCGATTCCAATTCTCCTGAATTTGCTAATTCAGGAAGTCCATTTAGGACAGGAGCCGTTGGTGCGGGTGGTGGAATATAGCGTGGGGGCGATGTCGGGACTTCTAAATCCTTTCTCTTTTTATCCCGCCCTTCTTTTTCTTTTAAAGGATATAGATGCGTCCTCGTATCTGAATTTATCCAGAGGTGCGCATACTCACTTTCTTCCAGACTAAAGGGCTCCTTAGAGTTAACATAAATATTGAGGGCTTGGCATACCCAATCCTCAAAGGAGCCGAACGAGGGCCAGAAAACGCTGTCCCCTCTGATGGGCTTGTTGCCCCACACTTCTGTACAATAATAAATCATTTTAACTTTACTCTTTCCCCACCTAGAAGGGGAATCATTCCAATTCTCAATCATTTGTCCTAACGGACTATCAGAAGGAATAGAGGATATCTCTACAGCACTGGATTCTCCCCTCATGAGGTCAGAAGGCTTACTTTTCCTCTGCCCCATCTTCCGGAGCACCTTCACACACACACACACAACGCTTCCCCCTTTTTGTGGCCCAGTCCCTCACGGGAGGTGGGAACCGCACTACCGAGGGGTCCGCACTCGCTTCGTCCGCACTTGGACGTCTCACACGTTGTACTCCGGGATACCCAACCCCAACCGAACGGATCACCGGCCTATACTTACCCACCCCGTGGGTCTTCGTTCGGCCTTCGTGCACAAAGACTACCTAGGGGTTACCGGTTTTATTTGCTTGTGTCTAATTTTGGGTTCGTCGGTGAAGGGCTCGAGCAGGAGTTTCTGTTTCTGGGGCCGCCGAAATCGGTGGGGCGCCTCCCCAGAGGGATTCCTGATCAACCGCCTTCATCCGAGTCACGGCACCAAATTGTTATAAATTAGACCACACAATTTTCGGGTCTATTGAAATTATTTTATTAATCAAGTAAGCAGACACAAGCAAAACAGCGCTGGGCGTCTGGGGAGTCTCTGCTCCGCAACAGCACGCCCTTTCCCTTTCCAGGGTTGCTGTTTTATAGCAGGTGAGTTCCGAGTTGTCGGGACTTGTCGAACTGGCCGAGGCTGCGGCTGCGCAGTCCATTGTTGAGAGGGGGGGGTCGTTGTTAGCAGCTCCTAATCGACCTTTTACAATTGCAATTACCCTATTGAGAATACATAGCCCAAAAGTCGATGCCTGCTATAGTTGACAATAGTGTGGTCCTCTGCCGGTGATCATGCGTTGTGCTCATGTTCAGGTGGGGGGCTTGTGATGTTTACCCAACACCCCCTCCCGCTACCCACCTGCCAACAGGTTCCCCAAATTCCTCAAAAAACAATGAACAAACCCCCACTAATTTATCACAATTGCAGTAGATGATGCTACAGATAGCATTAGATAATCATGACATGATTCCCTTATGTCATGGTGCTTGCACTGCCACACTGTACTAGGACTGTTGATGAGATTCAAATGCATGTTTCAGGCAAATATCACTGTGCAACACTGAGGATGTTGCACATAACCATTATGTGAAGGAAGGAAGAAAACAAGTCTCGAATTTTTAAAAATTAATCTGCAAAAGAATGTACTGTGAGCAGTAGTTGTTTCACACTTATTTATGAATGTCTAGAGACTGAACTATAGGAATTTTTTAGAGGCAAAGAACAATAATATTTTTAACATTCAATCAAATGCCTTTTTTTTTTTTTTTTTTTTTTTTTTGAAATGACACTTCATATCAGACCTATATATGGCTCTTTTACATATCCCTATGAGAGAAACATGGAGAAAACATTCTATTTTTTTTTTTTTTTCCCTTTCATCTTGCTTTCTTTACAGTATGGTAAGTGCTGGTGGGTCTAACATTTAGCTGCATTCCATCTGTTGTTTCTGTTGTTTTGTTTTCATAACAGCACTATTGGAAAAATAGTCCTTGCATGAATATTTCTCATTTTTTTAAAAAAAATATTTATATTATTTTTATTTACAGACACCACTACCTACACTTTTTTTTTTTTTTTTTTTTTTTTGACAGGCAATAAGTGAACATGATTGCATCAACATAATACCCTTTTCTTCTACTTAAGGTTTATAATGCACTCCAGAAATCCTTTTGTTCATTGCATTGCATATCACATGAAAAGGTGTGAAGAAGTGTGACTCTAAATACTGATGAATATTCTAGAGTTAGCAGCTTCAAAAAAAAAAAAAAAAAAATCACAAATAATCATGCCATTATAAAGCAATCTTTTAATGTTTTGAACACTTTTACTTCCATGATCCAATGTTTCAGTGGAAAATGTAAATTCCTAAAAAAAAAAAAGATCCAAAATTTCCTTATTGAAATAGCACAACTATTACTGCCTCCTTTAGGAAACACTTGTTTATACATTCTTATGGGTGTGTTATAGTACATGGTCCATCATCTGGTCCATCATCTGCTGAGACAGCTCTCTATTAATATAATTTTAATTTTCACACTAGTTACACTAGCTATATAGAAATAGTTCTCCCATCCTGTAAGCACATTTTTGAGATTTCTGGAATATTCTTTAGGCTGTGATGAATACAAGACATTTCAAAGCAAGAGAAAGAAGCTAGAAACCAAGATGAATGCTTTACAGAAATCAGCCATTTGCCTGATAGAGGAATCCTCCAGGTTTCTTGTAAATTATGCAAGATTAAGCCACTTTTCTAACCTGGGAAATACAGAGTCTTGAGCATAGATCTTTAACTTTTATTCATCTCTTTAGTGGTTATTAGGAATTTTTCTTGTTAGTTCAAAAAAGAGCATCAAAGACCAGAGAAAGCCTCTTCTCTCTATAATGTAAGCATATTCTTGAGAGGAATTTTTGATTCCAAAAAGTCAACATTTACTAATGAAGAGGCTGTGGTAAAATTATTGTTAACCAGCCTGTGCATGCTACTTCAAAAAAGCTTCTGTCTCTTCCTGCTACTTGTAAATTATTTTTTGCTTTCGTATGCTGAATGGAACTACATTTGTGCTAGCAGTACTATGAACATTATAGTGCATTTGAAAAGCCATCGAAGAAACAACCTTTTAATTCAAAAAAGACACTAGAAAATGAATCCAGGCATTTTTTATTGTTGTTGTTGTTTATGAAAATTTCCTTCATTCCATGGCTTCAAAAATGTGCTTGAAATTATAGGACATATTTTAAAAGGCATTTCAGACTTGCAAAAGGTAGAAAAAAATGTTGGGTGAAGCTATATGAGATAAACATACACTGCCCAAACAGTATGTACAGAAGTACAGCTCAGAAGAAACAGTTCTTCAAAAAAGATCAACTAACATGATTCTGAAAACAATCTCTGAGATGCAATATAAGACTTCATTAAAGTGTTCCTTATTTGTTGTCACATTGAAGAACTATACTTGGAATGGTGGGGAGTCCACCTCCTGAGTTGGCAAAAGATTAATATTCTCTAAAATAAAAGCTGCTTTACATTTTGTGGAGAGAACATGCTGCAGATAATATATAATTTTGTGAAGTTGTCTGGAACTAAAAATAAATGTTTAGAAAAATTTGAATAGCATGCAGAAGTAGTTTAATTAGACATTTCAGACACAGGCTTTAAAACAACAACAACATCTGACCCCATCCCATCTTTTAAATAAGAACTTCCCCAAAATCCTGATTTATTCCAGTTGTTATGGTGAAAGACATTGACACAGTGTGTTTATTAATATCTTAAATCTTCTGGTAAAGGCTTGTCCTGAGTTGTGAACAAGTTATTCGACTTGGTAATGCACAAACTTTAAGACAGATTTATATTTTAATATCTGTACACTGAAATGCACTAAGTAGAACCTGAAAACAATGGCATTTGAAAACTGAGGTTGGTAGTCAGGGATTCAGATGAAAATAAGAAATATAACTCCATTGTTTTCAGCAGTTTTTCAGCTGCTTTTATGCTGTCTGAAGATACAGTACCAGTTTGTTGTGTAGTAGGTTCTAGGACCTTCTATAGTATCTTCCTTTAATTGCTAAACAACCAGAAAGACATGTACATAATTCAAAGTTTCTAAAATCATCTCCTAAAAGACAATGCTTTCAGCAGCTTGGAATTACTTTCTTGCTACAGTGTCATTAAGTACAGGTTGACTAGCTTACTCTTTAATATATCGGAGAGTGGCTTATGACATTTTGATTGACTGCTCAAAAACCTGAAAAATATGATTTTTTAAACTTGAAGTAGCAATCAAGGTTTTTGAAATTACTGGAAGAGAACATCATTTGTTTGGTCAAGACTTAACTGGTTTCAGAAATTCCTAATTTCTTTCAATAGTCCTCCTTCCTTCTTAAGATATTTCCAAACTAAGCATTAATGAAGATTCTTTTATTTATTTTTCATCAAATGTAAAATGCTGTCCTATTATCAACTGATCATTGCTTCACTGTGCAGATGACTAAAAAGGAAATTGGCTAACATTAATTAAATAGTAACAAATTCCACATTTTTTTTTTTCCTCATCAAGGGATGTTTGAAATGATTAGGGGCATGCTGAGATACACTTAATGGGCACTTAATAAAGCTTTTTATTGTATTTTTTTAACTGTAATTTTGTTAAATATAATATTTTACACAGTATATCTTTTATTTTTTATTATTTTAGTATTTTCTATACTATGTAGTATAAATACAGTTTACATTGTCCATGTATACATAGCATATATATCATATATACAATATGCATATATAGTATTTTTACAACTCTCTCTGTATAAGTACAGTCTTTTTTTCAGTCTCCTTAAGCAAATGCAGCAACTGCTGACACAGGAGTTTCATTTATATGTGCCCATCTCTTTTGTCAGTGAATACAATGTCCTATTCTGAACAGTGTGCAGGAGCTGTACAGCCAGGATTTTATCCTATGATATTGACAGTGACAACCTAACAGCTGGGGATGGCTGCCTACAGTGATGTTAAGTTGTCCATTGCAGCTGGGAATGTGACCCATCTTTTTAGAGAGTCATAATTAGACCTTATTGACAAGTAGAGGGATGTAACAGTTTGCTGAAGGATCTAAAAAGCTCATTTCAGACTGGATGTTAGGAAAATGTTCTTCACTAAGAAGGTGGTCAGGCACCAGAACAGGCTGCCCAGGGCAGTGGTCACAGCACTGAGCCTGCCTGAGTTCAAGAAACATTTGGACAATGCTTTCAGACATATGGCTTGATATTTTTGGGTGGTCCAGTGTGGAGCCACAAGTTGAAATTGATGATCCTTGTGGGTCCCTTCCAACTCATAATGGTTAAGAATGTCAGGGTTTTCTAGTGCAAATACCATGGGAAAGTGTTGCTTTATAATTTACGTGAAGAAACTTCCTGTCCTCTTATTTCAGTCACTCAGCTTCTGAGACAGGATCTACTGTACTGTTGGCCTCAGTGCGACTCAGGTAATTCCACAAGTTGTTGAGCTATCTCTAGTGTATCTTACATGTTATAGGAGGGTAGAGGGAAGGTGCTTCTAAATGGACATTTACATGTAAAGATGGATGTTTAGGGAGGTTGATGGAATATATATGACCTGAGTATGTTTTGAAAAGCTGTCATCTGGTGCTTAAAACCGTAGCTACTATAAATAAAGCTGTAGGGATAATATCGATCATGTAAGATCTTCTAATATGAACTATTTAAGTCTTTTTGGAAGTTTAAATGTCTGATCAATTGTCAGTTGAACTGCTTCATGTAAGTTGCTTGCATTTATTTCTTTCCTTAGTGCGAAGATACATTGTAAATTATAGGTTATGTGATAAATGACTGAGTCCCAGATAGGATTAAAATTAAAGTTTGTAATTTATTAAGTGAATAGAGGCAAGCAAACAGCGCTGGTTGCACTGGGAAGTGCTCCACCAAGATGCATACCTGTTATATCAGGAGGCTGATTTTTATGCTCCTAGACTAACACATATTCATCACTATTCCTAGAAAAGGCAGGGTTATTATAATTAGTTCCCAGAATCCAAACCCTCTCCAGACGCATGCGTATCAGTCTCTGGTGGTCTTTCTGGGGGTCTCTTGTGCTGAAGGCTCATATTCTTCCTCCCAGGCTTTGTCCTTCGGTTGTCCTTTAATTCCCCCTTTCTCCTTATTTGGTGGATCTCTTTGCTGGATATCAGACGCTTAGGCAGTATCCCATGCAAAAGTCAGCAGTTTCCGAAAAAAAAACTCCTTGGTCCTCTTATCTCCCAGACTAGAGTCTCAATGTTCACCCTTCAAACCCTCTATTTACACAAATTGCTGTACCCTTCGTTTGCATGATACAAAAACTATGTGCACGAATCACTCTGTTTTTCTTAACTAGAAGGTTACATTTCATCATGTGGCCCTAGCATTGTTCCACACTGACACGACTCAAATTAACACATTTCACAGTTATATAAAATAGCTGATAAAAGAATGCTATATTGAGACTCATTAGGTGGAAATATTAATCTAAAATATATGAAAATTGAGAGAAATTGCAGATTGTCTTTTTCTCATATAAATTTAAGCATACAAAACAAACATGCAAACCAGTCCTTCAGAAATTATAAATATAGGTATTAAATTGATGGAAATATTGACTTTTTGTATGTTCTGTATGAAAGAAAAAAAATGAGTATCAACATGGTGACTGTGAGGAGTAAGGCATCAGCAAAATCACAGAGAAGAAATTTTTAAATATAAATAAGATCAACAATTTGTATGTTTAGTTTGTCTCAGTGAATTATGAATCTTTTATTTTAGTATGAATTAATACTGTCTTTTAAAAATTGCAAATGAAAATGTCTCACACCACAAAGAAATTAAAAAATAAAGAAGAAAATTCAAGTGTACATAAAAAATGTATTATAATGTTTAATTAAACATTATAAAGTTACAAAAGCTTTTACTATATAAAATGTCCCATAGATGTTTGCTGTAAAATCTTATACCTTATGTTTCAAAGAGGAAATAAAGCCATTTAAATTCTTTATGCAAATTATTAAAATGCAAAGAAGCAAAAGCAGTGTAAGATAATACATCTTCAATGCTTTAGAAATGTGGTAATATTGTTTGCAGCCAGCTGAATGTGCAGTGAATGCACATGGGATCTAAGCTGTTATTTCTAGGCTTTGATGGAAACACTGGTTTAAAACACTAACTCAGATTTTATACTAATGCTGGAGATTTTATATTTTATACTAATGCTGGAGATTTTATACTAAACTGGAGGCATAAACTATAAAACTACACGCAGCTCCTTTCAATTCTTTCTAGCCTATATCTTAAAATATTTGCAGATATATTTCCAACACTCCCTCAGCCCCTTCTCTCTTCGGCCCCCCCCCCCCCCCCTTCTTTGGGATAGACTTATGTTACTTGTTTTTGTTTAAGTCACGTGCATACAATGGAAAAAAGGGGAAGCAAAGCTGCTTGAACATTTTCTGATGCAATGTTTTCTCATTTAAAAATGAACAAAAAATGCTTTGCATTAAAGTTATTGCTTAAATTGGTAGGGATCTGACAGAATTATCCTGACAAGGAAGCTTAAACACTCTCCCTCTTCCTCACTAGTTTTCTGCTTGACAGTCTATCCCAAGTCATGCTATGGGTATCCAGACTTAAGACCTTCAGGTATGTGGCTTTTGAGAAGACCTGTCATAAAAAGTGTGTCAGGGTATGGTATGATTCCATTTGGATTCTGTAGATAACACAACATTTTGAGCGGAAAAAGACATTGCCAGGGGTTAGCATAGTCTAGTTTGATTGCACAGCATTTCACAGAACCACAGAACCAGAATGGCTGAGATTGGAAACAGCCTTTGGAGATCAACTTGTACAACCCCACTGATATAGGTTGCATGAGTGTTGTCAGCAGGTCAAGGGAGGTGATCCTCTTCCTCTGCTCAGCCCTGGTGAAGCCACATCTGGAGTGTCATGTCCAGTTCTGGGCTCCCCAGTACAAGAGGGACATAGAACTACTGGAATGAGTCTGGAGGAGGGCTATGAAGCTGATTAAAGAACTGGAGCACCTGTCATACGAGGACAGGATGAGAGAACTGGGCCTGTTTAGCCTGGAATAGAGAAGACTGAGGGGAGACCTCATTAATTAATATATTATTATATTAATATTAATATATTAATATCTGTGGGGAGGGTGTCAAGAGGATGGAGACAGTCTCTTTTCAGTAGTGCCCAGTGAGAGGGTGAGATACAATGGGCACAAACTGAAGCACAGGAATTTCAGTCTGAGAACATTCTTTACTGTGAGGGTGACAGAGGACTGGAACAGGCTGCCCAGAGAGGTTCTGGAATCTTCATCTCTGGAGATATTCAAAACCCACTTGGATGCCATCCTATGCAATGTACTGTAGGTGATACTGCTTGGCAGAGGGATTGGACTAGATGATCTTCAGAGGTCCCTTCCAACCTCAGCCATTCTGTGATTCTGTCATTCTGTAATTCTGATCAAGCAGAGCCATCTACAGCTGCTTGCACAAGACCATGTCCAGGTGGCTTTTGAAAATCTTCAAGGTTGGAGACTTCAGAGCCTCTCTGGGTAACCTGTGCAACTGCTCAGTTATATACACAGCAAAGAAGTGATGTGTCTGATGTTCAGACAAAACCTCTGTGTGTCAGTTTCTGCCCATGGCCTCTTGTCCTATCACTGAACACCATTGAAATGAGCCTGGCTTCCTCTTTGCATCCTCTCTCATCAGGTATTTATATATGTTAAGACGATCCCCCGAGTCTTCTCTTCTCTAATCTGAACAGTCCCAGCTCTCTCAGCATTTGCTCATAGGAAAGAGCAAATTTAATCAACTTAATCATCTTCGTGGCCCTTTGCAGGATTCTCTCCAGTATGTGTATGTCTCTTTTTGTACTGGTGACCCCAGAACTGGACACAGTAATTTCTGTTAATATAGAATTTTTGCTAACATAGAAAGGGCTTAATATTTCTTTACAGTGTTCTTTTTGAATTGTATTTCAGACAAGACTATATTAAAACAAATAACAATAAACAGAAGAACAAACTAGCACCAACAAAAACTAAGGTGACATATTGCAGCCTGAAGTTTTTCTTTCTCCACACAGCTGGCTGCTTGTCATTGAAATCTGCCTTATGTTCACAGTTTACCCTTTCTTAACATGTTGTCATATATTCATATTGGGATCATATCCCAGCCCCATACTGAGTTTTTGGAACTAAATTAGCATTGGCTAAACTTTGTGCTAACCTTCCTAGAAGGAAAACTGTTTTTGTTGTTGTTGTTGTTTTTTAGCAATAAAACACATTTGGAGAAGTCTTGTAAAGTATTTCCCAGTTCTAGTAGCAATAAATTATTTACTGCTGAGGTATCCCCAAATGATTGTTTTAGCAACAGTGTAAATGCACTAGACAGGTGTGCATTTTGAACAATTGTACATAAGATATTGTCACAGAGATTAACAATGGATAACTTTATTTGTTCTTTCATTTTTTCCTTCCTTTTATCTGTTTTTAATAAGTGATACTTTAGACAAAGTGGTTTTCAAAGGTCTAAAATACATGTAAATGTGAATTAGTATGCTCATTGAACACTGTGTGCCATTACTCACTTCAGGAGAGATAGGGCTCTCACAACATGTAAGCAAATTACAACGGCAAAGCTGAACTTCTCTTTTTCATAACATCTCCCCCCAAAAAAACATAAAGTAATGATGGAAGACCAAAATGTTGTAAACTCAAACTATGTGTCCTGGTTTCAGTTAGGACAGAGTTATTTTTTCCTCCTAGTAGCTGGTAGAGTGCTATGTTTTGGATTAGGATGAGAAGAGTGCTGATAACATGCTGGTGTTTTAATTGCTGCAGAGCAGTGCTTACACTAAGCCAAGGACTTTTCAGCTCCTCGCTCTGTCCTGCCAGCGGGCAGGCTGGGGGGGCAGCAAGAGCTGGGAGGGGACAGACCCAGGACAGCTGACCCAAACTGGCCAAAGGGGTATTCCATACCATCTGACGTCATGCTGAACAATATATAGGGGTGGCTAGCCAGGGTGGGGGGCCGGCTGCTCGGGGTTGGGCTGGGCATCGGTCAGCGGGTGGTGAGCAATTGCATTGTGCATCACTTGTTTGTACATATTATTATTATTATTATTATTATTATTATTATTATTATTATTATTTTCTCTCTTAAATAAACTGTCTTTATCTCAACCCACAGGCTTCACTTTCCCGTTTCTCTCCCCCATCCCAGAGAGGGAGGGGGGAGGGTGAGCGAACGGCTGTGTGGTGTTCAGCTGCCGGCCGGGTTAAACCACAACACTATGCTACTAGAAAAATTTTGCAGAAACATTCACCCATTGACAAGAAATTTTCATCACTCATCTGAGACCATGGGCCATTACTGTAAGGATGACACACCACTGAGAACAGTTCAAGTGCTGGCACTAAAGCTATAGGTGTGATAACATCTGGAGATTTCCATATCCCCATGAAAAATTCTTAAATGGGTGATCAGGATTCATTTAGGATTACTTTGTGTAACAAGAGTGTTAAAGAGCCTGAAAAGAAGTTAAAATTTTATCCTCTTCAAGCAGATATTAAAATACAGTCCTGAATAAATGAAGCCAGCGCATAAATGTCACAAAAAAAAAAAAAAAAAAAAAAGGAAATGGGATGTATTGCAAGCATTATCAGTCGATAATTTCAAGAATTTCTACAGCCGTGAAAAGAGTGTCCCTATGTGTGAAGCTTACTAAGCAACTCTAAGTTACTTGTAATATTTTTTCCCCAGTTTTGTTTTTGTGTTGGTGAGGAAAATAGGTTATTCTCCAACTTCATGACCTTTATCACATTTACTAATTTCCATGAGATCCTTCCAAAGTCAAAGGGGAAAAAAAAGAGAGAGAAAGAGAATTTTGTCAGAAGGCTTTATCTCCACATACCCTCTCTGGGGCTGCTGAGTTCTTTGTTCACAAGTATATAGGATGGAAAAAAAAATAAAAAATAAAAAATAAGGCCTTTATTTCTCTATTTTCCTAGTAAAGATGTCAAGATGTCATTATGCTTGAACAACATGTGGGGAAGATTCACCAGACATTAACATCTCCAAAGGAGACTCTAACTATCGGTAATATATTTTACTTTCTGGTTAATGTAGAATTATCCCTGATATCAGTGGGAACAGATTTTCTGTACTCTTGCTTCAGTGATGAATTCACCTAAATAAATCAAGCATTTGTACTACCTATGCAATTCAGAAGTTTTCTGAAAGCTGGAAAGGCCTGATTCTTTAAGATGAAATAAAATGTCACTTAGCTTCAGAAATCTACTTTTTGGCCTTGGAGTTGTAAGTCAAAATGTCAGGTTCACAAATCAGTAATTTTTCTGCCTTCATATTTGGATTGTTAGGTATCACAATGGAGTAGAAAAATGTCAATGTCATTCACCACCATTTTACAACTACTGTAATAATAACATGAAATAGAGAATAGAGAGTCTCAATAGTAGAGTTGAGATTTATGAGAATATCCTACATGTGATTTCACTAGATATCACAAACACTACAGGCAACCTTTCTAATTCTGTATTTATTCTGTCATTTGCCGATGGTGCTAAATATATATTATAGAATATATACTGCAAGTTATGAAGAGATCTGAAGCAAAATAAGTCAATGATACACACTATGTGGAATTTTTTAGTGAGATCAATATTCTCTGTTGTACCATTGATTTTTCAGCAGAAGTCCACATAGAAACTGACTTAAAACTGGTAACATAGTCTAGCTTTGATATTTAAATTACAGGTGAGTGTCGGAATAGGAGTGACCCGGAGTAATAACGCAATCTCGATGCGAGTATAATCGTTCTCCATTTAATGAATGTTCTCTCAAGGTATACATATGCTACCCATACAGCATGCACAGACAACAACTTATAATTGGTCTAGCTTCTCTATGCACACGTCTCTAGCACTAATATAATTGGTACAACGGTGCTGTCTCTCCTCCTGAACATAGTTCTGCATATTTTAGTTGTAACATCACTCAAGGATATCAGCCCTGGGCCTACATTATCTTCACAGTCCTTCAAGGCCTGAGTTGCTCACTGTAAATAAATCATGCCCCTTCTCATTTAAACATAGCTCCATAATTCCCCCTTTTTCTTTTTAAGCAACCCAGGCTTGGTCTACCACCTTTAACACTACAAACATTGCAATAAGCAAGGCACTATAAGCAACAGGGTAAAAATAGAATAGTGCTTCGAAGCGATGCTGCTTCTCACTCACACAGCACAATCACACTATCACGCAAAGAGGCCTCTTGCACTTTTCATTCATACCACAAGAAAGTATCACTTAAAATAATTTGTCTGTGGCTTCAGGAGGTCCTTTCTACTCCCGTGGTGAGCGGCTGAGAGTGGAGACCCCTCCGAGGAAAATGCTCAGGGTGCACCTAGGGGCATCCATTCCACAGTCGATCCCACAGATCCCAGGAACAGAGAGGCTCCTGGTGCAAGAAACGATGCTATTATAGTTTTGTATAATTACACCAAAGAGATGCATTGCGATAAGGAGCAAGTGTGGCATTGACAATTTGTTTCATGGTTTGGTTTTTGCCCATGTAATTGAACTTTACACATGGTGTGGCTCTGACACTTCCCAGAATATCTAATTCCTGTGGCTCTAGGGGCACTCACAGCAAGTAGACAGTCCAATCTTTGTTATCTGCTGGGAGCCCCACCAGACATGTTGTAAATGGGTCGTTAGCACTAGCCGGGGACAGGCACATCGCTTCTTGTCCTGTCGTGTTGGCGAGGGTGACCCAGATGTTGCAGCATGGTTGGATGGAGACCCAGGGCTGGCAATAACCAATGACAGCGGTGATTGTGAGGAGGAGGCCAACCATGGCCTTACCCCCTTGCTGGTACCCATCTTGGTCCGTGACCTGTGGAGACACAAGCATACCCTCGACCCCAAGTTATTAGTGGCTGGAGTCCCTCCCAAAGACCTGTATTTAAATTTTTTACCATCACTAAGACCTGCTCTGATTGTGGCACCCGTGACAGTGCGGAATTCATACTTTTGTAATGTTTTTCTATGGGTGGTACCTGAGGAAAGGGTAATGCTAGCTGATTCATTATGTAAAGTGCCTTTCCCAACCTGTTCTGTGGTGTTTCCTGGGTGTCTCCCCCTTTTTGTTTATTTAGCAGTGTTTTCAAGGTGCAATGTGTTAGTGTGGCTCTGCATGTGAATAATACAATACAGGTGCACTCGCTGCTCTACCAAAAATAACAGCTCTTTTAATTTTTGAAAGAGGTTTTCCTTTGGGATATGTCTCAAATGTGCCCTCTCAATGCGCTGAGCAACACCTACAGCATATTGCGAGTCCGATACAATATTCAAAGGTACTAGTTTTTTTTTTCTTCATTTTTTTTTCTTTTCTTTTCCTTTTTTTCCTTTTTTTTTTTTTCTTTTTTTTTAATTTTCTTGTTTTGTTTTTTTTTTGTTTGCTTTCTGGCTGTAATGTCCTTCATCACTGCACTGATTCATCGCAAATCAGGCATTAATCTCCATCTCCCTCTCTTCTTCTTGATGACAAACACTGGTGAATTCCATGGGCTGTTTGTCAGAACAGTATGTCCTTGTTGGAGTTGTTCTTGAATCAGCTCCTGCAGACTACTGCTCAGAAAAGAATCAATGGAGCAATTCTAGTTCCCTTTGATATTGACAGTGCTGGAGACGGTGTCCAAGCCATAGCTTGGCTTTGTCTGTTATAATTGGCATCATTTTTCCCTGGCAAAACAAACAATCCGGTCACAGTTGTACTTGATCATCCTAGCAGCAATACACTACAGTCATTCCCAATTGGTCCTTTGACTTTCAATGGAATTTTATGAACGTGAGTACCCCACAACATGGCGTCTGTTACTGTGAAGACATCCACTCTGGCACTCCGCTGGTTCTCGCTGAGAGGGTTTCCACAGTAGTAACTGTGGCAGTGGGGCTGCAGCATGGAACCCTGCTCCACCATGGTGCTCCATGGGCTGCAGGGGGGACAGCCTGCTGCACCATGGGTCTCATCACAGGCCGCAGGGAATTTCTGCTCCGGCGCCTAGAGCACCTCTCCCCCTTTTTCACTGACCTTGGCTTCTGCAAGGCTCCTCTCACTCTCCCAGCTGCTGTGCGGCACAGCATTTTTTTTTGTTTGTTTTTGTTTTCTCCTGTCTTAAATCTGCTCTCACAGAGGCACAGAACAACATCACTTATTGGCTCAGCTCTGGTCAGCAGTGGGACCCTTACCTAACATGGGACAGCTTCTAGATCCTTCTCACAGAAGCCATACCTATGGCCCCCTGCTACCAAAAGTTTGCCACGTAAACCCACTACATTCCACCCCTCGCCTCTGTGAAAAGCATATTTAAGAATAATCACAATATACTCTTTACAATTATCACAATCTTCACAAACTCCACTTCCATCAAAAAAGAAAAATAATTCCTCCCACACCAAAATAAACATAACGTCATCACAACACCGATGAGGTGGACAACTTACACACACCCCACCCCTCGTCCCTTCACCACACGAATATGAAACATATTCCTTCACAATTATAACTTTCTTGAATTCTTCACAAGTTTTACATTCAGAAAAGTGTCCAGTCCATGTTTTGCCCGTTACTTCTCTCAACTGTCATCCTTATCTCAAATTCCTTGAGCCCCACGTTGGGCGAGTAAAAAACAGTAAGTTATCATGGATTTGCAGTAGGAGGTTTGAAGAAACCAATCTTCCAGCAGTATCGGACAATAAATGGCACAGAAACTATAGTAGCGCTGATTTGTACTGGAACAAACAATTTGTGAATAGCATATGCCAACCCAAATGTGCCTGTACCAGCAACCCGTTTAGATTGCAGCAATGACTCACTGAAACCAAGTTTGAAGAGAACTGCAGTCATGTCCACACTACTTGTTACAGCCAGGTAGAAGATACTAGATAGGTACGAGAGATACTAATGAAATTTCAACATGGAATGAAACCCCTACAGCACCATATTCTTTGAAAACTTTTTTCAGCTGCTGGGATTTATTGAGTTTCTTGTGTTCACTGCTGAGGTCTGTGGCTGGCTTTTCAGGGGATCCACCCACATCCTTGGCCGAGTTGCCGGCGGCAGCGCCCGCGGAGGGGCTGGAGTGCTGGGGGGGGCCGGCCCGGGGGACCGTGGAGGGGGGAGCCGAGGGCCGGCCAGGGCGCGCGGCCGGCGGGCTGCGCCGCCGGCACCGCCGGGCTGCACCGTGCGCTCAACTCGCTGTGGGGAGGAGGAGCCGAGAGCGGAGTTCGGCACACCTCTCCTCCGTCGCCTGTGGGCAGTGCAGGACATCCTCCCCCCTACCCCCCCCCCCCGGGCGTCCTGGGGTGTTGCTTCCGCAAGCGGCTCAGATCTTTGCTTTGGCCTAGCCCCGTCAACCTCAGCTCTTACTGCGCTCAGTGGTGGGTCCGGCGGGACTCCGCATAACGTGGGGGCGGCCAGTTACCTGGCCCTTCACCGTCAATGCACGATAGGAGTTCGGAGACCGTCGAGCATGGAACTCCGGTCATTCCTTTAACCGCAGGGAGCCCAAAGATACACGCAGGAGTCCTGGGTTTTCTTTCAGAGTCCCCAGATTTTATATGGGCCATCCCCAGGATTAGCATTTGAGCAGTAGCACAGGCTACTTCCCTTTCTGCCAGCATGCTTTTTAACGTCTCTAATACTGTACGCCACAACTCGCGGACAGTTTTCACTTTCTTTTCATCTTGTGAATCTCCCGTTATAGTCTTTTCCCACATGGTATTCCCAAATTCTTGCCATTCTGTAACAGAGAACAGCAGGGTTGTCTCCCTAAAATGTCCCCATCATTGTCCTAACTTGATCAATTTGATCAATTGCTTTCCCGTTGTCTCGATACCTCTCTTAGAGAGTATTCCAGTGAGCAACGTTGCTGCAGCTACCACCTCCATGGCTGCGCTTTTCACTGGGAGGGGAGGTCCATGTCTGCCCTGAGTTTGCACACAGGCAGCACTCCTCCCAGCCGTTTTGTTTCCCATTCCCCTCCTCTTGCTGCTTACCACAGTCTCGGAGAACTCAGTCGAGCTGGACTATCTGGCGAGTAACCGTCCTCTGCTACCAGATGTCGGAATAGGAGTGACCCGGAGTAACAACGCAACCTTGATGCGAGTATAATCGTTCTCCATTTAGTGAATGTTCTCGCAAGGTATATATATGCTACCCCTACAGCATGCACAGACAACAACTTATAATTGGTCTAGCTTCTCTATGCACATGTCTCTAGCACTAATATAATTGGTACAACGGTGTCGTCTCTCCTCCTGAACATAGTTCTGCATATTTTAGTTGTAACATCACTCAAGGTTATCAGCCCTGGGCCTACATTATCTTCACAGTCCTTCAAGGCCTGAGTTGCTCACTGTAAATAAATCATGCCCCTTCTCATTTAAACATAGCTCCACAGGTGAGCAGGTCTGAGAGCTTTAGAAAAGACTATACAACATAATTGTCACCTGAAACACTACAGAATAAAGGAAGGGAATGAAAATAAGAATATGGGTGTTCAATTAAAAAAAAAAAAATAGCAAGTTACTAGTTTAGAAGTGAATAAGCATGATAGAACCCATAATATTTTAAATAATTATACAAAAAAATCTAAATTTGGCATTAAAATGGACAAAAAATATACCATAATATTTTCAGACTTTGATGGATAAAGATCCTGAGAAATGTCATTTCTTCACTGCCATACATTTCTCACAAAATTAGTAATACTAAAAAATGTTTCTTATAGTGGAACGTAAAAGGGATTTTAGAAACCCCTACTGCAATTTGAATTTCTGTGTTGGTAGGAAGACCCAAACTGAATATCATGCATGTGTTTAAGAGTATGTGGGAACTAATGCCACTGAGGAACAATTCTCATTATCTTAATTTTAGCCTACTTTGTCTACCTAAAATAAACTGCATCTGGATGAGGAAAGTTTCCTAGAGTGCATTGAGGATAACTTCCTGGTCCAGGTACTAGACAAATGAACCAGAGGAGAAGCATTACTTGACCTGGTGCTCATCAGTGTGGAAGAGCTCATTAAAGAGGTTAGGATTGGAGGCAGTCTGGACTGTAGTGACCATGCTCTTGTTGAGTTTATCATCTCAAGGAATATGGGCCTGGCAAAGAACAGGACCCTGAATTTCCAAAGAGCAAACTTTGAGGTATTTAAAGACTTGGTAGCTGAGATCCCCTGGAACACTGTCTTTAGGGACAAAGGAGCTGAGCAGAGCTGGAGATTCTTTAAGGATGTTTTCTTTAGAGCACAAGAACTGTCCATGCCCCTGAGTAAAAAAATGGGCAGGGAGGGCAGACAACCAGGATGGCTGAATAAGGACTTGCTGGTCAAACTGAGGCACAAGAAGGAAATGCACAGGCAGTGGAAGCAGGAACATGTGGCTTGGGAAAGTAAAAAGATACAGTCTGAATGTGCAGGGATGGGATAAGGAAAGCCATGGCTCAGACGGACCTGAGTTTGGCAAGGGATGCAAAGAATAACAGGAAGGGATTCTATAGATACATTGCTCAGAAAAGAAAGGCCAAGGAGAGTGTACCTCCTCTGATGGATGAGAAAGGTGAACTGGTAAAAACAGACATGGAGAAAGCTGAGGCACTCAACAACTTTTTTTGCCTCAGTCTTCACTGATAGTTAGGCTTCCAACATCTTTTTTTTCCTAAACCTATAGATGGAAGCTGGTGGAGCAAAGTTCCACACACTGTAAGTGAAGAGCAGGTTCAAGATCACCTGATGAAACTAAACACATACAGGTCTATGGGGCCTGATGACATGCATCCCAGGGTCCTGAAGGAATTGGCTGATGGATTGGCTCTCCATCATATTTGAAAAGTCATGGCAGTCAAGTGAAGTCCCTGGTGACTGGAAAAAGGGAAACATCACTCTCATTTTGAAAAGGGTAGAAGGGAGGACCTAGGGAACTACAGAATGGTGAGCTTCCCCTCTGTGCCTGGAAAGATCATGGAAAAGATCATTCTGGAAGCAACATCAAGGCACATGCAAGACAAAGAGGTGATCTGAGACAGCCAGCATGGCCTGACCAATCTGGTGGCTCTCTATGATGGAGAAACTGCATCAGTTGACAAAGGAAGACCAACCGATGTCATCTACCTGGACTTTTGTAAGGCCTTTGACACAGTCCCACATGACATCTTGATCTCCAAATTTGAAAGATTTGCATTTGAATGTTGGACTATTCAGTGGATAAGGAATTAGCTTGAAGGTTGCACCTGGAGAGTGGTGATCAATGGATCTATGTCCAAGTGGAGGCTGGTGACAAGTGATGTACCTCAGGGGTCTGTCCTCAGATGGGTACTGTTAAATATCTTCCTCAGTGATGTAGACAGTTTGTTTGAGTGCACCCTCATCAAATTTGTAGATGACACCAAGCTGAGTGGTGCGGTTGATATGGTAGAAGGAAGGTATGTCATCTGAAGAGACCTGGACAAACTTGAAAAGTAGGTCCACCTGAACCTAATGAGGTTCAACAAGTCCAAGTGCAGGGTGCTGCACCTCAGCCACAGCAATCCCAAACATGAGTACAGACTGGGAGAGCAGCCCCACAAAGAAGGACTTGGGGGCTCTGATGGCTGAAAAGCTTGGCAGGAGTTGGCAGTGTGCGCTTTCAGCCCAGAAAGCCAACTGTGTACTGGGCTGCATTTAAAGAGAGGCATGGACAGCAGGGCGAGGGAGGTGATTGTCCCACTCTGCTCTGCCCTTGTGAGGCCCTACTTAGAGTACTGTGTCCAGTTCTGGAGCCCCCAGCACAAGAAGGATGTGGAGCTGTTAGAGCAGGTCCAGAGGAGCACCACAAGGCACCTCTCCTACAAAGACAGGCTGAGAGAGCTGGGGCTGTTCAGCCTATAGAAGAAAAGGCTCTGAGGTGATCTCATTGCAGCCTTTCAATACTTAAAGGAGTCTTATAAAAAGAATGAAAAAGGACTCTTTACTCGGGTTGATAATGATAGAACAAGGAAAAATGATCTTAAACTAAAAGAGGGGAGATTTAAATTAGTGGTTAGGAGGAAATTTTTCACTTGGGGGATGGTGAGGCACTGGAATAGATTCCGCAGGGAAGTGGTGAATACCCCACCCCTGAAGGTGTTCAAGACCAGGTTAGATGAGGCCCTAAGAAATCTGATCTAGTGGGTGTTTCTATAAAAGTTAGAAGCCTGAATTTCTTATTCAGCCAACAGGTGAGTAATTCACTGTACCAAAGATAGTGTCCTTTAATATTAATTTGAAAATGCAGTAAAAAAATCTGCTCTATAAAAGTGAAAGAAATGCTATAAGGTCAAAATGGTGTGTCTTTATTATGAAATAACCAAAAGGTTATAAAAATGCCAGGTCCTGACAAGAGAGGAAACATATTCAGGTAAAAGGAATTAAGGAGATGTACATAGCTAAAAGATCAGCAGCTCATGACAGCTGACTGACAAAGTGAGAAGGTACCTGAAATGCAACAGGGACTTCTGAAAGTAGAACAATATATTTAAGAATGTTACTTAATATACATTTTAACCATTTCAGTAGACTTCTCCACGATTCATCCTACTTTTTGTTCTAGGATATACATTATAAGTACATATGTTTATGTATGTATGCTATTCACCTTCTACATAGCAATACAATTGCTTCCGTACTGATTGTTATATACTGGAGAACATATTTAGTTTTCAGCATTTTTAAAGTCAAAGAAAGGAATCTAAAAGAAAATAAATGATGAAAGGTATAAAAGGTCCTTTTGCTTGTAAAACTCAAATGGTCAGCTAATATTTACTGAGGTTTTCCTACTTGCAAGCTGGTTCTTAATGGAGTCAAAAAGTCTTGTGACTCAGATACAGACTTTAAAGACAAGCATTAGTGTTGCTGTCTCCAGAAGAACTCCAAGAGGCATTATTGCTTTCCCTGATTAGAGAGAAAAGGTTCAAAGAGTTTCAAGGTATGGCTGTGACCTAGACACCACATGAAGCATTTGAAATTTCTTTTCTTTGATCCAGACAATGGGTTACTCCACGGAAAGTTGTGTTTAGGTTAGCTAGTGGATTAAAGCTATGCACTGCAAGGAACTTCTAGAGTGTCATCTTTATCTATCTATCTATCTATCTGTCTATCTGTCTATATTCAGAAGGGAACCCACACAACTTACTTTGACATTTGGAAATATAACAAATATTTGTTTGCTTTATACCACAAAATCTTTGAAAAAGACTTAACGCCGAGTCTAAAAATACAACCAAAACCTGTGCTTTTATAATTTCCTTTTTTTTTTTTTTTGTTTTTGTGCACCATATTAATAATATAAGTTAATGAATAGGTGTGCTGCTTTGGGTGGCTTTGTTATTGGCAGCATGGGTTAGTATCTTTCACTATACTGCATAATGGGTTATTTTTCAGAATGTTTTAGTTTACTTAGGAGTGATTCAGATCACACTCCTGAGTTTCAGTTAGAGATTCATTTATGTGCTGTAAAAGTAGATAGCAGATGACATAGCAAACTATTACAAATTTCAAATTAAACAGTGATTGAAATCATAGAATGGCTTGGGTTGGAAGGGACCTTAAAAATCATTGAGTTTCTCCCCCCCACCATGGGCAGAGATGCCACCCACTAGATGAGGTTGGCCAAGGCCCCATCCAATGTGGCCTTGAACACCTCCAGGTATGGGGCATTCACAACTTCTCTGGGCAATGTGTTCCAGTGCCTCACCTCCCCCTGAGTGAAACATTTCCTCCTTACCTCTAATCTAAATCTCCCCTCTTTTAGTTAAAAACCATTCCCCCTTGTCCTATCACCAGATTGGTCAGGCACTTTTTGCCCTTGGTGAAGCCATGCTGGCTGTCTCAGATCACCTCTTTGTCTTGCATGTGCCTCGATTTTGCTTCCAGAATGATCTTTTCCATGATCTTTCTAGGCACAGAGGGAAAGCTCACCGTTCTGTAGTTCCCCAGGTCCTCCTTTCTACCCTTTTTCAAAATGAGAGTGATGTTTCCCTTTTTCCAGTCACCAGGGACTTCACTTGACTGCCATGACTTTTCAAATACGATGGAAAGAGTCTGGGCAACAACAATACCCAGCTCCCTCAGGACCTTGGGGTGCATATCATCAGGTCCCACAGACATAACTGCTCTGTTTCATCAGGTGGTCTCAAACATGGTTTTCACTTACAGTGGGAAGGACTTTGGTACCCCAGCCCTCATCCACAGGTTCAGGAAAACAAAAGACATCAGAAGCTTGACTGTCAGTGAAGACTGAGGCAAAAAGTTGTTGAGCCTTCTCCATGTCTGTTGTTAGCAGTTCTCCCCTCTCACCTATTAGAGGGGGCACACTCTCCTTGGTCTTTCTTTTCAGGTCATTCAAATAGAATCCCTTCTTGCATTTCTTGCCAAGCTCAGTTCCATCTATGCTTTGACAGCAAGAATCTGGATTGACAGTTTTTTTATTTGCCTCTTTTATTATAAACACGTTGTATATATGTATATATGCACATATTTGTATACATATGAAGAAAAAAGGTTTAATTTGAGTGATATGGCAGGAAGAAATGCATTGAAAGAAAATATCAACTAGAGTTGTTATATTTCAATTTTTATTGAAATTCTCAAAAATTATTTCTGTGCTGCATGTAGCTCTACACAGATAAATAAAATAAAATAATCTTCTACTCTTACATCTGCTATCTAATCATATAAACCTGTCTGAACTCAGACAGCAGGTTGGTTGGATCAGGTTTTGATGTGAAAAACAACATGATTTCTTCAAGATATAAGTTAGTTTAACATTTGTAGATCTATAATTACATTATGAAATATAAACTTGATAGATCAGTTCAGATAAATATCATGACAAGTTTAGAGATACTTTGTAAATTTTATCTGAACTTTCTATCTACTTTTGGTTGGCAGATTTAACTGGGAACATTCACAAACTAAAATACCTGTCTTGGCCCTTGCAATGAGTCAGGTCCAAATTCACACATAAAGTGATATCTTTGTTATTTAATAACAGTTTGATATTGATTTTTCAGGAACAAAAGGAACCATAGAAATATCCTGAAACCACATAATTTTCTTAAATGTCCATCCCCTCCCCCCGCCCCATTATTAACCTAAAGTCTCCAAATGTGTCCTGCCACAGTATCTCCCTGCCCTCCTTTGGTAGTTTGTGTTCAGCTAGAGTTCCAGACTGGTGGCACCTCTCTGAAGAACATTATCATGGAATTAATCCAAGTTTACATCAGCATAAATGATTGTGACCTGGCTAAATGTCATCCACATTTTCTTATCTTGTAAATTCATTCAGTCTTTCAGTCTGGCTTTATATTCTTTCCTCACAAGGAGTCATCATGCAGTAAGAGGGGCAGCTTTCTAGCTCTGCACTGTCAGAGCAATGTTAGATCTTTTACTTCCAGGAGACCTTAAACAGCCTGTCTAACACCAGTACTTTCTGTCCAGCATTGGGCTGTGGGGGTCAGAAATTGTTATCTTTAACAAGCTTTCTTTTTATTTTAGGGAGACCAAGTTAATTGGAACAGAAATAGGCTTTGGTCAACAGCACAAATTACCAGTAACATCCTTCATTCAATTTTATATTTTATGTCATTCTCTCTAATTTCTTTCCAGTGCTTTCTCTGCAGATTTTCCATTCCACTGGATTGTGATATAGTTATATATGTGTTTCTGATTTTACATTATATCATACTGACAGTTCATAAAGTGCAAAATACCAGTGAGACATTTTGGTACGACATTTTTGCTTTGTTCTGACTTTGACTGGAATGAAATATGTCCTGTGAAAAAGAGAATTTATAGATGTAATCATCTGAAGTGATCTCTTTCAACAAAACTCTTAATTTCCCACCTTGTTTATATATGAAATAAACCTTTACTAGAAGTGGCTGTTTAACAACGAACTGGAACCTTTCCTGCCATGGCATCTAAACTGTTGCTGTATACAAATATGTAGGATACAGTCAAACTATAAAAACGTAAAATCTTTTCAGTTTGGCTCACAGATGTCACTGATCAGGCTATGAAATGGACCAAGTTCAAGGAATATATATCTGTCTTTTTCATGATTATGTTTCCAAGTTGTAAATTACTCCATCTATGCATTTCTATGGAATGAAGTGTCTCCTGGTGAGTGCATTTTGTGATTATTCTTTTCCCTTCTCTATTTCCCTAGCATATATGAAAAACAGATGCTATCCATATACAAATGCATGTCAAAAGAGAATGGATAGACACACATACACTATTTCCAAACTTGTGTGCCAGTATGCCCAGGTTCTGCTGAGGGAGAGGCCTCTGTGAAGCAATGCCAGAGCTGCTCCATGGCAGCCCCAGGCAGCCCCAGCTGGTTCCAGCGGCCGCACTGCAGGGCATGGCTGGGCCAATATGGTGACACCTTGGGGACAACTGGGGGAGGAGAGGATGGAAAGTGATGGACAGAAGGTGGAGGAGGAAGGACAAAAAGAGAGAGAAGCAACAGAGAAACACCACAATCAGAGCAGCAAGAGTTGAGACACAGCACCAGAATGGATGGAAGACCCACACCAGGACAAGTTGATAAGCCCTGAAGGAGCTGCGTCCTGTGGGGAGCCCACGCTGGAGCAGTGGAAAAGTGTGAGGAAGAAGGAGTAGCAGAGAAACCACTGCTCATAACCCTCTCCCACATGCCATCCAAACTGAGCTGTGCCAGGAGGGAGTAGTGGAGTCTGGAGTGAAGGAGCCTGTCAAAGTGGTAAGAAAAGTGTTGTTTTAATGTTTATATATATATATATGTATTTTTTTTTTCCCAGTAGCTGAATATATTAATTTGCAATAAATTAAATTAATTTTCCCCAAGTTGAGTTTGTTTTATCTGTGACGGTAATTGACAAGTAATTTGCATGTTTTTATTTTGACCCTCAAACTTCTTCATTCCCTTTTTCCTGGTCTCCCCTCTACATCCTCCACCTTTGCTGAGGAGGTGGGGTGGCAGGAGGGAGGGAGCATCTGGGTGAGAGTATGACTGTCAGCCAAGTTTAACCCACCACAGGATACTTGTACTCATCATACTTTGTAGACATAAATATGTGCATACATAAACAAACAGGTTTTCAAATTCTGTCTTTTATTGGACTAGATGATCTTAGAGGTCTTTTCCATCCTAAATGATTCTATCATTTTCTCAACAATTGAGTGTAACCACATTCTCAGTCAGAATGATAATTTCTGGTAATACAGGACTTTTTTTCCATACTAAAATGAGCAGTTTCTTAGAACTTGAATCTGAACAATTTTCTGTAAGGAGTTGTTACCTAAAAAAGGTATATACTTTTTTTTTTTTTTTTTTTTTTTTTTTTTTTTTTTTCTTTCAGCTCGTAATTTCAGCTAAGCACTTCAAAATATCTTTAACTTTGAATACCTTAAGCAGTCTAATTGACTGTGATGGGTTTTAGTTCAGACACTAGAGCATACCACAAACTATGTTGTTGTCATTACCATATATGAACTAAAATTGCTTCATCGAGTATTTGTATAAGTATTCTTATGCCAGTTAACCTGTTATGCAAAGAGGCCTAATTATGTCATCTGTAAATCATTAAAAAATGGCTTCATGCATACAGAATGTCTGCCCACATGAAACTGATAACAGGACTTGTAGTTTGATATACATTGCTAAATATTAATGTTACTTATAAGCACTGTTTGATATATTGTTTTTTCTTCACAAAATGGTGATGGTGGTATTGATTTGTCTATTTTCTCTTTCTGACATATTGTACAAAAACACTTTTGTGAGAGTCTGCATATATCCTAAATTAAAGTGAACTTTAAGTGTGTTACTTTGAAGTCTGTTTATAATTAACATTACAAAAATGAAATAAATTATTACAGTTTTTAGCATAAAATAAGTAACTTCTCAAATGTTCCTCTCTGTTTATGGCATGGACCATACCAATAGGCCATTATGCACATCTTCTGTAATTTAGACATTCTGACTTATCAAACTCAGGGCTTAGAAATACACGCGTTTTTACTTTTTTTGTTGTTTGTTTCTTTTTGTGTCTAATCTCTCTTAATTAATGTAGGAAAACAAAGGAATCTAGGCTGCTTTACTTGTGCCTATTAAATGAGTAATTTAATGTCCTCACACAGTGTATACTAGAGATTTCAAAATAAGTTCATGTGATAAACAGATTTTAATTAGCAAACAGTATAAATGGGAAATATTACACTTGTCAGACTCATATTATGAACTGCAGTAGAATATATATTTTTTTCCAACTGCAGTGGTACAGATAAACATTAAACACTTGGTTCTGCCCATATATTACAATGCCACCGTCACAATTTTGTGTGGTTTAAAAGTACCAGATAATACAAATAAGGATATTAGAGAAAACTATCCATGCAACACAGTAAATGTTAATGTATTTGAAAGGACAAATGTGATACTACACTGCAATTTAGGCAATATACTTTGAATTGTAAAGGGATATTCTCAAGCAGAATTCATTGCATATTAATTCTTCATGATGTAATGAGAAAAATGGAAGGGACTAAAATTTAAATAGTTTGAGAGGAAAAAGTGATGTGCTCTATAGAATTAGTTCTGATTGCCTTGACAGGAATTTATTTCTAGTTGTTCCTTTTTGAAAGAGCTGAATAGGAATGCATGTGTGAGGAATGTGAATTAAATTATAAGTGGTCTTAGTTTTTAAAGTATATAGAACCTATCTACAGGAATAATTTCACATGTTCTGGGAGTTTAAATCTGTCTTGATGTGTTTGGGCTAATGCTTATGCCAAGATACATATCCAAGGTACAGAAAACAGGTGTTATGACAAGGTCAAGTTTATAGAGAATTTTAATCCCAACTGGAACTAAATATGCAGTCATTATTTTTTTTTTTTTTCCTCATGAAATATGAAAGTTGTAATACATCAATATTTCATTAAAAAGATTTAGTATTAAATGTGTTTCAAGAAGAATTCCAAATGATAATTTAAAGATTAGAACATTGAAGAATAAATTCAAACCCTGGTACTAAAAAAGTGCGTGGCAGGTTTGCCAGTGAAACTGTCATTTAAGGCAAGAGTTGTCCTAGCTTTTCACAAGCCATATATGTTTGGGAAGTGTTATGTTTACGGAATTACAAATTTAAAATTAATTAATTTTCATCAAGATTCAGACTAAAATGCATACCTGGAGGTGGGAATGTAGCATGTAAAGTCAGTTGGTAATTTTTAAACTCAATGCTTTTAAAACACTTTAAGACACTTTGCACCTAAAAAAAAAAAAAAGAAATAAAATACTTTGCTAGTATTGAAAATGGAAGAATTTTACTTTAGTCATGCAATTTTATTTGTTTATTCATTTTATCTTTTGCTTTTAAGAAATGATCATTAAAATCCTCAGCTATACAAAAGTTAGACAAGAAAAGGGAAATGTATGGATCATACTCTCATGCTAATCCAGTCCAACATGGAGTAACATGACAATGATAGAGAGTTAAAATTATAATAGTCTTATCCTGGGATTATGCTGACAGGGCAGAGATTGTGTTGCAAGTAGATTATATTCTGAGATTTCTGGTAGAACTGACAGGGAAAAAAATATTGTAAATAAGTTATTTTCTATCTCAGTGGAACCTGAGGAAGAACACTTCAATTTATAAAGACTTATATAATTCAGATAAAGGCAAGAAGTATATTAAGAACATTACAATAAATAAGTGTTTTGTGAAATAACATACCAATATTTTCATAGTAAATATTATTACATCAAGAAGAAAAGACATTCAGGAAGACTCCAGAAGCAATAGAACTCTTAGTTTAACCTCAGTCCCAGGAAAGGTTACAACGAAGATTGTCCTGGGTGCTGTTGAAAGGCAGTTAAAGAACAAAGCTACGATCAGACAGAGTCAACATGGGTTCATCAAGGGTAAGTCCTGTCTTAGTAATTTGATCTCCTTCTACAATAAGGTCACTTGGTGGATAAAGGGAAGGCTGTGGACCATCCCTCACAGCATCCTTCTAGATAAATGGTCCAACTAAGAGATAAACAGGTTTGTGTTATAGTGGGTGATGAACTGGCTCAACAGTAGAGCTCAAAGGGTTGTAGTGAATGGGGCTACATCTGACAGGCAGCTGGTCACCAGCGGCGTTCCCCAGGGTTCAATTTTGTGTCCAGTCCTGTTCAATATTTTTATCAATGATCTGGATGCAGGAGTGGAGTGCATCCTCAGCAAGTTTGCTGATGATCCTAAACTGGGAGGTTCTGTTGACTCCCTGGAGGGGTGAGAGACCTTGCAGAGGGTTCTGCATAGATTGGAGCACTGGGTGATTACTGACGGCATGAAGTTCCACAAAGGAAAATGCCAGGTTCTGCACCTGGGATGGAGTAGCACCAGCCACACGCACAGACTGGGAGACAAGTGTCTGCAGAACAGCTCTCCAGAAAGGGATCTGGGGGTGCTGCTGGACGGCAGGCTCAACATGAGCCAGCAGTGTGCCCTGGTAAACAGGAGGGTAAACTGCATTTTGGGATGCATTAAACACAGCATAGCCAGCTGGCCAAAAGGGGTGATTCTGCCGCTATATTTAACATTGGTACAACCTCACCTTGAATATTGTGTGCAGTTCTGGGCTCCACATTATAGAAGGGATGTTAAAATCCTCGAAAGCATCCGGAGGAGGGCAACAAAACTGGTAAAATGGCTGGAAGGCATGTCCTGTGAGGAGAGGCTGAGCATTGTCCAGTCTGGAGAAAAGGAAGCTGAGGGGTGACCTCATTGCTCTCTGCAACTTCCTGAAGAGGGAAGTGGAGAGGGAGGTGCCGGTCTCTGCTCCCTGGTCATCTATGACAGGACATGAGGGAACAAAGCTGCTCCAGGAGACGTTCAGGCTGAGCATTAGGAAACATTTCTTTACCATGCATGAGGAGGTTGGTCAAAAAATGGAACTGTCTTCCTAGTGAGGTGGTTGATGCCCCATGCCTGTCAGTGTTCAACAGGCATTTGGACAATGCCCTCAAAAACGTGCTTTAACTTTTGGCTAGCCCTGAAGTGGTCAAGCAGTTGGACTTGATGATACTTTTGCCTTGGGATTCCATGGCGAGGTTTTAGTAGTGGAAGGGCTGCAAGTGTGGCCTCTAAGAAGAATCCAGAAACCCATGTTAGATAAGAGCCAGTCCTAGCTGCTTCCAAAAGGTTCCTGCTACTGGCCAAAGCTGAGCCAATGAAAGATACTGGTTGCACCTCTGTGATAGCATATTTTAAAAGGTGACAGCAGCTGGGAGTGACAAGTGATAAAATCTAGAGAGAAATAATCCCACAGAACCCAAAGTCAGTACAGGAGAAGGACAGGAGGTGTTCCAGGCGCCAGAGCAGAAGTTCCCCTGCGGCCTGTGGAGAAGGCCCATGTTGGAGGAGACAATCCCCCTGCAGCCTGTGGGGTACTACAGTGGAGCAGAACTCCATGCTGCAGTCTGTGGAGGAGCCCATGGTGGAGCAGGTGGACCTGAAAGAGGAACCCAGGCTGGAGTGGGTGGTCTGTTGGGAGCTGGTGCCTGTGTGGGACCCATGCTGGAGTAGTTTGCTCCTGACAGATGGTCCCCATGGTATGGACCCATGTTTGAGCAGTTCTTGAAGAACTGCAGTCTGTGGTGGTTAAGTTCAAGAAGGACTGCATCCTGTGGGACCGACCCCTCATTGGAACAAGGGTGATGATGAAGGAGCAGCAGATTTCAAAATGTTATAGACTAACCATAACCCTCATTCCCTATTCCCCTGTGCCACTCAGAGAAAGGAGCCAGAAGACAGTTGTTGGGAGCAAGGTGTCTTTAGTTTGCCTTTAGTTTCTGCTCTAGTCAGTTATGAATTTTCATTAATTGCTATGACTATTTTGCCCATAATGGTGGGCAATCTCCGTGTCCTTATATCAACCTATAAGTCCCCCCCTCCTTTTTTTTTTTTTTTTTCCATTGTATTTTCTGCCCCTGTTCTGCTGAAAAGGGGGAGTGAGAGAGTAGGGTGGTGGACCTTAGCATCTTAGCCGCCCATAGTTGTGAAACCACCATAGTAGGTCCCTTCCAACAGATCAATTATATTCTGTTCTGTTTCGTTCCATTCTGTTCCGTTCCATTCCATTCCTTTTGATAAAACTATTTATTCCTCACATTACTGCACTAGGTAAACATCTCATCTATATTGAAAGACAGACACTTGAACAATTCATTAGCACTCTCCCAGTCAACATCTAGAAGTAGTTTGTTATCTGCACAATAAGCCAAAATCTACCTTTCTATGGAAAAGAATCTGTTCTTTCCAGAGCTTCTCTATTGCCATTGAACTGCTGGTGTTCAATAAACAAATAAATAAACAAATAAAATAGATGCAGGTTTTTTTTTTTTCTTTTCTTTTCATCATCTTTGAAAACACATTCAGAAGACTTGTAATCTCAAGTTTTAAATATTTTTTTCAAATTTCAAAATTTTTCCTTTCTCCTCCTTTCTGTAGTTTGCAGAAGTTTACAGACTCCCCAGGGAAGTGGTCACTGCACCGAGCCTGACTGAGTTTAAGAAGCGATTGGACTGTGCACTTAGTCACATGGTCTGAACTTCTGGGTAGACCTGTGCGGTGTCAAGAGTTGGACTTGATGATCCTTAAGGGTCCCTTCCAACTCAGGATATTCTATGATTCTATGATTCTATGAAGGTACAGTGACTGGTATAAAATGGAGAAGACAAAAATATTAGCTCAGAAGAAATTTTCAGAAATGCTGTGGCAATCAACAAAAAATAAAATTTTGTTACAGCTGAATTTGTAGTGCTCCATTTAATTTCACTAGAAGTGAAACTTTATTTACCTATCAGAGCAAAATAGTTTATTCATTTGTAATTATCTAATTTCATTCTTTAAACAAAAAAGCCACCACCACTCAAGTTATTTAAAGTATAGGTTAATTTAAGCCATAACATCACTTTGAAACAACATGTTTGAACTTTTCAGAAACTGTAAGCTATAAAATGGCAAATGCAACATTGAGAGTTCATTGTAAGTGATACTTTTTAAATTAAGAATTATTTTTCAATTCAATCCAGTATTGCAATGAATTTTTATTTTGTCAATGTTTTATCTTTGGTGGATAGATTGTGTTTCTCTTGTTTCAATCCCCCAAATAAAGAATTTAGCAAGGTTCATTATCGAGGATCAGCATTTTTTGATAGGAAGCATTGTAGTTTAATTGTCAAGCATTAGCTGGCAAATGCCAAGTAAACATCTGGGACAGATCCTTAAAGGACATTAAAAGTGAATCACAGAAATTATTGAGTTAGCTTGGCCAATCTGGTAAACCCATATGTCACAATTCTGTGGAATACTCTAAATTGACAGGACAGCTGGAGTCCATAAGCACTGTAACTGCACAGCACAAGTTGTAAGGTAGCATAAGCCCTTCCATTGAACTATTCTGGGTGTCTATTGTGTAGACAGGCAATACTCAACTGGGATCTGCACATGTGGTTATTTATTTAACAACCCACACAAAGGTCATTGGCAGAGCTTTGAGTCTTCAGTACAGCTCTGAAAATCTTATGGCAAATTGTTTGTTAATTTGAGATTTATCTCTGTACATGTATTGCTAAGAGTTTTCTATTCAGTGCAGAAAACACATGCTAATATTTCTCTTCTCTTAGATCACTATCAGCACTTTTAAACTTTTTAATGAACACAAACATTTCAGAAAGGTAAATTTATCTTCCTTGAATATTACTCAAAATCTATCAAAAATAGGTCATAATTTATGCACAATCTCTTCTTGAATTACAGCCATGTATGTATACAAAAAGAAGAAAACATAACAGATAAAAAATCATTTTCCCTCTCAGAGTATATAGCTTGCTAGTCTTTCAAACATTCCCTCAATTTCATTCTTTTTTTTTCTTTATTTCTTGTGAAATGTACAAAGGTCATAGTTTTCAAAAGTACTTAAGGACATTTTAAAATGGAGCTTGTATTCTAAAATAATTTAAAAGACTTTATTTTTTCCAGTCACTTTTCAGTAGAAAATCAGGGCAAATTTGCTTTAAAAGCTGCTTATGGTCTTAGGCATGAAATCCCCACAAAACCTAATTTTTCAAAAGTGAAATATTCTCTCTGATTTTTTATTTCAGTTTAAAATTTGCAAGACTAGATGCCCACAGTCACCAGTTAGAACAAACTTCCATCATTCCATAATAGTTTGAGACAATGTCTCACCCTGTATTCAGGAACATAATTATTTTTCAATAATTTAATCCTTTCAACTCATCTGTCAGGGTCTGAGTTTATTTCTTTTGTTAAATTCACAGAATCACAGAATAGTCTAGGTTGGAACAGACCTCTAAGGTCACCGAGTCCAACCTCTGAACTAACTAACAAGTCCTCCACTAAACCATATCCTTAAGATCTATATCTAGACATCCTTTAAAGACCTCTAGGGATGGTGACTCAACCACTTCCCTAATCAACGTATTCCAGTACCTAACAACCCTTTCCGTAAAGTTTTTCCTAATATCCAACCTAAACCTCCTATGGCACAATTTTAGCCCATTCCCCCTTGTCCTGTCACCAGGCACCTGGGAGAATAGACCAACCCCTACCTCACTACAGCCTCTTTTAAGGTACCTGTAGAATGCGATAGGGTTGCCCAGGTAGCCTGTTCTCCAGGCTGAACAAGCCCAGCTCCCTCAGCCGCTCCTTGTAACACTTGTTCTCCAGACCCTTCACCAGCTTCGTAGCCCATCTCTGGACTCGCTCAAGCACCTCCATGTCCTTCTTCTAGTGAGGGGCCCAAAACTGAACACAGTACTTGAGGTGCGGCCTCACCAGAGCTGAGTACAGGGGGACAATCACTTCCCTGGACCTGCTGGCCATAGTGTTTCTTATACAAGGCAGGATGCTGCTGGCCTTCTTGGCTGCCTGAGCACACTGCTGGCTCATATTCAGCCGACTATCAACCAATACTCCCAGGTCCTTCTCTAACAGGCAGCTTTCTAACCACTCATCTCCCAGCCTGTAGCTCTGTTTGGGGTTGTTGTGCCCCAGGTGCAGGACCCGGCACTTGGCCTTGTTGAACTTCATACAGTTGGCCTCGGCCCATTGGTCCAGCCTATCCAGATCCTCCTGCAGAGGCCTTCCTACCCTCAAGCAGATCGACACACGCACCTAACTTGGTGTCATCTACAAACTTACTGAGAATGCACTCGATCCCCTCATTCAGATCATAGATAAAGATGTTAAAGAGAACTGGCCCCAGTACTCAGCCCTGGGGACTCCACTAGTGACCGGCCTCCAGCTGGATTTGACTCCATTCACCACAACTCTCTGGGCCCAACTATCCAGCCAGCTCTTAACCCAACAAAGTGTATGCCAGTCCAAGCCATGAGCAGCCAGTTTCCTGAGGAGAATGCTGTGGGAGACGGTGTCAAAAGCCTTGCTGAAGTCAAGGTAGACCACATCCACAGCCTTTCCCTCATCCACTAAGCGTGTCACCTTGTCATAGAAGGAGATCAGGTTCGTCAAGCAGGACCTGCCCTTCATAAACCCATGCTGACTGGGCCTGATTGCCTGCTTGCCCTGCAAGTGCCGCATGATAACGCTCAAGATAATCTACTCCATGAGCTTTCCTGGCACTGAGGTCAAACTAACAGGCCTATAGTTCCCTGGGTCTACCTTCTGGCCCTTCTTGTAGATGGGCGTCATGTTTGCTAGCCGCCAGTCGAGTGGGACCTACCCTGATAGCCAGGACTGCTGATAAATGATGGAAAGCGACTTGGCCAGCTCTTCCGCTAGTTCTCTCAATACCATCGGGTGGATCCCATCCACCCCCATCGACTTGCATACATCCAAATGCTGTAGCAGGTTGCCAAACATTTCCTTGTGGATTATGGGGGCCACAATCTGCTCCTCATCCCCTTCCACGAGCTCAGGGTACTGGGCATGCAGAGAACAACTGGTTTTGCTGCTATAGACTGAGGCAAAAAAGGTGTTAGGCACCTCAGCTTTTTCCTCATCTCTGGTAACTAAGTTTCCCTTCACATCCAATAAAGGGTGAAGATTCTCCTTAGTCCTCCTTTTTGTGCTGATGTATTTATAAAAACATTTTTTGTTATCTTTAACAGTAGTAGCCAGATTGAGCTCCAGATGAGCTTTGGCCTTCCTAATTTTATCCCTGCACCTCCTCACAACATCTTCATAGTCCCTCTAAGTGGCCCGCCCTCTTTTCCAAAGATTGTAAACCTTCTTTTTTCTCCTAAGCTCGAGCTACAACTCTCTGTTCAGCCAGTCCGGTCTTATTCCGTGCCGGCACATCTTTGGGAACATGGGGACAGACCACTCCTGAGCCATTAAGATTTCTTTCTTGAAGAGCGCCCAGCCTTCCTGGGCTCCTCTGTCCTTCAGGACCGCCTCCCAAGGGACTCTACCAACTAGTGCCTTAAACAGTTCAAAGTCAGCCCCCTGGAAGTCCAAGACAGCAGTTTTACTGGTCCCCTTTCTGACTTCGCCAAGTATCGAGAACTCTACCATTTCGTGGTCACTCTGCCCAAGACAGCCCCTGACCACCACATCTCCCACCAGACCTTCTCTGTTTATGAACAGAAGGTCTAGCAGGGCACGTCCCCTGGTAGGCTCGCCAACCAGCTGCATCAGGAAGCTATCTTTCACACTCTCCAGAAACCTCCTAGACTGCTTTCTCTGGGCTGTGTTGTGCTTCCAGGACATGTCTGGGAAGTTGAAGTCCCCCACGAGAACAAGTGCTGACGATTTTGCAACTTCTGCCAATCTCAAATCTTCACAATGCACTCATAATCAAAAACATATCGTACCATCAGTAGTCTTGCCTCATGGTTATCTGCTGAAGACATTGAAAAAATGTCATGAATTATTCACAGTGACCATCTATTTTGTTTGGTCCTGTTTGAGTTCCCCATAATCATTGCACACAGTGTGGTGGTTTTACTCAGGTGGGTGGCCTAGCTCCACCACATCTGCTCTCTAACTCCCCCTCCTCAAGAGGAGGGGGGGGGGGGAAATACGATGAAAAGGGCTCAAGAGTTGAGATAAGGGCAGGGAGATTGCACAGTAATTATCATAATGGGTAAAACAGACTCAACATAGGGAGATAGTAAGATTTATTACCTATTATTAACAAGCTAGAGAAGTGAGAAACAAAGGAAAGAAACCAAAAGCACCTTCCCCCCCATCCACCATCTTCCACGTCCTCCCCCCAAGTGGCTCAGGGGAATGGAGGAATGGGGGTTATGGTCAGTCTATAGTGCTTCTTCTTCGCCTCTTCTTCTTTGCTGCTCCTTCTCGATTGCTCTCATCCCCTGTGATGTGGGGTCCCTCCCACGGGATACAGTCCTTGCTGAACCAATCTGGCATGGGCTTCCCACAGGCAGCAGCTCTTCAAGAACTGCTCCAGATATGGGTCTGTACCACGGGGTCCATCCCTCAGGAGGAAACTGCTCCAACCTGGGTCCCCATGGGCAGCAGCTCCTGCCAGGTCACCTGCTCCTGCATGGTCTCCTCTCCAAGGGCTACAGGTCTGGCCTGGAATCTTCTCCAGCAGGGGTCTTCCACAAGCCACAGTCTCCGTTGGTGTAGGTCCACCTGCTCCACCGTGGTCTCCTCCATGGGCTGCAGCATGGAACCCTGCTCCATTGTGGTATTCCATGGGCTGCAGGGGGACATCCTGCTTTACCATGGGTCTCACCACAGGCTGCAGGGGACTTCTGCTCCAGCACCTGGAGCACCTCTCCCCATCCTTCTTTGCTGACCTTGGTGCCTGCAAGGCTGTTCCTCACTCTTCTCACTCTCCCAGCTGCTGTGTGATGCAGAGTTTTTTTTTTTTTTTTTTTCTTCCGCTGTCTTAAATATGCTTTCACAGAAGTGCAAAACAACATCACTTATTGGCTCAGCTCTTGTCAGCAGTGGGGCCCTTAGCAAACATGGGGCAGCTTCTAGATCCTTCTCACAGAATCCAACCCTATGGTGCTCTGCTACCAAAACCTTGCCATGTAAACCCACTACACACAGGCTGCCATGTAAAACTGACACAAAAATGGAATCTAAAGAATGATTTGATAAATAGGGGGAAAAAATCCGTCATGGAGTAATGAACCTGTCATAAAAGCAGAATGGCTAATGGATTTCTAATGTAGGTGGAAGGTTTTAGTCAAATTGAGACAAAGGTGTGATTGACAAGAACAATTGTACCTCTTAGTGATATTCTTGGAACTGAAGGGATATGATGGAAACTGTTATTTCAATAGTCCTTCCTTCTATTGTCTGCCTCTTTTCATTGTTCTCCAGTAAAGCCTATATTTATCTAGATGGTTAATTTATATTTACTACTGTTTCAGTACTTTGAACATGTTTTGACAACCACAGAATGTCACAGAAGCTCATTGTACAAAAAGGATGCTGAAACTGAAGGACAAAGTAAAAAGCAGCCATTAATTTTTGCAACTGCTGTTCAAATTCAGCAAGAGCAGAAGTGGCAAATGCCTGTATGGTGGTTTAAGCTCAGGGGTAATATGCATATACCCAAGAATATTTTTTTTTTCTGCACAACTATTTATACAGATATTCACTCTAAGGAGATAGGATACCATATTGTGACAGGATACCATATTGTGACATGATGACAGCCTCTCTGTTGCAACATAAATGCTGGACAAAACCAAGGATTTTATGTAGGAGAAGCAAGTCTAATATTTAATAAGTGAGGGTTGAATATCTAGTCTGACAACAGAAACTACCAAAGGAATTGTTTAAATTAAGCTCAGTATTAAATAACAGCTAAGGTTAAAAAATAAGATGTCCAAGAAAGACTCAACATTAAATATATAAAGATACAGGAACTAAAATATCCTCAGAATGAGATATTTCTAGCTGCTTTAAGGAAAGTTAGTAACCAACTGATTTTAAAAGTATGTTCTACTTTATGTGAATATTTGACAAAGCAGAAAAATCCAAGAAAACATTTATGACTATTCCCAACTAAGCACAAGAGTCTAGGCATGGAGGCTGTGAAAAGGCAGCACACCTTTGGCCACCTGACAGAATCCTATCCTCAGAAAGTCTGTGGGCCAGAAAACCTTCCTTTTCACTGGATTTTCATCACTATAACTTTGTACATGAACACTGTATCTGGAGATTTAGAAAGCAGTGATTCCCAAATCTGTTTTCTTTGGAAGAACTGTGCAGCAATAGGGTATTTATGGGATGTTCTTATACACTGAGGATAAAACCAGTATATCGGAGTTTGAGAGATTGTACTGTAAAGAATAAGTTATAATATATCTTAGAACCCTGGACTACTGGATCTAGCATAGTGTATGGATGACTGGAGATTTCCTATTTCAACTGAAGACTACCAATATAAAAAATACCTAGGGAAGCTGCTTAGCAAAATGAATATATGATTCTTCATGTAATTCAACTCATTTCGTAAAGTGTGAAAGTGTGATGCTTTAATATCTCTGAATAAACTTGAGCTTCAAGGAAGATGTTTAAAGTATTTCCATTAAAAGCTTATCAATTTGCTATCCTTACCAAAAAAATAAAAAGAATAAAAAGAAAAATGAACATAGCATAAGCTTAATACCAATCAAAAAACAAAACAAAACAAAACAAAACTTTACGCCACTTAACATCAGCACAGACACACCATAAACTGATATGATAATCCTTTTTTTGTTTGTTTTGTTTTGTTTGTTTGTTTTTTACTATGAGGAAACTGGATTAATTTTAGAGATTTTAAAACAAACTTAATAAAGTGCTGTGAGTGAGAGCACCTACATCTGTTTCAATATAGATGAAAAACTTTTGAAGGCAAAGGGAAAATTAAGGTGTTTATAGTTAAATATGGTTAAATGCTTTGCTGAACTCTGTTGAGGATGGCAAGACTCTGCCCTTAGTGTTACTGGCAACAAAAAGTATGTCAGCATTTCATTGACCTTAGATGTGCTTCAGATCCCTGACTCAGCATATCGTGAATGTTGAACACTGTAACCAGTCATGTTCTCGTACAATATATTCATCTAAAATTAAGCTGATACTTCTCTGTATCTCAGTTACGAAAGCTGAGTTTTCCTAGGATTTTTTTATTAATCCCAATTTACAGAATCACAGAATCACAGAATTTCTAGGTTGGAAGAGACCTCAAGATCATCAACCTCTGACCTAACACTAACAGTCCCCACTAAACCATATCGCTAAGCTCTACATCTAAATGTCTTTTAAAGACCTCCAGGGATGGTGACTCCACCACTTCCCTGGGCAGCCCGTTCCAATGTCTAACAACCCTTTCAGTAAAGAAGTTCTTCCTAAGATCCAACCTAAAACTCCCCTGGCGCAACTTAAGCCCATTCCCCCTCGTCCTGTCACCAGGCACGTGGGAGAACAGACCAACCCCCACCTCGCTACAGCCTCCCTTGAGGTATCTGTAGAGAGCGATAAGGTCACCCCTGAGCCTCCTTTTCTCCAGGCTGAACAAACCCAGCGCCCTCAGCCAGTCCTCATAGGACTTGTTCTCCAGGCACCTCACCAGCTTCGTAGCCCTTCTCTGAACTCGCTCAAGCACCTCGATGTCCTTCTTGTAGTGAGGGGCCCAAGACTGAACACAGTACTCGAGGTGCGGCCTCACCAGAGCCCAGTACAGGGGGACAATCACCTCCCTAGCCCTGCTGGTCACACTGTTTCTTATACAGGCCAGGATGCTGTTGGCCTTCTTGGCCACCTGAGCACACTGCTGGCTCATATTCAGCTGACTGTCAACCATCACTCCCAGGTCCTTCTCTGCCTGGCAGCTCTCCAACCACTCATCTCCCAGCCTGTAGCTCTGCTTGGGGTTGTTGTGCCCCAGGTGCAGGACCCGGCACTTGGCCTTGTTGAACTTCATGCAGTTAGTATCAGTCATGCCTGTGGTCTGTTTAACTTGCCTATTTTAAGCTTTTCTAAAGTTCAAAAGGCATCAGTGAATCATCAGTGAATCTCTAAACCTAAGAAGGTGCATGAAATATTCCTTTCTTACTGAAGGAAGATGAAATCTCATTCATGAGATGAAATGCTCATTTCTTGCTGGAAATTCCTAGAGGAAGCTTCACTGAAATGTTCAGTTCTCACAGGATGACCTGTATTTTTGTACATTTTTTACAGTTTAGCAGTGGTGTTTTTTTTTGTTGTTGTTGTTTTTGTTGTTGTTGTTGCTGTTCTTACTGGAGAAAGCCCTATGAACTTTAACCCAACTGTCATTACAGGAAGGAAACAGGCTGCCTGCTTGTCCCAAGCTCACCTAATTAGAGCTGGTCAGTCTTTCAAAGTTTCCAGGTTATAAGGGTATCCTGTTGATGAGATAAATTTAATAAGGTACTAGGTCATCCTTCTATGTTCCAGATATTTGTGGTAGATGTTATATGAAAGAAAGGTAAGTAAGTACTACTTTTCTCTGTGTTTGCCCGTTCTCCCAGGGCAGAATCCTCAGCATTGATCCACCATGACCTTTACTTCCTTATACACTTATCAGTGCTGCTTCCAAGTACTATTCTCAGTGATCAAAGCCTTTAACCAGCTAAAATCATTTTGTGCAATACAATTGCAATTATTGTGGGCTGGAACAGATAAGCACAGTACTCTAGAGACATTTTATCAAGTTAACAATGCACTAAGTGTATGTTATCAACAAAATAATACAAGCCATTCATATGTTTACTTATCAGTAATTCACTAATAAAATGCATTGAAACCTGCTAATTCAATAGCAAACTGCTAATTATAAAATGAAAGCAGTTGAGCTACTGCAAATAATTTTAAGACCATTTCCTACCTTAGAAAAATACTGACTCCATGAAGAATGAATAATCTCATTCTAGAAAACATTTTTTTTCCTGTTTCTCTGGAGGAATAGTGAATATTAAAATATTAAAGACTATAACAACTATAAAGACTATAGCATTGATCAGATAATACTCAATTTGCCTCTGTAACTGGTAGTTGATCCTGATTTATAGTTTCACAGAATCAGAGTGGTTGAGGCTGGAATGGACCCTCAGAGGTCATCTGATACAATCCACTCCTCAAGCAAGGCCATCTACAGAATGCTTGCACAGAACCATGTCCAGATGGTTCTTGGATGTCTTCAGGCATGGAGAATCACCAGCTCTCTGGGCAACCTGTACAAGTGCTCAGTTACACACACAGTAAAGAAGTGAAGTTTATGATGTTCATACAGAACCTCCTGTGTGTCAGTTTGCGCCCTTTGTCTCTTGTCCTGCCACTGGGAACCAATGGAAATAGCCTGGCTCTGCCTCTTCTCACACCCTCTCATACCAAGTATCTATTACAAAGTATCTGTTAATACCAAGTGTCTATTAATAAGATCCACCCTGAGCCTTCTCTATTCAGGTCTGAGCGGTCCCAGCTCTGTGTTTTGTAATAGCAGAGATGCTCTGATTCTTTTATCATCTTTGTGGCTCTTCATTGGGTTCTCTCAACTAGCTCCATGTCTCTTTTGCACTGGGGAGCCTAGAACTAAACACAGTATGCCAGGTATGGCCTCATTAAAACTGAGTAGAGGGGACCTCACAAACTCTTCCTGGTTTGTGAGGCAAGACTCCTCCTAATTCAGCTCAGGACACCATTAGCCTTCTTTGTAGCAAAGGCACATTGTTGTAACAAAACAAAACAAAACAAAAAGTAATTTGAACATACATTACAAAAACCATGTCCTCATGAGCCTTGTTAACATTTGGTATCTTTTGTTTTCTTTATTTTCTCTGTTAAAGAGAAAATGGAAAACAACAACAGCAAAACTAATGTGTCTATTTTTAATGAAGAGAGTTATGGGAGGGTAAAAAATAAGGTAGTTTGGAGGATTTGATATGAAGATATAAAGCATAGAGTGTGGATACTTTCCTTCCAGGATCCTGAGCCCTACAAATAAGTATTCACAATTTTTCTTCTTTTTGAAAGGAAACATAAAAGTATAAAAAAGAAAGATGAGCAGTGCATTAGCATGTAACTAATGTCATTTTAAAATTATCAATATCAAATTATAGTGTCAAAAGATCAAATTTCACTTTATATTCTATGTTCAACTTAATTCTACTATCTTATACATGCAATATGGCATGTATGTTCCTTAATTGTATGGTGATATATTTTTATAATATCATTGCATGGGTTTATACTAACAGGCTTTTGCTTTTCTTTTCCTCACCAATCCCTTCTCAAAGGTTTCAAGAGTAGTATTTCCTTAAAAAGAAAATCAAGACTATCCATACTGGAAATGGGGAAACTCAGCAGTTCAAAGGGAAAAGGCTGGATGGAGAGAGGATTTGTGCAACAGCAACTAGGACAGTGACTGTGCAAGAGGGAGGGTAAGGGGAAGTGTTCATGGAGAAGTCCAATTCACTGGAATGTTGAGAAAATTCCTTATGAAATCACCAGAGTTCTCACCAGGTACGGGAACATTCAAACTGAGATGTAGCTTTCTCTCTCTCTCTCTCTCATTCTTTCTCTCCCTTTTTTTTTTTTTTTTTTTTTTTAACTTCATCTATCTTGTTCCAGCTAAAGAGCAGAATGGTAATTTCAGAGTTTTATTCTACAAGGTCTGTGCAGTCATTTACCATGGCCATCAAGCATCTCTGACTAGTGATAAAAAGCCACAGTGTCCACAAAGCGAGACTAGACAGTCTAATTTTCATGTATAAGTTAATGAGCTGAGAATTAGTCCTTGGTTCTTAAAGCAGAAATTTTCCATTTCAGTTGAGCAGCAGCATTCAGAACCTGAACACTGAAGGGCTGCTAAGGTATTTATGTCCCAGTCAGGCTCAGGGAAACTCAAATGTACCAGTATTTTACATATGGGAGCACAACACATCTACTTAAAAACCACATACTAGATGCAACAGAGCAATTTGTAGCTGTGCAACAGACAGACTGGGTTATCCAGAAGATAGTGTTTGTTATTACTGGTACCATTGTTTAATGAGTATTAGAGTAGTAAAGCCATGGACAAAAATCTTATTTATTTTTTTCTCTTGCTTGCAGTACAACAGATAATTTGTTATATAAGTATTCAACAGTATTAATCACATTTGAATACAAACATAAAACAACTTTTCTTCCTGGCAATAAATAATAGTTATGGAAACTAATAAAGGTGGGGTTTTATTTTGTTTGTTTGTGTGTTTGTTTGTTATGTACTAGAGAAGCACAGTAGATCATTCAATACCTAAAAAGTCTCCAAAAATTCAAGAGATTTTTACATTACTAAAGAACCCTGCAGATTATATGGACATGACTTGTGTGTCCACTAATTACTATATAGAAGAAAAAAAAATCTTTGGGAATTAAGCATAAGTATTATTCCTTACTGATATATATTTTCAAAAAAAATAGAGGATTTTTCTTCAAAACAAAAAGAAACTGTATAGATTTTCAAAAAATGTATTTTATTACAGAAATGAAGGAAACTGAGGCACCTCACATGTAGCATGGCAGATAGATTCCATTTTTATTAAACAGTTAAAGAGCATCAGTACTCCAGAAAAGCTAAATGTGGCACATGAGAAATTCTGTTAGACCATGGAGGAGAGCAGAGCGTCCAGTCTTGGATTTAACCCCCTTATATCTGGAGATAATGCTTACATTTCAAGGTTAGTTGATACCCTCTGCCTGTACTAAATACATTCTAGTCTGCCATGAACCATGATGCATTTCCCCTTGCTGGAGTCAAGTCACACAACTCTGCTTCCACTCAGGGTCACTGATCTACAGCAGCAGCCCAAGCCTACTCAGGAAAATCCTATCAGACTGCTTTTTGCCTGCAGTTCTTATTTCATAATCTTTGAGCAAAAGGTAATCTCATGATGTCTTCTAACAGTATTAAAAAATATCTTTTTCACAATGACAAGCTTTTTTTTCCTTTTTTTTTTTTTTTTTTTTTTTTTTTAATAAAGAAGACTGGTAAAACCTCTGCACCTCCTGCACATAGGGAGGAGGTGGCTGCCATTAAATTTGTGAGAACAAATATAAATCGAAGTATATAATTGAATTTTCAGATTCAGACATTCAAGGATCTCAAATAAAAACAATATGATTTAACCTTATATACTAAGTAATGACTGTAGAGGGACATAGGAGGGAATGTAATGGTCATAAAAAACAAATCTGGAATCTTAGGAGAATTTAAGTATAAATTATTGACACAATATGTAAACATGAGAAGCCTAAACCACAAATTTACATTTAAAAAATAGTGAAATATTTAATGAAAAAGACAGCTCTAGGTGAATAGTGTCTTTATTCCAACAATAGCAAAAAGAAAGTCTTGAAGGTTCATACACCTCTCATTTGATGCAAAAATTATTTGCATTTTGTTGTCCATACTTCTCTCCTATTTGACGGTATGTGCTAATAATCTGTCGTTGCTAAGGGATGTTGCTAAGCAAGGAAAGGTGTAGAGCAGGTCAGCCACCTCTTCAGTGACAAATTCTAGCATCAATTATTTTTGAGAACTACTGATTTCATTTTTCTAAATGTTCTGCGTATTTTTTTAGATAAAAGAATATTTATCACTATAGTACAATTCAAACATGTAAAGACTGAAATCTTGTGGAATTCTCTCTTTTTCATTAAAACCTAATTTCCATTCCTCAGCTTTTCTGTGTACTCATCTGAAGGTAACAAACAGCCTGACCTGGTTTTGTTCAGTTCCAACCAAATTGTATGAGAAATGTGGGTAACCTTGGCAAAGAAATATATATATATATATATAATTTTTTATGTTGACGTACATTATTTGACCAATCACTATTTCATTTTATTTAAAGGAGGATAGTTAATTTTAATTGGGAAAAGTAACAAAAAACTATTCCCTTTCAACAAAGCAAAAAATTAAGAGCCAATAAAAAGATACAAATGTGTGTAGTTAAAGTAGCATTATATAGAAACACCAAATAGTTTTTTAAACAAAAGTTATTCTAGAACTATTAATAAATACTTATTTGGAATTAAATACCAAATAAATATTTGAATCCTTGTTTAAAAAGTAAGCTTTTATGCTATATTCTTTCCAATGTGTATCTCAGTTAACAGAGTAAGCCAATATGTAACTGAAACAGATTGGTAATGTTTCTAAACTCGCATGTAGTAAGTATAAAGACTCATTCTTCTGTAAATTTTTAATGGTGGCTAGAATAATTTATGTTGCCAATTCCCATTTCATGAGTGCAAGTCAAAAGGCTATAGGTTCACAAGGGAGGATAGGATAAAGGATTTAGGTTCAAAAAGGAGAAAAATAAAGCTCTAAAGTTCTCACTATATTTTTCCAACTGCTATGAGTCATTTGAAGCCTGATATGAAATGGTTAGGGTTACTGCACTATCAACAAAGTAGATTTGAGCTGTCTCAAAAACCACTTCACTACACAATTGTCACTTCACTACACCATTATGAACTTTATTGTTCTCTGAAAGGTATACACATTTAATGCATGCTGATCAACATCGAGTATTCACATTTTTTTTCTTTCATTTATATGTGTATATATATATATATAAAGCTTCTAGGCTTTGTTTCTCTAAATCATGGTGTATCTGTCTTTTTTCAAACTATTTTTAGTAATTTATGTTGTGATTTAAAAACTAAACAACAGTTAGGGTCAAATTGAACTAAAGCTATCTTCAAAAAAAAAAAAAAAAAAAAACCAGTGTGAGGCTTCCCCTGAAGAATAAAAAGAAACACTGGAAAGGAAAAAACACATTTTTTTTTAATGGTTTAAATAAATGTCCAGAAATATTTGTCCAGAAAAAATATTTATTTCCATTGGCTAAAATAAGGCAAAATGACTTGCAGTGGACCATTTTGCCAAATAGGACAGGTGAAGAGCTCAGTGCCTGCAGCTCCCAAGGCTTAGTAAACTTTTCTCTTGAAGACACCAAATGAGAAAATTCCCATCTCTCATGTTCTCGAGGCAGGATTTGTCAGATGAATTTTCTGAAATACAGGAAATATATATATATATATATATTCTGTCTTTTTAACTCTCCATTATTCATTTTGACAGAAACATACTGCTGAGAATTCTCTTAGTTCTATCACTGTTATATTCATACTCCTATTAGTATAAATGTTCCTACAAGTGAATAACAATACTAAGTTCTGATCAGGTATAACATGTCATAAGAACCCTTAATGATACTGCATGAGCATTGAACAATTGAACTGCAGCATACAATACCCCAGAGATCATTTGTTACCAGTTTCATTCAGAGGGGAAATTGCAATGATGGTTACCTGTAAGGATGATGACATACAACCTTTTGAAAGTTTTCAGGCTCTTAGGGACACTTACATATCTTAAACTTATTTTAACTTTCACATAGAATTAACTGCATGTCTTCAGAGTGGGCTGGATCAGCACATGTATACCTTTTGGGATTCACCCTTTCCTGAAGGCTTAAATGGGACTTTGTTGCTTGTTTCCACTCTATGTAGATGCTTGTTTGCATTTAATTTCATAAATAATTACAGTTGAGGAACGGTTTTATTTTTGACAGCTAATTAGATTTTTCAACCCCAGTGGTAGGCTGCATGTTAATTGCCTACAATGCCATGGAAAAAATAAATAAATTACAGTTTCCCAGTAAATCCATGCCTGCAGGATTTACTGGGAAAAAAAAAAAAAAAAAAAAATTTTTTTTTTCCTAGATATTTCACTTCAAAATATATGAAGTTTCTGTACTACAGAGTCATTTGAACTTTTAATCCCTTTGAACTTACTTTGCACAGTTCACTATGGTAGAAGACCAAGAAGACCCAGAATTCTTCCTTTCTGTGCCACAAAATCATACGGCAAAGAATTTTTACTATTCTGGAACGGAAGTACCTGTTCGGCAGACAAGTAAGCACATACAGATATTGTTAGCTTGACTTCAGAGGGGGTCTCTGTTTAAGGACAAAGCAGGATCCATCAAACTTTTGATTAATCAAACCCTTGGTGTTTCAATATTGTTTACTGGATACAGCTGGGTTTATATATTTATCCATTAGAAAATAAATACATTTTGTTTAGTCCTTCACAAACTAACAAAGTTCCAAAAGTATTGATATTACTTTGTTTCCTTTGCTTTTATAAATTTTGACATTTCAGAGAAAAATAAGGGCATATGGAAATAACTGCAAACTACAGCTGAATGCAAAGAGCAGAAACACATAGCTAGGTAAGAAGTTTCTCTACCAATCCCTCAGAATGTGTTCTTCACAGAAGTACAAGCCAGGGAGGAACAGATCTCGTTCTTTGTGACAGACTACTCAGGAAGGGAACCCACTGTTTGCTGAGAAAAGGTCCTAAGTGAACAGAGATATAAAATAGTCCCCAAGTAATTGACTGATACTCTGTGATCTTTTTGTTTTATATTTGGACCTCCTATTGAAAGGTGGAACAGCACTGTTTCATCCAAAGGAAAAAAATGAGAAAGCTGGGACAACTGTCCTATATGTACTAGTCACTAGCAGTATTCTATGTAACCAAGCTGAATAAAACATAAGTTTATACTGAATATAGGTTGTTAGTATATTTTTTCTTAAACTAGATTCCATAGGAAAAAATACTTTTAAAATTTTTTTTGATGAATACCATCAAATTAAAAAATAATAAAAATCAGATAAAATACAACTGAATGTGCTACACAGAACAGTTCAGCTATGCCTAGTCTCCATTCTATCCTCTGGACTACAGCCTTCCTCCAAACTACATCTTAGCTGGTGCACCCCAGCCAGGAAATACCTAAACACAACACACTGTCCTTCCAAAGGTGGGAGAAACATAACATAATCAACAGCCTAATTTGCAAGAGGAATAAAAACTTGAGGCAACCATGGTTAATTCAGAAAACACAACAGAAATACAGTGTTTCAGAAGATAAATGGTCTCCTATATTCTCTCTTGTTCATTTAAGTCCATCTTCTGGAGAGGTTTTGTTTTTGCTATTAAAAAATAAAAAATGAAAAGTTACTTTCAGTAGCCAGATTCTTCCATGCTTTAATTTTCACAAGTCGCACTCTGGCACTGTATTGTTTGCATACAGTATGTCTTTTAACCTTCACTTTCCAAATTAGGAGATGCTGCTCTTCTGACACATTTAAGAGACTACACGGTAAAATAAAATGCTAATAAAGTTATATACATTAACATAAAATAATCATAATGTAACTAATGGGGAAGAGATGGGGAAGGATAGCAACTGTTGTCTTGTACTAGCCCTTCTAGTAAAGCTTACTCCTCTGTGAAGAGCAGAAGACAGCAGTTACTTGTAGAAGCTTACACAATGGAAGAAAATGATAACTACACTACTGACATTTCTATGAAGAAAGGGAACTGGCTGTGCTAAACATAGCAAAAACAACAACAATAAAAATTATTCTGGGACAGCATGAAACAATAGGAAACAGCATACACACACCACATCACAGCCCCCAAAAACAAAGGTAAAAATTGTCCCTTACTTCTTCCAAAATGTTAGGACAAATAAAATACAAAACACCTGAAGAAGTTGATAGCCTTACTTCATATTTTAAAAAGCTTTTATCTTGTGACAATAGCAGTTCTCCAACCATACTGCTCCCAGCAGTGAGGATGACCTTCTCCCAGAAGGGTACTCTGGGCAATGGGAATATTCTGGACTTCTGTTAGAGACACACTCAGGGATAGAGAAGAGCCAGATTCTCTAGCTCTTGTTCTGTCAAGTTCAGATCTTGAGAGAAGTCAACAGTATAGTGGTATACATAACATATATACTAGTATCTGTAGCTTTACTTTTCACTTCCAGCTGTACTGGGTCTGGTTGGGATGGAGTTAACTTTCCCTGCAGCAGCCTCTATAGTGCTGTACACTGCACGTGTAGCTAGAACAACATTGATATCACCAATGTTTTGTCTATCACTGAACAATGCTGGCACAGCATCCAGACTCCCTACAAACTCCCCAAAACCAGTAGACTGGGGGTGGGAAAGTGGGGAAGGGACATTACCAGGGCAGATGACCTAAACTGACCAAAGGGATATTTCACAACATATGATGTCACACAGCAATAAAAGGTGGGAAAGGGGAAGGGGGCTGGGGCTTGGGGCTCTCCTTATGACGACAACTGCTACATGTATTGAGGTTCTGCTTCCCAGGACCTGGTTAAACATCACTCGTTGCTGGGAAGTAGAGATTTTTTTCTTCCCTCTGTGTTTCTGTGTGGCCTTTTTTTATTTCCTTTTTTTTCTAATCTTTTTTTCTTTTTCTTTTTCTTATTCTTTTTCTTTTTCTTTTTCTTTTTCTTTTTCTTTTTCTTTTTCTTTTTCTTTTTCTTTTTCTTTTTCTCTTTCTTTTTCTTCTTTTTTTCCTTTTCCCTTTTCATTTTTTTTAATTTTTTTAAAATTTTTTTCCCTTAAATTAAATTATCCTTATCTCAGAAACTAAAGGCAGACTAAAGACACCTTGCTCCCAACAACTGTCTTCTGGCTCCTTTCTCTGAGTGGCACAGGGGAATAGGGAATGAGGGTTATGGTTAGTCTATAACATTTTGAAATCTGCTGCTCCTTCATCATCACCCTTGTTCCAATGAGGGGTCGGTCCCACAGGATGCAGTCCTTCTTGAACTTAACCACTGTGGGATTCCCACAGACTGCAGTTCTTCAAGAACTGCTCAAACATGGGTCCATACCATGGGGACCATCTGTCAGGAGCAAACTACTCCAGCATGGGTCCCACACAGGCACCAGCTCCCAACAGACCACCCACTCCAGCCTGGGTTCCTCTTTCAGGTCCACCTGCTCCACCATGGGCTCCTCCACAGACTGCAGCATGGAGTTCTGCTCCACTGTAGTACCCCACAGGCTGCAGGGGGATTGTCTCCTCCAACATGGGCCTTCTCCACAGGCCGCAGGGGAACTTCTGCTCTGGCGCCTGGAACACCTCCTGTCCTTCTCCTGTACTGACTTTGGGTTCTGTGGGATTATTTCTCTCTAGATTTTATCACTTGTCACTCCCAGCTGCTGTCACCTTTTAAAATATGCTATCACAGAGGTGCAACCAGTATCTTTCATTGGCTCAGCTTTGGCCAGTAGCAGGAACCTTTTGGAAGCAGCTAGGACTGGCTCTTATCTAACATGGGTTTCTGGATTCTTCTTAGAGGCCACACTTGCAGCCCTTCCACTACTAAAACCTCGCCATGGAATCCCAAGGCAAAAGTATCATCAAGTCCAACTGCTTGACCACTTCAGGGCTAGCCAAAAGTTAAAGCACGTTTTTGAGGGCATTGTCCAAATGCCTGTTGAACACTGACAGGCATGGGGCATCAACCACCTCACTAGGAAGACAGTTCCATTTTTTGACCAACCTCCTCATGCATGGTAAAGAAATGTTTCCTAATGCTCAGCCTGAACGTCTCCTGGAGCAGCTTTGTTCCCTCATGTCCTGTCATAGATGACCAGGGAGCAGAGACCGGCACCTCCCTCTCCACTTCCCTCTTCAGGAAGTTGCAGAGAGCAATGAGGTCACCCCTCAGCTTCCTTTTCTCCAGACTGGACAATGCTCAGCCTCTCCTCACAGGACATGCCTTCCAGCCATTTTACCAGTTTTGTTGCCCTCCTCCGGATGCTTTCGAGGATTTTAACATCCCTTCTATAATGTGGAGCCCAGAACTGCACACAATATTCAAGGTGAGGTTGTACCAATGTTAAATATAGCGGCAGAATCACCCCTTTTGGCCAGCTGGCTATGCTGTGTTTAATGCATCCCAAAATGCAGTTTACCCTCCTGTTTACCAGGGCACACTGCTGGCTCATGTTGAGCCTGCCGTCCAGCAGCACCCCCAGATCCCTTTCTGGAGAGCTGTTCTGCAGACACTTGTCTCCCAGTCTGTGCGTGTGGCTGGTGCTACTCCATCCCAGGTGCAGAACCTGGCATTTTCCTTTGTGGAACTTCATGCCGTCAGTAATCACCCAGTGCTCCAATCTATGCAGAACCCTCTGCAAGGTCTCTCACCCCTCCAGGGAGTCAACAGAACCTCCCAGTTTAGGATCATCAGCAAACTTGCTGAGGATGCACTCCACTCCTGCATCCAGATCATTGATAAAAATATTGAACAGGACTGGACACAAAATTGAACCCTGGGGAACGCCGCTGGTGACCAGCTGCCTGTCAGATGTAGCCCCATTCACTACAACCCTTTGAGCTCTACTGTTGAGCCAGTTCATCACCCACTATAACACAAACCTGTTTATCTCTTAGTTGGACCATTTATCTAGAAGGATGCTGTGAGGGATGGTCCACAGCCTTCCCTTTATCCACCAAGTGACCTTATTGTAGAAGGAGATCAAATTACTAAGACAGGACTTACCCTTGATGAACCCATGTTGACTCTGTCTGATCGTAGCTTTGTTCTTTAACTGCCTTTCAACAGCACCCAGGACAATCTTCGTTGTAACCTTTCCTGGGACTGAGGTTAATCTTACAGGATTGTAGTTTCCTTGCACTTCTCTTGAACACAGGTATTGCATTGGTCAGCTTGGTCATGCCCTTCTTTTTGCATTATCTATGGATACAGATTAATACAGAGTAGAATATCTGCTATTTAGAATGGTGAAATGATCTTTCCTTCCCTCTTGTATCATATTTGTCTATGCTCTTTTTTTTTTTTTTTCCTCTTACACACTTTTTAAAAAAAAAAATATTATTATTTTTTTCTTTTCAACATATCCTACAGCCTGGAATTTGCCATACTTGATCTCTAGGATATAGTAATTGCTTTGTAAATTCTTCTTTCTACCTCATCAGCACTTTGAAGAATTGAGGTGCTTGGTAAGAGCTGTTCTCTGGAGCTACTTTGAATCTGAGTCAATTCTGAAGTCTGTTTCTGAAATGCTTTTTGTGTGTACATGCTTTGGAAGGAAGGGGGTAAAAGTTGCTGCTTAATGACTTGGCAAACCAGCTCATATTCATCTGCCTAAGCTTCTCCCTTTCTTCTGCCTAGACAGTATTCCACACTTCCATTTTCAGACTTTTTTTCAAAAACAAAAAGCATCTCAAATCAGTAACCAGGATTTATAGCATCTTTCTGAATGTTGGCTTTTATTTTTGTATCTGTTAGGTTCCATGTTTACAAAAATATACTGCTTCTAGCTCAGGATTTTCAGCCTATACTTTATTCTGACTGTAATATCTTTCTTTTGTTATTCTCACTGGTTTTTGAATGTGAGGGTTTTACTGTTCTGATATCTGTGTGGTTACCCCTGATTTCCAAATGAGAAACAGAAAGATGAGTTCATTTTTGAAACCTCTAAAAGTGTGTGTGTTCAAAATTTAATTGAAACACATATAAGGAAGAAATTATTTACTCAGAAGGTGGTGAGGCACAGGAACAGGTTGCCCAGAGAAGCTGCATATGCCCGATCCCTGGAAATGTTCATGGCCAGGTTGGATGGGCCTTTGAGCAACCTGGTCTGCTGGAAGTTGTCCCTGCCCATGTCAGTGTGGTTGGAATTAGATGATCTTTAAGGTCTCTTCCAACCCAGACCATTACACAAGTCTATGATTCTATGAGGACTTTATTCTAAATATTTGTATTGTAAATTACTGAAGATACAAATATGAGAGTGATATGAAGAAAATATGATGGACAATACTCCTGTTAAAAATATAAATTGTTAATTCTATCAAGTACATATACTCAACTTTTGCATTGTAAGATATGAATGTTCATCTAAGTAACCAGTAACTCGGTGAAATCTGACTTTTTTATATGGATAACTATCCCCTTTTCTTCCTTTCTGAATTCTTTTCTCTTCTATTGACGATATGCGATACTCAGAAAGGTAGATTTCTTACCATGATCTTCAGCATTTAAATATTTAATTGATAGGGACATTATTAGATGTTCCCTACTTTGACTGATAAAAGAACCCTTGAGTCCTATTCTTGAAGTTGTGAATATAGGCAAATTGAAAGAAAACAAGAAAATATCTCATAAATTTTCTTTTCTGACTGCTCACTTCAGAAATCACATGGCTTAGCTAACTTTACTTGACATTCTTTGATTTTAAATCTCAAATGAAACTGAAGCTTCTCAGAGCTATATAAAATTAATGTTAAAATTTAGCATTCTGAAATATGATGGCTTCACATGGGTCTAATCAGAATTACAACTAACACTAAAACACTGTTTAACAATGTCATTAAAAATATAAAGCTTTCCTCATATACATGGAAAAATGCATTTTCCATTAAAGGTCATTTAATAGAAGGTTTCTTGTCTCTGTTCAGAGGGTATTTGGAACTGTATGGTTCCATGTATAATTTTGAAGTATATGAGCTTTGAAAGGTGTGTTGTTGTTTTATACAGTATTAAATTTATTTAATAAATTTATTTAAATTTTTATTAAACTTATTAAATAAGCTTAATAAAATCAAGAAAATATATCCATAGAGTAGAGCTGTGGTTGATATTTAACAAAATGAAGAATAAGTCACTACTCTCAGAATATCAACAAGCTAGTTATAAATGCTGGCTGATCTTTAAATCATCAAATTCCTCAAAAATATAACTAAACTTCATGCTTAAACAGTTTTTTTAAAATACCGTCTGTCTATTTGATTATAAATTCTAGCTCAATAACGTTCCTGAAGTTAATTAGTTTAGTGGCTTGGGGCCTGTTACATATTTTAACAATGAAATTTAATTATTCTCTGATGTATGGACCTCAACCCTGGGGCCAATTATAAAACTTCCTTTCAACATGCCTGTGTTTTTGTGATAATTAAAGTTCTGAGCAACCTAGTCTAGTGGCAGGTGTCCCTGCCCATGGCAGGATGTTAGAATTAGATGATCTTTAAGGTCTTTTCCAATAGAAACCATTCTGTGTTCTCCTTTCTTCATTCCTCCCCTAGAATTAATAAAAGTGTGTTTTAGTCTGCAGTCTCAACAGGCCATTGTAAATGACAAAAAATGTACAAAAAACTTGTTTATGTCCCAAAATTACCAAAAATGTACAAAAAACTTATGTCCCATCTCAGAATTTTTAAATATGGAACACAACAGCAAAGCTTTGGTAAGAAATTGTTTTCTGGAATGATGGTTGCTGTTTAAATATTATGTTTTTTTCCTCCTGGAGCCTTATGAGGGTGAACTTATTTTACTGAATGCATATCTGCATGCACTTGTAACAGTGCTTCTTAGGATCCAAGAATGTGAAAAAGCTGCAGTGCCCACTGTGTCAGTAAGAGGACAATATGAGCATTAAAAAAAAAAAAAAAGGTTAAGGGAAATTCTGAAGGCAAAGGGAGAAGGGATGTTGGTGCAAAGTGCAGGAAAAATCTGATATGAAACATTAACAGCTGCAATTATATCAGTGAGTTCAAACACAGAGATAAATGAAAATTGTGTTAGTTTGGAACTGGGTGTAGATAAAGTGTCCAGCAAGCACAAAAATTACATGGTGTGGAATATTTATCTGCTTGAAAGTTAGCTGAATTTCTATATTGAAAGTAGCCTTTAAAAATAATTTAAGGGAGCAAAGTGTTCTGTCAGGTAGGACAGGCTTGAGGAAGCTGAGCATTTGTGTATGCAACCTTGCATACTTTTTAAAGTTGTAATTATATCTAGTCCCTGTATAAGTAATATGCACTTTAAACATAGTTTCTAGCCCTGAGACTTCTTGTTTATTATACAATTTATAGAAAGTATGGGCAGTTTTTAAGGAAAATTGTGCTCCCCTACTTTAATGTTTACTATCAGTAGGCCCATAGTAACTGGCACAGGACATCATTGCAATAATACACATCAACATTTATACATGTGATTTCTGCCTGCTATGAAATGTATCTCAATAGAAGTGCTTCATTATTATGGTATTTATACTACTCAATTGGCTGTTAAGGTTCTTTTTAAAAAAATTAATTGCTAAACAAAACAGCAACACAGTGCAGAAAAATAACAAGCCAATAAAACATAAAAACTTAAAAATTTCCTTTTATTTCTGTAGACAAACAGAAAATATATTTACTAGAGATGTCTATAAATGTAATACTTATAGTTTTGGTAGGATTTCAATCTTCTCTCCAATAAAAATAAATCTAAATTATATTTTGTGAGGTTTTGGTTTGACAAAAAAATGCTAGGCTAAACTTTGCACTCACTGGAGATGATTCACATCATGCTCTTAGTTCTGTCAGAGATGGGTGCAGACCTAATAAGGATACAACAGATCTAGGTGTTTCAGTAATTAGATACTACTGATATTTAAAATAGCACTGATTCTGCACCTATGACTGTTAGTGTCGACATTCTTCCAGATCTTCTTTTCTTACATAAGTTGAAGTGGCTCTGGTAGTACTATTTTTTCCCAAATAAAAAGAAAAACATTGAAATTTTGAACTCTAAACCAGCCATTAAGTATAGCAAATGGATCCTTGAAAGCCAAGGATGGTTCATGCTACAATGATGAAATAAGAACCAGAACCTTAATATTTATTGCAGGGGAGACCCGGTACACCAAGAATCTATTAAACCAGGAGATGCAATGCCTCTTACTGAAACTGTCATACTCAAGACTTTGTAATGGTCTAGATTCAGCCGGTCTAAACTGGGGTGTCTTAGAGATTAATTCACAGTGTATTTTAAGATTTCTAAGGCACAAGAACATCATTACTTGAATCTTGCAAACTCCCAGTTGTATGAGAAGGCCTGATGCATGAGGTTTTGACATAGTTTCTCTCTGAAAAGAAGTGCCTAAATCCTCCTTGGGCCACTTTTTGGGAAAGGAGTAATCAGTGATGCCAAGTCCCTACATACAATTAGTGAACATTAAGTGGAACTGATATTGTAAAAGACGATGATGAAACTCTCTAAGATTCAGTTTGGAGTTTTAGAAAGCAGACATTCTTTACTGTGGTGCCAGGCATGCAAGGGATTACCCTACCTAGTGTGTGCACTGAGTTGCTCAACTACAAAAGTTATATGCAATCAGAATATACTCATTCATTAGATTTGCAAAAAATAATTAACATATTCATATTATTTCCCAGAACCCATTAAAATAGGTAAATGTCCCTGAATCATGGCCATTTGTTTCTAGTGGTGGTCTTTCAGGGTCTTCTGGTGGTCACTGATAGTCTTCCTCACTATGTTCGCTGGATGAACCCCATTCTTGCAATTGCTCATGTCATCTCATTATTTCTTATTGTTTCAATTCAGGCATGCATACTAATCTAAGTCATTTACACATCCAAGGCCATATGCATACCATGTGTTCCTCACCTAATCTTCTTCTGACACATCCTTGAGCCCAGGTCATCTTGCTCTCATTCTGAGATACAAGTCTGTATGTTTTTACAGATAAAAATGACTAATTAGTCAGTGAGGTAGTGTCAGGGTTACAAAGTTTCTAAACTTGCTTTTATCTAACTACACATAGTAAAAGTTTGATCTATCTGTTCATAAAGCATTTCAAAATTTGAATCCATAAACCGTATGTCCTTTTGGCTCGGTATCAGAACACAAGTGATGACAAATACCTTGCAAGAGAATGAGAAGTTAGGGAACAAAGAACCAAAGTGCAGAATCACAGAATGGCTGAGGTTGGAATGGATCTTTGAAGATCATCTAGTCCACCCCCCCTGCCAAGTAGCATTGCCTGGAGTACATTGCACAGGATGGCATTCAGGCAGGTGAATATCTGCAGAGGAGACTCCACAACCTCTCTAGGCTACCTGTTCCAGTGCTTTGCCACCCTCACAGTAAAGAAATACCCTCTCGTACTCAGACTGAACTTTCTGTGCTTCAGTTCTTGTCTAGAATCATGTTTATAACCTGTTTTAAAACTTTGAATATTACAAATTTTAATTACATGAAATGAGTACTTTAGATGTCTTTTTTTTAAAAAAAAAATAATTATGAGGTCTTTCTTTATAAGGTCTACTTATTTTTACAAAAGAGAATGTACATTGTAATACATAATGGCCTTCAGTATATGTGTATTTTTGAGGGAGTTATTCAATATTCAAAAGATATATATGTATATATTTAATCTTAACTCAGTCAGGTGCTGTGTGTTGGGAAGGACATTGGAGTGTATGCATGAAGCACATTTCTTTGACTTATATCTCTGTGGTGCTGGTTGACCTTGGTCAGTTGCCAGATGCCCACCCAGCCTCTCTTTCCCTCTGCCTACTCAACACAATGAGGTAAGAAAATAAGACAATAAGGAAATAAGAAAATAAGGAAAACATTAATGTGTTGAGATAAAGGTAGGGAGGTCATTTAACGATTACCATCATCATCAAAACAGACTTGACTTGTGTAAAGTTAATTTATTACCAATTTAAGTAGTTTTTGTCTGTTTCTCACCATTCAGCTCTAAAACCCCTTATTCCCAGGTACATCATCACTTCTCCATTCCATACTCCTCTACCTCCCGCCCAACCAAGCAATGAAGGGAGGATGGGGAATGGTGGATTATGGTCAGTCCATTTCAATTCCTCTCTGTTTTTCCTTCCTCCCCACTCTTTTCCCCTGTACAATGTAGGTTCTCTCCACAGGCTGCAGTCCTTTTAAGGTAAATTTCCTCCTGTGTGGTTTCTCCACAGGCCACATTTCATAGAATCATGGAATCATAGAATGGTTTGGTTTCGAAGGGACCTTAAAGATCATGTAGTTCCAAGCCCCCTGCCATTGTTAGACATGCCACCCACTAGACCAGGTTGCTCAAAACCCCATCCAACCTGGCCTTGAACACTTCCAGGAAGGGGCATCTGCAACTTCTCTGGGAAAGCTGTTCCAGTGTCTTACCATGTAGTAAATAATTTCCTCCTAATATCTCATCTCATTCTATCCTCCTTTAGTTTAAAACCATTACCCTTTGTCCTGTCACTACAATTCCTTACAAAGAGGCACTCTCCAGCTTTCTTGTAGATCCCCTTTAGGTACTGGAAGACCACTGCAACTTCCTCATGAGGGGGAATGGTGAAGGTCATGCTGATCTCTGACTAGTGATAAGACCCAAGAGAATGGCATGAAGGTGTGTCAAGGGAGGTTCAGATTGTATATTAGGAAAAGACTATTCATTAATATTGTTGTTGGGCACTTGAATAGACTCCCCAGGGAAGTGGTCATTGCACCAAGGTTGCCAGAGTTCTGTAGTAGTCCTTTCTTGAGTCAGGAGCTGGCTCAATGATCCTTGTGGTTCCCTTCCAGCTCAGGATATTTTGTTATTCTGATTCAAACTGGTCTCTTGGGCTGCAGTGATATATCTTCTCTGCTAGCTGGACTACCTGCTCCCCCTCCTCCTCCTTCTCTGACCTTGGTGTTTGCAGGGTTCTTTCTTACACTTTTTTTTTTTTTTTTTTTCAGTGTGTCCTGGTTTCAGTTAGGACAGAGTTATTTTTCCTCCTAGTAGCTGGTAGGGTGCTGTGTTTTAGATTAGGATCAGAAGAGTGTTGATAACATGCTGATGTTTTAATTGCTGCAGAGCAGTGCTTACACTAAGCCAAGGACTTTACAGCTCCTCGCTCTGTCCTGCCAGCGGGCAGGCTGGGGGGTGCAGCAAGAGCTGGGAGGGGACAGACCCAGGACAGCTGACCCAAAGTGGCCAAGGGGGTATTCCATACCATCTGACATCATGCTGAACAATATATAGGGGTGGCTAGCCAGGGTGGGGGGCCGGCTGCTTGGGGTTGGGCTCGGCATCGGTCACCGGGTGGTGAGCAATTGCATTGCGCATCACTTGTTTGTACATATTATTATTACTATTATTATTATTATTATTATTATTATTATTATCTATCTTAATAAACTGTCTTTATCTCAACCTACAGGCTTCATTTTCCCGTTTCTCTCCCCCATCCCAGAGAGGGAGGGGGGAGGGTGAGTGAACGGCTGTGTGGTGCTTAGCTGCCGGCCGGGTTAAACCACAACACACTGCCTCACTGCTGTGCAGGATTTTGTGCTTTCTTAAATATGTGTTCTGTGAGGTGCCACCAGCTCGACTGAGGAGCTTAGCTGTGTTCCGTGGTGGGTCCATCAGAGCTGGCTGGAACTGGCTGATACTAGTAGTCCCTTTCTGTCTGCGAACGACCTTGATACCTACATCTAATACATCTTCATCTTTTAATGAAGAAAGACTGACTTGTCAGAACTTTTTTTTTTTTTTTTTTTTTTTTTTTAATTTACTTTTAATGCATGAAGTATTTGCAGGGCCCTGTTAAGAAAGAAAATCTGTATAACACAGAAGACTTGTGGGGTTCCCCCTGTTGCCTACACCATTCTATCTGATGGCATACTATGACTGTGAGTCAATTACTATGACTCACAAGGATAGATGGACCCCAGTGGAATATATGTGACTGTTGCCTGCAGCAAAATAGCTCGGATGAAACAGAAATGCACCCCAGAAGGAAATGGAAGAAAAGTCAAGTGTGGGATTTACAGCTATTAAGTAATGAACTTTTGTGAACTTTTGGGAGTGAACAGAATAGGAAGAAGAGCAAGAAGAAGAATGTCACATCACGATGATTAAGCAAGATAAAAGAAAGTTTGAGAAGAGTAAACAAGGAACTTGGCTTATAGACGAGGAATGTTAGAAGATAAGGAAATTAGCAAAAACAAATGAGAGATGATTGAAAACAGTACCCTAATTAAAAGAAGGAAATGTAATTTTGGAAAGTCATTTGTCATATAATGTAGTTTTTAAGAGTGCTTATTGTACTTATAAGATTGGCAACGAAAAGTGTTTACTGACAAAATAAAATAATGTCAGATTATGTAATAGCGGTGCAAGACTATAAAAAGCTTGTAGTAGATGAAATAAATTAGACATGATGTTTGCTTCACATTGAAGATGTGTCTGTCTCTATTTTCGCTGTTATGCAACAATTGGTGACCCCAACGTGATTCTGACTCCAGATCAGAAGGCGACGTGATTCGTTGGGCGACCCGGGACCTTTTGTACGAATAAGTCAGCCTAGATTGGGAATCGGCTGGGATAACGGCGGGCGCCGCTGGAAAATTATACGGTACCAGGTCAGTGGCTTGCTTTACAATGGGATCTACTGTATCAGTAGAAGTTAAGGCTGTCCTAGCCATACTGCTATCTTTGGCTGAGAAACATGATGTGGATCTGAAGGAGAAGAAGACTTTGGAACTGTTGCAGTGGGGACAAAGGAAGGGGATATTGACGACAATGGATGAGGTATTTAAAGAAACTTGTTGGCAAAATTTAGGAAAAGAATTGTGGGAGTCTGTGCAGGTCGGAAATAAAGAAGCAGCTGCTCTGAGTCATGTCTGGTATTTAATAAATCAATTAAAACAGAAGACTAGGGTAGAATCGGAGTTAATGGCGGCTGCTGAAGCTGCTCTGGGCTACCCTATTCAGAAACAGAAGAGTCAGGAGCAGTATGCTGAGGCTGCATCCCCTCCTGCACTCACTGCCTTGCCTGCGAATATTCGAGATGCGAAATCTCTGTTTGAAGTCCCATTGCCGCCTGATTATCTCATTCCTGAGAATGTGGAGGTCGAGCCTGTTGTCCCTAATGCCTCCCCTCCCCCTTCGGATGAAGAGATGCTAAATTTGGAAAGTCTTTTTATAGAAGATATGAAACAATTAAAACATGAAAGTGAAGATTTGAGACGACAAACTTTTGCATTACAAGTTGAAGGAGATAGACAGAAATTAGCTCTTGGACAAATAGGAACCAGACTGCGAGATGCAATTAGACAGCAAACAGGGTTAATAAAGACATTGTATCAGCAACTACAACAGCAGCAAGCGTCAGGAGAAAAAAGAGGGATACAAACTCGAGAGGAAAAGGTGCAAACTGTTGAGGCAGGACAACGATGGCACAGAATTATTCGGGATGCCGCAATTGAAGGGGAGTTTTTGGGACCTTTAAAAGCTTTCCCCATACATGTCACTAATAATGCGGTGGGAGTAGAGGTTCGGGAATGGCAACAATTTGATTGGCAACTATTGGACCGATTACAAAAGCAATTATGCAATATGGGTTGGATAATACATATGTTAGAAACTTGATTGATGTTATTTTTTCACAATCTATCTTAACCCCTTTTGATATAGATACTTTGGTGTCATTGATCTTATCTCCTATGCAGAAGTTGATTTTTAAAGATGATTGGCGACAGAGATGTGAGATTGCAGTAGTGGAAAAATTTAGATTTACAAGACGGGGATCCTTTAAAACTTGCCACAATTGATATGCTCATGGGACAGGGCACATTTACGCATCCTAGAACCCAGGCGCGGTTAGATCGACGCATATTGCAGCAATCTCAATCTCTTGCTGCTGTGGCTCTAAAATCCTTACAGATATCTGCAACGGTAGCACCCCCTTATGTAAAGATTTTGCAATTGCCTACGGAACCATTCTCAATATTTCTGGACAGATTATGTACCTCTATTGAGAAATCTCCAAATTTATCTACGGAAGCAAAGCAGGCAGTAATGCTTGATTTGGCAGTTCAAAATGCGAACGATGTATGTAAAAGAATTCTTGCAACCCTCCCGAAAACTGCAGGGTTGGTGCAAATGATGGAAGCTTGCAATCGTGCTGATCTTCTCGTGGAACAAGATAAAGCCACAATTTATGCACAGGCGCATGCTAAAGCCCTAGCTGCTGCTTTACAGCCTGCTTTAAAGCCGCGAAATCAAAGACAAAGGCTAGGAGTGTGTTTCTTATGTGGGCAGAAGGGGCATTTTAAGAAAGCTTGCCCTATAAATAGACAAGGTCAAAAAGGGTCAAAATTTTGTGATAGATGCCAAAGATTAGGACATAATATTGTGGAGTGTCGAGCCCGTTTTAACAAGCAAGGGCAACCTTTACCACAGGGAAACCTGACGATGAGCGCCAAGCAGAGGGGCGCGAAGACAACAAATACCTCTTTAAACGATCAACAGACACCCTACTCCTGGGTTCCCAACCCAGCGAGTGCCTGGACCGTCTCTGGGGAAAAAACTGCCGGCAGTGCAGGAGTAGATTTAAAAATTGTTAAGACAGTTTGTTTGATGAATGATTCTGTCCAGGTAGTTGATTCCACCGAAAAAGGACCCATTGGATATGGACTGAGTGCATTATTAATTGGACTCTCGTGGGTTTCGAGATTAGGTATTTTTGTACTCCCTGGGTTAATTGATTCTGATTATCATGGGACAATAAAGATTATGGTTCGAGCCTTATACCCTCCTGTGACTATAGAACAAGGAACAGAAATTGCCCAATTAATTCCATTCCAAGCTATGGTTCCGAATACACAAAAAATTGTCAGAGGAGAGGGAAGCTTTGGATCAACTAATAATCCTACTGCTTATTTTTCTATCCCAGTACAAAAATCAAGACCTACAATACCGATAAAAATTAGTTGTGATGGTGATGATTTTGTCTTTACCACGTTAATGCTTGTAGATACTGGGGCAGACATAACAATAATTCCTAGACGTGTGTGGCCTAATACTTGGCCGTTACGGGAAATTAGTGCTGTTGTACAGGGTATAGGAGGAACACAACCAACCATGTTAAGTGAAAAATATATTAGTTTTTGCAAACAAGATGAAATGCACCTTTGTGCTAAAATTCGACCTTATGTTATGATGACAGAAGTTGCCTTGTTAGGTCGTGATTGCCTAATGCAATGGGGAGTTACACTGCAGTCACCACCTTTTTTCTAGCGGCCACTGCGCAGCGACAGTTAACTGATCCCATACCATTAAAGTGGAAACAAGAGACTCCTGTATGGGTAGAACAGTGGCTGCTAACAATAGAGAAACTGTCGCATCTTAATGACTTAGTTGAAGAACAACTACAATTAGGTCATCTAGAGGAGTCATTTAGTCCGTGGAACACCCCAGTATTTGTTATAAAGAAAAAATCAGGAAAATGGAGACTTTTACAGGATTTAAGGGCAGTTAACAGAGTTATGGAATCGATGGGTCCCTTGCAACCTGGGTTACCAACACCGACAATGCTCCCTGCGGAATGGGAAATTGTAGTTATCGATTTAAAAGATTGCTTTTTTACAATTCCTTTAGCCGACTCAGATAAAGAAAAATTTGCTTTCTCTGTTGCTAATATAAATAAACAAGCACCATATAAACGATATCAATGGCGAGTGCTTCCACAGGGCATGAAAAATTCTCCTACTATCTGTCAATATTATGTAGCGGCTGCCTTACAGTCTGTTCGAATGGCTTTTCCACATTATATTATTTATCACTATATGGATGATATTTTATGTACGGTGAAACAAATAGAATCTACATTCTTACCCGCTCTTCAAAAGGCATTATCTAAAGCTGGTCTCCTAATTGCCTCGGAAAAAATACAGAGACACTCGCCATTTACCTATTTAGGATAGAGTGACCCAGATGCAAGTAAAACCTCAGAAGTTAAAAATTAATTTTCATATTTCCACATTACAGGATGTCCAAAAGCTGCTTGGTGATATTCAATGGCTGTGATCATATTGTGGCATTACTAATGAGGATATTGCTCCTATTGTTCGTTTATTGAAAGGAGGTGGGGGGGCCGATGCTACTCGTCACGCTACTGCTGAACATATTCAAGCATTGCATAAAATAGCGGAAAAGATTTCTTTAGGTTACGCTAATAGAGTTATAAAAGACATGACACTTAATGCAGCAATTCTAAATTCGGAAATGTATTTGTCGGCATTAATTTTTCAATGGGTACCTAGTCAAATAGATCCTTTAAATGTTATTGAATGGAAGTTTCCTGCAATTTCACGAAGACAAACTATTGTCTCCCGAAGTATTGTGATTGCAACTTTGATTTATTCTATTAGGCAGCGTGTTATTGATATTTCTGGGCAAGATCCTAAAATTATTTATCTCCCTTATACTGACGACCAGGTACAGCATCTTAGTCAATCAATTCTAGAGTTTGCTTTGGCTATTTATGATTATACAGGCATACTTTCTAATCATTATCCAAAACATCGTCTGTTTTCGACTACTTTGAATCTAGAGCCTATAATGCTGTTATCTTCTATTCCAGTAGATGGCGTTACTGTATATACAGATGCAAGCTCGCGTACAGGAAAGTATGGTTTTACATGGTATGAGAATAACACCTGGAAACATCAAATATTTTCTGGTACTGGATCAGCTCAGATCTTGGAATTACTAGCGGTCATTCGTGTTTTTTCCTTTTATACATGTGTACCCCTTAATCTTGTTAGTGATTCCCTATATGTTGTTGGTATTGTACAGAGCATTGAACGGGCACTTATAAAGGATGTTGATAATCTTGTATTGAAGGAACTTTTGTATAAACTGATGTATTTAATCAATGGATGTAAATATTTGTATTATGTTACTCACATACATAGTCATACTCCTTTCCATGATGGCCCTTTTGAAGGCAATCAACGTTATTGACGCCCTTGTTTCTTCTGCTACTCTTGTTGTTCCACAAATATACGAACAAGCTCGACTGTCCCATTCCTTTTATCATCAATCAGCAAAAGCTATAGCACGGCAACTTAAATTGCCTTTAAACCAAGCTCGTAATATTGTTGCGGCTTTCCCTCATTGTGCACCTCTACCTGCCTCTATTCTAGTGGGAACGAATCCCTGTGGCCTCAAAGCATTAGATCTCTGGCAAACTGACATTACTTTTATTAAAAGCTTTCGCAATATGCAAAATGTACATGTATCTATAGATACCTTTTCACACATGATATGGGCTACGGCTCAAAGAAAAGCTAATGCTATTGCAGCCCAAAAGCATTGGTTGCAATGTTTTGCAGTTATGGGTGTACCGCGGCGTATTAAAACAGATAACGGTGCTTCATATATTGCAGCATCCTCACAACAATTTTTAAAAGAATGGGGAATTGAGCATGTGACGGGAGTTCCTGGAAATTCTACAGGTCAAGCTATAGTCGAGAGAGCTCATAATTACTTAAAACAACAAATATCCAAATATTCTTCCGAATCTTTGGGATCCCCAGAAGTAATTTTAGGGAAAGCACTATATGTAATAAATTGGTTAAATTGTAATAACGAAAAACCGCCAGTTTACAGGCATATTTTGTCACAACAAGAGGTGCAGGAGGCTCAAGGAAGGCCACTGGTGTCGTGGTTTGATGTACGGACAAATAAATGGCTTGGGCCTGTTGAGTTATTAACCTGGGGAAGAGGATATGCTTGTGTTTTGACAGATACTGGACCTCGCTGGCTGCCTGCAAAATGGATTCGGCCTGCTGTTGGATCATCGTCATCACCTTAGGCTGGACTAACTTGGGAGCTGCTCACTCTCTAGGCACGGAATTGGCGGAAATGCAGAGTCAAGACAATGTGTGGATTAAATGGGCACAGGCAACGAATACGACGGATTTTTGTTTATCCCTGAAACAAGTTGGTAATCCTTTCCGCACATGTTTGATTGGGTTCTCTTATGTGAACCTTTCTGATTTTATGGATTGGGTTGATATTAGTTTAAATATGTCTGTAACTGAAAATGTTTCAGTAAGTGCAGGGTGGGCTCTAAATACTACTATTAATGCTCTATTAATAAAATCACTAAAAAAGGTAATGTTGCCACCACAAGAATTAGACTTGCTTGGAACCCTTCCGAATAATGGATGTGTTAGTTTTAGTTCTGTAAGTGATTTAGGGGCCTCAACTACTGTGTCACCACAATCATATAAATATTTAAACGCAAGTTTTTGTAATTTCACGCAACAAGATATACCATATGATAGGACAAAAGCTTACGCCTTACCACCTGGGTATTTTTTGATATGTGGTGATAGAGCTTGGCCCGGGATACCCTCTTTGCCATTTGGAGGCCCATGTCTAATTGGGAAATTAACTTTGTTACTACCAAGAAAACAACACTTGCAACAAATACAGGAATTGTATCAGGTTCAAGGTCGCGTGGAACGCAATAAACGCTCAATTACACCTTTGTTGGAAAATTGCACTGATGAGGTGTTAATTTGGAAACAACCCTCCCTGATTGCAGTTTCTATATTTTTGCCACCTCTAGCGCTGACACATTTAGGCGCAACATTAAGAAATTTAATGTGTTGGTCGGGAAAACAATTTAATCGTACTTCCCTTATATTATATGATTTAGCTACAGAAATGGATAGTGTGAGAAAGGCTACCTTACAAAATAGAGCAGCCATTGATTTTCTACTTTTGACTCATGGACATGGCTGTGAAGAATTTGCTGGCATGTGTTGTTTTAATTTAACTGATAAATCGCAGTCTATTCAAGATAAATTAAAGGAACTTAAGGACAATCTTGGAAAATTGTTGTCTGAGAAAAATCCCTTCGATGATTGGATAGCTTTGTTAAATTTAGGGTCCTGGTGGACAATGATTGTGAAATGGGTTTTGTTAATCATACTGATTGTTGTGGTAGTCCTTATTATTTTTCCTTGTCTAATTCAATGTGCCTTGGGAATATTTCAAAACATTGCTGATCGTGCCTTTGTAAAACAAAAAAGGGGAATTGTGGGATTTACAGCTATTAAGTAATGAACTTTTGTGAACTTTTGGGAGTGAACAGAATAGGAAGAAGAGCAAGAAGAAGAATGTCACATCACGATGATTAAGCAAGATAAAAGAAAGTTTGAGAAGAGTAAACAAGGAACTTGGCTTATAGACGAGGAATGTTAGAAGATAAGGAAATTGGCAAAAACAAATGGGAGATGATTGAAAACAGTACCTTAATTAAAAGAAGGAAATGTAATTTTGGAAAGTCATTTGTCATATAATGTAGTTTTTAAGAGTGCTTATTGTACTTATAAGATTGGCAACGAAAAGTGTTTACTGACAAAATAAAATAATGTCAGATTATGTAATAGCGGTGCAAGACTATAAAAAGCTTGTAGTAGATGAAATAAATTAGACATGATGTTTGCTTCACATTGAAGATGTGTCTATCTCTATTTTCGCCGTTATGCAACAGGCAAGCATGGGTTTTCATAAAGAAAAAGTTAAAGTGTCTTCTGTGAATAAATCCAGTTTTGGAAAGGGTGACCTTTGGATTAAGTGTTAATCAGTTTCAGCTGATAAACTGATAAGTGCGTTGATAAGACCGTGGGAGTCAGGAAAGAGAAAAAGGAAGTGTTTTTTAAGTTAATAATACAGTGATTTGAAGTAGAGGTTAAGTTTCCTTGTTTATGAAAAAGTAAGATGAAAAAGTATACTAATGCCTGCTGCTGCTATTTTTCCAGAGCTTTCCTAAATACCACTTTGTAGGTAAAATGGTGTCATATAGTTACTGCCAACAACTCAAATACCTTGTTCGTGTTCTTCTACCTATTTCATTTAAATTCTAGGCTTTAACCTGTGGTCTGCAATTTCCTATTAGCAATAGCCCACTGATAAGTATTAGCATTTAGTTAACATTTAGTAATAGCAACTAAGCAGATAATTGTTAAATGACAGTAACAGAAGTCAAACACAAACATATACTTACTACTTAAATTATCAGTGTCTTCTTCATGCCTGTTTTTTTTTTTTTTTTTTTTTTTTTTCCTCCTAAGGGTATCACATATTGTAGCACTGAATATGATTCTCATTGTCCTATTTCTGTTATGGTGTCATATAGGAATATTCCATCTTCACAGAATCATAGAATTGTTAAGGTTGGAAGGGACCTCTGGAGATCATTTAGTCCAAAACACCTGACAAGCAGGTGTCACCACTTAAAGCATAATGCACAGGATCATATCCAGGTGTGTTTCGAATATCTCCAGAGAAGGAGAGTCTTTTTTTTTCTTTTTTTTTTTTTTTTTTTTTTTTTT